>CM034151.1:303215305-303854956 GCA_019776745.2 Taxus chinensis | reverse complement strand
GGGTTTTGATTTAGGGTTCTTATTTTATTTTTTTGCTCTTGTTTCCTCCAGAGGGGACATTTTTTAGTTGGGTGTTCCCCGCTATAGTCTGAGTTATTCTAGATGACTAAGCATTTTTTCCATGTCTAGGGGTTTAGATGGAGTGGCCTTGTTTCTAGACTATAACAGTTTCAAGGGCCTATTTATTTTAAAATTTAATCCTTTTTAGCCCATTAAACTTCTTGATGGCTCGATGCTGACAAATAAGTTGAATTTCCCTTGAACTTTAGATACAAGGGAACCCCAATGAAATTTTTTAGTGGCATAGGAAATAATGCAATAGGAACGTGGGAGATTACTAATGGTTGGATGATAATAATTCTCAATCCTATGCGAAGGATACCTTATATTTCCTTCAGCATGTAATATCTATTATATATAATATATTAAAATATATATATTATGAAAAAGATCGTATACTATTAATGTAAGAGATACAAGATATCTTTCAAAAAAAAGTGGGTGGTATGAGAGCACACCCTGAAACCATGAACAAGCTAGGTCAAGCCTAGAAAATAAAAATTCAAACTAGGTCGAGCCTAAGAGAGTACAAATAAAAGCATCACTCCAAAAAAAAAGGCCCAATCAAGCACCAGCTACAAACATGCCCAAAGCAAGTAGATCCTGATCATCCGGCCACCCTAAACTAGGTAGATTTTTGCCAGCATCTAAAATATCCTAGCCAGTAGCAATTTATTCCTCCTTGTGCACTTCACCATGTGTAGTAATGGTGAGGTTGATGCAAGGAATTTTCTAGATGATGACAGGGGTGACAGTGGGGTGTTAAGCATCCTGGTGTGAATTAGTGGTAGAAGGAGAGCCCTAACCATATTATTGAGCCAAAAAACATTATAGAGAACCCCACCCTGTTTCCGAGGTGGCGAGCCCCATCCTTTCTAGTAAGATGATGAGTGTAGTGGGGGGGGTTGGCTATGGTGGTGCACATGTGAATGACTATGTTGATGTAGTGCCCCTAGAGAGTGGCAGCTGCAACTAAAGACAGCGTTGGGATCAGCTACATCGGCCACCATGGACTAAAGGTGAGGAGCACCTAGTGGGAGATGAGGGAACTCAAGAAATGTCGCATAGTGCTTCCCCCCAGTGGTGTAGCAAGGTCTGGAGGTGGTCCACCTCCAACACCACTTTTTTTGCTTGAAATTGAATCTACAAAAGTACATTGGAGATCACCGTAGATTTATTATAAATCGATAAATATTGATCAACTATAGAATTAGCAAAGAAAAAAACATTTCTTTCTCTCCATATCCAAAATAGAACCTCCCCTACGAAAAAATGCCAAATTTGGGTGAATATAGGAATTTTTTTGGGATTATCTCCCAAGAGAATATGTTGCCAAGTGATACAGTGGGGCCATGAGGGAAAAATAGAATGGATCGAGTTTAAGGCAATTTGAGATTTGGGAAAGAACTAGAAGACATGTAAAATTGTTTCCAGATGCCCACAGAAGGGGAAATTGGGAGCTGGAATCCCAATTTGAACAAGGAAAGCCCCGATAGGAAGGCCTTGGTGTAGAACACACTAAATAAAATGAGAAATTTTGAGCTCCACGCATATAATAAACAATATCTCAAATCATCTACCCTAGGTAGATAGAGTGATGTGAATTCCCCAACAAGTATTAAGCTTGTCCACCATGGGAAAATGGGGCAAGAGCCATTGATAGCCTTTGTTGGCTTTGTAATTATAGAAAGGAGTATCAGCATACCACTTCTAGTATTTCCACCATGGGGCGAGAGGAATGCACAACAATCTTATGCAACATATCATTAGGAACCAAATTGGTCGCAGTTTTGAAAGTATCTTGGTCTTGGTTGGAAATTGGAAACATGGCTTTGAAATCTGGACAAGATAACCAGGATTGTGTGTTCTTAAAGAATAATTCCTTGATAGTGTGAATTCTTTGCTCGAATAATTTGAGCACGAAGATTCATGGGACCTCTACTAGCATTGATCTTGGGATTGAAAAATCAGTGACGACCAGAGAGATTATTGGTTAAGAGATAACCCATTACGAAATCCATCCCCTTTCCATAAAAGCTAGGTTTTGACACATTCCCATGATTTTTAGATAATTTTAAGCACAAAAGTGCCAACAATTTTGACATGCATAGGAGCGATGACAAAATTAAAAAACCATAAGCCTTTCTGTGCATGACAGCCATAAGGAGAGCCTTCCTCAATGCCATTTCATATGATAATTTTCCAAGCTTCTTGGCTAGTGATGAGTCTGATAATCCACTTACACAGAGAGCTTTCCCTTGGTGTTGAATTTGAATAAGCCCAAGGCCTCCAGAATTTCAAAGGATACAACATATATCCCATGCTACTCGATGAAAACCTTTTCCAATAGACAAATTATCCCATAGGAAATCTTTGAGAAGTTTTTCAATCTTCTGAATGAAGGCTTTTGGAAGGAACTCGCCAAGATGAGTAGTAGACATGGGTAGCAACAAGAACATTAGATCAGATTTTGGAATTTTCCAACCAGAGACAAAGGCCTAGTAAGCCAATATTCTAATTTTTTCAGGACTCGTTGAATGATATAATGCCATAGTTTAGTCAGGAAGGCTTAAAGAGCAAAACAAATACCTAGAAATTTGAAAATCTCACCATGCTACAGAATTTTCCAATCAAATGTGGCAAGTCAGTCTAGCACAGGAAGGAAAAATTTCTGGTAACATTGAGTTTTTCACCATTGAATGGATGAGCCAGAAGCTAGGTAGAAAGTATCCAAGAATTTCATAGCATTGCAAATGTTGTTCTCATCCTCACTAAGCATAAGGAAGGAATCGTCCACAAAATTCCCATTAAGGAACTGAGAATCAAGCTCTTTAGGAAGCAAGATTCCCCAAACAAGACCTTATGCTTTGGCATGAGCTAAGAGATAACCAAATCCTTCAGCAGCAAGCACATATAGTGCAAAGGTAAGAGGGAAAAATTGTTTGATAGACTAGAAAATTCTAAAGGGCTCTGAGCTGAGGCCATTGATAGAAATTTGAGTAGAAGCATCTGAAAAAACATATTAACAGATTGAATAAAAATGGGTCCAAAGCTAAGGGCCTCAAGCATGACAAGAATGAATGGCCATTCAATCCAATCATAAGCCTTCTCAAAGTCAATAAAGATAAACATGGAGGCATAATGAGATCTACAATCCCATTCGATGCCTTCCCACACCGCAATGATGTTATCCAGGATGAAATGCCCCTATATAAAGCCTATTTTCTATGGCTAAATAATAATAGGTAAAATATTGTGTAATCGCAGAGCTAATGCTTTGGAAATGATTTTATAGGAGACATTCAGTAGCATGATCGGCCACCAACAAGTGGTTTTCTCAGGATATCCTTGCTTAAGCATAAATTTAATATTTCCCTTATTAATGTATGGCCCTAGGGATCAGTTCTAAAATCCTTTAAGATAGACCTGCATAAGGTATTTCCTAATAGAATCCCAAAGATATTTATAGAACTCACAAGGGAATCCATCATAGCCTGACACTTTATCATTATTTATTTACATAGTGGATTCAAGGAGGTACTTAATGGTATGAATAATTTCATAGATCAAATTCTGAGCCTCTGAAATATTGCATGGAAAAACACCCAAACATTGGCAAAGAGCGGCTTGGAGAGCTATAGAGGTTGGCTGAGCTTGAAAGATGAGCTTGTAATAGTGCACAAAGGCTTGCAACATAAGTTTCAGGTCAGTAATTTGAGCTCCATTTTCCATGATAGCTCAGATCTGTTGAGAAGGATTTTTGGCTCGGAGAGAAAGAAATAATTATTTTGAAACCCGATATCTAATATTGAGCCAATGCATTCGAGCCTAGATCTTAGCGCCTCTGGCATTATAATTGTCTGTAATTTGGATTTGATGTTGGATTATTGTAACTTACAATTATAGAGCGTCAGAGAAGGGATCACCTTGAAGTGCCATTTTAACCTAGCTGATAGTTGAGGTGTTAGCGATGTATGAGCGGTGCTAAAAAAATTCCAGCTGGCGGCCATAGATTCTAAGAAATCTAGTAGTCTGAGTCAGTGCGTCATCCCACCATTGTAACTAGTTGGTTTGCATAGGTGGATGAAACCACTAATAGTGACTGGTTCATGGAGCTAAATTCCAAACCTGCTTGATATGATTCGCATTGGGGCCATGTTGCATCAAAGCAATATTAAGAAAGAACTGACCTTTATGAAAAAATGGTGTCCATCATGCCAATAGATATGAAATTGTATAGGAGAGTGGTCTAAAAGGACAAAGTCAAACATGACCTCCACTAGCATAGAATAAATGATATCAAACACAAAAAAATTTGAGCTGATAGCATTGCCATGTCAATCCATTTAAGGATGTGATCTTTCCCTCCATGAATATTGGACCAAATGTACCAAGCTACAGAGGTGGGAAAGTGAGATGCTTTAGGATCAAATAATCCTAATTTATTTCACATGAAGTACCATGCTTCCCTTTCATCAGGTTTCCACCTCATAAGAAGGTGGCCACATTTATCATTTAGGGATTCAAACATATTAAAATATCCACTTATGACCCAGTAGGCATTGATAATGAAGTTGGCTATCCACTACCACAGATTAGCTCTTTCAGGAACATCATTCGAGGTGTAAATATTTATGAGCCCAAAAGGGTGGCCATCAATATTAAAGAGGACCCATATGACATGATTGGTGGGGTCGATTCCATGGTCAATTAATAAGGGCTGCCATTTAGCAGCAAAAATCAAAATTAATCCCACACACCCTACTTCATGATTACTACAAAAAGCTAAATTTTCATGTTAGATGGATTTGCATTCCATCTGTAACTGAAAACCTATAATTTTTACTTCCTGCAAAAATAAAATGTCTGTATTTTCACATCGTTGTCGAGTTTCACACATCACATACTTATGACAGGACTATGTGAGACCCCTAACATTCCAAAATAAATCATTCATGGTAAATGGTGGTCAAGAGCCATATCCCCATCCTCCAAGCCATCCTGGGCATCATATTGATTGTGCAAGAAATGAGTAGCATTATGTTGTACAAAATCCTACAGATCAATTTTTTTCTGGTCAGCTTACTCAATGTTGAATTTTACTTCAGTGGAATCCATGTTGCGTGTTCGACTATGGTCTTGAGAGATGCGAGAGGGACTTCAGGTTCATTTGGAAGGCCCTTCTGGGTTGCTTGGCAACAACAATGGAATTAAATGCGGGATGGGGACATGAGAATCAAAATTGGTCTGGTCCATGTAACATTCATATTTTAAGACTTTAGAAACAAGGGAATTTTTTTTTGTAATGTTCTCTAGTCTAAATATGTAATTTAGAACACACATTCCATAACAACCATTCTTATAACAAATAACCATATGCAGTTGTTTCTGACTCGATAAGCTACCGATCTATTCATTTCATGACTCGGTAAACTACCGATTTATTCATGTTTAACACTAAGTATTGAATACATTTCTGTATACAATGTATACTTGGTTCTCTTACCCTGCTATGGGTATTGAGTGATCTGTCTAATAAAACCTAACTGAATAGTTGTTACCAATATTCATCTGCATCACAATCCTTAGACTAGGTGACATAGGACAACGCAATCAGCAGCTTAAGATACTTTGGCCAAATATTTCTAACATAATTTTCGTATTACCTATTCCTTGAAGACATACTCGTCAATCTGGAATACGTCCTTCACCCTCACTCTATTGTTATCTAGAATGTCCTTTACTGACTTCTGTCAATCCTGTTGCCCAAGGTTTAACCCTAGTTCTGGTTAAAAATGTAGGTTATGATAGGAAGGGGCTCACAAAAACTTAGGATATTTTGGTATAATGGGTCAACCTAGTTCAACCCCGTGTGCCAAGGTACCCTGAGTCCTTGAGGACTACTTCATATTGTAATTATGCTACTACCTAGTCCTAGAGAGAAACTAAGTTCAAGTCCATTAATGTGTAGATCTAGATGATCAATGCAGAAGGGTATTGCCACATGTCAACTGCAACACTGTATCCTCGAGAAGATCCCAATCTTCTCGAAGGTACAACCCTGTAGTTGGCATGTGCCATCATCCTACAGAACAGCCTTGTCAAGATGTACATACCCCTAGGAGATTATTAATGTTTAATTAATTTGGATACTTAAAGGCAAATTTCAATAACCCCACCCAAACTCTTATCCAAATCTCCCTAAGTTCTTTTCCAAATCAGGTTCCATTATTCCCTAAAGAACTTTCTTAACTTAAGATTGCTTTCAACGTTCGTTAATTTTTGGCTTAACAAGCAACTACCAAGAAGAAAGGATAGAAACCTCTTAAGTTCTATTTAATGTGACTTAACCATTCAAGGAAGTGTAACAACCACCTAGGTTGTATCTTATTAGACTTTATTAAAATAAGCCTAATGATTGCAAATCATATCTTCCTTTTTGTTTACTATTTCATAAGAGAGGAAGAGTCTTCCTCTTCGTGGTTAAGTTCTAGGGTTTAATACACCCTTTATGTCCTTTACAAATTCTATAGAATTCATTATAAATTCATTACACGTGACCTTAATAATATGAATTGCTTATATAATAACATTGAATTCTACAACTTATTTAGCTGCATCATGTTTAGTGAAATTGCTCTAATTAACTTTTTCCTACTTATCCAAAAATACTCAATTAAACATATAAATAACATGAAGAATATCAACAAGATAGGTTTTCATTTCTTTTACAAAGGTACAAGATAATTTACACAACCCATGAAGTAAATTCTCATCCTTCAATTCATTTTCAAAACTTATACATTTACAACTTATGCATTTTTAGGCAAACTGCATGACAGCAGCCTTCATTCAAAAGAGAATAGCTTTTCTTTTTCAATACAACTTAAGAACGAATCATAATTCTTCACAAGAATCAAACTTAGATCAGCCAATGCATCATATAAGTTTTTTCCTTCTTTCATCACTTACGAAGTCCATCTGCAAACATTACTAGCACGGGTCAGTTCAATGAACTAAGCATGATAAGCACTAAGCCTTAAAACGAAGTGCATTCCATTAATTGTTCCAATAAAAACAACCCTACTTTAATTAACAATTAATATTTCATACTCTTTAAATATCAATAAAAATAAGAGCAATAATAAACTAGGATTCTCAAAAAGAAGAACAGAATATAATCTATAAAAACTATCTTACAAATTAAAGTATAATTGATCCTATCAATTATCTTTGCCAAACAACAAATCATAACATATCATTGTTTCCAATCCTACCAAAATATAATACAACACTTATCTTTACTATAAGATACAGGAAGTGTTTACAACATATTCTCTCTTGGATGTTTCATCTAACTTTCAAGTAAAGAAGAAGAAGACAAACCATTCCCATTATGCCAAAGTACATAACATCCGCAAAGTAGAAACAGGTGCATATCAAGACTCAAACCATTTCCTTTAAAGGTCCTCTACTTTAAAATTCAACATTTTAAGGTATTCATCAAAACAGGTCCGTATAAAAGAAATCCAAGACGGAAAGATGGATTAACACTCAACAACAAGTTTGCAATTTCTTTTTTCCATCCAAACATTAATCTCTTTTTACTTCATTTCAGTAAAATGAAAAGTATAAAAATACTAATTAAGTAATGACTAATCCTTTCCAACAAGAATAAAAAAATCAGAAGGATCCTGAACCAATGAGCTTAACCCAACTGCATTAGAAAAGGAGTCCTAACAGAATATTATCCCAATATATAATCAATTCTTTACAACTTAATTTAATAGTTGTTACCTCTTCTTATACTTACATTTGAAGTGTCATGCAAGAATTCCTAAGAAAGATAACAAGAACAACTTCAAGGAAAGAGAAAACTTAATGCTATCTTTCTTCCTAAATCTTCCCATTAGAATGCCTAAATTCTACTTTCCATTAGGAACATTATAACAATGAAGTTTATACACAGTCTACGAATAGTAAAGATTCATAGTGTATCTTTCAAAGACTTAACATTATTTCATTGGACCAGAAAAACCTCATGGTAAGAAGAAAACATGCTAGCATTTTTCTTTATTAGAACCCTTTACCATCAAATAGTGAAGTTCTATGAATCCTTACCATTAGTTTTCCCTTTTTAAACTTGATAATAAAATAATGAAGTTCAAAACACAGCCTGTAATCAATTTTGAATCGAAATTTATCTTTCAAGACCTAACATTTATTTATTGGACCTAATAAGAGCAAGAAATTTGAGTAGATGCTAACACTAAAAACTTCCCAATAGTTCAGGTAAGTCATATCTATCTCGATAGTATTTCAACGCATCACTGTAAGAACTACAGGTTGGAATTCCAATAAAAAGACAAACCAACAAGTTGATTCCAATCAAAATCTAGAAGAGTTTATCTAACAACCTACTAAGCCATGCTTCTAGTTTTCTCCTTACACATGTGGTTTATTCAACAGGATTCTGAATTTAGAACCACTCCATCCGATAATAAACTTAATTTAAATGACAAGATCAAACATCTTATTAAAAATACATTCAATCAAAGACTCGAATTACAAATCCGAATACAATGTAAAGCATAAGCTCCCTCAAAGGATCAAGATCATTTAAATGCTTATAAACAAGTTCGGGTAACAATATGTTCCCTCTATAGTTTATAAAATAGTGAAAATACCATTATATATGAACCAACACATCGTTCAGGTTACCATTTCTTTTATAAAAACTGAGTAACAAATTGACTGTACCAGTGTTGCATCATAATATCACAATCACGAATTCAAAAATACACCAACACCGTAATGCTAGATCGAAATAAAAATGAAATTACTTATAAAACAGTTCATTCTAAGAAAAGATGCTTCCATTTTCAGTTAAAATCATTTCAAACCCTCTTTCCCAACTCAAACGGAATGTAATATGCTTGACATAGCTCAAACAAGATGACAACAAAATCCATGAAAACCGGGTTCATAACAAACCTATAAAAACATTTTAAATGGTCATAATAACAACTACTTCACAAGCACCATGCCTTAATGTACAATTTCGAACAGCAGTCCAATTTATCCCAGATATAGTAAAACAAAGGTTCCGAGTTAGACATGCAGGTTTCATACAATAGTCACAATTTTTTGTAAGATGGAATAAAAAAACCAAGCCATAAACGGGTTTATCCAGTGCAGTGCGAGTTTCAAAAACTAGTCAAAGTTTTCACAAGATGGAATACAAAAACCATAGCCATATACGAGTTTATCCAGTGCATGGCGAGTTTCAAAAATAGTCAAAGTTTTTGCAAGATGGAATACAAAAAGAACCAAGTTTCCATATATGGTTTATCCATAGTCCCATTTAACTATGAAATAAAACGCAAGCATTCATAATAACTGAGAATCTCTACAACAGTTCTCTCCTACCATAAAAAAAGTTTCCAACAGAAAGCTCGAACCTGTTTACAAGTATCCATAAGAATTGGAATTCTTTACCAACTCGAGATCACAACCACATCAAGTTCACAAAACATTAATCTCAACAAACACAGGCAGAACTCAGCAAAAAATTTATTGGCAACAAATGTAGTCAAAACCAAATGACAATTTCCAAAAACCAAAAAAGATAAACAGAGTTACCAACTTTGTTCCCACATGCATAGTTCTTTTGTACAAAAGACAATACAACATGAGTTTTTCAACAAAATCATATAGACTATGGGTTCGAAGCCCAGGATGCAGGATTTACTAACCCTATTAACCCATTTAACCAGATAGAGTATGCAATGCACAAAACTCAACAGAGCAAGAGTTTCTTTAATGGAAACACTTAGAGGAAAGAAAGAAATTTTAACATCTAGAGCTTATCATGCCTGATAGTGTCTCTGTCAAATTGAAGAAGACGTCTAGCTAAGCTCACTTCTTCTCCTCTTCTCCATGAAAGATCAAATGACCAGATACTTCTCCCACAATACCTCTTATAAATTCCCCCAAATGAAAATAGATTTGAAACTTCAAAAATAGCCATGAAGTGCAGTTTTAAACTACTGGTTTGAAAAGCTAGAGTGCCTACAGAATGAAAAGTTGAAGAACATGTAAAATGAAAAAACCTAACAAAAATATACTAGGCATGCATACCAAGACAGTTCAGGGCTCATTAACCAAAAACAATTAATTTCACTAACTCCATATCTCCCGTCTAATCTTCCTTGCCACCAGCCTGCTAAGTCTGGCGAATCCTCAAATCTAAAATAACATGTAGTTTCCATTTTTACTGATACCGCCACCTAATCCTCCACCAATCCAACTAACCCTTGCCAAATTTGGCAGTCCGTATCCATTCACCATCCTTATCAATAACATAAGTACCTTAGGAACTGTTGCCCAAGTGTATGCGACCACTTAAGTTCCCAATTCATATCCATTAGTTTAGGATAGATTAGATTGCTTAGGTTAGATCTTAGGTACAATTAAAATTTATACCTTAGGATATAACACTAACAACTAATCCCATCTTAGGCCTTAGTAATTAGGTTTGGATAAACCCTCTTAAGTAAATAATTCAAAGTGTCATAGTTTAAAACACTAGGTTAGGTTAAAATAATACCTTGTAGCATTAGGATCTAGGTTAATCTAATACCTAGTAACCTTTCTAATTCCATTCACACCCTTTCCAATTCTGTTCGCACTGAGCTTAGGTTAGAATCAAAATTCTATCAATTGACAAAGCTTAGGTAGATATATAATTTTTTTAACCTAGCTTAGGATCCCATGTAGGTTAGTCCTATATAGAATCCCAGATCTCTCTTATGCCGTGTGAACAAGCTGCAATCTCTATTTTTGTTAGTAATGACCTATCATGATCGATCTCTAACGACCCAAGCAAAATAATCCACTTAATGGAAGTACGTTCACACAAAAATCAAAGAACTTACAACAATAAAGTTTATTCCAATGTGTATCTTAACTCATGGAATGTCAATTTTACCATTCGTTTAATAGAGCATATTTAAAACATTCCTTGGATCACTTAAATTGATCCAAGGATGAGTCAGATAAATAGATAAATTTACAACTCTTAAACCAGATTGCAAATCACCTACCAGAAGTAAAAAATGGATTTAGGGAAGCCATTCCAATTCAGTCAAAGGATCTTAAGAGAAGAAAAATACTTATCCATATCAAGCATGATTTCCAATAATCAGAAAAATCATATCCATATAAGGAAAATCACATATTAACACTTGAATGTAAAGGAGGAAAAATAACAACTGTCAAGGGTGTTACATGCTTCCCTCCTAAAAATAATCATCGTCCCGATGATTATCTCTTTTAACAATTTACATCAAGGACAGTCAATTCATTCACTTCTCTTATCCTAAGTCAAATATTTCAAAACCTTATAGTTCCAGAAATCAATATTAAATAATTTTTTATTCAAATCAAGAAAATATCTTCCCAAAACTGGCTTACTTAATGTTATAAAAGATAAAATCATAAAAATTTTATCAGTCAACAGATTCAATTCTGTTCAAATAGATATGGAAAGTAGTTTTCATATCCTCTAGATTTTCCCAAGTTGCACTCTCCTTGTTAAACTAGTCCCACTGGACCTTACATTGACTTATTTCTCTATTTCTTAAATGCAACTGGAAAGTTTCTAGCACTCGAATGGGTTTAACCACGATTATTCCTGGGTCTTGGACCTGCAAGGAATTCCAATTTAACACATGTGATAAATCTAAAATGTATTTCTTAAGCAAAGAAATATGGAAAACATCATGCATTCATGACAAAGCAGGTGGTAGTGCTAAACTATAAGCTACATGGTTGATTACTTCAACTATTTCAAAAGGTCCCACATAACGAGGTGATAACTTGGCAAGCCTTACCAAAAGTTATGGAACTCTTTTTTGGTTTAACCCAAAGAAAAAAACTTCTCTCCAAGTTCAAATTTCCTATCAACCCGCTTTAAGTCAGCATAACTCTTTTACCTATCTGCTACTTCTTTTAGGCGTTCATGAATCATTTTAACTTGTTCCATTTCCATAAGGATTTCAGGTCCAATTACCTCTCTATCCTCAATGCTATCCCAAATAATAGGGGTTCTGCATTTCCTTCCATAAAGCACCTCGAAGGTGCCATCTTAAGAGAAGCATGATATGTATTATTGTATGCAAATTCAACTAATGGAAGGTACTCTTCCCACTTGTACTGTTGATCCATACAATACATCCATAGCATATCTTCCAAAACCTGATTTACTCTTTCAGTCTATCCATCTGTTTCCGGATGATACGCAGAACTGAAATTCAATTTAGTTCCAAGAGCTACATTGAGCATTTTCCAAAACCTTGACGTCATTCTAGGGTCTCTATCAGATATGATTAATTCAGGTACTCCATGTAATCTGAAAATTTCATGTACAAATCTTTTAGCCAAAACAGGAGAATCATCCTTTAGATTTCCAGCAATAAAATGAGCTACTTTCATTAGTTTTTCAACTACTACCAAAATAACATCATGTTTATTTCTTGACATAGGCAATCCTTGTACAAAATCCATGTTTATTACCTACCATTTGTATTGTGGTATGCTATAAGGATACAATAAACCAGATGGGTGCATATGCTCCGCTTTTACACAATGACATTCCAGACAATGAGTCACAAAATCAATAACATCCTTTTTCATTCCCTTCCAGAAATATTGTTGTTTTATATCAACAAGCATTTTTGTAATGCCAGGGTGTCCAGAAAAAGGTGAATTGTGAAACTCTGCCAACAATTTTTTCTCAAATCATTAGGCAAAGGTATGTAAACTCTATTTTCATTTCATAAGATTCCTTCATTATCAAAGTGAAAACCTTTATACCTTTCATCCTTCGGATCTGCAGCAAGTGCTATTTTTACTTGCTGAAAGTAAGAGTCAGATTCCATAACACTTTTTACTTCATCCTTAAACTGAGTTCTTAGTGTTATAAGAGCATAAATGTGCTTCCTACGACTTAGAGCATCAACCACTCTATTCTCTTTTCCTTTAATGTAACTTATGTCAAAATCATATTGAGACAAAAACTCTAACCACCTTCGTTGTCTTGCATTCAGATTTGGCTGAGTGAAAATGTACTTCAGCCCAAGATGATCAGTTTTCAACTCAAATGGTTTACCAAGCAGATAATGCCTCCAAACTTGAAGTGCATGTACTATGGCAGCAAGCTCTAAATCATGTGGAGCATAATTCAACTCATGTAACTTAAGTTTTCTACTTTCATAAGCTATGACATGATCATTTTGTAACAAAATACCTCCAAGACCTTCCCCAGATGCATCTGTTACAACCGTGAAGTCTCCATTAGGATCAGGTACAGCTAAAATAGGTGTTGAAGTCAACTGAATTTTCAAATTTTAAAATCAGATTCACATTTATCATTCCAAATAAATTTCTTATCCTTTTTCTGCAATGAAGTTATTGGTGTAGCCACTTTAGAAAAATCCTTAACAAATTTTCTATAATAACCTGCAAGGCCCATGAAGCTTCTAACTTCATGTACATTCTTTGGTGTAGGCCACTCAGTTATAGCTACAATTTTAGAAGGATCTATAACAATCCCATCTTTACTTATAACATGACCCAAATAGTGAACTTCAGTGTCATAGAAAGAACATTTGGACAACTTACCATATAACCGTCTCTTTCTCAGAATTTCCAAAACTATTTTCAAGTGTTCATGATGCTCCTCAACACTTTTAGAATATATGAGAATGTCATCCAAGAATACAAGCACAAACTTGTCCAAGTATTCTTGAAAGATATTATTCATTAAGTTCATAAAAGTTGTAGGTGCATTCATTAATCCAAAGGGTAAAACCGTGAATTCATAATGTCCATACCTTGTTCTGAAAGCCATTTTATGAATTTCCTCATCCTTAATTCATAATTGATGATATCCAGATCAAATATCTATCTTAGAATATACCGATGCTCCATGCATCTGATCAAATAGATCATCAATTCTAGGAAGTGGGTATCTATTCTTGATTGTTGCTTTGTTTAACATCCTGTAATCAATGCACAATCTAAGTGTTCCATCTTTCTTTTTCACAAAGATCATTGGTGCTCCCCAAGGTGAAACACTTGGTCTAATCAAACCCTTAGAAAAAATTTCTTGCAACTGAGCCTTAAGTTCTACTAACTCTGTGGTAGTCATTTGATAAGGTGCTTTAGAAATAGGTTCAGTACCTAGTTTGATTTCAATCGTGAAGTCAAACTCCCTTTTGGGTGGTAATCCCAGTAATTCTTCTGGAAACACATCACTGTAGTTCCGTAACAGTGGATAACGTTCCATGAAATCATTGTTTTCTTCCACAGATTCTGAAATTTTTACTGCATATAAGGTACAACCCTTATTTTTGGCCTTTTTAAGTTGCATAGCTGACAATTTCCTAACAGAAATTTCTCATTTTACACCTTGAATCTCTGTTATTTTCTATAGATCATCTAAACAACTAATATGTTTTTCAAAATAGTCTACCTTTGCTTTATGCTCTGCTAACCAATTTACACCTATGACTATATCATAAGATCCCAAAGGTGCTACATAGAGATCAACTTCTGTGGAAAAGCTAGGTAAGTCAAGGACTGCCCCGAAAAAGACACATACTAACTATATGAACAAAATTATTACCATAATGTACAGTCCATGATTTATCCATTTTTCCAGCTTTTCTTTTAAGTTTTGAAGCAAGTTTACTAGAAATAAAACATTCAGTAGCTCCTGTATCAAAAATAATAGTTACAGGTATGCCGAATAACTTACCAGGAACTTCTATAGGTGTAACTTACTTTTCAGCTTGCTTGTCAGCTACTGCAACATGTATCTTGTGTTGTTGATTATGATCATCCTTCTTCAAAGGACATTGATTCACGTAATGATCTTTTCCATAGTTATAACAGCCTCCTACCAGTCCCTTTTTGGGCTCAGAATTATTTCCAGCCTTAAAGTTATCATTTTGACCTCCATAGGACTTCCATCCATTATTATTACTCTTGGCAAAGTTGTTCCGTGTATTTCCAGTAGACTTATTCATTGCTTTTTTCTTATTATTATCAGCAGAAAACTTACTTTTATTACCAAACTTTTTCCATGGTCCTTTCTTAGGTGCAAGAGAAGCTGAAGAAGAGTTTGGAACTTTCTTCCGTACTTCCTCCTTGTGAGCAGAAATAGCCTTTAATTTCTGTTCTTGCCTTATGGATTTTTCAACAACCCCTTCCATAGTGGTTGGGCTATGAACATCAACCTCTCCCCCAATAATGGGATTCAATCCCATGATGAATTTTCGTATCCTGAACTTCTCATCAGTTTGATACTGAGGTACATACTTGAGTAGTTTCATAAACCATTCCCAATACTCAGTTACAGTTAACTTCCCTTGAGCCAAGTTCTGAAATTCAGTCATTTTCTGATCATAATAAAGTTGTGGCAGCCATCATTACCTAAAATAACTTTTAAATTGATCCCAAGTGATGTTAGTTTCATCAATGTTTAGCTCAGCCTTATGGTTGTCCCACCATGAAGATGCTTCATGGGAAAGCTGATATGCTCCCCAAATAGCTTTGGTTTCTTCTGAGAAGTTTCTTATTGCAAAGTACTTCTCCATTTCGTTGAGCCAATTCTCAGCTCCATCACCTAATGTGGTGCCATCAAACTTAGGTGGACTTATCCTTTTAATATCATTAGTGAGTTCAGCTGCCAACCTTTCCTTTTTGTTTTCCGAATGGACAGGCACATTAACATTGTTATCATCAACACCCATATTGGGGTTGTCCTCAGGAGGTGGCTGATTATTATTACCAGCTTCTTCTTCCTCCTCATTACCCATCACTTGTTGCTCGAGTACAGTCAAATGATCTCTTGTGTCCAACAGGGTAGCAAGGATCTCATCAAGTTTTTGGGTTGTTGCTACTCCTTCCTTAGGTGGAGCATTATTCACAACATTTCCTCTTGTCCTAACCATTTTTTGTTACAAGAAAATTCAAGTTTTTTATTAGATTATGGACATAATAGGTCCAAGAGCTGCAACCTTCAGCTCTGATACCAAGATGTAACATTCCTATTTTAAGACTTTAGAAACAAGGGAATTTTTTTTTAGTAATGTTCTCTGTTCTAAATACATAATTTAGAACACACATTCCATAACAACCATTCTTATAATGGATAACCATATGCAGCTGTGATGACTCGTAAGCTACCGATCTATTCATTTCATGACTCAGTGAACTACCGATCTATTCATGTTTAACACTAAGTATTGAATACTTTCTGTATACTATGTATACTTGGTTCTCTTACCCTGTTCTGGGTATTGAGTGATCTATCTAAGGAACCTAACTAAATAGTTGTTACCAATATTCATCTGCATCATGATCCTTAGACTAGGTGACATAGGACAACACAATCAACAGCTTGCGATACTTTGGCCAAAGATTTCTAACATACTATTCATATTACTTATTCCTTGATGGCATACTCGTCAATCTAGAATACATCCTTCACCCCCACTCTATTGTTATCTAGAATGTCCTTTACTGACTTCCGTCAGTCCTCTTGCCCAAGGTTTAACCCTAGTTCTGGTTAACAACATAGGTTATGATAGGAAGGGGCTCATAAAGACTTAGGATATATTGGCATACTGGGTCAACCTAGGTCAACCCCGTGTGCCAAGGTACCCTGAGTCCTAGAGGGCTACTTCATATCGTAACTATGCTACTACCCAGTCCTAGAGAGAAACTAAGTTCAAGTCCATAAGTGTGTAGATCTAGATGATCAATGCAGAAGGGTGTTGCCACATGTCAACTACAATGTTGTATCCTCGAGAAGATCCCAATCTTCTCAAAGGTACAACCCTGCAGTTGGCGTGTGCTAGCATCTAACATAACATCCTCGTCGAGATGTACATACCCCTAGGAGATTATTAATGTTTAATTAATTTGGATACTTAAAATAAGATTTCAGCAACCCTATCCAAACTCTAATCCAACTCTCCCTAAGTTCTTTTCCAAATCAGGTTCCATTATTCCCTGAAGAACTTCCTTAACTTAAGATTGCTTTCAATGTTCGTTAATTTTTGGCTTAACAAGAAACTACCAAGAAGAAAGGACAACAACCTCTTAAGTTCCATTTAATGTGACTTAACCATTCAAGGAAGTGTAACAACCACCTAGGTTGTATCTTATTAGACTTTATTAAAATAAGCCTAATGATTATAAATCATATCTTCCTTTTTGTTTACTTTTTCATAAGAGAGGAAGAGTCTTCCTCTTCATGGTTAAGTTCTAGGGTTTAACACACCCTTTATGTCCTTTACAAATTCTATAGAATTCATTGTAAATTCATTACACGTTACCTTAATAATATGAATTGCTTAGATAAGAACATTGAATTCTGCAACTTATTTAGCTGCATCACGTTTAGGGAAATTACTCTAATTCCCTTTTTCCTACTTATCCAAAAATACTCATTTAAACATATAAATAACATGAAGAATATCAACAGGATAGGGTTTCATTTCTTTTACAAAGGTACAAGATAATTTACACAACCCATGCAAGTAAATTCTCATCCTTCAATTCATTTTCAAAACTTATACATTTACAACTTATGCATTTTAGGCATACTGCATGACAGCAACCTTCATTCAAAAGAGAATAACTTTTCTTTTTCAATACAACTTAAGAACGAATCAGAATTCTTCACAAGAATCAAACTTAGATCAGCCAATGCATCATATAAGTTTTTTCCTTCTTTTATCACTTACGAAGTCCATCTGCAAAAATTGCTAGCACGGGTCAGTTCAATGAACTGAGCATGATAAGCACTAAGCCTTAAAACGAAGTGCATTCCACTAATTGTTCCAATAAAAACAACCCTGCTTTAATGAACAATTAGTATTTCATACTCTCTAAGCATAAGTAATATCAATAAAAAGAAGAGCAATAATAAACTAGGATTCTCAAAAAGAAGAAGAAAGTATAATCTATAAAAAAATTCTTACAAATTAAAGTATAATCGATCCTATCAATTATCTTTACCAAACAACAAAACATAACATCTCATTGTTTCCAATCCTACCAAAATATAATACAACACTTATCTTTACTATAAGATACAGGAAGTGTTTACAGCATATTCTCACTAGGATGTTTCATCTAACTTTCAAGTAAGGAAGAAAAGAAACCATTCCCATTATGCCAAAGTACATAACATCTACAAAGCAGAAACCGGTGCATATCAAGACTTAAAACATTTCCTTTAACAGTCCTATACTTTAAAATTCAACATTTTAAGGTATTCATCAAAATAGATCCATATAAAAGAAATCTAAGAAGGAATGACGGATTAACAGTCAACAACAAATTTTTAATTTCTTTTTGCCAACTAATCATCAATCTCATTCTACTTCATTTCAGTCAAATGACAAGTATAAAAAGACTAATTAAGTAATGATTCTTTTCCATAAGAATAATTAATAGAAGGTTCCGAACCAATGAAATTAACCTAACTGCATTATAAAAGGATTCCTAACAGAAATGATCCCAATCCTGTAATCATTTCCTTCAACTTAATTAACAGTTTTACCTTTTCTATACATACAGTTTAAGTTCATGCAAGAGTTCCCAAGAAGGAGAACAAGAACAACTTCAAGGTAAGAAGAAAACTTAATGCTACCTTCATTTCAAAATATTCCCATTATAATGCACGAATTCTACTTTCCATTCGGAAAATTATAGCAATGAAGTTCATACACAGTCCACGGACAGTAAAGATTCATAGTGTATCTTTCAAAGACTTAACATTCTTTCATTGGACAAGAACAACCTCAAGGTAAGAAGAAAACATGCTAACATTTTTCTTTCTTAGAACCCTTTACCATCAAACAGTGAAGTTCCATCAATCCTTACCATTAATTTTCCCTTTTTAAACTCGATAATAAAAAAGTGAAGTTCAAAACACAGCCCGCAATCAATTTTGAATCACAATTTATCTTTCAAGACTTAACATTCATTTATTGGACCCAACAAGAGACAATGAAATCTGAGTAGATGCTAACACTCAAAATTTCCCAATAGTTCAGTCAAGACAAAACTTATCTTGACAGTATTTCAACTCATCACTATAAGAACTACATATTGGGATTCCAACAATAAGACAAACCAATAAGTTGATTCCAATCAACGAACAACAACCTACTAACCCATGCTTCCAAAATGTGGTTTATTCAAAAGGATATGAATTTAGAACCACTCCAAGAATAAACTCAATTTAAATGACAAGATCAAATTATTAAAAATACGTTCAGTCAAAGACTCAAATTATAAATCCAAACACAATGTAAAGCATAAGCTCCCTCAAAGGATCAAGATCATTCAAATGCTTATAACAAAGTTTGGGTAACAACATGTTCCCTCTTTATTTTTTAAAATAGTCAAAAAACTATAATATCTGAACCAACACATCATTCAGGTTACCATTTTTAAAAACACCAAGTAACAAATTGATTGTATAGTGTTGCATCACAATATCACAATCATGAGTTCATAAATACACCAGTATCGTAATGCTAGACCAAATACAATGAAATTACTTATAAACAGTTCATTCTAAGAAAAGATGCTTCCATTTTCAGTTAACATCCTATCAAACCCTATTTCAACTCAAACGGGATGTAAGATTCTTAACAGAGCTCAGACCAGACAACAACAAAACATGAAATTCAGGTTCATAAAGAACCTCCAATAACAGTTAAATGGTCATAAGGACAATAGATTCACAAGCACCATGCCTTAAGCGGACTTTAATCAATAGTCCCAATTTATCCAAGATAATAAAACACAGGTTCCAAGTTAGATGCAGGTTTCAACAACAGTCAAAGTTTTCGCAAGATGAAATACAAAAACCAATCCATATACAGTTTTATCCACAGTCCCATTTAACTATGAAATAAAATGCAATCACCATAGAATCGAGAATCTCTACAACAGTTCTCTCCTACCAAAACAAGTTTCCAACAGAAGCTTGAACTTGCATACAAGTTTAATAAGAACTGGAGTTCCTTACCAGCTCGAGATCACAAATCACTTCAAGTTCTCAAAACACTATTCTCAACAAATACAGGTGGAACTCAGAGTTCCTTTAAAAACTCAGCTAGTAATTTATTGTCAACAAAAGTGGTCAAAACCAAACAACAATTTCCAACAACCGAAAAAGTTAACAGAGTTACCAACTTTGTTCTTGCATGCATAAAAATTTTGTGCAAAAATAATACAACATAAGTTTCCAACAGAATCACATATATCATGGATTTGAAACCCAGAATGCAAGATTTACCAAACCCATCAACTTGTTAACCAGATAGAGCATGCAATGCACAAAACTCAACAGAGAAGAGTTGCTTTAATGAAAACACTTAGAGGAAAGAAGAGATTTTAACAGTTAGAGCCTATCATGCCTGATAGTTTCTCTGTCAAATCGAAGAAGACCTCCAGCCGAGCTCACTTCTTCTCCTCTTCTCCACGAAAGATCAAACAACCAGATACTTCTTCCACAATGCCTCTTATACATTCCACCAAATGAAAATAGATTTGAAACCTCAAAACTAGCCATGAAGTGCAGTTTAATCTACTGGTTCGAAAAACCAAATCACATGCAAAATGAAAATCAGAGAACATGCAAAATGAAACAACCCAACAAAAATCCGTTGGCATGCCTACCAAGACGGTTTGGGCTCGTGAACCAAAAACAATTAATTTCATTAACTCAATATCTCCCGCCTAATCCTCCTTGCCACCGCCTGCCAAGTTTGGTAAATGCCAAGTCCAAATTAACATGAGTTTCCATTTTTAGTGATACTGCCACCTAAGCCTCTGCCAATCCAACTAACCCCTACCAAAGCTGGCAGTCCGTATGCATTCACCATCCTTATCAATAACATAAATTCCTTAGGAACCATCACCCAAGTGTATGCGACCACTTAAGTTCCCAATTCATATCCATTAGTTTAGGATAGATTAGATTGCTTAGGTTAGATCTTAGGTAGAATTAAAATTTATACCTTAGGATATAACACTAACAACTAACCCCACCTTAGGCCTTAGTAATTAGGTTTAGATAAACCCTCATAGGTAAATAATTCAAAGTTCCATAGTTTAAAACACTAGGTTAGGTTAAAATAATACCTTGTAGTATTAGAATCTAGGTTAATTTAATACCTAGTAACCTTTCTAATTCCATTAGCACCGAGCTTAGGTTAGAATCAGAATTCTATCAAGTGACATAGCTTAGGTAGAAATATATTTTTTTACCTAGCTTAGGATCTCGTAGGCTAGTCCTCTATAGGATCCTGGATCTCTCTCATGATGTGAATAGGATGCATTCCCATTTTTGTTAGCAATGACCTGTCATGATCGATCTCCAACGACCCAAGAAAAACAATCCACTGAATGGAAGTACATTCACTTAGAAATCAAAGAACTTGCAACAACAAAGTTCAGTCCAATGTGTATCTTAACTCATGGAATGTCAATTTTACCATTCATTCAATAGAGCAGATTTAAAACATTCCTTGGATCACTGAAATTGATCCAAGGATGAGTCAGATAAATAGATAAGTTTACAACTCTTAAACCAGATTGCAAATCACCTACCAGAAGTGAAAAATGGATTCAGGGAAGCCATTCCAATTCAGTCAAAGGATCTTAAGAGTAGAAAATACTTATCCATATCAAGCATGATTTCCAATAATCAGAAGAACATATCCTTATAAGGAAAATCACATGTCAACACTTGAATGCAAAGGAGGAAAAATAACAACTGTCAAGGGTGTCTTAACAGCTGGTTCCTGATGGCCATGGGAGCCAGAGGCTTTATTCTTGTTTCACCATCCCCCGAAAACTTTCCAACCTTCCTCATGTTGGGGTTTGACTAGTTTGGGGGATTTTTTTTTGCCACAAGGTGGTTATAGGGTACATAGAGTGGACAATCCCTAATCTTGTGATCAGATGCTTGAAAACGGAAGCAAGTGTTTGGTATATTGATATACATGACCCTCTGGGAATAGTGTTTATCATCCATTTGAATATCCATAAATTCTTTGAGATCCTACGAGAGATCAATATCAATACATACTCACTTCTAAGGACAAGCATGGTAAAAATTATTGGCTTTTAGGAATATAACCCACCCAAGTGAAGCGGTAATTTTCATAAGAAATTACACACATGGTAGAGGAAGACCAGGAAATTCAATCCATATAGAAATTTTAAGGGTGGTATATTTAGATACCACAAATTCCTTATGCTAGGGTGTCAACACAAGAAGTGAGTTATGGACATACCAAGTGGCTTTCTTAGCTAGAATATTGGGTGCATTAGCAGGGTTAGAGAAATGAAAAAGGAAAAAACCCTTGGTCATGTTTATAGTGCTATCTAGGAGGACCCCATGAGGGGTCTAGACTATGTTAGGTCAGGATTTGAGCATGCTTTCAAAGGGGATTCAACCCACAAAATACCCAATGAGGAAAAAATGTTCTAACCATTTACAAGCATCCTTAAATTTAGGACTGGGAAGAACTAGATCCAGAGGAGAGAGATTACCTCATGAAAAACCTTCAGGAGGAACTTCTTGGGGTGCTTCGTCGGCAGCTCCATTGCTCACTCCACTATATCTTGTTGTAGTTGAAACAACTGGGTTTAAAGATGGAGATGTCATTATATAGGGGATTCCTAGAGGATGAGAAATCCCAGGAGAGACTAGCAATAAATTCCCATAGAGACCGAAAAGGTTGCGGTATGACGGTTAGGAAGGGGAAACCCTAGAAGAGTTGACTCTAGTTTTGTGTCAGAGTTACAAAGTTGAGCTGTAGCTTTTGAAATTCAGGTAAAATATTTAATTTTTATATTGTGAAAATTAGTACATTAAGAATGAAATAAAGGAGATGGTTAAAATGTGTGAAGAAAACAATGATCGTGAATATATTGAAGAAAATTTCAAAAAAGACAAATTTGATTAAAAAAATATAAACATTTATGGGTTTTATGTGAAAATTATGAGAACGATACATATACTAAACCGTTAATAAGAATTCGAAGGTGTTTTTCCAAAATGTGGAGAAATTTTGCAAATGAATAGTTCATATTGAAATGATATTTTAATTCATTTTGTTACTTTCCCCATGGATGCATATTTATCTTCTTTAGATCTTCTAGATAAAAAATATAAGATACATTTTTTAACATTGTAATGGTTTGAGATATTTTGAAATTATTTTACAAAGTAATTTCTCATGAATATTATAATATGTCTAATAAAACGTTTTAAATGTTTTTTAGGATTCAACAATACTATTGTGAATATCCTTAGGGTTGTGATAGATAAGAATAAATGATAATATTTGACACGTTATGTTTATGTTGATTCTCAATCACCTCTTGAGATGTTGTAAGAAATTATTTATACATGTTTGGAAATGGTTAAAATATTAATGTTTTAAATAGGTATAAAAGTAAAAGATGAAATCTCTAGGTGGAACGAACTATATTGTTAGCAAGGAAATTTTTCGGGTGGATAAACTTGTGGATTTATTGTCAGTGCTCTAGGAATCTAACTCCCTCTACTTAACCGGTGCAGCTTTCATGTATGCATGCGCGAGAAAATTTGGATTTCTATGGTGGCATTTTGACCGGGGATCCAACAGTGGCACTCCACTGACCCTGCGGAAAAGCTAGTAATATCTTGCTAGGGAAGAATTTTTCTAAAAGTGGGAAAGGGAGTGATAATAGAGGTAGGAGAACTAATGCTACAGGTAGCAATCAAATTCTTGTACACACACTAGTTAGAAAGTTCAACACATGTATTTATGAGAAGAAACAACCCTACAAATGGCAAAAAGACGAGATAAGATTGTGAACTCAAATTTTCTAAAATCTCCTCATCAAAGAGGCTACAAAATCCTTCTTCTTATATTGATGCTTAAAAAAATTTTGTACATAATGTGGGAATGGAAGAAATTTGAGAATGGAGGAAAGTAGAAGAAAATGGCTATCTCCTTTGCTTTCTCTAAGTACAATGCACTCGTGAGTTTACAAGATCAATTTCTAACCCCTTACAATGGCATGAAGAAGCCATTAAATATCTTGCAAGAAACGGTTACAACTTCTTCTTTGTTAGCAAGAAACAGTTTACAATCTTTTCAATCATTCACGCCTGTTCAAATTCTTGATTCACGAAGAAACACCAATGGTGAGAAAAAACATACTTTTCATAATACAGTCATTACACTTGTTTTATAACTTTGAATTTGAACTGTTCATCTTGCCTTTTAAACTTTAAACCAAATTCATCCACGTGGGAGAAATTTACTAGAGTGGGTGTGGAGGATGCCTTTTGCATTTTGTGACTTTATAGAGATTTGGCATTTTGGAACATTTTGTCCCGCTCACCCGCTTTTGATATGGTCTTGACACGTGGCCTCACTTGATTGGAGAAAGAGTCATGGGCCACTTTTATAATTTTACCTTTTTTCAATGCGGGCTCAAAAACACAAATTGCTCTGCCAACTTGCCCACCTACTTTAACCTTCGATGTAAGCTTAACATTTGACTTTTTCCCTTAGCATGGGTAGGGTTGCGAGTCACTTTTTAGCTTTAAGCTCCTTTAATGAAAACATGTCTCAAATTCTCAAATCTCCCCGACGGCTCACTTCCCCGCCTAGACTTTCTATTCAGGCTTAATATTTGACCTGCTCCCTTATAGCATGATCGGGGCTGTGGGTCACTTTATGCCTTTTATCCCTTTTTACAAAAAGGCTCAAAACCTCAAAGTTCTCTGCTGATCCACTCCCCCACTTTGAGTTTTAATGTGGGCTTAATATTTGAATTTTTTCTTGGCATGGGCGGGGCTGCAGGTCACTTTTTAACTTTAATCCCCTTTAATGAAAACAAAGCTCAAATTCTCAAATCTCCCTAACGACCCGCTTCCTTGCCTTGACTCTCTATTATAGGCTCAATATTTGACTTTTTCCTCATAGCATGATCGAGGCTACGGGTCACTTTATGACTTTTAGCCCTTTTTTGCAAAAAGGCTCAAAACCTCAAAGTTCTCTGCCGACCCACTTCCCTGCTTTGAATTTCAATGTGGGCTTAATATTTGACTTTCTCCCTTTTGTTTGGTGGGGCCACCACCATTTCACAGCTGATTTTCAAATTTCTTTCACAAACTAAGGAATCGAACACAATACAAGGTTCGATGATCCATGGCCATAGAAAGATTGAAAATTTCATTCAAAGAGGACAACTATAAAATTTTCATGCATCCAGACAAGAAAATGGAAAATTTATCAAAATGTGCACACTGGAGAGTTTAAACAACTTCAAATCTTTAATTTCTCTATCTTTTCAGACTTCCAAATTTACTTGAACACTTTTGGAGGGCTTGAGCTCAAAAATTTCAAATTCAAATTTTAAAATGAGGGGGGGATTTTGAGGGCAACAATAGTTGGCTCTAGCTTGGGGACATGACATGGAATGAGCATAGTGAAGACATGACATGGGAATCCAGAATCTCAATATCTATACCCTTTAATTTTTTGACCAGTGCCTTATCCATTAGGCCTTGCAGATTCATGTACAACTTTTCAAAAGAAAGATCAAAAGAATGAAACACATAAGCACACAACAGGAAGGAAACACACGACATGCAATAGAAGGGGAAACAAAACCACACAATGGAAATGGAAACACACCTATGGTACAAGGTGGGGGAACAACCCGCTTTCACTAATGATACAATTTCAAGTATTGCTCACTCCGAGGCAATTCTAGTGCCGTTCCTTCCAAATATGAGAGAAGAAAACCATTCTCACCGTAAGATTCATGAATCTAGAATGGGCCAAGCCATAATGAATCAAACTTTCCATGGCTGCCTTTTGGTTCTCTTCTCTTGTCCCATAGGAGGATGAAGTCTCCAAGTTTGAATTCTCTTGCCTTGGCCTTCTTATCAAAAATCTTCTTTTCTTTCAATCGGAGCTCCTTAATGCGATCCACGACTTGGAGTCTATTTTCTTCTAGATTCTCAAGAAAGAGTATCCTCTTGTCAATGGAATCCTTGTACTTACCATCTTCTATTACCTGTAGTAGTTTGAGAGCTGACATATCGATCGTGAGAGGAATTTCTGCTTTGACTCCATACAATAGTTGGAATGGTGACATACCTATTTCCTTCTTGGGAGTGATCCTATCTTCCCACAATGTATCGTACAACCTTTTGTGACAATTCCTTTAATTCTCATTTACAATCTTATAAAAAATGGTCACAATGTTCTTGTTACTTGATTTGGATTGTTTATTTCCTTGTGGATGCTAGTCAGAAGAATGAGATAGGGATATTCCGTAGCTATAGAAAAAATCATTCAACTCTCTTGAAGAGAAATAGGTAGCATTGTCTGCTACAATCTTCTGTGGCACTCCAAAATGGACTATGATATTCTCCTTAATGAAGTTACATACTGTTTCAGTGTTGGCTTGTTTGGCCATAATGGCTTCCACTAATTTGGTAAAGTATTATGTTGCTATGAGTACATACGTGTGTCTCGTGCTTGAGTGAGCATTCAGAACACCAATAAAGTCTAGCCCCCACTAGTGAAATGGTTCTTCAATAACCACAGGCCTGAGTGGTAATGCAGCGAGTTGTGGTCTTCCAATGAATTGTTGGCATAATTTGCATTTAGAAACCCAATCTTGAGTGTCTGTATAGATGGTGGGCCAATAATACCTTTCTCAAAGGATCTTGTGTGCAGTGACCATTGCTTAAAAATGTCCACCACATGCTTGGTCATTGTGGGCTTTAAGTAAATTTTCTTGTTACTCTTTATCTATGCACCTAAGGAAACAACCATCCAGGCATCTTTTATAAAGTGCATGATTCCAGATTACAAATTTAGCTACCTTCAACTTAAGTGTTATCCTTTTCTTGTAGTCAATATGGGGAGTGCATTCTCCATGAGTCAGGTAATAGGAAATATCAGCATACCACTTATCAGTACTGGTGACAAAGAGAACATGTAGGTTGTCTTCTAAACAAGTTGAGCAAGCACAGTTTTCTTTGCCATGTTGAACTTTGAGTGTTTCATCTTCAGCAATCAACTTGCATAAGCCATTTCCCCTTACCAGATTGGAGCGTCCAATCTCCAAGTCATATTCTTGAGTCTTTACAATCCAACTTCCTCTTTTAGCTTCGGGATCCTGCTATGTCAAGATGGACTTGATTGCACTACCAAGGACCATCACCACCGTATGGGAATTGAGGATTTAAAACCTGAAGTTTTTTATAGCCTTGACCACTACATAGGCATGCTTCTCTAATTGGCTATATTTTATCTCATGATTTTTCAAAGGACAACTCATGAAAGCAATAGGTGCTTCCATGACTTCATGATTTTTCTAAACGAGAACAACAAAGAGTGTATGTTCTGATGCATAACAATACATGATGAATTTTTTGTTAAAATCTGGAGATACAAGAGTCGGAGCCTTGGCAATGGATTTCTTGATCTCTTCAAATTTTGTCTTCCCTTTATTGTTCCATTTTAATTTTTCTTGTGGTTTCATCATGAAAGTGATGTGCTTTGTCAACTCAGCAAACTCAGGCACAAAACGACGAAGAAAGTTCACCTTTCCAAAGAATGAATGAACTCCTTTCTTGTTTGTGGGCAAGGCTAATTCTTGAATGGATCTAATCCTCTCATGATCAATGTGTGATCCACATTTTTTCACAATGTGCCCCAATAACTTGCCTTTTGTGACTCCAAAAATGCACTATTTTGGATTTAGTGATATGCCATGTTTCCTACACCTTGCAAGTATATGTTCCAATTGATAGATATGATCTCCCATCTTCTTTTAAAATATTGTGAGATCATCAAGATATATGAAAATACAATGCTTTATATATTTGAAGGCCAAATCCATCACCCTTTGGAATGTAGCTCCTACATTGATTAGGCCAAAAGGCATTCTGTTGTAGGCAAAAGTGCCCCAAGGTGTTGTAAAGGTTGTATTGGTGTGGTGCTCCTCTGGCTCTTTGATTTGATTATATCCTAAGAATCCATCAAGCAATGAAAACATTTCAGATCCAGTGACTGCTTGCAGGATATGGTCCATGATAGGAAGAGGATAACTATCTTTTAGTGATGCCTGGTTCAGGTTACGAAAATCTACACATATCCTTATTTCACCATTCTTCTTCCACACTGGCACAATGTTATCCACCCACAATTAATGGTGGATGGGAAAGATGATCCTTTCATTAAGCATATTTGTTACCTCCTCTTTGATTGTATCAAAAATATTTAGGTTGTACGACCTTTGTTTCTACCTGAAGGGCTTAACACCCTGCTTCAAAGGAATTGAGTGATGCATTTCCTTTGGCTAGAAGGATTTGAGTTCATCATAAGAGTAGGCCAAGACATCTGAGTATTTCTTGATTAATGTAACAAACCTTCTTTTTTCTTCAAGCAAGCAACATTTTCCAATATTGACCATCCTTGGCTCCTCTAGAGTACCAATGCTTTCTTTATTAAATTCAGCTAGGCATTGAGAAGATTGCTTTTCTTTGTCTTGAATGAATCTTTCATGTTTGTCAAAGAGGTCTTCTAAAGTGACTAGGCCTTTGGGAATTTTGTTCCCTTTCAATTTGATTTCTCCCTCATCATCAATCCATTTAATTCCTTCTTTCTCTTCTTTGGGGACTACTTCTTGGTGTGGATTTTCACCTTCTTTGAAGAAGAGATTATTGTAATTATCCCTTTTCTCTAAAAAGGCTAGAATTTGGTTATCATCATTGAAGACTTGCCAATGATTTGCATTGTCTAGTACACTAGGCAGGAATACAATTTCAATGGTCACTTTTTCTTTACCAAAAGAAGGATAAGGTGTCACTAGGGAAGCTGACACTGCAAGAGGATCAACCTTTTCATTTTGTTCCCTTGGAATAGCTTTAATGGAAAATGCATCAAAATATTCGATGCAGTCTCACACTTTGTTTCTGTAATGCAAGAGTCTTGAATTCTTAACCTAATATTGTTGGTGGACCTTCTTTACTACAACCTCTACATCACCTCAGCATATTAGTTTCTTGAGTACCATGTCCTCTATTGTACTCATGCCTAAGAGTAGTGCTTCATACTCTGTAGTGTTATTTGTATTATCAAATTGCAGCTTGTAAAGAAATGGGTATAACTCATTGGAAGGAGAGTAAAATACTACACCAACTCCTGAGCCCGTATTGGAATGACTACCATCAAACTCCATTGTCCAAATTTGATCTTCGTATTCCTCTTTTCTTGATTTGAGGAAGTAGTTTCCTAGCCCACAATCTTGAAAGAGAATGTTTATGTTCAGATCATTAGACCTTCGTACTGTGAACTTCATCTTTCTTACTGGTAGCAACTTCTTCATCTTGCCTTTTACTAGGATAGTTGTAGATGACCAATCCATTTTTATCTCTCCACCCAAGTCTCTACAGAAACTCCTACTCAATAACATACCAAAAGATGTTGGGATGTCTGCTACCAGTATGGTTAGGAACACCTTCTTGTATAGAAAATCAGCTAGTGCTACTTGTGCATCTTTGATTCTTCTTACCAATGGCACTTGTTTGGATTCCATTGAGTAGTAGGTTTCATTTACATAGGTCAAGGTGAGGCCTAGAGCATTTGCAACTTTGGTTGGCATCACATTGTCTAAGGCTCTGGAATATTTGATACAATTATTTAGCAGGAAGCCTTTAATGAGGAGTGACAGGTAGAAAGGTTCAACCCTATTTTTTTTGGAGGAATTGAGGGCTAGCATGTTTTGGGAAGGTGGTGTTAATGGTGTGGGAAGTAAGCCTTTAGAATAAGACTCAAGGATACAAGGTTACCACCATGAACTTCATTAATGAACCTGTCAAACTGGGCAGGGTGTGTTTGTAGATATTCTATTTCTAAAAGATGGAATTTGGTTTTTCTTGCATGTTCTATAAAGTCAAATGGGGTTATGGTGAGTGAGGAAGAGGTTCTAGAAATGGAGGAATATTTACATGGTAGAGGATTTGTTACTTTGGGTGTTGAATTCTCCTTTTCAGGTGTAGCAATTGGCTTGGAAGGGGGTGAGGGTGTAGCTTTTGATTGAACCTTAGATGTTTTTACAGGAACAACATTTAAAGGAGAATTGTTCTTAGCAACTTTTGAGTTGGGAGAAGAATTAGATGACTTACTTGGCATAGTATCATGATCCTTGACAACCAGTGAGTTTGGTTTTTCTTTGGATGACTCCATAGAAGGTGGTAATGGTGATCCTCTTCTGATGATTTTATTTTGTGTGACCTCTGGAGGATAATCTTCTTTTTTCTTCTTATCCTTTACCTTAACTGTTGAGTATAAAGCACCTTTCCTGGATTGTGCATGAGTTAAAATATCACATGAGAAACTTGGAGCTTCTTCGTCATCCTCATCTTCATCATCAACGTACTCAATTAGGTCATTGTGCATATCAACTTCCTTGACCTCAAGATAGCTTTCATAGTCCTCCACATTTTCTTCTTCAAGTTCTTCAATTTCTGCCTCCTCCTCTGGTTCTTTGGTATCACAGATGGCATTGACTGGTGGTGCTTCAAGAGTAATCCAACAAGGAAGAGGATAAATCCTTGGCCTATTTGGGGAGTTTGGTTTCCTTGGGGAGAGTTTCGTATTGTGATCTAGGACAGTTGTTTCTTCAATGAAACCAAGTCATTTGCCATTTTTTGTAACATTGGATCCATGGTGACTGAGTTTGAATTCTGACCTTTTGTTTCCCATTTGATCCTTTCACTTTACCAGACATGATTAGTCATCATCAATTTCTATTGCATGGTCTTAAGCTTGCCTTAACGTTCTTGGTTGGGTTCTTCTAAGGAAGAAACATACTTCTGATGGCAAGGCGTTGATGAAGAATATATTTAAATTATTTTTAGGGGGAACCACATCTTTAGGGATTCTTCTTATCACTCTATTATATCTTGCTACAAAGTCTCTCATTGACTCAGAGATTTATTTTTTCATTTGTACCAATTAGACCAAGAGAACTTGACAATATTCTATGGTCTTGAACCTGTGTTTGAATGCACTTCATATATCTTCCCAAAAAGTGGCAGACCTCAAGGGTAGAATGTAGAGCCATTCGACAGCCTTTTCTTAAAGTGACTCCACACAGATTCATATTGACACATCTTCATCTTCAACACCCAACACACCAAAAGTAGTGATAAATGCTACTACATGATCTTCAAGGAATGTAGAACCATCCCCTCTGAATTTTGGGAAGTTTTTTCTTGATCCTCTCAGTAGCTCATGGAGTGGTTGAGAAAGAGCTAGTGGACCAGTGTTTCCTCCCCATTGTACATTAGGCATACGGGCATCAAGATCATGTTCATGCTCACAATCATGATCCCCCATTATATTTATATTTCTAGCTTCTAACCTTGCTAAGGTTGCAGCTTTTACTACTACTCTTTTGTCTACCTCGGATTGAAGTCTTTAGATTTCTTTGAGTTGAGTTCTTATTTCCTCTTCCACTCTTGCTTCTCTTTCTCTAGATTATTCTTTGGTCTCTACATCGGTGAAATCTTCAAGGTTCTCGTTGATGTATGGAAATTCACCATCTAATGGATTAGCAACCCTTAGGTTCCCAACATGGCTGGCTTCTTGAAAAGGAAGCCTATGGATTCTGAGTAGCTCTTGTCTCCTTTGAAGTTCCTCAAAAATGGGTTCAGTTCATCCTCCTTGTCTCTGTTTCTGAGTGTATCTTCTATCCACCAACTTGAAAATATATGCTCTTCTTTGTGGTGCTGGAATTTTTCTTTTCCTCTCCAATTCAATACGTGTTTTTCTTTAAGGTCTAGAATTCTCGTAGCAATGAAGTAGTGATTAGTACTTTGTCTATTATGTTAGATAGCTTCCCTTAAATATGAAGGAATATCTTCTTGGATGTGGAAGAGAAATTTGGGTCTTTCAACATGAGGGTTTCCCAGAATATCCATGATTTGAATCTATGTGGCTCATATAGCCATTCAATTCATGAAATTTTTCTCTTTTTTTTGAATTTTGAATTTTTTGACCTTGTGGTCACATTCAGGTACAGATGCTGCTAAATCTACCCCATGGTGGGTTCCAAAAAATGTTGGCAAGGAGATATTTTGGGTGGAAAAAACTATGGATTTCTTTCAAATGCTCTGGGAATCTAAGTCCCTCTACTTAACCAATGTAGCTACCATGTATGCATGTGCAGGAAAATGTGGATTTTTGTGGTGGCCTTTCGACCAAGGATCCAATAGGGGCACTCAATTGACCCTAGAGAAAAGATACCAATCTCTTACTAGGAAAGAATTTGTATAAAAGTGGGAAAGGGAGTGATAATAGAGGTAGGAGAACTAATTTTGCAAGTAGAAAATTAGATTCCTGTACACACACTAGCTAGAAACTTCAACACATGCATTTATGAGAAGAAACAACCCTGCAAATGGCGACAAGATGAGATAAGATTGTGAACTATAAGTTTCTAAAATCTCCTCATCAACGAGGATACAAAATCCTTATTCTTGTATTGATGCTTAAACAAATGTTGTACATAATGTGGGAATGGAAGAAATTTGAGAATGGAGGAAAGTAGAATAAAATGGCATCTCCTTTACTTTCTCTAAGTACACTGCATTCATGAGTTTATAAGATCAATTTCCAACCCCTTACAATGGTGTGAAGAAGCCATTAAATATCTTACAAGAAACAATTACAACTTCTTCTTTGTTAGCAAGAACTAGTTTACAATCTTTTTAATCATTCGTGTCTGTTCAGATTCTTGATTCGTGAAGAAATGCCAATGGTGAGAAAAACCAGAATTTTCATAATGCATCTGTTATACTCATTTTGTAACTTTGAATTTGAACCTTTCATCTTACCTTTGAAAATTTAAACCAGAGTCATCCATGTCAGATAAATTTACTGGAGTGAGAGTGGAGGATGCTTTTTGCATTTTGTGACTTTATAGAGATTTGGCATTTTGGAACATTTTGGCCCGTTCACCCACTTTTGATATGGTCTTGACACATGGCCTCACTTGAGTGGAGACAGAGTCACGTGCCACTTATATAATTTTACCTTTTTGAAATGTGGGCTCAAAAATAGAAATTTCTTTAGCGGGCAGCCCACCTGCTTTGACCTTCAATGTGGGATTAACATTTGAATTTTTACCTTGGCATGGGCGAGGATGTGAGTCAATTTTTAAATTTAAGCTCCTTTAATAAAAACATTGCTCAAATTCTCAAATCTCCTCAATGGATCACTTCCCTACCTTGACTTTCTACTCAGGCTTAATATTTGACTTTCTTCCTTATAGAATGATCGGGGCTGCAGGCCATCCCACTTTCTCAAACACTACCACTGATTTTGTGTATGATAGAAATTCAACTAGACTTGATGTTTTTTAGCAGAGCCTATTCTCCATTTTGGTATGAAAATAAAACTGGTAGTGGTACAGGATTGGAAAAGACTAGAGCATGAGAGTGACACAAAAATGATGAAAGAGCGATAATGGAGAAAATACAAAAATGAAAATTGTATTATGCAAAGACGATTATGAATTGGCTAGAATTAACTAATTTTGATAAACTGGTGAGTAGTTTGGAGAATAATCAGGAATGTGTGAGTGGTTAATTATGAGTGTGTGAGATATTTATTAAGATGTGGAACATGTGAGGGGACATGGGAAGTGGGGAGTTATAATTTTTCATTAGACCAATAATTAACATCCTATAAATAAACCTTTTTAACATTAAAAAAAAGTAATAACACATACTTCATTAATAATAACTTGTCGTGTCTACTTATCAACACTAGATTTTTCTCTACATGTTGTCTCGATACACTTATTCATGGCATGACTCCTAGGTGATCGACATTGCTAGTTTTCAACCACCTACGTTTTATTTTCAAAAAAAATCTTTTTTTACAAGGAACGGTCACCATTTCTTGTTTTCGACCACTCTATTAGAAGATAGCCATCATTACTGGTTTTCAACCATCCCTTATTTTTTCTTTTTATTCATGGATAAATTTAGATTTGAGTTGACTTGGGCAAGGTAACCATGTCCAAGCAATTCAAATCTAAATTATCTTGCAATATCTTCTTGAATTCTTCTTTGGATGTTGGTTTTTGGTAGAAATGAAGTCGATGACCATTAACTAGAATCACTCTTCTTACTTTGTCAATCGATATGAGATACATAGTTATGTTATTGAAGACCTCATCAAATTGGTATGGATCCATCCATCATAATTTGTAACTTCCGCTTAAATTATTTGTATTTTGAATCAAATAGTAGATCTCAATCCCCTTGTTTAAACTTCCTTTTCTTGATATAGTTTTCATGTCATAGCTATCTTTGATGTTGAATTATCTATTTTTGGTGAAATTATTTTAACCTTGTCTCATCCAATTCATTCAACTGAAAAAATCCTGCTTGTTGTGCTTCTAATAATTCATTTTCTAATGCAATAGTTGTCCTTAAGGTATGAATCTCAAATTCTATGGGAAAGATAGCTTTCTTCCCATAAACCAACTCATATGGAGTTAACCTTGTGTTTCTCTTCCATTAGAGGGTTTTTAGTCCCATACTACCTCGATTAATTTCTGAACCCAAATATTTCTTGAGAGATCTACCATTTTAGTCAAAATGTTCTCCAATTCCCTATTAGTGACTTCAACTTGTCCATTAGATTGAGGATGGTATGGAGATGATTTCTTGTGCCTTAAGTGATATGTTGTTATGAAAGAACTAGTTACATTTGACATGAAATGAGGTCCCTAATATGAAACAACTAGTCTTAGTGCTCGAAATCACTGGAAAATGTGTTATACATGAATTTTTTTACTTTCTCATCCCTTGCATATTGGAGACCTTATACCTAGGACCATTTTATAACATAAGCTGATGTAGTCAAATATTCAATACTATTTAAATTCAAGTTGTTATAATTGAATCACAACTCTATTTCTTCCCTTTAGGCTTTAGGAAAGTTACTTGTTCTTATAGATCAATCCCTAAATTTGTGCACTTTCTAGAGAATTCATATTTTTACACTAAATTAATTAGTTCCATATATTCATGAAGACTTCACTATGTGAACTCATCCTTTGAAATGGAGAAAAAAAACTAAATGGTTTCGTATACTTACCTTTGGAAAAAATTTCTTTCTAGGTGTCTTACAAATCTTTCTTCTGGTTGTTAAATGATTCATCACCTCACAATACTCAATTTCTCTAACTCTCTAAACCAAGCACTTCCATGACCTTATTTCCTTCTATCCTTTAGGTTCTCCTTACACACTCACTCCCTACTCATACTAATACAGTACCTTCAACAAATTATTTCAACCAAAGAAATAATTAACTCTTTAAAATTGACCATACATGTCCTGTGATGGATCTCTATGATGTGGTTCTAATAACAATTTAGGTCTTCAAGTCAATGTATTATTTATCTTACTTAAATATAATTAGGTGTATAAAACTTACCCCCACTCTGCAATATATGAATTTGATTTTAAGATGAATTTTAGGTACATTAGGAGTTATTATAATAACCAATAGACTTCTAGATGATCCGTAAAAAATTTAGGTGCTAATTCCACCTTTAGACCTTTCAATTACTTAATAGTTCCTCAATTCCCTATCAAACCCAGACTAGAGAAACATTGTCAGAAAAATACCATACTGTATGGTCTTAAAATGCTTTGAAACTTTAGAAATATTAAATATCACACTTCATTCTCTATTCCCTCCAAATTTTAGGGTTTTCACCCTTTGGAATTGATTTCATTGTTATTTTTCTCTTCTTTTCCCTAAATCAGGGTTTCACAGTCACAATCCTTCCCGAAAGGCTAAAATAAATGATTTTGTGTTAGGAAGTGTTACAAACTCCACTGCAAGGTTATAAAGTTATATTTTAATTCCTTCATCCTTCTCAACATTTTTGTCTCGATGACAAATTTTCATTGGATAGTTACACTGAGAAACACAATCTTGATTGTTTATAATGGACTGTAGATGCACATTTAAAACCCTAACCCGCTATTTGATAGAAAATTCAAAGAGGTGAGGGTTAAAAATTAATTGTTACACATCATAATAGAGAAAAGATCACAAAATTAGTACTCACTCAATGCTAAAAGATTTCTAAGGCTTGATACAAGCTACAACTCAGAATCTTTATTGTCAAGAAATAGAGGTTTCATAACTAGGAGCAATCCAAAAAAGATGATAAATCCCTAACTTGTTCTAAGGATTTGTGTTTGAAGTAAATGAGAATTTATAACAACTTCTAATTTTCTCCCTCTTATTCCTTATTTGATTCAACTTACACCATCATTTCCTCTGTTCACACAAGGTCTCCAAACTTACTATTACAATTTTCTCTTGAAGAGATATTCATAATAACCCTAGTTAAGAAAGATTGATACAATAGTGATCATTATCATTCTCACGCTCTCTACCTTATCAAACTCTCTAAATGGAAAATACTTCTCTATTATCCCTTTTGTTCTTAAATGTTTCCTTCACAACTGGTCATAACTTATATACAGTTTCAAGCATACTTACATGCATAGAGATATGAAATCTCCCAATTATCAATATAAATGCACATAGTAAAACTTCTTATCATACACAATATTCTTCTAATTTCTTTCAATAGGTACATTTACCATCAAAAATGTATAAAACCATGAAAATGCTACTACAACATGTATATGCACATAAATATCAATACTTAACCATCTTGAAGTTATCTTTTATCCAGTGACCATCCAGATGATGGTTTCAAAAATAGTTACAAAGGCTTTAAATATGCCTTTATTCTCCTTATAAATTCTTTTGGTCCCTTTAGACCCTTCTATTTTCTCATTTTTATGTTACATTACATCATTAAATGTTCCTACCTACTTTAATACTTGGGATTTTGAGAACTAGATCACACTTTTGATCTTATTAGGAACTTTAAACCTCATTATAGTTACCACAATCACTTTTCATGTACGAAGAATCCAAGAAAACACTAAACCATCTATTACAATAATAAAAATCTTTCAAGATTTCAATTTGGCATTTTTGGAGGGAAATGTCCAAATTTGAATTTAAAAATGCCCTATTCAAACTTAGCCTACCTAAACAACTCAAGGAGACTCCTGATACTTGACAACACACCTAAGAAGGAAATATTGATGATATTATTCTATATAAAGAATAGGAAGTTGATGATCCTACATCATAATCTGTACATACCAAGATGTAGACATTTCCTTGAGAAGGTAGGTCAATTGGTCCAATGAAATCCAATCCCCACTTCTCAAATGGCTCTAGAGCTACTTGAGGTTAGAGTGTCATCTTAGTTGTAATTTTTGTTCAATTCAATTCATTGGTGTTGTAATTGATGTCAAGTGGAATTGATGGTAAAGGATTGAATGGTGAATTTAATCTCAGTCAGAGGCATGAAGGTTAATTGTTAGTGCCTTATCAGTGGTTTACTAAGCATTCAAGATATTTTCAGTGTGTTGCAAGCTTGGTGAGTAAGGTAGGAGTCTATTACAATTATGTAAATGGTTGGTATTCTTGACTCATATTTTCTACATGTCATATATGATGGTGTCATCATGGTTAAGAGCTATTAAAGTGAGTTTCAGGTCATCGAGTGGAAGTATCTATTGAAACTGGCTCATTTAGGCATGTTTCTAGAGCCTGGTAAGGTGTGAAATTTTGGTATAGGTCATGTCAATAAAATTTAAGCATTGGAGTACCCTAGAAATTTTTTCTAGGCTATTTATGAGTAACTGTAAGGTTTGCTTGAGCTCCTAGAGGAAAATTTTGAAAGTTCACCAAAGTTGTCCTTGAGGACTAGTAGTGTAGGCTCACGTAAATGAGATCGGTATGAGATTTAAAGGAAAAATTATGGCTAAAAAAACATATATCATGTAGAGGGGTCTCTTTTGGTGCTTCATGTCAAATTTCATCAAGTTCTAAAGAGGTATGTGAAATTTAGTTTTTCTAAACCTAATTCATTGAGAAATGTAAAATGAGCTTCCTATCTTATTAGCACAAAATAAAAAATATGGAGCCTTGTTTAGATAAATCATATGAATTTTTGGAGAGAATTTTATGCCTGAAATATTGCAAATTTTTTTATGCAATTTGGTTAAGAAACATAAAAGTTATGATCATTCTTCTAGCCTTGTTTTTCTCAGTCCCAAGCATCTCCTTGATTTGATGAAGGTAAAAGTGGTTTATTTTGCTTCAAATCTTGTTTCTAATATATTATATCATCTTTCATGTCTATTAAATATTGAAACCATGCTTATGATTTATTTAATGTATTCAAGAAGGAGCTCTCCCTTCAAGCTCTTCTAGCAAGGCATAAGTTGTATTCCCCAGACATAGTATGACAATACAACCATGGAGTTCATGGTTACATAAAATTTTGAGTTTTAAATGAAAGGTTGGCCCTCTATAAAATATCATTCCAAATATTTTGATTTCATAGTAGTCTCTATATCAAAATAATGGAATCATTCTTCATGCTCCCAATTTTCCCTTTTAAATCATCACTCATGTGTTGTAGCTAAGACTATTTTCAAAGGATTACTTGTAATCCTTAGAGAATCTAAAATGGAATGATGGCTCTCAATTCTTCACTCTTTCCATCAAGAATTATAGATAAATTCATAGGTATCATTTAAGTGTATGATGTTATTTATTGATAATAGTGCACATAGAACTTCTTATACATGTCTATGGTTGACAAGTGCTTTTAAGCCTTTGATATGAAGGTGCCCTTTTGAACATTTCCATAGGCTGTATGTTATTTCAATAAGCTCATATAAATTATAAATGACAATCTACCAAACCCTAGCACTATAAACTCAGGAAAAGACACCACTTCCATTATATTGTACATTGGAAAAAGGTATGACTTAGAGTGTTTTTCAGGTGTTAGAAGAAAAAGAAGATAGTTTAGGACTAAGTAAAGTATTATAATGTTGCTTAATGAGTATACAAGACTCTAGAAAATAAATTTTTTGAAACTCATCTTCATATGACCAAGATTTTAATTTTTAAGCCCTCTCGGGTTGTCACAAGAATTGAAACACTCTCATTAGCATTTAGAAAACAAAAAAATTGAAACTCACTCTTTAGACAATGAAAAATATAGAATTTTTGAATATTTCTCTATTTGGAGGGGAATAATTCATTACAAAAATAATTTTAAAGTTTTATCTCGAATTGAGATATATTTTACAAACAATTTTCTTCAAAAACCATTATTCTTTCTTTGCAGAGATGTGGATTGAATTTTTGAAGTAATTATTTATTGTGGTTACTTAAAATATTCATGTAAAGATGTTAAACAATATTAAATAGGTTCTTCATCAAAATTACTTGTTTTTTTATTTGATAATTCAAACTCTCCATGACAATGGTAAGAAATATGTCCAGTCTTGTTGTGAGACATCACAGGTAACATGTCAAGTTAATCTTTTTATCAAATTTCATCTTGGACATGTGAGGTGTGATCCTTTTTGGCATCAAATTATGTTTAAATAATGTATCTTGTGTCACAAAGGTAATAGGGTTGTCTCTAGTTAGTGTTGGAAATCAAAGCAATGTAACGTTAGTTGTAGATCAAACTGTGTTTGATTCCTAAATGGAGTTAAAGCTCAAAAGTCACAAAATGTAAAGCATGGATTCTTAATCAAGATTGAATGAGAAGTTAAAATTCCTTATTAGTTATAAGTTTAATAGCATATATTCCTTATCTTGAGCCATAAGAGACATGGAGGTGAAGAGTTCAGGTTTTATTCAAATAATATGAAAATTCTAAAGGACAGATAAAACAAAGGTTATAAGTTGAAAATATGGTCTCAAAAGGAGAGAAATTGAGCCAAAGTATAAAAAAGAGTAAAGGTAAAAGATAAGTTTAAGGGAAAAGGATCTGATATTTTTAGTTTTGGTTTTTCTTAGACTTAAGGATGAAAAAGGAATGTCAGTAATCGATGAAAAAGAAGATATAGAGAGGCTCTAAGGTGAAAATGAAGGTGCATATGAAAGGATATTAGACTGAGATATAGAAAATGACAGAAAATGGAATGATTAATTATCCTAAAAATGGTTCTAATGATTAGAACATGTTGAAAATTGATAAACAATTTTTAATGCTGCGATTGTGAACAAGCATATATGACTGTGATATATTGAAAGATGAAAGGATATTATTAAAATTAGATAGTGTGGTGAAGAAATATAGAGAACACAATGAGATCCTAAAATGAAATATAGGGGAAATAGTACATGTGAAATTCAAACATGAAATGATGTCATATATGTGAAAGGAATAGTGTGTGATGAGTTGAATGATGTATAATGCAAGCTGAAATAGTGATATATATGCATATGTTATGACTTAGGCAAAGTGTCTGAAGGTTTAGAAGATTGAAGTTAATGCTTGTAAAGTATTTATGATTGTTGTAGGTATTGAATGATTATATATTTTAATTAGTAATTCAAGTAGAGTGAGTTAATACTCCAAGAATTCATAGTGCAGGTTGAAGGTGATTAAGGGCTTGGTATATTGATGAAATGGCAAGTGAGATAATAACATCAGTTTATAAATTTAGGCTCACAATCAGGGTACATGTAATAGATTGAAAGAAAAGTGATTTAGAATCAAAACAGGATAACTAAGAAAATATAGAGGTCATCATCAGTTGTGAGATACAATAAAAAAAATATGACCAAAAATCAAGAACAAATCTAATTTGTAGCTTTACATATAGGGGTTATAGCCTCCTTGTAAGTAGTAGTTTACAAAGTATCAGTAGTAGCTAGTTAAATTGCAGGGGTTGAAGCCTCCTTGTGAGTTAAAGCTCATTAAAGGTCAGTTGTTGTTGAACCATACTTTGGAGTTATAGATCCTGGTTGAGTTGAAGTTAAACCATGAAATCAATGTAACAGACATAGGGCAATTTGGTCATAAGTAGATTTCTTAGTTTCAGTGGATTTTTTCCTATTTGCGATTCCCACATTAAATTTTGTGTCTCTATGTGTTATCTCCTACTATTTTATTGTGTATGATTTCTTGTGTTCATCATATTAAGATTAAAGAAATGGATATGTCTGTAAAATCTTTATTAGACACTTATCCACCCCCCTCTCAGTGTCCTAACTTCAAAAAATTGGTATCAGAGTGTGGTCCTCTTGAATTGAGCCTAATAGCTTAGAGGTTATCTTGAAGGCACAATTATGGGTACATCAACAGAGTCAATGTTGAAAAATAGGTATGAAATTTCTCAAGATCTTATAAATGAGTTAAAAACAAAAATCAAGATCAAGGAACTTAACCATGGTCAAGAACTAAATGAGATGGCTTAATTTGTTGAGAAAATTTAAAAGGATTTGAGGCACAGAAAATTCTTTCCTTAAATTAGAAGAGGAACTAAATACCCAGAATATTTAGTTAGTAAAAGTTACTAACAAGCTTGATAGCATGTAAATCAAACAAATACATTCCAGTGAAGTAGAGCATTAGATATGCCAGGAAACTATTCAATCCAAGAGTGAAGAATGTGAGAAATTAAATGCAGATATAATGACCCTTAGAGAGGAACTAGAAAAAGAAAGGAAAATGGAATTGAAGACTGAATAAAGCCATGTATCTTTTCAAGGATATTATCAGTCCAAAAAGGACATCAAAGAGAACAAGAGGATTTTTAGGCAGCCAAATGAAAGGATATTATCAAGTAAGTTTCATGGAATTGTTTTTTCATGCAACACCTTTATAGATGGACCTAGATATTGTAGGATAATGGTAGATAAAGACCATCTATGGAGAGATTACAGGTCTGATTATGATAGGAAAATAATGTGTTTAAATTGTAAGAGAAAGGTCACATAGCCAAGTATTGTTTATTAGATCCAATAAATCATTTTTGGGACAAGGATCAGGTTGTATGATTCAAATGTCATGAGAAATGGAATTTTTATAGAATTTTTCATGAACCACTTAGATTTAGTTACAAGATTAATGCATTCCAGAGGCAAGACAAAATAATATTAAGAGAAAATAAAAAAAATCTAACAGTAAGACCAAGTCAGCCATGGTTGAGAGAGATACTACAAATAAGAAATAAAAAAAGATATACAATGTCAAGGAAGAAAAGTTAGAAGTTGAGACAATAAAGCGTGATAAGAAGATAGCAAGGGTAGATTTTGAAGGGACACAACAATATAAGACAGTCACAGGAAAATAAAGTATAAACAAGACATAAGCAAGTGATGGAAAAGAAAAGAATAAGGAAGACATCTCTAGTACAAATAATAAATAATTTCTTCCTCAAGATGTGTTGGAATAATTGTATGAGCTGTAGCATGTGCACTTATTAGATACCAATTACAAAAGGGAGAACTCATGTAATGTGGAGGTCACACTAAAGAATTCAACCAAGGAGACAAACAAGATAACAAGGATAAGGAAAGAAAAAATTGAGTCACCAAACTATTTTGATGACTTTCTCTTCTTTTGATGTCACATGACAAGAAGGTATGCCATATTTAAGATTTGACAAGGCATAAACTAGTTGAAGCAAACACCAGTTGAGGTTGATTGTTTCATCTATCAAGTTTTCAAGGTATGTTAGTTTCAAAAAGTGTGCATCTTTTTTAGTAGTATTGAAGAGAGAACATAGTCAATAAGTGTTAGAGACTTGTATTAGGCTCCTTTATGCTATCAATTTTGGCTTCAATCAAGAAAGTTCTCCTAGAAAGTAAAGGATTGTACGAGGATGTCTTGTGTCTACTATTAGTTTCCTTGTTGTAATCATAAATAAGTTACATTTGAGTCTTTATGAGCATGTCATTTGAGTCAAGAATGTGTGTGGTCAATAGGTGTCATACTGGCAAGTTTAAATGATATCTATATGATTTTTTCTATGTTATATTAGTGTAATATATGTCTTCAAATGTGTGGTGTATCTGTCACATGTCTTGGATAAATTGTTAAAGTAAAATTTCATGTTGCAATTTGAATTATTTAGATTTTTGTTGTACATTCTAGGCGAGATAAACATAAGAGTGTGTCATTGACAAAAATTCAGGGGAACATATGTCCCTATCAAGTGTTTTGTCTTCAAATGAGTATAAAACCATTGAACTATGTTCTATATCCTGAGTTGATATCCTTATTCAATTAAGATTAATTAATCTATATTTGGGTCATTATATGTTTGTTGCAAGAATGATTAGGTTCTGAGAAAAGTGTCTTTGTGTGAAGGAATGTGCTAGATTATTTATGGTTTTTATTTTTTCAAATCCCTTCATAAAATGTTTGTGTAAAGGTTAAGTCATGCAATTTCTGATTCAACACAAGAAGTTACGTGTCCTCAACATCAAGCTATACCTCTATGTTTTTTGAAATGTGTCCGAAGTTCGAAAGTGTTAGTCATAATGAATACCAAGGCTTGAATTCATTGTTTGATGATATCTTGTGTAAAAACCAACATGAAAAGGTCTCAATATGAAACTATTTCATACATAGAAGATGTACTTGAAATAAAATCATGAAATAAGATAATTCAGTGGCTATAAGTGCACCTACAGGTTTCTATATGATCAATAAGGCATGTACATAGTATGTAAACTAGCATGAAACTAAAGGAAATTTATTTAGCCCTAAATATTTCATGTAAGAATTTTTAGGATTGCGAAAGAGATGGAAACCTTCTAATTGGGTTCTTATAGGTATAAGAAGGTGATCTATCACATGAGAAGTAAGGTCTCAAACCTTGAGAACAAAGGTTTGTCTACAAGTTTACTTCCATGAGTTGATTCACTGTATATGGTTGTGTCATGGTTCTCAAAATGGGTTTCAAGACTTGTGTTAGTGTCCTTTATCACTGAAATTATATGAACAAGTATATATATATGATTGGATGATGAATCTTTTACTATAAGCTTAAGCAGTGCAAAAAATTATGAAGGAATGTTTTTTATTTGTGTGTAGTCATGATTAATTGTACTCTCTTAGGCTAAAGATAGTGTGAAACAAGAAGATAATAGGCTAAAAGATATCAAGGTTTCTTGGCAAGGGTTTCAAGCACAAATTATGTTCCTTAGTAGGTATGTTTGTCTGAAAGTTGAAAAAATAGAAGAAGAGAAGTCCTCTTGAACAAAAATGGTGTGATAGTGTTTCTTAAAGGATTGGAAGTCATCAAAATCTTGAGCATGGATATTCTCATGTAATAATGTGTCCTAGATAAGTAATTGGTTGTGAAAATTCACTAAAAGGGAGATACTTTGGGTTTTATAAGGATTTTAAAAATAGAGTTAGCTAAGTTGGTCCTATTCAGGGAAGAAGTTTTCAAAGTATGGTAAGTCTGAGAAGCTAGGCTAGTAGAGTGTAAACTGATTTGTTTCAAATATGTGAAAAACTAAATGTGTTGAGTTTATGTCATTAGGGTATGAGGTCTATGTTAACTCTTAAAGGGTTATAGTCTATGTTTAAGGGTTTGAATAATCAAACTATTGTTTTTATGACTTAGAACAAGGTGAAAATGGTGCCTATAAAGGTTGTGGAGATATTGGTCTGAAGGTGGAACATGTATAATAGTAGTCTAGATTGAGGTAGTAAGTTATGATTCATATTGTGGAAATACTAAGGCAAAGTAATCAAGCCTTATAATATGAGTATGATACAAAAAATTTCACTCAATATAGTTCTACTCTAAGAAGGCTATCAGAACAAGGGATGTATGCTTTCAAGACTTAAAGACATCTATGAAGGATGGAGAGGTGAAATATGTGAAGGTTATTATCCTAAAGGAATCAATGCATACTCTGAGTTAACATCTACATAATGACAAGGACAGAGATCAGCATTATGGTTCCTTGATTAGAGTTTCAAATAAGAATGTAATATATTTGGGAAGGTTGCAGTAATGTTCTCCTCAAATGTAAAGTATATATTCATAAATGAAGAAATAACACCAAAATGACTGGGAACGGTTTTGTTTTCTAACTACCCTAAAAAAGAAATTCTTGTTAGGGTTAAGAAGGTGTTTAAGGTATAATCTAGGATTAAAGGATATAATAAGTTACATTTGGTTGTAATATGACTCATGGAGAAGACAAGATGTCAAGAAATAGTGAATTTCCTAATTTTCCTGAACTAGAAGAGTTCCTTTCTCAGGACGATCAGGGGAAAGCATAGTCTTTGAGAATCACCCCTAGACTTTAGATTACAACTCTGATCTTGCACACAATAGTGAAACCTAATCTTTATTACCTCCCTGTTGAGTAACATACATCATCTGTTATATGCAAATAGTGATACTGACCCCACAATGCCAGTGGGAGTCTCCAAGGAATGATCCTAGTGAACACCGTTATTCTTCCACCCAGCCTTAAGAAGGCCTCGCGGTTATCTCCCTTATTCCGAAGAACAAGGGCCAAGTGGAAGAGAAACTCTTCCAGCTATGTGCCTGACGGGAAGGCATTGCTCTACACAATCATGCGTTGGAACATGGATAAGGGTAGAGGGCTCTGAAAATATGCATTAGGCATGAAATAGATAAATTTGAGTCATTCTTATAGTTGGAAGGAAAATGAAAATGGTACAAGAATTTTTATAGGGGGAGTTAAGTGATCAATTCAAGGTAAAGAGTGAAAAGGCAGTTGGTCTAGAATTTTATTGTAACTTCATACATAGAAGGATAATAGAATGCCAAGGGGATCAGTTAAGCTTGGTATTGATCATGGTGAAGTGATATGGTTGAATATGGAGAAAATAGGCCCAAGTGGAGATATGATTCTGTTTGGAGAAGACATTCATGCATCCAGTTAAGACATAGGTGGCTAGCTAGTAATGTTAATCCAAGGGGGAGCTTCTTTAGGTAAGTCAATGCTTTATAAGTAATCATCTACTTTTTGTTTTTCCTATTGAATTCAAGAACCCTTTGCATAGATGTCAAATGGAGAAAGAGTGTTGTCAGAAACTAGGTTTGATGGTTTGAAGCTGTTGGTGTGTACATTTGCCATCAAATTTTTTGAGTAGTTTCCATCAATGAAAAAGGGGGAGATTATTGAACCCTAGTAATTGGTGTTGTCATTGATGTCAAATGGAATTTATGGAAAAGGATTTAATGGTGAATTGAAGCTCATTTAGAGGCATGAAGGTTGATTGGTATAGACTTCTTAGTGGTTTAGTGAGCATTCAAGATGGTTTCAATGTACTATAGGCTTGGTCAGTAAGGTAGGATTATACTATAGGTATAAAAATGGTTGGTATGCGTCACTAATATATTCTACAAATCATATATGATTGTCTCAATGTGGGTAAGAGCTATTGGAGTGATTTTTATGTCATCTAGTGGAAGTTTCAGTTAAAACTAGCTCATTTAGGTCTGTTTCTCGAGTCTGATGAGGTGTGAAATTTTGGTACATGTCATGAAAATAAAATTTTAGAATGGGAGGACCCTAGGAATTTTTTCTAGGGCATGTGTGAGCAACAACAAGGTTTACTTGAGTTCCTAGAGGTAGTTTTGAAAGTTCACCAATGTTGACCTTGAGAACTAGCAATGTAGGCTAATGAAAATTAGATAAGTGTGATCTCTAAAGGAAAACTTGTGGTTAAGAAAATCATGGATCATGTATATGGTTTTCTTGTGGTGCTTCATGCCAAATTTCATCAAGTTTTGAAGAGGTATGTGAAATTTATGCTAGTTTTTCTAAAATTGGTTCATTGATAAATGCAAAATGATTTGCTTGTCTTATTAGCACCAAATAAAAAATACGGGGCCTTCTTCAGATACAACATAGAATAAATTTTTGGAGATAATTCCAAGCCTAGAATATTGAAAAAAAAATTGAAGCAATTAGGTCAATAAACAAAGAATTTATGATCATTCTTCTAGCCTTGTTTTTCTCACTCCCAAGCATCTCCTCGATTTGATAAAGGTAAAATTGGTTTATTTTTCTTCAAATATTATGTCTAAGATATTTTATCATGTTTCATGGCTATCCAATATTGACACCATGCTTCTGAGTCATTTAATTCATTTCAAGAATGAGCTCTCCCTTCAAGCTCTTCCAACAAGACATATGTTTCATTCCCCATGCATACTATGACAGTACAACAATGGAGGTCATGGTTGCATCAAAGTTTGAGGTTGAAATTAATTTTTTTCCCTCTCTAAAATATCATGCCAAATATTTTGAGTTCATATTCATCCCAATATCAAAATAATGGAGTGATTCTTCCTACTCCCAATTTTCCCTTTTGAATCATCCCTCTTGTGTTGTAGCTAATACCGTTTTTCAAGGGATTACTTGTTATAATCAGAGTATTTTAAATTGAAAGATGGATCTCAAGTCTTCACTCCTTCCATCAAGAAGTATAAAGTTAGTCAGAGGTCTCATATGAAGTGCATCATTCTTGTTGTTCAAAATAGTGAACACAGTGTTTCCTGTACATGTTTATGGTTGACAAGTGCATTTGAGCCTTTTATATGAAGGAGTCCTTTTTAATATTTTCATAGGGTGTATGTGTTTTCAATAATATCATCTAAATTCTAAATGACATTATACCAAACCATAGCATCATAAACTCAGGAAAATACACCACTTCCATTATAATGTGCATTGGTAAAATGTATGACTTAGAGTGTTTTTTAGGTGCTTGAGGAAAAACTTGATGGTTTAGGACTAAGTAAAATCTTAGAAGGATGATTGATGAGTATAAAAGAGTCTAGAAAATAAAAAATTTGAAACACATCTTCATATGACCATGATTCTCATTTTTAAGCCCCCTCGGGATATCACAAGCATTGAAATCCTCTCGTTAAGGTTTAGAAAAAAAAAGGCATGAAACTTACTCTTTAGCCAATGAAAAATATTGAATTTTTGAATATTTTTATTATTTGAAGGGAAAAATTCATTGCAAAAATAATTAGAATGTTCAATATTGATTCTCGAATCGAGAGAGCTTTTACCAATAGTTTTCTTCAAAATCCATTATTCTTTCTGTGCAGAGCTTTGGATTGATTTTTTAAAGAAATTATTTTTTGTGGTTGTTAGAAATCTTCATGAAAAGATTCTAAACCATATGAAAGAGGTTATTCATCATAATTACTTTTTTATTTTGATTTGATAATTCAAATTCTCCGTGATAGTGGTATGAAATATGTCCAATCCTGTTGTGAGACATCACAGTCAATATTTTTATCAAATTTCATCTTTAACAAGTCAAGTATGATCATTTTTTGCATCAAAGGGTGTTGAAAGAATGTATCTTGTGTCACAAAGGTAACAGGGATGTCTCTAGTCAATGTTGCAAATCAAAGAAGTGTAAGGTCAGTTGTATATCAAACTGTGTTTGATTCCTAAGTGGAGTTGAAGCTCAAAAGTCACAAAATGTAAAGCATGGATTCTTAATCAAGATTGAATGATAATTTCAAATGTCTTAATAAATTACAAGGTTGTTAACATATCTTCCTTAGCTCTAGCCATGAGAGACATGGAGGTGAAAAGTTCAGGTTTTATTCAAATGCTATGAAAAGTCCAAAAGTTAGATAAAACAAAGGTTAGAAGTTGAAAATATGGTCTCAAAAGGAGAGAACTCAAGCCAGAGTATTAAAAATAAGTGAAGATAAAAGAGAAGTATAAGGAAAAGGATCTAAGAGTTCTAGTTTTTATTGTTCTTAGAATTAAGGTGAAAAATAAGGTGCATATTAAAGGATATTAGACTGAGATACATAACATGATAGAAAATGGAATGCTTAATTATCCTAGAATTAGTTCTAATGTTTACAAGATGTTGAAAAGTAATTGACAAGTTTCTTTATGTAATTTTGAATAAACATACTTGACTGTGATATATCAGGAGATTTAGGGATATGATTAAAATTAGATAGTGCAGTGAAGCAATATAAAGAACCCAGTGAGATCCTAAAATGAAATGCATGGGAAATAGTACATGTGAAATTCAAACATGAAATGCAATCATATATATAAAAGGAATATTGTGTGATGAGTTGAATGATGTATAGTGCAAGATGAAATAGTGATATATAAACATATGTTCTAACTAAATCAGAGTGCGTGAAGATTTACAAGATTGAAGTTAATGCTTGTAAATTATTTATGATTGTTGTAAGCATTGAATGAATTTTTTTTGAATTGGTAAGCCAAGAAGAGTGATTGGATACTCCAAGAGGTCAGAGTTCATGTGGAAGGTGATTAAGGGCTTGGTATATTGATGAAATTACAAGTGAGATAAGAGGGTTAGTTTGTAAATTTACAGTAACAATCAGGGTACATGGAGAAGATTGAAAGAAAAGGGATTTAGGATAAAAACAAGAGAAGTGAGAATATATAGAGGTCATCATAATTTGTGAGAGACAATAAACAAAGTGTGACCAAAACTCAAGAATAATTATAAGTTGCAACTTAGCATATTAGGGGTTGTAGCCTCCTTGTAAGTAGTATCTTACAAAAGATCAGTAGTAGGTGGTTAAATTACATGGGGTTAAAGCCTCCATGTGATTTGAATCTCACTAAAGGTTATTTATTATTGAACCATACTTTAGATTTGTAGCTCTAGGTTGAGTTGAATCCTAACCATGAAATCAATGTAACAGACATGGGGCAATTGGCTTCTACAAAGAGTTCTTAGTTTTAGTGGGTTTTTTCCCAGTTGGGTTTCCCAAATTATATGATGTTTCTTTGTGTGTTCTCTCCTATAATTTTATTTTGTATTGTTTCTTGTGTTCATCATAGTAAGATTAAGGAAACTTGGTGAAGAAATTGATCTGTTTGTAAAAATTTAATTAGACACTAATTCACCCCCACCCTCAGTGTCCTAGTTTCCTAACAATTGGTATTCAGATCTTGGTTCTCCTTAACTTAAGCCTAATACCTTAGAGGTGATCCTGAAGACATAATACATGGGTACATTATCATAGAATCAGTGTTGAAAAAGAAGTATGAAATTTCTCAAGCTCTTATAAATGAGTTAAAGATAGAAATCAAGCACAAGGAAGTTAATCATGGTCAAGAACTTAATGAGATGGCTTCATTTGTTTAGAAAGTGTCAAAGGCTTTGAGAGAAAAAGAAAAATTATTTCCTTAAATTATGAAGAGGAACTAAATACCCTGAAGATTGAGTTGGTAACAAGTTACTAACAAGACTTGATGACTTACAAAGAAAACAAATAAATTCTAGTGAAGTAGAGCATGAGATATGCTAGGAAACTATTCAAGCCAAGAGTGAAGAATGTGAGAAATTAAATGCATATCTAATGACCCTCAGAGAGGAAATAGAAAAAGTAATGAAAGATGAATTAAAGGTTGAATCAAGATGTATCTTTTCAAATATATTCTCAATCAAAAAAGGACATCAAAGAGCACAAGGGGATCTTTAGGAAACCAAATGCAATGATATTATCAGGTAAGTTTAATGGAATTTTTTTTTCATGCAACACCTTTGAACATAAGAGTAGAGATTATAGGAGAAAGGTAGATAAAAACCATCCGTAGAGAGATTGCAGGTCTGATTATGAGAGGAACATAGTATGTTTCAATTGCAAAGAAAAAGGTCACATAGCCAAGTACTATTTAGAAGATCGAGTAATTTAGTTTTGGGATAAGGATTGGGTTGTATGCTTCAACTGTCATGAGTAAGGGAATTTTTCTAAAAAATTTCATGAACCACCTAGATTTAGTTACAAGTTGAATCGAATCCTAGGGTCACCATATTTTGGAGGGGTCATCTTTCCTTCTAATATATTATTTAGTTTTCCATCAACATGGATTATTCTACGCTATTTTTTTCTTCTACCTGGAGATTTAACAACAGATATATTTGATATTTTTATTCAACTTTGGGATATGTCTAAGAGCTTGTAATAGAGGAATTCCAATAATTTTTTATCCTTGAATCAGTTATGACGCTGGTTTTTCTTGGATTATAGTGTTGTTGTTTTTCCAAAAGTCTAGATGGAAATGGCATATATGATTTTGGTTTAGATGTTTCTTTAAAAAAAGGTTGGGTTTTGTTTCTTCTTTTTTTCTTTGTCTTTATAGACTTATTCTATAATTGAAGATGATGTTTTTGAAGTAACCTTCATTGACCATAACAATATATTTCTATAGTCCAAATAATTCATTGTGGGGTTCTTGTCGGATTCGATGGTGTATGTAGGCTTACCATGTCTCACATTATTTTTTGATTTTCCATGGTTTGAGTTGGAATTTGTAGCTGAGAAGGTTGTTCATATGGGGTAGCAGTTGTAGGCCTAGTCAAAAAATATTGGTATCCATGGGGTCTTCTTGGATTATAATACTGTTTTCTCAAATCCTTGGGGTACATTCCACTGTTGTTGAAATTGAGGGTTAAATTATTGGAATGGTGGAATTTTTGAGTTTAGATTTCCATGATTTTTTATAATAATTAGGTTGTGTATTCTAATGAGGAATCCATTCTTGTGGGACTTTTTGTAAGCTAAATTTTGGGGTATGACCATGGTGTGTTCTACTGGTTTGGAACCCATTGTGTTTTTAGTGCATAGACTAATTTTGATTTTCTTAAAAATTCCCTCCTTGCCTTCTAAGCCACATAATTCAACTCAACTTCACTTGGTGTATTTTGTTTTAAGTGGTTCTTTAGCAAGGGTAATAGTCCACAATGATCAGTGGGGATGCTTTAGATCACATATAAGGTAGATTTTTGTTTTATCTAAGGACAACCCTTAATCCCCATGTTTTTTCTTACATCTTGGATATTATAACAATAATGGGTATGTATTCCCATAGTTCTCCCTATTCATAGTTGTATTAACGATGAACAAAGAGATCCATTCTTAAATTTACAATTTATTCTCTTAGTTTGGATATGTTTGCTATTGGCCATCTTGCCTTTTATACTTTCGAATGTTTGGGTGATTCTGAGAGTAATTCCTATTGATTTCAATGATATCAGTGAATTCTAATTTGTTCATATCTCCTTTTCCAATTATATTAAAGGTTTTTTGTGTGTCTACATCCAATCCTTTAAGGAATAGATTTTGAAGAAGAGTAATACCAAGACCAGTACCACACCACCTCCTATAAAGGAAGAGGAATCAATCAAGGTAGACCTCAACACTCCCATCCTCCTTTTTTTGTATCCTAAAGAGTTCTTCATTTCTGTCCCTAACCCTTAAATTATCTTGGTATTTATCCAAGAAGACTGTTTCCATCTCCTCCTTAAGTTTGGATAGAGTTGGGGTTTAGGCCCATGAACCACCTCATAGTTGTATCCTTTAGAGTTAAAGGAAATAGCTTTAAGCTTCTGGGTGTCTAAGGTATAGTCATAAGTTTTGGCACAACACTTTAAACTCAAATAGAAATTGATCAAGATATTCTGAGACTAGGTCACCTAAAAGTTAGTAAAATTGAAGGAGATATATTCTTCATGGGGGACTTGGTCATTAAGGGTCCAATTCTATGGGATAGGTGAATGTCCTTCCTAGTGGGTGGTTTCCATTATTTCCACCATTGGGATTTTCTACTTCATAAACCATATTTTCTTACTGGTTAAGTTTCTCCACAGGTTGATTTTTAGGGGGTTTTGTAAATTGACTCTAAAAAATCTACCTCTACTACGGTCTATAGGTCTAAACATAAAATCCTACCATACTTAAAAACAATTTCTTAACTATAAGTACCTAACTAATTGTTTGTGTTCCACATACTCCAAATCACATAAAAATAATCTTGTTATCACTACAAGGTATTTTATTTCAAAAGAAAGAGTTATGGAAAAGATATTTCTAAATGGAAACTTACTAGGTTATTAATAATTACTCAAGTTAGTACCTTGATCTTTGCTAACACCATAAAAATTCCTTGGCAATGGTCCCAAAAAGTAACAAATTTTGTTGATACTTGCACTTTAATTATTTCATGATTATCAGTCTAGGGTGGTGTTTATGGATATTTGTAACAAAGAGACTAATTCAAACTTTGTTAAACATATATTCTAAATATTGAATTAAAATCAAATAATAATTCTAAATGCAATTAAGAAATGCCTTTTATTGATAAAATAGATATTACTAAATTCACGAATTGAAATGCTAGAAGTATTGGAATTTTTATAAATAAAAAAATGCCAAATAAGAACAGATAATCAAGTAAAAATAATGCCCTTTATTGAATGTAATACATTAGTCAGTTTAACTCATAATCATGCACTTTATTGAATTTAATACAATACTTTCTTAAAAAGTAAAAAAAAACTAACTCCTTAACTAACTCTATATTTCTACTACAAATGCCCTTTTATATCAAAAATGTCCCTGTCACTCTAAAATAGGATGGATTATTTGAAACAAATAACTACTAATTAATTGAAATATCTCTATAACAGCTTCTTGATAAAGAGTTACAACTTTGAAAGAACAAGTGCATGCCGCACTTGGATTATATTTCATCTTATTAACTCTAAGTGGAGTCCTCGATTAACTCTTAGGTGAGATTATTTAGTGATTCTAGAGGATGTCAAAGATCATGCATTGAATCCCTTATTTCAGGTGATTACCAGTTGTTCTACTCATTTGTTCCAAATTTCCAATCGAACTAGATATTGAGTTGGACTTACATAATCCACATGAGTTGTATGATGACTAGATAGTAATCTATGTCCAATGATCTTTTCATTTTGAAACTTGTGTGATGAATAAATCAACTCACATCCTTTTCATTTGAGTCCTTTATTTCCTTCATATCCGATTCATGTGCTTTCATAACGTGAGTCCTACGCTCCAAAGTGAGTCATGTACTAATGTGTGGGTGACTCTTACGTCAATGCATGAATGAGTCCTATGTTGGGATATGTATGAGTCTTTTTATAGTCTTAACATATGTTCTTCAACCAAATTGTTTAGCGTATATACATTCTTTATTTAAAAATCATTTAAATAATCATAGATGAGATGAAAATAAACAAGGTTATGCACAAAAATTTCCTTTTAAATATATAAAAGTATTAATTACAAAATTCTAATATCAGTATTAGTACAAAATGATGACAAAACAAAATAGTGGTTTACATAGGATTTAACAAGGCACGTCACTATAGCCTTCAAACACCCTTCATAGAGGTGAAAATGGCCATCACAAGTGAAAATTCCCCTCACATCTTTTATATGCATGCAAGTCGCTACCACAGGTCTAAAACACCCTTGTATGGGTTGTATATACATGAGCATAAAATGTGGTCCATCGTTCTGTATTGACACAAAATTCATGGCGGATGGTCCATTTTGGACACAAAATCATGCATTGGGTACATTTTTAAGTCCTAAAAGCATGCAAGTATTTACATGATTCCTAATAAAGAAAACTAGTGGTTGACAACTATCTTTGGCCTCTTTTCTTTGTCTCTTGTTTTTTAAAATTGAAATAAATACACCCCTATACATCCCCAAAGTAAAAAAATGTTACAAAATTTAGAAAAACTTTATGAAATAAATCATTAAACCATTCATCTATCTAAACAAATTCTAGCAAACAGGTGCTCCCCCAATTGTACTCTCCTGGGTAACTCTTTCACCCTATTCTTAAATGATCACTTGATTTGTAGGGTATCTTTATATCTTTTGGCACATCTTTTTACACATGTGTCGGCTCTTCCAATTTCCTAAATCTTCAAAATTCAAAGGCTATCCAAATCATATAAATAGATGTTTATGTCCATTCAAAATAAAGGACAAAAGCATCTATAACATTCGTCCCTCCTAGAATTCCATCACACAGATTATCGTTACAATATCTCTCCTAATTAAGTATGAAAAAATATGTCCTCCATTTCTTGATATAGAAATATCTTTTCCATCCCAATAAGATCTGAGACCCCTAAAGTGTGTTGTGAATCCTCAAGTTGCATCTTGGCACATACCATCTTATCTACATTTCCTTCCTTTGAGGCCCAATATCTAATCATTATCTTCCTTCACATGCTATCCTGTTATCTCCTTTCCAATTGTATACCATTTTCCTCAACAGATTCAATATCCTGCTCTGTGTTTCATATTATGTGAGCTCCTCCATTACTCCTAACTCTAAATCTTCCTATCTTTTATAACTGCATCCTTGAACTGATTTCAATCATTTATAAGTCTCTACAATGGGAACCCTAAAACATGCCCTGAACATTCATTTCTCCAATCATCCCCTTTGCTTATCATTTACTTACTCAGTATTTTGATCCTTTGCATTCTTAGACTCGCGCGCATTAAACCTTCCACCCAACACAATCTTTTCTTGTTCTATTCTTTCGCATGCCCCTTTGTGCACTTCTATGGGGTCATTAAATTGCCATGTCATTCCGATATGCTTACCACTTCTTACAAGTTATACTTATCAAAGTACCATTATCTACATAATGAGAAGAAATATCCTTCTTTAACACGTGTGTTCCTTAACAAGAAAATTTGCATTTGTAGGTTGTACGTTTCAGCCAATCTACGTGTACCATGTCTTTAAAAGTAGGGGACATTTAATTTTGAATCCATTCTGACAACCTAGAGAGTATTTTTCTAAGATTCGAGTCAGGGAGAGCCCATGAGTCAATTAACACATCATTAGACCATCCTACTTCTAGCTTTATTAGTGAGACCTATGACAAGTATTTTTTCCAAGGCTTGGTAGATCTGGTACCAAATGAGAAACCTCATGTTCCCAATGAAATTAAAGAGGATATACTAATTTCTCCAACCCCTAATTTGATATTACTCTCCCTCCTTCCTTCCTTCTTCAAAATACTAGGATTTCCTTAGAAGTGCATTTAAAAAATTCTTAGGTGGATTTGCAAAAATTGAAAGACTTCTTGTTGGTGCTTGGACATTTCAAATTTGGATCTAAGGAGGCTCCTTCTTTCAATCTTCCATGGATTTGAAATGTAAAAATTTGGAATCATTTTTGAATGTTGGATTTTGAATAAACCTCTACAAATTTTCCTAAGGACTTCATCTTTAGACTAATAGGTTCTTGCATGTGGATATCATCCTTAGGTTTTCCATTCTAACAACTTTATCTGTAAGTTTCTATCTGAAGTATATGGAATGCTTTTTGCACAATGATTCATATAGAATCCTAAACATGTTTGTATCATCTTCCCAATAAAGGGATAGGGGAGAAGAAAAGAAGGAATGTGCCAGCTTGTGCCATACTACGCTGATTCATAAAAAAGGATATTGAACATTTGTGTTCCATGAGACTAATCCAGTAAATCCCATATAAATCATGGGGGCTACACACCTGTCCACTTCATGGTTTGGGTACCATTTCCATTTCCAAATTTGGGATAGAAGAGAAGTGTTCATGAATCCTTTTATGGTTTTATCACATTCATCAGTGTCATTAGCCTTTCCATGGATCCTGTGTATCCCTGGTTGAGGTTGTATTATCCTTAACAGTTCCTTTCACTCACTAGTTGTTAGTAGTACAGTTCAAATAGATTAGAGGCATACCGGCCTTCTTCACCAAATCAATCTCATGCATTTCTCATAGGTACTTGTGAAAGTTTGGTATATGCTAACCAACCCCTGATAGGAGTTCCCTCGGTTCCTCTTATCACTAAACACAGCTAAGATAACTTTAGTATGACCAAATGTACCTAGTACATAGTAGTGTGAGAGCATTTGGTATGCCTTAACTTTCGACGTAACCCTTTTGTTTATTGAAACAATTCTAGTGTGTGGACTTGGATGAATTAGACTTTGGGGCAAGTAGTGTCAACACATTGAGACTCCCAATAGGTGTTGTTGATGTCAATATATTTAAGGAAGCCTTGAAGTGCCTGATTGATGAGAAGTCATTTTTTGTGTTGAAAATTCAGTGTTGAGTTTAACTCTTTCATGTACCTGCCAGTAATGCCTTGATGAGTTCATTTGCAGAAAATCTTGTGGGCACTTCAGATGGTATAGTGGCTTCTCAAGTGTTTCATGCCTATTAAAGATCCTCACAACAACAGATGTTGTAGTGCATCCTATTATGGCATGTATCCAAGCTCCTCCACTAGGTGTAAATCAGTGTGAAACTCTCATGAGGTAATACATTAAGCATCTCAAGAGCCCTAGTTTGAGGCCCAGTCAATAGGATGATTGTCAGTCATGGCTACACTTATTTGATCACACACGATGCTGGTTTGTACTGGGAGGGCATAAGAGCTATCAATATTACCAAGGCCCTTGTAGACTTGAGATCATTACCACAAATAGGATGAGCTCGGGATAGCTTATCTTGTAATTCAAGGTTTGGTCAAGATTTTTAGGGATACACTAGTATATTTTAATCTGGAGCTCAACAAATTAGATGAACAACAAGTAGGTTTAAGCGTGTAATGAGAAATGATGCTGATTTCAAAAAGATCTTCAAGAAGGAGCTTCTATTCTGGGGATGAATCCAATTTTTGAGGTAACTTGTTTTGATCCCAGCATGAGCTATTTTTGTGATTTTTTAAAGGCCTCCTGATTTCAGCGATATTCTCAATCATGATTCAATCCAGCTCGATGTGGTTTTGGAATTTACTAGCCCATTATACACATTGATAGTATGAGGGTAGAAACATAGCTTTTGAGGAAAGGGAAAGGGTATTTGAAATGGTTCTAGCTCAATAGAGGATTTTTTTTTGGACAAGGGGCATGATCTTTTTGGTAACGAAATCATGATTACAAGAAGGTCCAGGTAGGATTCTAAGAGCCCCTCCTTAATACCCTAGTTGGATAGAAATATGAGTGGAACTTGTTGAGAGGGAGTGTCAACAAGCCTACTGTAATGATTTTAGAAACAATTTTAAGATTGTTGGAGTGCTTGTGAAGGACTCCTCATTAGATTTTGTCAAATAGGTTTATATTAGGAACAAACTGAGTTGATAGCAACATGTACAATACCCCTATAGAGTAATCCCATTTTAATCATGCGCATAGAAAACTATTGTAATCATCCTTGGTAGATTGGACATGTTAGAAGAAATTGGATTCCTTGAGGAATTAGTGGGACATTCGCCCTAAGGAGACCTCATGTATATGGTGGTTTCATATAATTTGGTCCTTATCTGCCGTGTGAGATGAGGTCTTTGGAAAGTCGTTCTAAAACTTGACTGGTTTTAACGGGGGTAGTTTTGGCAGTTTTGAGTGACCTAGTCTGGAGAGGCATTTTTTGAGAGCATAACTGTATAAACAAAGTGGAAATGGTGTTTTACTGAATTTGGTGATGACCATGAGGTAATTATATTTATAGGTCATATATAGATTCATGTATGGATGAGTAGTTTCGGTACTAGTTTGAGCTTTATGTTCAAAGGATTAGTTTTTTAGGTCACCGACTTAGAAGAGGCAGAGTTGTTCTACATGAGGGGTTTTATAAATGATATGATGATGCATAGATGATTAAATATTTTATGAGGAATGGATTTTAATTAGGATCCACCATAAGTCTAATTTATATTACTCCAATTTTTTTTAATAGTCTCATTTCCTTAAGAAGATTCAAATTTGGAGAAGGTTGTTGTTAGGCTTTTAGACCTAATTGGGTTCCAATGAAGGATTTTGAGTGTCTAGATCCCCTGTCTATTTATAGACCTAGAGTGGTTATTTGAGATATGGAAGTTTTACCGACTAACTCACATGACTTATCTTTAAGTGAATTATATCCCATTGATGTCCTACGTATATTTCGTATTATGATCTATAGGATTCATGTATAGAGGAGCATAAGAATCCCTCCCTTAGTCCTTTCTAACTATTTGGTTAATTGATGAGGGTATGGAGAAAATGTGAGTAAGAAAACAGCTTGTTAGAGGTGTATCACAGGTCGCCATTATGTGACCATTCTAAAGAAGTCATATCCATGCCTACTGGTAATGAAGATATAACTATCCTGGAGACTGATATGGTGTTTAAGGTCAGATGGACCTAATCAGCTTTTGAGCGAAGATCAGTTCTTGAGCGAGTTAGCATACAGAACTAGATAGTTTTGATCCCTTGAGAATTGGTAAAAGAAAGTATGAGATAAAAACGCACTGTCATTTCATCATATTGTTATGAAACATTCCATGTAGGTGAAAAAATTGAGTTTTTATAGGTAGGAACTAATGGGTGTCATCATTCCCTTCATTTATTCAACTTCTTGTTGATGTCATATCAAACCAGGGGTGTGTCTAAAGTTATATGTAACAAGAGTAATTTTAACTGATCTAGTAGTTGACTGTAGTTATTTTTGTATTTTCTAGGGGATCTCTTCAATGTCTTAAGGGAACTTCTTAGTAAAACCTTATTTAAATCAAACTATGAAAACTTGCTGAAAGTAAAACACACTGAAAGCTTTGCTGAAAGGAAACACAGAGTGCAGAATGGAAACACACTTGATGTTGGAAAATAAACACACTTGCTTTTGAAAGTAAACACACTTGCTTTTGGAAATAAACACACTCAATTTAGAATTCTTGAAAACAATTGCAAGAAGTATAAAGAATATATCTAAACACCTACAAGAACAAGTATACAATAGAGTTTAACTAAAAGAATTAAAACAATACATAATTAACAGATCTAAGCTATTTGCTGAAGAAATATAAATACCAAATAAACAAATATCCTGGTCCTTGGGGGAGTGGGCCCTTGCTCCTCCTCAAATAAGGATTTTAACAACTCAGAATTCTCTCAAATAAGAATGGATATTTTATTGATGAAAACATTCAGTAATTACAAAATGTACTAGATCTGGAGTACTTAGTCTATTTCTCTTATCTGTTTTATATCTATCTTATATCAGATTCTATATATTATTATATATATATCTACTGTAGGTCTTCTTTTATATACATTTTAAAATCACAGCTGTCTCAATCGATTCTGATGAAATTGAATCATGCCCAGAGTAGATGCTGAGTCAGATTATGGTTGATTAGATAGTTGTAGGATAACTCTTCTATGGATCTGTGTTTAGAAATGTTCTCATCCTTTCCTAATTGAAATGGTCATAGGTGCAAAATCTCTAGATGTGGTTTCAAAAATAGATAACTCCCATCAGTTTTGGAACTTTGGAGAAGTTCCAGAACCATAGGAAATTATTAAGGATCAAAACCTGTGAGTGTTTTAGAGCTATCCCCAGGAATTCCAAAACTAAGTCCAAAAATTCCGGAACTAAATACTGGAGTTTCGGAACTAAGTCTGAAAGTTCTGGAACTAAGTGATGACTATGTGATGGAGTTCCAGAACTAGCTTGGAAGTTCCAAAACTAAGTTGTGTGGGAATAAATGTTGTTGAAAACATACTGAACACTTCTTACTTCATTTCCTCAACTGATTAGACCTACTTTATTACAAAACTAAATTCAAACACACACTTCATCAAGAATTTCAGAGCTTTTAAACATTATAATCACAATCAATCAAAAGACAAACAATTACATCCTAACTCATATCAGATTAACTAAAAGTCACACAATGCAATCAAACTTAATAAAAAGGAGAGTAAGATGAGATCATATATTATACATTAATTAGACATATTATGGCCTCATCATTTCCCCTAAACTTACTTGTTTGTAAGTCCCTTTACAAAACTCCGTTCTTCAAAAGTGGGGTCATATGCTTTGTATTCCATTTGATTTCTTAGATCAAATGGTTGAAAGTGAAGATTTCCCAATGCTTAAGCCCAGATGTACTGTACCCAGCTCCTACTTCTATTTTCCTCTCCCACTTTTCAAATTTAGTAGGATTCTTGAGGTTATCTATTTTTCCTAAGGAGACATGGGGATGAGAAGTAGATGGTGGCCTTGTTCACATTCCCATCCATATTTTCCCATAGATTCCATTGACTTGGGGAATTATTGTGCATAATGCTTTTTCCCTTTCTAAAATCCAAATCATATTTGTAGGGGAAATTACTTCCCTTCTTTTCAAAGAAACAGTAAGGAGTTCCCACCTCTTTGAGCATCCTTCATAAATATCTTCAAATTTTTCCTCCTCATAGGAGGTGAAGGCATCAATACTCTTTTTTTAGAATGGCAGGGTAATGTGTCTTGAATCTCATATCAAAGGCATGAGTTATAAAATGCATGAGGAAGGAAGAAGGTTTACCGTAGTGATCTCTCATACAGAGACCTAGTTGAGCTATCTTTTACTAAAAAATCATATTCACTTTCCTTCCATGCAATTTGGTTTTGCAAAATAGAGAAAAATGCATTGAGTTGGCTCTCCCCCACATACAAGTTGATCATAAATCCTATGTATTTTTTTTAGCATAAAATTACACAGATAAAATTCACACAGGAGATTTTTCTGTTTAGGGCTGGATAGAGAGTAAGCTACCATGAATTTAGATTCATCTTGTAGTTCATGTGGAAGCCCACATGTAATTCTTAACAACTATCAGCGAATGAACTGATCTTCCAAAAACACACTATATGCAGGAGAAGGTCTCCTGTAGGCAAGCAATTTATCACTCATAATATAGACCATATGAATTTTTTCAAGACATTTATATTTATTTCCTTCCTCCTTATAAAATTTTTCTTCCCATTCCTTTCTTGCCTTCATCTCTTCCTCCATCTTGGTATTTAATTCCTCATTTGATGTTTTTTCTTCTCTGAGCTCTCTGCAAATATCATACCATTATTGTTTCATTGGAAAATAGGTCAAACAGTCTATGTAGAGGCTGTGGACACAACACTCTATTTTATGGAAGTCTAGAACTCTTCCTCTTTTTCTATCATTTTCTTCTTGGTTGCTGATAATTGCTCATTTCTGGCTGCAATCTAAGTTGTTATCTCATTAATGAACGTTTCCCTTTGTTCCAATTTAAGTTTGAGGAAGTCTAATTCCTCATATTTTTCTCTGATAATGAGCTTTTCTCTAGATAAGAACAGAGCCTGTTTAACTTGTTGCCTTTCCTCTTCCTCTGAAATTATTTGAGGAGTTTGGCATTCTTCCTCTATTAAAGGAAATTTTCCTTTTCTTATCCTAGATGCCAACTCTTCTTCTTCATGTGGCACTGCTGAAGGTTCAGCCAACTCCTGAAAATATTGATCATCAAATATCTCTTTTCCTCTGTCCATTTCAACATGACTTGGCTCAGGTGGAGTCATGGCCATGCTACCCAAAATGTCAGCAGCTTTCTCTTTCATCCTTTCCTACTCACTCCTTACTTTTGGAGTTCCCCTTGACCTCTTATGACTTTTTCTTATCTGGGGAAGTTGAACATGCCCAGTGGTGAATTTCCCTTTAGAACATATTTTTATTGCTCTTTCTTGTTCTTGTGTGGGTGAGCTATCACCGTCAGAGACAAATATTGGTTCTTCTGAAGCTACTATGGAAGAATAAATTTCCTTCACAGGTACAGAAGGCTCTGTTGTTTTTATCTTCCTCACTGACTTTCTTTTCCTTATTATTTTTTCTCTTTCCATTTCCCTCTGTCCTTATACAGGGACACCAATTTCAAGATTAGTTGAAGGAGAGAATGGGGTTGGAATTTTCCTTCTGATAATATTAGGGTTTTTCTTGAACTTGCCAAGAAACTTTTCCCAAATTTCTTCTCCATTCTTTTTTTATAGGAAATGGTGCTGGCATATCAAGTGAATTAGAACATGATGCCTAATTGTTCCAAAACCCCAGGAATATCTCTGAGACATGGTATGAATGGAATCAAAGAGAAACCCTAGGAGGTTTAGTATGTATCTAGGCTTGGTGGCTCCATACTTCATATATATGAGCATTTTTAAGACTTCTTTTCCCATAGACCCAAACTGACCGTCACAGGTTAAATATTTTACTATCCAAAATGCAACCCTATCAAAGGGTTTGGGAAAACTATCCCTTCTAACCCCTTTTATAATTTTCTTTATATTATAGATATACTAGGGTTCAGCTTCTTCTTCTTATAACAAGACTTCTACCAATTCTTTCAAAGTCCCCTTTACAAGTTATGGGACATGAACAATGGGTACTCTAGACACATTACTTACAGTATTTACAGAAAAAGGAATAAAGACATTTATTACTTTTGTTCTAGTTTGTTCTAGTTTGTTCTAGATTTATGATGAATTCTCTTACCAATTCGTCATTATGCCTTGAAAATTTCTTTAGGAATTCAATCCATCCTACATACTTAAATATGGATGCTACTTCTTCGTCTGTGAGAAGTTGGGAATCATCCTCTGATTCTGATTTCTTCTTAATCCCCATATCGGCTTGAGTTTTGTCTCCCTTGATTTTGTGCGAATCAGTTGTAGGCCTTCTCTTTAGCTACAAAACTAATGGCTTGGCTGCAGAACCTCTATTTTTAGTTGTGGAACCTTAGTTCTTAGCTATGAAACGTCTAAATTCTCTGTTCTTTGTTGCGGAATACAAACTCAATTTGTTGCTCCTTCCTCAAGATACTTCTATAATATTTATCTCACTTGATGTTTGCAATAATGATTACTAATGATAACCATGCCACCACTTATTCCATCCAAATCAATATCATGATTACACACTTGTAATCATAATGTATAAATAGATGACTCATCATACCTACTTTTAAATTAAGTCACATCATATATACAAACATTTAATCAACCCTAAATAAGTTAAAAGACATAATTACCGTGCTTAATGATGTAAGCCTTTTGTTATGATAACAGCTGGAATTCAAAAGAATTCTTTTATTTAAACTAGCCAAAAAGAGGTCAACCACCATTTACTAGTTTTCAGTTCACCTTGAGAGATTTTTTTATTTTATATTTTTTCTTTTTTTTTCTTTTTTTTTTAATTTTGTTTGGGGAAGAAGATGCCATTTGTTTGTTTTCATCTTCTTCCCTTTATTCTAGATCTATCATCTAATTATTTGATCATTTTGGAAGAAATGAGTTCTTCCATATGATCAAATTCTTTGTCTGCTTCAATCTTCCTCAAAAATTCATTCTTAGTGGGAGGCTTCCTATAGAGTTTCAGCCTCTGTCCATTGACCAAGAGTGTTATACTTCTGCCATCAATTAGAAGTAACTTAATAGAACCATTGTCAAAAATTTGATCAATCTGATAAGGTCCCAACCATCTGGTTCTCAATTTTCCCTTGAACTATTGGTACTTAGATTCAAACAGTAATGCCCAGTATCCTACTTTGAATTTCTTTTTCTTGATATGTATGTCATGCCATTGCTTGCTTTGCTCTTGAATCATCTCTATCTTATGAAGTGCTTCTAACCTTAATTCATCCAACTCATTGAGTTGAAGGATTCTTTCTTTTTGAGCTGCATTCAATTCAATTCCCACCTTCACTATTGTCCTCAATGTCTGAAGTTCAAATTCTATAGGCAAAAAGGGATTTTTCCCATAAACTAATTCATATGGTGAAAACCTTGTTGTAGTTTTCTAAGTTGTATTATATGTCCAGACAGCTTCAAGTAGTCTCTTTACCCAATCTTTTCTCCTAGCTTCAATTGTTTTGGTAAGGATGTTCTGCAATTCTCTATTTGTTACTTCAGCTTGTCCATTTGACTATGGATGGTAAGGAGATGACTTCCTATGATTGATTTGGTAATAAATTGTGAAATCTTGGATCATATAGACATGAATTGTGGTCTCTGATCTGAAATTATGCTCCTTGGTGCTCCAAAATTGATCATAATTTTGTTCCAAAGGAAATCAGCAACTACTTTTTCAATGGCATTTTTCAATGCCTGCACTTCTGCCCATTTTTTCACATAGTCAGTACTTATAAGAATATATTCCTTCCCTTGTGAAGGAGGATTAAAGGGACCAAAAAAATCCAATCCCCTCTCTCAAATGGCTTAACCACAACTTGAAGCTGAAGAGGCATTTCATTGGTGAAAGTTGTTTGTCCCATCCTTTGACAAGGATCACACCTCTTGATATATCTTTTCACATCCTTGTACAGAGATGGCTAATAATAACCAATGCCAAATATCTTATGAGCTGTTCTTTTTACTAAATAGTGTCCTCCACTTGGTTCATCATGACATGCTATCAGGACATAAAAGATTTCATCCTCTCTCACACACCTGCGTAAGACAAATTCAGGACCACACTTAAATAGAATTCCATTTAACCATTTGAATTGTGCACTGGTTTTAATTAACTTTTTTATTTGTTTGTTAGTGAAAGAAGGAGGGAACTTCCCCATTGAAAGATAATTTTCCATATCAACAAACCATAGTGTACTTCATGAGATTACAAACACTTGTTCATCTGGAAAGTTATCCTTGATTGGATCTTGTTCCCCTATGGTGGCTAGTCTTGATAGAAAATCAGCTACCGCATTAGATTTACCTAGATTGTCCATAATGGTAATATCAAATTCTTGCAAAAGTAATAACCATCTAATGACTCTTCCTCCAACAACTGGTTTGTTAATTATATACTTAATTGATGAATGATCTGTGTATACAAATATCTTATACCATGTAATATAATGTCTGAATTTATTCATTACATAAATTACAGCAAGAAATTCCTTTTCAGTGCTGGTGTAATTATTTTCAGTGGGAGTAAGATTCTTTCTAAGATATTAAATGGCATAAATCTTTCCTTCTTCATCTTTTTGTCCCAATACTGCACCAATGGAATAATTTGAGGCATCTATTTGGATATGAAATGGATTTTCCCAATTAGGACCTCTCAATATTGGGGCATTGATTAATTTGTTTTTAATTTCTTCAAAAGCATGCTGGCACTTTTCATCCCAACGAAATTCACAGTCCTTGGTTAGAAAATTAAACATGGGGGCAGCAATTTTACTGAAATATTTTATAAAGCATCTATAGTACCCAGCATGTCCTAGAAATGATTTGATATATGTGGGAGTCTGAGGAATAGGTAAATATTAAATGATCCTAATTTTGTTTTGATCCACCTGAATTCCTTTTTGTGAAATATGGTGTTCTAATACAATTCCCTCATCCACCATCATCAAAAAAATTCATCTCTAAGAGATAGGTTGTGTTGTTCACATCTTGTTAACACTCTGTCCATATTTCTCAAAGCATCTTCAAATGTATCTCCATGTATAGTGAAGTCATCTATATATACTTTGACACAATCATTTATTAGATCAATAAAGATTACAAGTACAGCTCTCTAGAAAGTTGTAGGAGCATTGCATAAACCAAATGGTAACACTCTATAGGTAAAGGTTCCCCATGGACATGTAAATGTAGTTTTGTCTTGATCCTCAACAGCAACTCTAATCTGATTGTACCCACTAAAGCCATCTAAGAAAGAAAAGTGTTGTTTACCTGAAAGGTTATCTAGGACTTGATCTCTGAATGTAAGGGAAAATAATCTCTCATTGTGGCTTTGTTTAGTTCCCTATATTCAACACATATTCTCAATTTTCCATTCTTTTTGGGAACAATTACAAGAGGAGATAGCCACTTGCTATCTGGGATAGGGTAGATGAAACCTACTTGTAATAGTTTTTCAATTTCTTGTTTGACTATATCCCTTAAAGTTGGGTTAATCCTTCTTTGAGGCTGCCTAACTGGTTTAGTGTTTTTAGTATAGATGTGATGAGTGTAGATACTTGGATGAATCCCCTTCATATCTTTGTAATCCAAAGAAACATCTTTAGTATTATTTTTTAGAACATTAACAATTTAGCTTCTTCATCCTTTTTCAACCAGCTAGTGATGTTTAAAGTTTTACCTGGTTGAATTTCAACATGCTTGGTTCCAATATGTGATGAACTAATTTTTGGAAAGGGTTTCATTAAATTATTTAATGGACATGCATGTGGTAACAACATATGGTATGTAGTAACATCTCCAAAATTTCCTTGAGACAGAATACTAGAAAAAGGAGAGTATTGAGAATTATGATACTTATCTCTTTGCAGGCCAAATTCCTTGTCACTGCTACTTTCCAAAAATTATTCGCCACTTCCTGATGTACTTGAAACTAAAGCTACTGATTCATCCTCTCCCCATGATAAATATCATTCCTCCGGAGTGAAATCATTTTCAATCAAAGAGAACTGCTATTGTCATGGTTTTGGAACTAACTGTAGTGGTTCCGGAACTATAGCCGTATATTCTAGAACTAAGATCACGGGTTCCGGAACTAAGTTCGCGGGTTCCGAAAATAATTTTGTGAGTTTCAAAACTCTTTATGATTACACTGAAGATATTAGGTTCTCATCCAATGGTGGATTAATCATCTCTTTTACTTCTCTTACATGATCCTACAATGTGATCATAGCCAAAGAAGACAAATTTTGCTTATTAGTTTCTGGAGAATAAACCCACAATTGTTCATGAATATTAGTAAAAGTTTGTGTGGTAGGATATAAGGAAATTTGTTTAGATTTCTTACCATTCAAGGTTTTCATATCACCTAACTTTCAATCTATCAAAGCAGCAACTATAGCTAACCATAGTCTGCCCAAAATAATGGGATAACCCAATGTTTTACCTTTTAGCTGAAATATAAGAAAGTCAACTAGATATTCCCATGATTCTACCATCACTGCCATGTCTTCAATAATTCCTTCTGGTTTTGCTATAGACTAATCTGTCATTTGCAATATGTTATTAGTAGGTTGTATACCCATTAATGGTAATGTTTTCAGAGTATCCACTATCATTACATTTATAGCAGCTCCCAAATCTATCAAAACATTATGTACATCTTTATTTCCTATAGAGACAGAAATAACAGGACTTCTAGGATCTTTGTATTTGGGAAGTAATAGTTTTCCTGCTAATAAATCAACAAGTTTCCCATCTACTTTGATAGTCTTGGGATACTATCTCTTTCTTCTAGGATTTTTCATGCATAACATTTTGATCAATTTGTTCAATTCTAGAATATCTTTAATTGCTTGTAACAGTGGTATTTCAATATCCAATTTCCTTAATTCCTGAACCAATTTAGATTCCTTGATTTCTATATCTTCTTTGAATCTCTCAGGAAATGGAGTCTCAGTAGTATTGTTATCTGGCTCCTTTTCTTTTCTTTCTATATCCTCTTTTGGAATAACAATACTAGGGTTCTCATTTTCTTTTGTCATTTCATTGATTATAAGGGGTGGATTGTTAATGATTTTCCTAGATCTAATTTGAATATCCTTACAATCCATAACATGTAAATCAACTAATTTTTCAGGTTATCTTCCATAAACAGGAGTTGTTTGTTTGTTTCTAGGGTTTGCTACTGGTTGTACTGGCATTTGCATTTGGACTACATTCTCAGTTTGTGAATTCTATGTAGGGGATCCCATGATGGCCTGTTGATTCTAATTTGGATATGTTTTTCCTTGGCAATAATTAGGGTTCCATCTAGGTTGTGACCAAGCATAAGGATTTCCTTGACCAGCCCATGGTTGTTGATGTCCCTGAGCATACTAGGCTTGATTTTCCCAATCTTGAGGGTTCCAAGTTGGTTGAGGTACCCAAGGTGGTTGTCCTCAATTTTTTGGTACTTCCTGAGCATCCCATGGCATTGTCCATGGATTAGGATCTGATCTTGGCATAAACTTCCCTTAGTTAGGTTATCTGTCAACAAAATTCAATTCTTCATTTTTAGATGAGGCACTAGTTTGTTTAAGATAATTTTTAATGACAGGAAGTAAAGAAAAAACATTAGTATCATGTTATGTAGATTCACAGATAAGACACATTTTTGTTTTATCCAAATGACAATCTCTTAATGCATGCTTCTTCTTGCATCTAGGACAATAAATAGTCAATGCTTCAGTTTTGGAATTTACTTTAACTTGTAATCCATCCATAGTAGAGGTTAATTGCACTAAAATGTCTATTTTAAAGTTTGCTAACTCATCCATTAGTTTTTTCATATCTAGATTCAAAAATTTTACTGATTTTCCTTTTCTAGGTCCACCTCTTGTTCTGTAATAGCTTCTAAAAATCTCTTAATTCCATTCATTCTTATCTGATCAATGTCTCCCCCTCCTATCAAGTTAAGGGATTCTCTAGATTCATCATCCAATCCTCTAAGAAAAATGGTTTTACTTAATTCCTCTATAAGCACAAATCCACATCTTTTGCTAACAAAGAGGAATCTATCTAAATAGTCTTCTATGTTTTCATCCTCTTCCTTCTTGATTTTGAAGAATTCATCCTTCCTATTTCTCCCTCTGCAATAATCCTGGTATTTATCTAGGAAGGCAATCTCCATTTGTGCCCAAGTGCTAATAGAGTTGAATGTTAATCCCATGAACCACCTCATTGCTGCATCCTTAAAAGTGGATGGAAATAGCTTGATTTTTTGATTATCTATTTTATAATCATAGGTCTAACATAGTACCTTGAATTCAAACAGAAATTAGTCAGGATCTTCATATGACATCCCTCTGAAGGTGGGTAAATGTGTAGGTGAGATATGTTTCATTGATGTGTCATCATCTCCCAATTGGATTGGATAGGTAAAGGTCCTCTTAGGTACTCCCTTAGCTTCTCGTGCCATTTCAAAAATATTTTCTGAAGTTTCCCCCCAATCAATGTGGTAGACTATATGCTTTGGGGAAGGTGAAAAATCAAGAGTAGGAGATTGAATACTTAATTAAGAATCAAAACTTGCCCTCAATGGATCTTGGGTAATAAGCCTTCTCCAAAAATTTCTACTCCCTTCAGGTGACTGATCTAAGAATTCCAAAAATGGTGATTCTAATTCTTTTTTGATAGGGGATGGTGGTGCCTTCAATTCCTGATCAATTTCCTTACTTTGACTAGAGGATGTTATGAATTCTTATGAATATTTTTTGGAAGAGATCTACCCTGTGAGTCTCTTAGTCTACTCATATATTTTGTGATATAGTAGGAATGATTCTTCAACTACTAGATGTATGTTTTATTTCTCTTGCTAACACTTAATTAGAAAGTTCCAACTAGTGTTCCCTGAAAATGGCACCAAAAATGATGGGTGTCATCATTCCCTTCATTTAATCAAATTCTTGTTGATGTCATATCAAACCAGGGGCATGTCTAAAGCTATATGCAACAAGAGTAATTTAACTGATCTAGTAGTTGAATTTTACTATTTTTATATTTTCAGGGGGATCTCTTTAATGTCTTAATGACTTCTTGGTAAAACCTTATTCAAATCAAACCATAAAAAATTCTTGAAATTAAAACACACTGAAAGCTTGCTGAAAGGAAACACACCATGCAGAAAGGAAACACACTTGCTTTAAGAAAATAAACACACTTGCTTTTGAAAGTAAACACTCATATTAAAATGCTTGAAAAAAATTGCAAGAAATATAAAGATTTATCTAAACACCTACAGGAACAAGTATACAAAAGAATTTAACTGAAAGAACTAAAGCAATACAAAATTAACAGATCTAAGTTATTTGTTAAAGAAATATAAATACCAAATAAATGAATATCCTGGTCCTTGGGGGAGTGGGGCCTTGCTCCTCCTTGAATCAGGATTTTAACAACTCATAATTATCTCAAATCAGAATGGCTATTTTATTGATGAAAACATTCAGTATTAAAAAATGTACTGGATCTAGATAACTAATCTATTTATTTTCTCTTTTCTATATCTATAATCCTTTATTCTATCTAATGCAGGTCTTCCTTTATATACATTTTACAATCATAGTTGTCTCAATGATTTTGATGAAATCAAATCATGCCCAAAATAGATGTTGTGTCATATGGTGGTTGATCAGATAGTTGTAGGATAAATCTTCATGGATCTACGTTCAGAAATATTCTCATCCTTCATGATTGTAGATGTAAAATTTTTGGATGTGGTTTAAAATAGATAACTCCCATCAGTTCTGGAACTTTGGAGAAGTTCTGGAACCATAGGAAATTATTAAGAAGAAAAACTTGTGAGAGTTCCAGAGCTATCCCCAGGAGTTCCGAAACTAAGTCTGAAAATTTTGAAACTAAATTCTAGATTTCCGGAACCAAGTCTGAAAGTTTCAAAACTAAATTATGACTGTGTGATGAAGTTCTGAAACTAGCTTGGATGTTCCAGAAATAAGCTGTGTAGGGATAGACACTATCAAAAACATACTGAATACCACCTGCTTCATTTCCTGGACTGATTAGACATGCTTTATTACAAAACTAAATTTAAACACACACTACGTTAGGAATTTCAGAGCTTTTAACATTAGGATCACAATCAATCAAAAGACAGACAATGACATCCTAAGTCATATCAGATCAACTAAAAGTAACACAATGCAATCAAACTTAATCAAAAGGAGAGTATGATGAGATCATATATTATACATTAATCAGACATATTATGGCCTCATCAGGCACTCTTCACACTAGGCTATGCATTAACTCACTACTGAAGTGACAAGCCAAATGACCCTTTACCTCCGATATTTTGAAAAATTCATGAGTATTTAGATCTTAGAGATAAGTCTCATAATCACTCATACGTGATACATGGATTGTTACCTTTTGTGACTTGCTTCAAACCTATATTTCATTTGTTGCAAGGTCCATGTGGGAGGCCCGCGCATCTTTAATATTTCTTCTGCTCTTCAGGTTTTTGGAATGCACTAAGCCGACACTTGGCATCATCAGCGAGCACACCATTTCACTCTTTTAGGAAGGTAAAGGACCCCACTACATATAAAGTCAAAAACCATTTTTGGCTGGGACCTTTGTAGTTAGCTCCATGTGGAAACCCTATGGGCTTCCAAGACTTTACTCCCTCCTTTAACTCCTTAAGTTTCTCTGATTGGACACTTGGCATCGTCCATGAGCTTGGTGCTTTCTTTATGATTTGGCTGAGTCTTTTCCATTTGCGAAGATTCTACTCTGAATGGGATTTAAAAACGTAGGAACCTTATTTGCTGTGGAATTTAGATAACATTCCCCACATAGCATGTGATTTTTGAATGAATGCAACTAGATTTGGTAACATTTTTAATAATGATTGAATTAATTTTTTCTCTTGCTAAAATACTTGGAGAAGGGTATGTTTGAGTTCTTGTGGATGAGAGAAACTAATGTATTTTCTTGGTAAGAAGCTTCATACCTATAGATATTATTTCACTAATGACTGTAGATGTTCTTTTTTGATATTTAGGGAGGCTCGATTACCTTTTGCTAGTGTTGGAAGTAAGTGTATTAATGTAGTTCCATATGATTTCAAAGATAGTAAATGAGGTAGTGTTATCTTACTTATATAGGGTTCAAAATATGAATTATAGAAGAGAGTCTAACCTATAGGAAGTAAAGGACCCATTAGATTATTTGGAATTAAAATAAGAGATGGAGGATATTTTGATGTAAAATTTTACACATAGTTTGAGACCGAATATAAATTCTTGACCAAATTGTACATCCTTTACCAAGGATGAAAAACATGTTTAGTGAATTTTTCATCCTATCAAGTTGACTACATATATGGATTTTATTCATTTCACTCTCGGAATGTGTCATCATATAAATGTGTAAGGATAAATAATCTAGACAAAATACCTTGGAATATGCTAAGAGGGAATACAAAGGTTGTGTTTGTAATTTCACAAACAGGGACATAAGTCTGTATATTTTATTAATGTGAAATTACTCAACCATTACAATAGAGTGCTACAATATTTATACATATTGGATAGCAATATACAAACAAATAAATATGTTGCATAGGTGCAAAAGTATGTCTGAATACATAAGCTTCCAAAATATCATACGGGAAGCATAAATGAATAATGATATAATTGTTATAACAACATAACAATTATATCCGTGAATATAATAAGACAAATATGGTTTAATAAAACCATATAACAACAATAATTAAATAATAACAATAGTTAAATAATTAATTATACAATGCATAATTAATTATCCTAACATTCCCTCCCTTAATTTTGCATTATCTCAAGGGATGAGGAGAGGAACTCTTTGAACAACTCAAACTTGTCATGTGTAAGTGACTTCGTGAAGATATCTGCTCTTTGTTCAACTGTTGGACACAATTGAAGCTGGATGTTGTGCTTCAACACATGCTCACATACGAAATGAACTTGTACCTCAATGTGCTTTGTTCTTTCATGAAACATTGGATTGCAAAAAAGTTTGAGAACACCTTCATTGTCAACATACTGGTGGTCAATTTGTCCTGTGGTATTACAAATCCTTCAAGTATGCGACGTAGCCATATCGCTTCATAGACAACTTATCCTGCAGAACGATACTCATATTATTTGGAAGGGAAAGAAATGAAGTTTTTTTTCTTGCTTCCCCATGATATCGGTCTAGATCCCATAAAGAATACAAATCTAGAATTGGATTTTCTATTGTCAATGTTACCTGCATGATCTTAATCTAAATATCCAGTCAAAAAGAAGTTGTTGTTCTTCTTGTATTCTAGACCAAGATCCACTGACCCTTTGAGATATCTAAAAATGTGACAAACTTTGGGTTCCTGCATGAACTTGGATATATAGCTCACTGTAAAGATGATAACTGGTCTAGTGTAGGTTAGGTAAATGAGACTCCTAATCAACTACCAATAAAGAGTGGCATTTACCTCAGGAGATGGATCTGAACAGGATAACTACAATCTGTTCACCATAGGTGTAGCAATAGGTGTGCAATCCATCATCCTAAATTTCTCAAGCATTTTCTTGGTATATTTCATCTGAGAAACAAAGATGTGATTCTCTTTCTGTCATACTTCCAATCCAAGATAATAATGCATTAGCCTGAGATCTATCATGTCAAACGATCAATTAAGATCTTTCTTCATTGCATCGATCATATTCATTGAACTACCAGTGATGACTAGATCATTGACATATACAACAACAATCAAAATCTACCCCCCTTAATTTTTGAGGTAAAGATTGGGATTGTATGGATTTCTATCAAATCCATGTTGTACGAAATTCTCATCAATTTTGATGTACCATGCCTGGGGTGCCTGTTTAAGGCCATATAGATATTTCCTGAGTCTACATACCTTGATTTCTTGACCAGGTACTACATATCCCTCATGTTGAGTCATGTAGAGTTCTTGTAAATCTCCATTTAGGAACACAATTTTTACGTCCATCTGGTGGAATTTCTATCCAAACTGTCCAACTAGAGCAAAGATCATTCTGATTATTTTGATCTTAGTTGTGGGAGCAAATGTCTCTTTGTAGTTTATGCCTTCTTTTTGTGCATACCCCTTTGCTACTAGTCTTTCTTTATACTTGTCCACTGTCCCATCTGCTTTGTACTTTTTTTTAATATCCATCTACATCTAATGGGTTTCTTTCCTGGTGGAAGATCAATAAGCCGCCAAGTGTTATTCTTCATCACTAATTGATATTCAGAATCCATGGCATCTTTCCAAGATTTTGACTATAGGGCTTCCTAGACTGTAGAGGGCTCACCAAATTCAATAAATCTACTCATCAAAACAAATTTAATTTATTCTCTTGATTTACTACGAGTTTGTGGTCTAGGGGTGGATGTATCCGGTGGAGCATCCATTCTTTCATCTTGTAATGTGCTAGTACACCACTTGGGCATACACTAAACTATTCCCATGGGTCATGGTTCTATCTGATCAACACCATCATCCCCATCATCACTTTCATCTTCTAAGGGAACATCAGCTTCAATTTTTACAATTGGTCAAAAATCTACATCTGGTGAGTCTAGAGGAGTCTCTACTTCCTTCTCAAAAAAATCAACATCTCTGCTTGTGTAGAATTTTCTAGTCTTAGGATCCATCAATCTGTACCCAAGAGTCTCTTCATTATAGTTAATGAATATGAGTTTTTGTGACTTCGTGTCCAGTTTATATATGTTCTGCTTGGGTATGTGCATGCTTTCTTTGCACCCGAATACTCTAATGTGTGCAATATATGGTTTCCGCTTTGACCATGCCTCTTGTGATGTTACTCCATCAAGAGTGACTATGGGCACTCTATTCAACAAATATACTGATGTCTTTACGATTCCATAGTCATTGATCATACATCACACCATTTCCATGATAGTATGATTTCTTCTCTCAACAACACCATTTTTCTGTGGTGTGTGTGGAGGAGGAATTTGTTGACAGATCCCGTGAGTTTGTAGGTAGTCTCTGAAATCATTACTGTTGAATTCCCCCCTCGATCTGAGTGGAGAGTTTTGATGTGGTGACCAGTTTCATTCTTAACTGCTACTTTAAACCTCTTGAAAGTTTCAAAATCTTCACTTTTCTTGCGAAGACAAAAAATCCACATTTCCCTTGAATAGTCATCAACACATAGCATGAAGTAATGAAATCTAGAATGACTTGGTTGCATCAGATTGCAAAGATCGGTATGAACTAGATCAATCTGACCATGAGCTCGATATGTAATCTTCTAGAATGAATCTCTGTGTTGTTTTCCTGTTAGACAGTGAGGACACTTGTATGTATCCTTCTAAAGATTTTGTAGCCCATGTACCATATTACACCAACGAAGTGTCTTGAGATACTTGAAACATACATGACCAAGTCTCTAATGCCACAACTATGCTGAGGTGGAGTTATTAGCCACAAGTGATTGATCATCTCTATGAACAAAATCAAGTTAGAACATTTGTCCCACATTGGAGGCTTTTGTAATTATTTTCGAGCCTCATGATTTATCTCAAATTAAACATGTTTTCTTGTTGGAATGACTATCAAAGTAAATTTTTAGGTTGTGATCAAGGATTTTACTTATTAAAAGAAAATTCTTTGTCAACCCAGGGACATATAAGACATCTGATAGTCTATAGTCGTGTGAACCAAGGGTTAGAGAAATGTTCCCAATCCCCTGAACTATATATGAAGAATCATCTCCCAATGAAACATGATTTTTCAATGGTGTGTCTCTCATTGAAATAAACCCATCTCTGTGGCTGGTCATGTGTCGATTTGCCCCCAAATCAAAATACCAAACATCACTAGATGACGTGGATGGTTCACTTGATCGAGTAGTGAACAATTACTCTTCATTGTCTGACTGTTCTTGTTGCTTAACAATATTTCCTTACTAACGGGGTCTTCTTTTCTAGTTCCCCTTTTTCTTCCCTTGATTGTAGTTAGAATGTCCCTTATGATATTTTTGTGGAGGTCCATAGTTTCTTGATGAACCTTTCTTATAAGTATTATACCAACAATCTTGTAGGTCATGTCCTCTTTTAAATATTGGACATTATTTCTTCTGTTGTCTGTCCCGTTGATACTGATTTTGATTTTGGGATTTTTGATAGGAATTAGGTTTTCCTTTCCATTTTTTATGTGAATAAAGTGCTTTCTCCTCTTCATCACCCTTATTATGTATTGCTTCCTCTTGTTGCAATAATTTTACCAATTTGTCAAAACTAACGGTCATATCTGACACGTTTAGTGTTGTAACAAAAATGTGGTAAGAAGAGGGGAGTTCTCTCAGAATAATGGGAATGAGAGCATCATCTGAGACCTCTTCTCCCAGGGCTAGAAGTGAAGCCCTCAACTCTATAACTCTTCTTAAGAAAGATTTGATTTTCTCATTCTATTTGAACTTCAATGTGTGTAATTGACTCTGTAAATTTAGTATAACATTCTTGTTCTTGGCCTCATATACTATGCTCAGCTTATCCCACGCTTCTTTGGTTGTTGTGGCATAATAAATTTGGGGTTACACATCATCGAACAATCTAAACAAGATGATGAGTTTGGATTTCTAATCTGATCTATCAAACTACCTCTACTATGTAGTATCAGTAGTTGATCTGGTCAGAGTACCAGTCAAGCTAGATTTCTTCAAACTCAAGTTGTGTCTTAATTTTTGTCTTCTATGCAGCATAGTTATTTCCTCTGAGTAGTTGTGAATCTGAAAGAAAAAATTTAGGGGCATTGGTGCCCATTTTACAGAGATCACGGACAAGGTTTGGCTCTTATCACTCCAGGTATAAGGTCTCCCAATCTATATACCGTCAATCTAATATACCAAACATTTCTATATATGTGCCCTTCCAATATACCTAGCGGTAAGTGGAAGAAGCTCACCCTTTCTATATACCTAGTGGTATGTGAAAGAGGCATTAACATACGTGAAAGAATTCAATATGTGGTACCAAGACAATATTGAGAGGGGTTTGTACGATTATTGACACCGGCTCAAAAAAATATCCTCATACATGTGCATAACTTTGCTATATACTTGGATAATTTCTCATCACAAACGGATGGGATGGCTTATAGTGTGTCTACTGTGACCTTATTACTCCCCATCGATTTAAAGGTTCGATGCCCAAATGACATTTTTGCAGCTATATTAGGCATTAAGTGCAGTAGTATTCGCAATGGCTTTACCCGTAAGCACTTCCCAGAGGCACTGTATATACCAAATACTATGAATGAGATCTAGGATCTCATGAGTGTTACAAAACCAATTTGTATTTATTTTGAGTACAATATTCTACTAATTTCTAAGCAGTAACAAAGTTTGCAGTTGATTATGGTAACCTTTAAATTAGTACAATATACTCAAACATGCAATTACATTCAAAAAAATTAGAAAAAATTGAATGGCAGGTAAATGTTTTTGTTTTGCGGGCATTGGTGGCCTATGGAGCCCAATACAGCTTGCTGAGCAAAAAACCATACAAAACTAGCTCAAAATGAAGTGTTTTAGGTAGCCCTCCTTTGGCAAAAATTACTCCGAATGTAAAAATATGCAGAGTGGAGGAAAAATAATTCCCTAAAATAGGGTTTTTCTTGCTAAATTTAGGTAGTTATAACTAAATTTGAATTTTCTGCTAAATTTAGTGGTTCCAATAAATTTTTTGTCAAATTTGGTAGTGGGTGAGGCAAGGGGATTTGACCCCTTGACCTCTTTTGATGGGAAGTGTCTTACAAAATTTATGCTAGCCACTTGGGCGGCTATGCTAAACAATTATATGTAAAGAGAAAAATGTAATTAAACACTTCCAAACTATAAAACCATACCTCTTCAAAAAACCACGGTTTTGGAAAGGCGGTTTTGAGTAAAAATTCCAGCAAGGAGAAAAAATGATAGGTGGTTTTGGTGAGAATGAAGGCAGTTTTGAGTGTGTATGGTGCCTTCGATCATTTTTCTTCCTTCCTTTGAGCTTGTAATCTTTTCCTTGGTGAATTCTATACTCCTCAACCTTAATTGCAATGAATAAAGGTGGTTTTGAGGAATTTGATGGTGGTGTTGTAGGGGATGGGGCTGGGAAGTTGTAGAGGTGACTCTGGCTTTCTTTTTCTCGCACAAGCTTCTCTAATGCTCCTCAAACTCTACTATAATCCTCCAATATCCTTTAACCTACTCTCAAAACAAATTTAATTTCACAAACAAGGATGGAATCTTGTATATTTTATTAATGCAAAAATAATCAACCATTACAATGGAGTGCTGCAATATTTATACATATTGGATAGTAATATAAAAACAAATAAATATGTTGCACAGGTGCAACAATATGCATGAATACATAAGCTTCCAAAATATCATACGGGAAGCACAAATGAATAATGATATAATTGTTATAAAAACATAACAATTATATCTGTGAATATAATAAGACAAATATAGTTTAATAAAACCGTATAACAACGATAATTAAATAATAACAATAGTTAAATAATTAATTATACAATGTGTAATTAATTATCCTAATAGTGTTTATCTTAGCAAGAATGCATTATAAAAACCAATAGGGTCAAAAAGTAAATTACCAAATTTAAGTGTCTAAATTTATACCCTTTAAGTATGAATTGAAAATGACATACTTAATGGAAAAGATACCTAAGTGTGTTGAAACATTTTTTCTTTCTCATACCTTTTTTGCACACTCTTGTTGTGCTTTGTGTTGGCATGCTTCATAATGAAACTTGTAACATAGAGTGTATTAAATGTACACAATAAGAATTTAACTTTAACTCAAATGTAAAGTGTAACATGAAATATTTTCATTTACATAAAAATGAAATAAATAGATGTAAACAAGAAAGGATTACACAAGTTTGTTTTATGAAGGGACAAGTTCCCATGCTTTGCTTATACTTAAAGGTTTACATTTTTGAAATTTTCAAAGGATTGGAGGTGATCATTCTCCAATTGTGGTAAGGAGAACCAGATTGTTAGGTGCATACAACTCAACATGGAAACAAAGGATATATAGAAGAAGATTTAATTACTGAAGCACCCCATGCAGGAAGAAGACTATGTATCAAATTCATTCAACAACTCGAACATCTTCCCCTATAAATGTAAGAGGAAAGGGATGACTTCATATGAAGAACATAGCCACTTAGATACCGTCCACGACCCCATGGATAAAACCAATGCAAATGTATCTAGGACCAATTTTGTAAATTAGGAAACACAATAGAAAAGAAAATGGTTTCCCCTATACCCTTATCATGTGCCATAGAACTTTATAGAATTTAAATGGAAACTGTAATGTAATGAAATGTAGATGAAGAATAATATTATGCCCCAAGAGTCCTAAAATTTTAATACAAACTAAGTTTCATAGTTAAAATGGGATGAATTATTTCATGCCCCCTATAACCAATCTGAATTAAGTGAACTAGATCTAAAACTATGCCAAAATCATGTACATATAGGTGAAAATATGAAACTACTAAGAAAGAACACCATGAAAGGGACAGGATCATACATATAGTCTTAATATGAATGTAAGTTTTTTAACCTATTCCTATTTCTATATTTTTATGCTTGATTGTATTTGTAAGTGCCTATACCCTATTTATACCTATATATTACCCCATAATTTTTCATATGTCTATTATAGGTGTATAATATACCTAGATGAATTCCCCCTCTTTTGAGTAATGTGCAAAAACCATGTTGAGCATTTACCTCAAAATAATATATGTGTTTCCATGCATTAGATGTATGAGAATATGTAGAAGACTAAAGGATTTTGAATAGGTGACCACCTTGAATAACATGTACCTACAAAAGGAAGGTTTTTATTTTGGTGGAAACCACGACACACAAAAAGAGAAATAATAACAAAAAATAGAAATATTAGTGAAAATAGTAACAGTAATTATAAAACATGTATAATAAACAAGTGCAACAAAAATAAAGGTAGAGTCATAAGTATAAATATAGTTTCACACAACAATATGTAGAGACTAAAAACATGGTACATTCACAATGTTACAAGATAATTAAGGCCCACATGTTGGAAAACAAGAGCACACAAGATAGGCATAGAGAGAAAATATGGGACAGGCATGGTGTCATAAGAAAAGCAAGGAACTAGGCCACAATGAATGAAATAAACAAGTAACAACATACACAACAAGCAAATATGTATGAAAAATTAAGATTATCATAACATGATGAAATGATACAATGATTGATATGAAAATAATTGTGTGAAGCATGAGGTTTCAACACTGCAAAAGACACATGTGTTAGTCCCATTATCTCAATAGATAACATGTACATAATATATGTAATCAAGTGTAATGAGGACATAGAAAGGAATTATAATATAACAATAAAAGATATGTGTAATGTATAATATATGGCTCTAGATGTATAATAAGTATAGGTAAAGCACCATCCAACACCTATCATTGTGTATTACTTTGTTTGTGTTTGATACATAAAACTCAATATACCATGTGAATGCGTGTGTCTAAAGAGTAAGACATGTGTTATCTATCAAACTCAGTGAAAAAAACATGTGTAATGGAAAATTCTAATATCTCCATCTAAGTGTATAGGTTCTGATTTTGGTTTTTAACAAATAAATAAATTTTATTTTATTTTGAAACAATGTTAGGGCTCTAGCATTTTTAATTACTTAGATATGTACAAGAAAGGTGTAGCATTAAAAATAACCAATTCAAACCTCCTAAAGAGGTAGAGAAACTATTAGGTAAGATGGAGGCTTGGGCCTTAATTGTGATGCAACTGTAAGTAGTATGGTAGTAGTAATATTTAACAAATAATTTCTAAGAGATGAAGTATATGCATTGGTATTATGTGAATCAGAATTCCTATGTGTAGGACTGAAAAACACGTACACTGAGACATGCCATAGGAGATAGAAGTTTTGTGATATTATATGGAGTAATTATGTACACTAGAGAACAAATGTGGGATCTTATGAGAGTGAGAAAAATGAGAAAATGTGTGTAAAACAAAAGTCCTGGGAGGAGACCAAGGAGAGATAAATTCATGAGAGGTAGTGTACACAACCAAAGGTGTATCGAGAGACATAGGAGGACTATAATGGATAATGATAGTGTGTATTGTAACAGACCTAGGAAAGAGTTAATAAGTTTAAAGGATACTATGAATAGTTTTTGAAAATCAATACCTATCCATAGATGCACTAGAAGTAGGAATAAGAATTGTAGAGGAAGGACTAGGAAAACTAGGAGAAGGAGCCTCAAAATGAACCCCTCTAATTTTACAACTCGTTGATCATGAATAAACTTGAAAATTTATTGAATGGCTTATGGAATATCTCTAAGAACACATATCCAATGGATACCCAATCATAATTCACTAAAGGTAAGAGAATCAACAACTAATAATGAAACTAATGTAGTGATATAATTGATTGTGATAGGTAAATTAATGCATTAGCATTGAGGATTAGTATCGAATGCAATATTTTTGATAGAAATTAAAAGAGATTAAAGTAACATGAGATAAAAAGATAGTATCATTATTGTGTGGATCAACCAAAATACTATTTATAGGTACTTGATTAATAAAGACAAGGATGGATAGAGTATCTAAAACAAACATGTCATCTATATCTGAATCAAAAAAGTGATAAGCGGTGTAGGTGACGATGCATGAGTGACAATGCCAACCATTTCATATAAAGGGTGATCATAAGAGGGTAGTGATAGTACCACGTGATAGGTTACTTACAATTTTGTGCTATATTTTTTAGTGTCATGTTTAGGAAGTGGATCATGTAATATTTTCAATTTGGAATTATCATTGGTTGATTGAGAAGATTCAGTGGGATCATCTCATTTAATGAAATTTAAATTGATAATATCTTCAATGACATGAAAAACCTTGATACAATGATTAGTAAGGAAACCAATACATCTATTATAGTCATAGTTTGAAATGAAATTGAAACATTTACTTTGATTATTGTTCGTATCAACCTCAAACGATGGAGGAAGATACACAATATTACACTCAATCAATTGCTTCAATATAATGTGTGAGGGATATTACAAGTGATTAAATTGCCATCATGTGGGTTGAAGTTATATCTTATGTGGTTGAGAAATAACATTGAAATGTATATATAAACAAATTTCGTATCATTTATCTTTCCATTGAATGTGGATTTATTTGGAAACTTGGCATTAGAGGTATCATGAGTGATAACAATGTACTTGAGTTTTTCAATATGTAACAACTTAACTTTTCACTCCTTGATTACATGGCATAAATTTTTAAAAGATAGAAACTTGTTGAATATGAATAATTCTTACAATGGAGAAATAAATATTTGTGTAAATAGGTATTGTAATTCATTTTCGGATAAAATATTAATCATCTTAGTAAGAATTGTATTGTATTGTAAGAAATAATATTTGATAAGGTCATTATATCCTTGTCCCATTTTGATAGTTGTGGATAATAAAATTTATCCCCAATGTTGATAGATAATTGTGCTAAAAAATTATTTTCCAAAGTGGTAAATGAACACACTAAATGTGTTGACAGATCATAGAACCATTTTAGTGAAAACTCCTTAAGAATTCTAGGGAAGAGCTTGGTAAGTAAGATTTACTGAGAGGAACAGTTATTGAAAGACATGTGAAATGATTAAATATGTTCTTTTGGAACCCCTTTTCCATCATAAATAGGGATTTTAGGAGCAACAAAATAAATATGCAATGGGTAATAAACTATGATCCAAAAACAATGTAAATGCTACTGACTCAATCAACCATTTTTAGGGATAGCTATTAAATTTTTATAAATTTAATGTACTAAAGTAACTTTGGCACTTAAAAACTCTAAAACTGAAGTGTGAACATCAAATCTATACCATATAATCAATTTTACAGTTGATATATTCATTTTCCAATTTCTCATAAAATGTGTAAATTACATTAATTTATTTATAAGCTTAAAACTCATATCAGGATTAAATAAAATAATAGAAATGAAGTAAAAATTAGAGACACAAAACTATCAAATTTGATAACAGAGTTCTTACATAAGGGACTACGTGTTTGGGTTCATATAACGATGAATCGATCTTATCAAATCTTACATAAAAGTCTACATGATGAGAAATAAGATCTACAAACATTTCTATATCTACCTATAGGAATTTTCCAATATCACTTCCTATAAAATTCCTATGAGTACTTACTATTTTTCCTCCAAAAATGGGATTTCTCTCTCTTCCTGAGGTGATTTACTCTCTCCAAAATGAGAAAAAATACTCCATAAATGGAGAAAATGTCTTTTCTCTACTCTGCTACACTATTTTTATAGGAAAAATTACAAAATAGGCATTCTCTCACTCAAAAATAAGTTTAGTCTCTAAAAAGGGTCTAGGACTTGACTCACATTCCTACAACATTCAAATCCCTTAACCACCTATATTGTGTATACATTGAAAAGTGGGGATTAAAAATTCCACATCTATCAAGGTTAAGCTAGGATGAGGACTAATATATTCTTGCGTTGGTAGTGCCAATGTGGCTATGGAAACATCTATGCAAGTTTTTTGTTGACTAATCCAACTGACCATGTGGCTTGCAATAGACATGATACTTTGTGCACTTTGCATTGATCTCCACGATCTAGTGAATTGAGGAGTTAGTTGTCTTGCAAAATCAGAACTTGACTTAGATATAGTTGAGTTGGTATAATGTGAGCTGGCTTGGCTAGTATACAATGTTGATCTTAAACCTTGTAATGCAGCACAGGATCTAGTTTAAATGATCTTGAGATTGAATTGTGATATGTGCAAGATTTTTGGTCCTTGATACATGCCAATAGTTTTAATATAGCTCAATGAGATGGAAATATTGATGATATTTCTTCCATCTTAGTTTTAGATCACTCCTTTAGCTTGCCACGTAATGAAGTTAGGTGGAAATATTAAGCTGAAACTATCCATCTTGCTTTGCAAGTTGAATTATAAATCAATCCCACCTTGATGATATATATATGTGTGTGTGTGTGTGTGTGTGTGTGTGTGTGTGTGTGTGTGTGTGTGTGTGTGTGTGTGTGTGTGTGGTGATTTGGACAGTAATATGACCTACTAATTGATGGCATCACTATGGCGACAAGGCAACTGATTCCCCCTCCGAATAAAAATTATACTCCCCAATTATTGGGCTCCTAGTTGGCACATGTTATGGGTCCCAAAATTGAGTGTCGAAGACTATAGGTGAAATATATTATTCTTATCGTGCATAATACTAATTTTTTCTCCCATATTCTGCAACTTTGTGCATTCTCAACTTTTTACATAGGCACTGTGCAAACTTTCTCTTTATTTTTTTGAGTTAAACCTAAACTTCAGTGGACAATATCTTCCTCATGTGGACTTTATTTTACCTCATTCAAAAGGTGTTGGAAACATCTTAATGAGTACTTATATGTGAAAATATTTTATGGATATTTACAAAACATTAAAAGTTTTAATATCCTCCAGATCACAGCTCTCCATTGAAGTTTTTGGTATCTCCAAAAGTTTCCACTCTAAAAAATGAAGGTACATCTTCCTCATTTTTTATTTTTTCTCTTCTCAATTGAACACAAAATCTTCTTGCACCCATCTAGTAACTCGATAGAAATATCAAAAAAGGAATTTTTCCCACCTTAATCACTTATCACTAGCTTCTCTCTCCCTCTCTATATGAGGTTATCTCTACCAGTAAGGGTTGATTCTCCTTCTCCATATTAGGGGAAAATTCTCCACAAGAGGGAATTTTCTTCCATTATGGAGTTGTGTCTCCCAATATGGGCTATGTCTCAGAATGAACTAGAAATTTTTATTATTTTTCATAATCTAACTATCCCAAAATGGATGGCGGAAATAAAATTCACAAACTCCCTCATGTCTCTTCCATCTGACCCTCTACGATCATGGTGTCTCATTATTTTTTCTGGAGGTTTCTCTTAGCCATTACACTACTAGTGGCTGTAATGGATGCTTGTTTCTCCTTACTTAATAACAAAGGAAAATAACACATGGTAATACAAGTAATTTACTTCATGGATGTATGTTATCATCCTTATCTTACATTGAAATCCACTTGTACAAGTTACCCCATTTCAAGGTCTTATGGTTTTGTTACAAAAAACATGGATTTTCATTCACAAATATTTCCCAATATTCAAGTCGTCTCAAGTGAATATAATTAAATACAAATTTTAAAAAATAGTACTTGTTACCTTTTGTAATGAAATTATTTCACCTCATCTTCCATCTTATAAGATTACTTTAGCTTATGGATTGACTGCTTATTACATGTCTTACAACTGGTTTCAATCTCTATTTTGGTTTTGGAGAACCCATTTACCCATCTTATTTCTACTACAAGTTAGGTAAGAAATTATGTGATTTAATCATGTATATGAGAATGAAAATAAAATGACACAACGTTCCATTAGTTTCTCATATTATCTCTCCTCGATTAGATATTTGATCTAGTATCTACCTCCACATTTAAATCCAATAATGAGTTAGTTTACTTCATCAAAATTTGAATACAAGGTGTAAAACATGCTAAAGAAATTTCATCTTTGTAAATATTTTATCCATAAAAGATAAGAAAATGTATTGCCAACCCATTTTCACAAATTATCCTTTATGAGCTTTATTGGATAATCTTCTTTTATGTATGGGATTGGCTCTTTGATTGTTTTTCCAAATTCATCTTACAAAATTTTAGGTGGAGCTTCGAACATTTCTAGATCCTATGCCCATTGATCTGGAAATGAGTACATAAATTTTTGTATCCTAAAATGAGCATCTTTTTTCAGGAGAGTAGTTTTTGGTAATCCTTTTTTCTAAGGATTTCCTCTTCTAACACATGACTGCATAGTAGTTACTTAATCCACAAAATTACATGGATATAAATACCAAAAACTTGGTGTTACTTGACCATCCTTTGCATATTTGAAGTGCATGTTGGATTATTTATCTTGCCCAAATTTTCTAGGACTTTTACTTGTACAATGTTTCCAAGGTGAAACTATTTTCTTTCCTCTATTGTACTCACTCTCATAATAACTTTGTGAGGCCTGTCAAATATTCAAAAAAAACATCCACCTTGAATAGATTGATTTAGGAGCTCTAGTGGTAAAGGCTCTTATGTTGTTTTGGATAATTTCCTAGTTTCTCTCTTACCACTGTCATATCTCAATCTTGCATACTGACATCTTTCCTCTACCTGTATGGGATTAGTAATACCTTGGCCATTTATTCCAAGGCCCTTTCCATCAAAAACCATCATATTTACTCATTTGGATATAATACCTCTAGCATGTTCCTCAAACTTACCAAAATCAAAACCTAATTTATAATGGGAGGAAGATAAACATGGTGATTTACTTACGGTGCATTCATATGTGGTAGAGGGTTGTATTTCTCGAATAGATTTATTTTTTCTCCTCAATTTCATAACCATTTTGATATATTTACAAGATCTTGTCTTTATAGTGTAGTTCTAATTACAATATTTCAATGACACCCATTAATATTTATCCCTATCTAGTCAATATATGTTGAAGTTTCAAGTTTTCATTCTCTGAGGAATTTCATCTTCTTCCTTAACTCATAATTATCTTCTTGAATCTAGTTGTTAATGACTTCTAGCTCCTCAAATTTTAGATCATTTCTCATGGTTGACCTCTTACAACCTATATATAACTATAAAATAAACCCAAAAAATAATATATAGTGGAAAATTATTAGTAATGATTCAAAAATCCTACTACGATAATAAGCTTGATATGAAAATAGTGTAAATGAAATAGACTCAATTAACAATTTTTAGATATACTTATTACAAAATTCTAAATATAATGTAATGCATTAATTTTGGAACATAAAATCTTTAAAACTGAAGTATATACATCAAATTTAAGCCATACACTTAATTCCATAGTTAATCTCTTCATTTCCCAATTTCCCATCAAATGTGTAAATTGTCTTAATTAGTTTATAAACTTAAAATTCATATCATAGCTGAATAGAATAAAATAAATGAAGAAAAAATAGACACACAAAAAAATATTTAATTTGATAACGAATTTCTTTCATGAGGGACTACATCTTCGGGTTCGCATAACAACAAACTGATCCTATTAATGATGCAGAATAAATACAAATCTTACATCAAATTCTACATGATGGGTAATACAATTTGTGATAAATTATGTCTCAGCCCCTAAAAATTTTCCAATATCATTTCTTGCAAAATTTAGATGAGTAAATTCACTTCTTTCTTCAAAAATGGGTTTTCTCTCTCTTCCCAATGTGATTTACTCTCTCCAAAACAAGAAATTATTCTCCATAAATGGGAAAATGTCTCTATTCTTCTTTGTTACATTATTCCTATACGATAAATTATAAAATATGAATTCTCTCCATAAAATATGATTTGATCCTCCAAAAAGAGTCTAAGACCTAACACACAGTCCTTCAACATTTCTTATTCATATACCAACTCGCTCATTCTATAACATTCTCAACCCGTGGGGTGAGTTTGTTAGTCCTTATCATTTTTATAAAATTGACCTACATTCAAATACCTTCACTTATTCCATCATGTATGTATTGTAAAGTAGGGATTAAAAGTTCCACATCTATTTGGTTTTGATGGCGAGGAGGATTAATATAGACTTGGATCGGTACTGTCAATGAGGCTACGACCACATCTATGCAAGTTTTTTGTTAGCTAAACCAACTCGCCATGTGTCTTGCTGTAGACTTGACATGTGGCTCGCTATACATGGATCTCCATGAGCTAGTTAGCTGGGGATTTGGTTGTCTTTCTAAACTCGAAACATGACTTACAAGAAGTTGTGTTAGTAGAATGTGATCTATCTCAGTATGTAGTGTTCATCTTGAACCTTGTAATACGACTTAGGCTTAGTGGTTTGAATGATCTCAATCTTGACTCGAGGTATGTGCATAATATTTGGTCCTTGAGGCTTTCCAATAGTTGTAATATAAATTTTTGAGATAGAAATATTGATGAAATTTCCTATAGCTCATTATTATCTTGCTCCTTCAACTCGTTAGGTAATGAAGTGAAGTGGAAATATTGATTTGTCACTTTCTAACTCACTCTGTAACTCGACTCCTAGCTCAGTCCCATCTATAAATGTGATGAGTTGGATAGTAATATGACCTACCAATTAATGACATCACTATGGTGACAAGGCACCTGAGTGACCCTCCTGATAAAAAGTGAACCCTGGTAGCTGTTGGGCCCCCATTCATCATATATTTTGGTTCCCATAATTGAGTGTCAAATACTGAAGGTGAAAAATATTATTTTACTTGGGCAGACAACCACTTTTTTCTCCCACATTCTACCACTTGGCATGTTCTTGAATTTCCACATAAGCACTATGTAAACTTGTGCTTTATTTTTATCAACTGAACTTCAACTTCAACAAATGTTATTTACCCCATACAAAATTATCATGAGGCATTGGAAAACTCTTAACGATCACTTCCATATGCATTTAGTTTAAGTATATTTAAGTAACATGTGAAGCATGAATATCCTCTAGATAAAACAACTTTGTTTGCATGTGGTTTATGAAGTAACTACATCGAATCTATAACATGAGAGGTAGTGTATGCACCTTGTAATTGTAAGGTTTGATCTTATAATGTATGAAAGAGGGTTTCAAGAGCTTGTGTGCTAGAAGAAAAAATATGAAAACTGTTAGGAGTGGATATAGGATGCATAGTAACAACAATGGTTGCAAGCATAGAGATATTTTGCATTCGTAGATTAGGTTCTTGTTATCCAAATAACTCCCCAAGTTATTTGGTTAACTTATATATCCATTCTATCTTTGAGGTTCTATTTTACAAGTTGTGTGAAGCTATGCCCAACTTATATTGTTCTCACTAGAAAATTTCATTTTCCATAGTTCCTCGCATGCTCATGCATGCTATGCTCCTCTTTTGCACCTTCCATCCTTTCCTCTCTCCTTCCCTCTCTGATTCATTTCTCTCTCACACACTCTTTGTGTATTTACCTTCCTCTTATCATTTCATGCATCCTGCGCACACACCTTAGACTTTCTTCCCAAAATTAGCTAAGTCTCTAGCATATTCATGAGCCCTCTTCCTTATTTCCACACATCATCTTGTAATGATTGTGCCTCTATCATACATTCCTCTGGAAGGTTTTTTTCCCATTCCTCCCATGTGAATTACCTTTTTTCACCCTTTCCATCATTTTCCTTCCTTTAGCGCTTTCTCTTCCACTCCGCACATTCTTTTGTGCCTTCTTTTACACCAATCATTCCCTGCCACATCATCAATGTGACAGACTTGGAATGTTCTACACGTAACCAATCAAAGCGTACCAACTGGGTGCTGAACCCTAAAGAAAAACCATTTTTTAACACGTGGTATAAAATGAAAAAATAAATGAACAGTTGGCTATACTTCAACCATCTCAAAGTGCCACATGTCTTTACGTGTTAGAGCGACCTGCAAACTTCACATTGTCATAATGTTTTTTTACAGAGCTCATAATATGGCGCGGTTTGTCTCATTTGATAACTGTTGACGTGGGCTATATTGCAAGACATTTAATATTCAAATATCAGTGGTATTTGGTAGGTGAAAATATGGAAAACATCTTTCTATCCATTAATGAACATATCTGATTGCTCTAACCACCCAGATTTGATATGATTTTCCCTCCTTGCTTCTTCTACACGCCAAACAGACCTAGAGAAACATATTTGGAAGATCTACAGGAAGATTTAGTGGCATTTATTTATTTTATTGGTCGTTGTGATTCAAATCTGATTTTTCCCTCCTTCTCCTCTTCTTCTCTCATCGATTCATCTATAAATGTAAGAGCATGGTTCATAGTAAAGGGTAATTAGACATTTTAGATCATTTAATGTTTACTAAGGATTTTTTATATTTGCATTTTGAGTTGTAGACCTCTAGATATTATTCTTACATGTGGATATCGGCCTCATACACCATTGTAAAAGAATGTGCATACTCATAAGCAATAGAAGAATTATTTTGTGGCTATTATATTCCTTAACGTGTTTGTATTATTATTTCTTACCTCTAATTTGTATTGTGTGCTTGTTGTGCCACTTTAAATCCTCTACAGCTTGAATTTCTTATTTTGTCTCATGAAATTGATTGTGTGAATGCATTCTAGTCCATGCTACATGTTCCCATCCTCCCTTTATGCTTTCTCCTTTTTTTTCACTCAAACTAGATAGTGTTCATCCCTCTTTTTCTAGTACTATCGACTTCCTTAATTTAGTTTTCATTTTGGCATATCCTTCTATCCTTGGTTCCTTGGCATTGTTAGCCTAGGTTTTCCTTTCAACATTAGGAGTAGCAGTAGTAGTAGAAATAGGTAGAGGAACCAGCCTTCTCCAGAGGTCTGTCTGAAGTGTGAAAGGTCCCACAACTTAGAGATAGTCCCATTGTTGACTCAAACTACTCAGTTCTTCCAGATTTGTGACTTGGGTGAAAGTTTGAAAAACCAACAGTTTTTGATACACCCGATGGGACCAGTATTGAAAGCTTAAATTTCAACATTTCTAATTTAGGTGTGTGATTTGACAATTTTCAGCCTTTGGAGGCTTGTTTTAACAAATTTGAAGACTACCAATATCCGGATCTACTATTTTCAACAGTCTTAAGCACCTTTCATGAGAAGAATGCACACAAGACAAATCATAGCAAATGAAGCGACTTTCAAGTAGCTCCAGCTATCTCCGAGGAGAATACGTAGTAGAACACCTACACACACATCTCCATCTCTAGTGTGCCACACACATTCCACTCCTCCTCAAAGCATACTTGTGTGCCCTAGCATGGTGCTATAGCCACCTCCTCCTCTAAGCAACTTTGATAGCTTAACTGGTGGAATCCCTCTCAATATCAATGCACAACATGATATGCCAATAGCCAAGCTCAAGAGTATTCCATAATACATTGGTGAAAATCAAGTCACCCCTGTTGAGCACATCTAGGATGTAGCAAATGTATGTTTTGTTTATCTAATCACTCACGAAAATGTAGCAGTCATGCTACTTATAGCCTCATTCAAAGGGAAAGTAATCTAATGGTACAGAGGTTTGAGACCTACATCTATTTCCACCTAGGATGAGCTTCAGACATCTCTATGCATTTATTTTGAAGATAAGTTAGATCACCAATCACGGGTGGAGCAACTGACTACCAGAAAGAGGGCAACCAATGAGTAAATGATTAATTTCAATATCAAATTCAAGAAGACCTAGGATAGAATACCTATGGTGGTAAGGCCTACAACCCAGTATGCTTTCTTGTATATCTAAGGGCTTTGAATAGTGACATTTCATTCATGATTTAATCTATGGGAGGTAGAACCCTACCTACTGCTTACAACATTAAAATAAGGGTAGAAAATATTCTTATCCATACATGAAATTCGGCTCCTAGACCTCTTGCGCCCTTATTACCAGAGATGTCTCATGTGTCATTACCTTCCATTTCTCCTATTCCTAAGAAGATTGCTCAGCCTACTGCATCCACATCATACTCTCACATGTAGCAGAAATAACATGAAGAGATAAAGGCACTTATTAGGATCTTGTCCAATAAGGTCATTTCCTTAGAGAAACAATAGGTGTAAACCTTTAGAAACAATACTAATTAGGGTCATAACCAAAATAATCAGCCCTAGCAGAATCAATATGGAAACCATAGATATGGGTAGAACCAACAAACTTACAGATGGTATGCTAATGTACGCTTACCCTTGCAATTGATTCCTCTTGCGCAACCTCTTTAAACACCCAACACAAGCCACATACTTGTTCCAATCCAAAAAAACATGGCACAAGATTCATAATGGTGTTTTCCTTCTAACATGCCTCACAATCAATATTATTGTGCTAATGTTACACACATGTAGGCCTACATGATTCATGATGCTTCCAACTGTGAGCCTTCCATGAGTGCAAGTGAGCCTGAAAGTCAAGAAAATTCAAAATAACATTCGAAAGCCAATTTTATATTATGTGGCATGGAGGAATTATGTGTAATTAATCAAGATGTAAATGATACAAATAGACCATGTGCCCAAGTTTCTGACAAAACAAGGTATAAGAAGAGAATTCACGAATCTGGCATGTAAGTCTTAATTGTTATAACACAAACCCATCCTCATAAGAAAAAAGATGTAGAAAAGGCATCCAGCAGTAGAGGCACATAGGTTCATACATGTGAGGTTCCACGTAATGCTCCTTCTAAAGTGGTGTACTCCCCTTCTTTGGTCATTCAACCCTCTGTGTAACCAAAATCCCCTACCTATGCACCTAAAATAATAAGAAAGGATGTTTTTGCTCCCCAAATGAACAAGTTAATGGGCCTTCCATTCAATATTTTGGATCAGATCAAGAATAAAAATGTGAATGTCACAATGTGGGATGCTTTGGCCATTCAATCTTAGCATGACCTATGGCATAAATATATTTCCCAACTTTTGTACGCTAATCTAGTTGTCAAAAAACCACACGCTTCTGTCAATATTTATCATGCAAAGGAGAAGAAAGTAAGTAAGGTTGTAAAAACCCCACCATTTTATATGTCCTTGATCATAGGAAAAAACCTTATGTATAATTGTATGATTGACTCGGGTGCTAGTACTTATGTCATGCCTAAGAAAATCATTGATGTCTTAGGTCTTAAGTATATCCCCTTGACAAAAGGATTCTTGCAACTTGATGGCTCAACTGTCACTTCCTTGGGAGTCATCAAAGATATTGAGTTAACCCTTCATGAATGTCCAAGCCTCACCATAACTCAAGATGTGTCAATCATTGACCTACCTCCTTTGTTTTCCATGTTCTTGTCAAGAGATTTCACTTCCAAAGTAGGTGGTTACTTGTCTTCTTATTGGTCCCATATGTTACTCAAGACAAGGTATGGTACTTGGTTTACCATACAAGTTGAATCAATATTTTCCTATCATGTTTATCCATATGACCCATCTCCTCTATAAGCCAATTGCATGATCCAAAAAGTTCAATTTTGTGCCTCTAAAGAGCAACTTGTTCCACCTTTTATACCTTATTGGTGCCATTTTTGAGCCTGCAAGCTTTTTCCCTAAATTTCCTTCATTTTGCATGCTCTGAAATGTTTTTCTCTCAAATCCATGGTCTGCAATTTTTCCCCTCTTGCTTGGATGCTTCGAAGTTCTCACAAACTTGTTATCTTTCCCTAATTTGAAATAAATTTGCATGTGTGCCCTCTTTTGTGCCCTAATTTTTCCAAAATCTACGGGCTTTACCTTTTTTCCTTTTTCCCAATTGTGGAGGTTTAAAATTGATAGATTTACACTTGTATGCCATTGAAAATCTAATTCCATGATAAAAAATTCTTTGAAAACATGTTTCAATTGGTTCAATTTCAAGAAATTTGTTGTCCTTAGTGAAAAAATAAAATTCTAGGGTATCCCTGACATTTTTTGTGTTTTGATGGTCAAATGCACATCATTTTCCCATCAATTTCATCTTCAGCACTCTAGAGCATCACTGGAAATTTCTGCGTTGTTTGACAGTCATACGGGTGTCCTTTTCCCATAAAATTTTAGCTCAAAAATATTCTCCTATGTGGGTTCTTCTAATTGGACAAGGATCGGCGGGTCATTTCTAAAAACTTAACGTTTTGTGCTTTTGGAAAAAAGTGCATGTTGCCCCTGCAGCTCCGTAGGTCCCAGAGGAGATACACATGTCACAAGTAGAGTGAAGGTGGATGGGAGGGTCTTTTTTTTCCTTAAGGAATTTTGGAAATAATAGTTAAAGTACAAATAAAATTCCTAGGGCCTGCAATGAATCAGAATGGAACACTTGGTGACTTCAAAGTGCAAGCCGACAAGGAAATAGAATGGAACACATATTGGCTTCAGAGCACAAGCCCTCAATGAATCAGAGGTGGAACGTGTCATGTTTTCATCAAAAGTGGGATGGAAGGCAAGTGGAGGACTTAGAAAAAAATTTCCTTTTGGCGAAAGGGAACAATAGTTGTGAAAAAGGCCGTGGGTTCGTAGGGCTACTCAGGAGAGGACACGTGGTAGGATCAGGGGCAGAAGGGAGTGCGGGCTGCTGGGGGGAAAAAAGGAAATGTTGCCTTTTTGGAAAAATGAGTTAAAGTTGTAATTTGAAGCGTGGCTCCACAACAAGTCAAAGGGAGACACGTGGCAAGGATAGAATTAGAGGTGTGGGAGTGCGAAGGAAATGTTGAAAAATTTCCTTTGGTGAAAATGAATTAAAGTATGAAATTAGAGTGCTTCCCCTTAGCCAATCATATGAGGACACGTGTGTTGTGGGAGGGTGGAGTGGTGGAGGAAAATTGAAAATTTTTCCTTTTTTCCCAAAAAGGTGGAAATGTGTAGAATCGAGCAGTAATTCTAATGGGTCCCACCTTGGGACACGTGTCAGTGCCAAATCTCAAGGGCGGAGGGTGGGGAAAAATGTCAAATTTTTACATTTTTTTAAAAGTGTTAAAATATCAAAAAATGATCCCAAGCCCATTTCTAATCACATTGTGACACATGGAGGGCTCAGATTGAAGGGAGAAAGGAAAATCAATAATAACTATGCATTTTTCAGTTCGGCTGCCATTTTTGCTCCAGTAAGTGTGGAAATGCATTTTTTGCATTGATTATGATCAAACTTTTGGAAAATTCGTGTCGTTTGTGGCTGCAAGGACCAATGCAATTGGTTTTGAGGATCAATTTGAATATCAAAGATGTTTTTGGAATAAAGTTTTGCCCTAACCCGTTCAAAAACGTCAAATATCAAATCCAAAAGTTATAGAGTCAATTTTTTGAGGGATAAGGATGAAATAATGAAATTAAGGGGGTCTGCATGCTTTGAAGATGAAAAACGTGCCTCCACAATGGATAATGATGCAAATTTTGCAATGATTCACCTTTTTTCGAAACACTGGTAACTTTTGTTGCAAATATGTTAAACATCCATGTCTGCGAATCATGATGAATTTGTAACAAACTAAGATGTCATAGGATATTCTTTTCTTGGGAAAGAAGGATCAAATTTAATAGAATGTTATATAATGCATGTTTTGTGACATGCAAAAGGTTAGGAAATTGAAAATCACGAGAAAATTTTGAGAGAAGCTCATCTTCTGAGAAACCCTCCAAAAAACATGGTTAATGTCTTCTGTGTTAGATCTTCATTCATGTTAAGTTGGTTACAAGTGTATAGCCATCACACAACTCTAAGATTGTTCCTGAAACTCTCCCATGCTGATGAATCTAACAAGCTTTTGAATTAATCTATGTTATTTTGGGCAATATGATGTTTGTTATCATTTTTAAATGTCTGCAAATAGTTTTTGTTGTTCTTGTTGCAATCTTACATTGAAATATTTAGGAATCACACAAATCTTATCCTTATTTATAGTTTAGTGGCATTTACAAATTTCATTTGCCAGAAGAGCTTTCATTTGGCATTGAAAATAAGAAGTTTAAAATCACTTCACCTTCATTTTTTACAGAGATTGCTTGTAAGCCTTTAGGGGTGCCTTAGGCATGATTTGATCAGAGATTTTGATGTTTAATTGAGTCCTTTAACTCAAAATTTTCTGTTGAGGTTTAAAATATTGTGTGAAGAGTGAAAACCTAGGCCTCCATTTGTGTATGTCTTCTTTTTGAAAGAACATCCTGACTATTTTGAAGCATTTTATCCGATAATTGTTCAAATATTGTAGAGGTTTTCAAATATCTAGCAGAGTCAAGTTTGTCTTATCAATATCCCACAAAAAATCATTTTTAACAACTAATCCTACCCCATACTACCCCTGTTTTGACCTATATACCCACAGAAGATCAAAATCCATTTGCTAAAGTATGCAGATCATATCAGGATTTCAAAATGTATTTAGTAACCCTTGCCTTGCTTATGTTCCCCACACCATGGTAAAAGACATCTTATCAGAGATGGAGATCTCAATAAAAATATGTAGATGAGTGAACAAACTACAGGACTATGACATGGACATCCAAACCATAAAGTTGGTGAGAGGTTTTGGCTTGGCTAAGCTCATAGTTGAGAGCAACCTACAGACAATTGAAGTGAATGAAGTAGAGGAAGAAAGGGCAGATGTTCTTGGGAAGTTGGTAAGTTCTGCGTGGTACAAGGATGTAATCTTTTACCACAGACACCTATGTTACCCTGATCATTTGAATAAAAATCAGAAAAGAGCCCTCAGGCTGGCTTCTCAAAAATACATCATCACTGACTTTGGGTTGGCTTGGAAGAACCCTAAAGATGTCCTCTTGAAATGTATAACTGAAGATGAAGCTCCCAAAATAGTTTCTGATTTCCATGGGGGAGTTTGTGGAGGATACTTTGCTGGAAAGGTTACACCACACAAAATTTTGAGATTTGGTTATTGGTGGCCTACTCTCTTCAAAGATGTAACCCTGCTGGTTAGAAAATGTGAAAGCTGCCAGCGTTTCTCTAGAAGAAATCTTCAGGCTCCCTTCCTTTACGGCCTATATCAATTGAAGATCCTTTCAAACAATGGGGAATGGACTTCATTGGTGAGATTTCAAACCCTTCTAGTGCTAGACATAAGTGAATCCTTGTAGCCACAGATTACTTCACCAAGTGGGTAGAAGCAATCCCCACCAAGAAATCAACACACCAAGTTTTTATGGACTTCTTGTTGAATCATATCATATGCAAATTTGGTGTGCCAATCAAGATTGTTGCTGATAATGCCATTTGTTTCAAAGCTAAACCCTTGATGGCAATGTGCAAGGAGTATGGAACCAATCTGACTTATGCTTTAAACTATAACCCTCAAGGAAATGGACAAGTTGAGTCCAACAATAAGAACTTGTTGAAGATCATTAGGAGAACCTTGGATTTGAACAAGAGAAAATGGGGTGAACAACTAAAATTTACAGTTTTAGCTGATAGAATCACTACTAAAAGAGCTACTAGTAAGAGCCCATTTGAGTTGGTGTATGGAACTCAAGATTTTATGCCCTTACATCTGTAATTATCTTCATTTCAGTTTGTTCAACAACTTGAAGATCAAGAGGTTAGTCCATATGAAGCAAGGATTAATCAGATTGTTGAGCTGGATGAAGAAAGAAGAGCATCACACCAAAGGCATGTTAGATTTAGAGATAAGTTGAAGAGGTTGTTTGACAAGAAGGTCATTCCTAGGGCTTTCAATATTGGAGATATGGTTTTGTTGTGGGATAGTAGAAATGAAGATAAGGGCAAACATGGTAAATTTGATGCATTGTGGATGGGCCCTTACTCCATTGATATCAGAATCAATGAGAATACCTTTTTTCTCAAGGACTTAGATGGGGAGTTTCTTGAACTACCTATTAATGGTAGGCATCTGAAGCATTTCTTTGATTAATCCCCAAATTTGAGGTATGCACCACTTGTATAGTGTATAGTCTTTGTTTTTTGGCTCTGTTTTTGCCCTTTTTGTCGGTTTGTGGTTTGCCCTGTTCTTGGCAACCATTTTTTGTCAATTGGGTCTAGTTTTTCAGCTCTGTAATTTTGACTCCATTACCCAATGGTTGTTTTTAGCACTTGGCCTAATTCTTTTGTTCTTGTGGCACTCACTAGGAATTCCCATCCCCGAGCAGGAGCCGATGTTAGTGCCATTTTTGAGCCTGCAAGATTTTACACTAATTTTCCTTCATTATGCGTGTTCTGAAATGTTTTTCTCTCAAATATGTGGTTTTTAATTTTTCCCCTCTTGCTTGGATGCTTTGAAGTGCTCACAAACTTGTTATTTTTCCCTAATTTGAAATAAATCTGCATGTGTGCCCTCTTTTGTGCCCTAATTTTTCCAAAATCTGCGGGCTCTTCCTTTTTTCCTTTTTTCCCAATCATGGAGGTTTAAAATTGATCGATTTGAACTTGTATGCCATTGAAAATCCAATTCCATGATAAAATTCTTTGAAAACATGTTTTAGTTGGTTCAATTTTGATAAATTTGTCTTCCTTAGCAAAAAAAATTGAATTCTAGGGCATCCCTGGCATTTTCTGTGTTTTGATGGTCATACGGGCGTCATTTGCCCGTCAATTTCATCTTTAGCACTCTAGCGCATCACTAGCAATTTCTGTGTTGTTTGATGGTCATACGGGCATCCTTTGCCCATCAAATTTTAGCTCAAAAATATTCTCCTACGTGGTTTGTTCTAATTGGACAAGGATCAGCAAGTCATTTCTAAAAACTTAACGTTTTGTGTTTTTGGAAAAAAGTGCATTTTGCCCCCACAGCTCCGTAGGTCCCAGATGAGATACACGTGTCGCAAGCAGAGTGAAGGTAGAGAGGCATGTCTTTTTATGCCTTAAGGCATTTTGGAAAAAAGAGTTAAAGTACAAAGAAAATGCCTAAGGCCCGAAACGAATCAGAATGGAACACGTGGCGGCTTCAGAGCGTAGGCCTGCAATGATATAGAATGGACCATGTGATGGCTTTAGAACACAGGCCCTCAGTGAATCAGAGGTGGACACATGTCATTTTTTCATCAAAAGTGGGATGGAAGGCTGGTGGAGGACTTAGAAAAAAAATTCCTTTTGGCAAAAGGGAACAAAAGTTGTGAAAAAGGCCGTGGGTCCATCGGGCCACTCAGGAGAGGACACGTGGTAGGATCAGGGGCAGAAGGGAGTATAGGCCACCGGGGGGAAAAAAGGAAATGTTTCCTTTTTGGAAAAATGAGTTAAAGTTGTAATTTGAAGCGTGGCTCCACAACGATTCAAAGGGAGACACGTGGCAGGGATAGAATTAGAGGTGCGGGAGTGCAGAGGAAATATTGAAAAATTTCCTTTAGTGAAAACAAATTAAAGTATGAAATCAGAGTGCTTCCCCTCAACCAATCATATGAGGACATGTGTCTTGTGGGAGAGTGGAGCGATGGAGGAAAATTGAAAATTTTTCCTTTTTTCCAAAAAGGTGGAAATGTGTAGAATTGAGCTGCGATTCCGATGGGACCCACCTTGAGACACGTGTCAGCGCCAAATCTCAAGCGCAGAGGGGTGAGGAAAAATGTCAAATTTTTACATTTTTTTAAAAGTTTTAAAATATCAAAAAATGATCCCAAGCCCATTTCTAATCACATTGTGACACGTGGAGGGCTCAAATTGAAGGGAGAAAGGAAAATCAATGGTAACTGTGCATTTTTTAGTTTGGCCACCATTTTTTCTCCAGGAAAGGTGGAAATGTGTTTTTTGCATTGACTTTGATCAAATTTTTGGCAAATTCATGTTATTTGTGCCTACAAGGACCAATGCAATTGGTTTTGAGGATCAATTTGAAGATCAGAGATGTTTTTTGAATACATTTTTTCCCTAACCCATCCAAAAATGTGAAATATCAAATCTAAAAGTTACAGAGCCAAATTTTGGAGGGATAAGGATGAAATAATGAAAGGAAGGGGGTCTGCCTACTTTGAAGATGAAAAACGTGCCTCCACAATGGATAATGATGCAAATTTTGCAATGATTCACCTTTTTTTGAAATACCTGGCAACTTTTGTTGCAAATATGTTAAACGTCCATGTCTACGAATTATGATGAATTTGTAACAAAATAAGATGCCATAGGATATTCTTTTCTTGGGAAAGAAGGATCAAATGTAATAGAATGTTATATAATGCATGTTTTTTGCAATGCAAAAGGTTGGGAAATTGAAAATCATGAGAAAGTTTTGAGAGAAGCTCATCTTCTGAGAAACCCTCCAAAAAACTTGGTTAATGTCTTCTGTGTTAGATCTTCATTCATGTTGAGTTGGTTACAAGTGTATAGCCATCACACAGCTCTGATATTGTTCCTAAAACTCTCCCCTGCTGATGAATCTAACAAGATTTTGAATTAATCTATGTTATTTTGGGTAATTCGATATATGTTATCATTTTTAAATGTCTGCAAACAGTTTTCTTGTTCTTGTTACAATCTTGTATTGAAATCTTTAGGAATCACACAGATCTCATCCTTATTGATAGTTTAGTGGCATTTGAAATTTTCATTTTCCAGAAGATCTTTCATCTGGCATTGAAAATAAGTAGTTTAAAATCACTTCACCTTCATTTGTTGACAGAGATTGCTTGTAAGCCTTTGGGGGTACCTTAGGTGTGATTTGATCAGAGATTTTGATGTTTAATTGAGTCCTTTAACTCAAGATTTTTTGTTGAGGTCTCAAATATTGTGTGAAGAGTGCAAACCTGGGCCTCCATTTGTGTATCTCTTCTGGTTAAAATAACATCTTGACAGTTTTGAAGCATTTTATCTTATAGTTTAAATGTTGTAAAGGTTGTCAAAGATTTTGCATAGTCAAGTTTGTCTTGTCAATATCCCACCAAAAATCATTCTAAAGAACTAATCCTACCCCATACTACCCTTGTTTTGACATGTATACCCATAGAAGATCAAAATCCACTTGCTAAAGTATGCATAACATATTAGGATTTCAAATTGTCTTCAGTAACCCTTGCCTTGCACTGAAATTATCTTCATAATCTGGAAGTGACAACTTGTGAAAGTCAGATTTGGAGTGTTGATCATATTTTCCCAAGGCCCCTTCATATTATTTTCACAAATTGAGGTACATCTTCATATCCTTCACCATTTGAGGGTTACAAAATAGGTCCTCTTACCTTGGTTGAAAGGCACAACCTAAAACAGTTAGGACAAGATCATGTCCTATTTGAGTGTTATCCATCTCTCCACAAATATGAGCGCCAATTAGATTACATCCTCGGCTACAAAATGACATACATCATGATCTATCTGTCTTCAAGCTTCATGCCATATCTCTAATGCTGCTTAGACTTAAAAGGAGAACAAATTTGGGTACCAACTAGCCATCACACAGCTCTAAGATTGTTCCTGAAACTCTCCCCTGCTGATGAATCTAACAAGCTTTTGAATTTATCTATGTTATTTTGGGAAATATGATGTCTATTATCATTTTTAAATGTCTTCAAATAGTTTTCATTGTTCTTGTTGCAACATTGCATTGAAATCTTTAGGAATCACACAGATCTCATCATTATTGATAGTTTAGTGGCATTTGCAAATTTCTTTTGCCAGAAGAGATTTCATCTGGCATTGAAAATAAGCAGTTTAAAATCACTTCACCCTCATTTGTTTAACGAGATTTCTTGTAAGCCTTTGGGGGTACCTTAGGTGTGATTTGATCAGAGATTTTCATGTTTGATTGTGTCCTTTAACTCAAGATTTTGTGTTGAGGTCTCAAAGATTGTGTGAAGAGTGCAAACCTGGGCCTTCATTTGAGTATCTTTTGGTTGAAAGAAAATCCTGACAGTTTTGAAGCATTTTATCTAATAGTTGTTCAAATGTTGTAGAGGTTTTCAAAGATCTTGCATAGTCAAGTTTGTCTCATCAATATCCCACCAAAAATCATTCTAAACAACTAATCCTACCCCATACTACCCCTGTTTTGACCTTTATACCCACAAAAGATCAAAATCCATTTGCTAAAGTATGTTGAATAGATTAGGATTTCAAAATATCTTCAGTAACCATTGCCTTACATTGAAATTATCTTCATAATCTAGAAGTGACAACTTGTTAAAGTCATATTTGGAGTGTTGATCATATTTTCCCAAGGCCCCTTCATACTATTTACACAAATTGAGGGACATATTCATCTCCTTCCCCATTTGAGGGTTACAAAATAGGTCCTTTTACCTTGGTTGAAAGGCACAACCTAAAACAGTTAGGACAAGATCAAGTCCTATTTGAGTGTTATCCATCTCTCCACAAATTTGGGTACCAACATACATGATTAGTACTAGATGAGTGGGTGTAAAGGTAGCACAAATTTGATCCATATGTTCAAGATCTTGAAGCTTTTTAAATTAGGCTTAGTACCTATTGCATCCTTGAAGAAGAAGAAGTGTTTCTGTGTGCGCTAATGTAGAATGAAGAAACCACAGGTATGTGGAAGTTATCCTTTGACGGATCTAGAAGTAGAAATGGCATAGGCACATGTGATGTTCTCATCTCCCCCACAGATGAGATATTCTTCTTTACACACAGGTTTTAGTTTTTGTATTCCAACAATATAGTAGAGTATGAGGTGCTAGTGCATAGCATTCTCATTGCTGAGAAGAGACAGATTAAGGTTTCACATATCTTTGGGGACATAAAACTGGTTATACATCAGGTCACAAAAAAATGTACTACAAAGAATAAGCTTCTCAAAGATTATAAACATAGATTTTGGGACCTTCTTGAGAGCTTTGATTCTCTGAATCTGTAGGTATTTCCATGGAAGATGAATAAAGAAGTAGATCAGATAGCCACGCTTGGCTCACAGTTTCCCCTACTAAGGATTTTATCAAAGGAAATGTGTAGCACATCAAGATGGTAATTCAGCCATCCATTCTAGACAACAACACCAGCTGAAAAGTGTTCAAAAATGATGTGTAGATCATCCAGTTCATTCAAAATGAAGCTAAGTTCTCCTCAAACATGCAAGTTGACTTGCATGATAACTATGGTGACCAAGTGATCCAGCTAAAGACAAACAAGTTTCCTAAAGGTTTTCTCACCTTTGAGAAATTATTTATCCCTGATGATGAGTTCAAGGGTGAAGAAAATATTATGCACACGGCACAAGAATATTGCTTCCCAGTCACTATTCTGCATGGAAAGGAGTTTTTGCTTAGTAAATCTTACGTGCATGATGAAAAGAAGTCCTTCATCTCTCTGTTCCATTTTTACTGTGACATATTCTCATGGGAGTATGAAGACCTAAAAGGATTTGATCCAAGTATTTCTCAACACTCCATTGACCCTGATCCTAGTATCAAGCCCATCAGACAAAATTAGTGGCAGGTCAATCTAAAGATAGCACTCCTCATGAGGAAAAAACTATCTAAACTCATCTAGGTGAAGATAATTTTTCCAATCAAATACTCTACCTGGGTTACGAATTATGTTCTAGTGCACAAGAAGAATGGTCAAATCAGACTCTGTGTTGATTTCAAATATTTGAAAAATGCATATCTGAAGGATCATTATCCTTTTCCTTTGATGGAGTAGATTTTACAGATAGTGGCTAGCACGCAAAAGTTCTCAATGCTGGATGGGTATTCTGGCTTCAATCAAATCCTGTTCAAGGAGGAGGATTAATTCAAAATAGTGTTTACAAATAAATGAGGAACATATGCATATCATAAAATTCCCTTTGGTCTGTCAAACATAGGCACAACATTTCAGCACACCATGGATGTTTCCTTCAAAGGATGCATTAATGAGTTTATCCTGGTTTACCTGGTTGATATAATTGTATTCTCAAAGTAGAGCGCAGATCATATGGCACATCTGGAGAAATTATATGAGAGATGTAGAAAAATTTGGGTTTCTCTTAATCCTAAGAAGTGAAATTTTACAGTGATGTAGGGGAAGTTAATGGTCTATGTGGTCTCAAAGGATGGCATCACAATCGATCATGAGCACGTTTCAGCTATCCTGGCTCTTTCCCTACCAGTGAATAAGAAATCCTAGCAGTCCTTCCTAGGAAAAATCAAATTTTTTAGGGGATTCATTCCCAACTTTATAGGATTGGTAAGGCCCATCACCCTCATTATTAAAAAGGATACAATCTTCAGGTGGAAAGCATGAGGAAAAGAAAGCTTAAAAAAGATCAAGAAATAAATTTCTTGCACACCAAGACTCATCAACCCATATTATTCAAAGTATTTCATCATTTACTCTTATGGTGCTAATGTGAGTGTTGCAGCTATCTTGACATAAGAAATTGAACAAGGGTCGGAATAGTCAGTGGCTTTCTTCAGTCAAACACTGAAGGATTATGAGTTGAAATGTAGTTATAAAGAATAATTGATTTACACCATCATATGTGCACTTAATAAATTTAAGAGTATGCTCACCACAAATCATATCAAGTTGCTAGTTTCACACTCAGGCATGAGATACTTCATCATGGGAGCAAAAATCAGCAAAAAATGAGTGTGATGGGTGATGAAAATCATGGAGTATGATGTGACTATCAGAGCCACCAATCTTATTATAGGTAGAGCATTCTGCAAGAAGCTTACTGAGGATGCACAGAATGAACCTGGAACTTCATTATTTCTAAATGAAGGTCTCCCATATCTAGAACCTAAAAAATATGTAAATATTAGCACGTGCAGCTGGATGAAGGATATGATTACATTCCTTTCTGAGGGAACGTACCCTCCTATTTTGAACAAAGTAAAGAGAATACATCTAAGACTTAAATCTATTCCATATGTTTTGATTGATGGTCTTATCTTCAAAAATAATCTTGACAACATGTTTTTGAGGTGCATTGATGGCATGAAAATTAAAAAAGTACTAGTAGAATTTCATGATGGATTCTCTGGTGGGCACTTTTCTACCAAGCCTACAATGATGAAGATCATAATGTCAAGAATCTTTTTTACTACCCTATTCATGGATGTGTACATGTGGGTCATGAAAAGAAAATAATGCACTTTCTTTACAGGAAAAAATAAATTGGAAGTGTTTCCCCTCTGACCAATCAAAGTGGATCGGCCTTTTATGAAATGGGGTCTTGAATTCATAGGAATTATCAATCCTCTTTCAAGAATTAGCCATAGATGGATACTAACAGCTATAGATTGCTTCACTAGATGGAAAGAAGTTGTCACACTCAAGGAATCAACCAATTCACTCATCCTCAAATTTTTCAAGTGAATTGTAACAAGGTTTTGCATTCCTTAGAACATTATATATGATAATGCAAAAGCCTTCCTTGGTACCAAAATATCGAATTGGGCAGTAAGCCTTGGAATATATTTGAATACTTCTTAAAATTACTACCCTCAAGGTAATGGCTTGGTAGAATAAACAAATAAGAACTTGATCAGAATCATGAAGAGAAAAATTAATATCAACTAAAGATAGTGGCATACAAAGGTCTCATGCACACTCTAGGAAGAAAGAATGACAACGAAGAAGGAGATAGGAAATTCACCTTACAATCTTATCTATGGAAAAGAGGATATACTTCCTTTGATACTTGAGTTGAATTCATTAGCACTTTCCCAACAAATTTAATTTGAAGGCACGAACCAAAGAAAAATCATAATGACAGAGTTGGTTGATCTTGAAGAATCAAGGAATTCTTCCATGATCAAGCTATAACAGCATCAACAATCAAAAAAGAAATGGTTTCATAGAAAGGATAGGCTTCAAGATTTCAAATTTGGTGACTTGGTCTTAAAATGGGATGCTGACAAAGCTAAACTTGGGCATCATTAAAAGTTTGGTGCACTTTGGAGTGGCCCATATATCATCAATTCTTGTAAGGAGGCTAACTCTTTCAAGTTATCTCATCTTGATGGAGACGCGTTATCCATCCCAGTCAATGGGATCTATCCCAAACACTTTCATTAAGCTTGTTGCATCATTTTATATATATTTAATTCCTCTAAGTGTGTTGCAAACACATTTTTTTGTTTGTAAATAGTTTTTTCCTTCTGCGTGTGCTCTTTTGTTGCTACTAGTATAATAGTTTTTTTCCAGTAGTTTTCAACAGTTTTATAAGATTCAGAACAAAGTTTAGAAATTTTTCATTAGATGACTTCAGGGATAATACTTCAAGATTACATAACAAACACCATGCCCAATGGATGCTCCATGCTACTTATCTCCTTCATCCAGTAGGTAGATGGCCCCAAATGTCACCAAAAATATTATGTAAATAACTCCCCTAGTTATTTGGTTAACTTATAGTTCCATTATAGCTATGAGGTTCTATTTTACAGGTTGTGTGAAGCTTTGGCCCAACTTCAATTGTTCTCCTTGGCACATTTCCTTACCTTCAGTTTCTCACGTGCTCATGTGAATTCTTCTCCTCTTTTATGCCTTCCATCCTTTCCTCTCTCATTCCCTCTCTATTTCATTTCTCTTACATGTACTCTCTACACATTCACCTTCTTCTTATTGTTTCATGCATCCTATGTGTGCACCTTAGACTTTCTTCCCAAAATCATCTAATTCCCAGGCATATTCGTGCAGCCTCTTCCTTACTTCCACACTTCATATTGTAATGATTGTGCCTCTACCATACGTTCCTCTGGCAAGTTTTTTTCCTATTCCGCCCATGCACATTACATTTGCATGCTCTTTCCCTCATTTTTCCTTTCATGCCTCACTCTTCAGCATGTGTATCTTTGTGCCTTCTTTTGTGCCCTTCCCTACCACATGTTATGTGTTACACTTGGAGTGTGCTACACGTAACCAATTAAAGCACGCTAATTGGCTTCCAAACCCTAAAGAAAAACTATTTTGTCACATGTGGGAGAAAATGACAAAATAAATGAACAGTTGGTCGTCCTTAAGCCATCTCAGAGTGCCACGTGTCTTTGTGTGTTAGAGTGACCTATAGAATTTGCATCATCATAAATTTTGTTGCAAATCTCATAATAAGGTGTGGTTTGTTTCATTTGATAGCTAGTGATGTGGGCTATAGTGTGGGACCTTTCAAATTCAAATATCATTGGGATTTTGTCAATGAGAAGCTAGAAAATGTCTCTCTGGCCATGAATGAACATATCTGATTGCTCCAACCACCCATATTTTATCATATTTTCCCTCATTGCTTCTTCTACATGTAAAATAGACCAGGAGAAGTGTATTTGGTAGATCTATATGTAGATTTACAGGAATTTAATGTTTGTTGTTGGTGGTTGTGATTCAAATCTGAGTTTTCCCTCCTCCTCTTCTTCTCTCATCGATTCATCTATAAATCTAAGAACATGGCTCATTTTAAAGGTTTGTTGAACATTTAAGATCCTTTAGTGTTAGCTAAGGAATCTGTATCTCTACATTTTGAGTTATAGACCTCTAGATCTAGTTCATACATGTGGATATCAGCCTCATACACCATTGTAAAAGACTGTGCATACTCGGAAGTAATAGAAGCATTGTTTTGGGGATATTTTATGCCTTAACATGTTTTTACTCTTTTTTCTTGCCTCTCCTTTATATTGTGTGCTTGTTGTGCCAACTTAAATCCTTTTCGACTGCATTTTCTTATTTTGTCTCATGAAATTGATTTTTTTAATGCATTTTGATCTATGCTTCATGTGCCCAACCTCCCTTTACACTTTCTCCTTTTTTTATGCTCAAAATAGATAGTGTTCATCCCACTTTTTTTGGTGTTATCACCTTCCTTAGTTTAGTTTTCATTTCGGAATATCCTTCTATCCCTAGTACCTTAGCATCTTTAGCTTAGGTTTTCCTTTTAGTATAAGGATTAGCTGTAGAAGTAGAAATACGTAGAGAAACCATCCTTCTCCAGAGGTTTTTCTCAAACGCGCAAGGTCCCACAACATGGATATAATTCAATTGTTGACTTAAATAACTCATTTCTTTTAGATCTGATACAAAGGTGCAAGTTTGAACAACCAAAAGTTCCCCCAATGATGTAAGCACCGTAGATGTAGGGATACTATATTTTTCTATACAACATAAGGAAGCATGTTTAATTTGATCTAGTATAGCATATAGAAGAATATAAATATTAGTGGGATTTTTTTGTAATAATTTTGTAAAGTTGTGTGCCTCATCTTTGGGAATATCACAAGAGTGAGTAATGGGATTATTATTGGATCCTTTACCTTGTATAGGATAAACATTAATAATGAATATGGAATTGGTAATTATATCAGTATTAGAATTAAAAAAAAAACATTAAGAACCCCTTCTATAAAATCAAAATAAGGATGAGAAAAGGGGTTTCCTTTGTAACCCCACGTATGAATATGTGGTCCTACAAGTTTGATGCAAATATCATAGTGATTAAATAAAATTGAATATTATATTGTAATCTAATGCTATTAGAGGAGTAAAATAATTGAATAAATGGAGTAATAAAATACTAAAACAGTACCCAAGCAATCTAAGCAATGAAATGTGAAACCCTAATGTGAAAAGAGGGTTAAGAAGGGCTTAGTTGATTCACAGATGTCATAGGATTGTGTCACAGTGTATACCAAGTGAACAGGAAGAGGTAACTTTCACATAAGATCAAAAAAAGTGTAGATCTAGATTGTCTAGCTAGACTGGGTTTCCTAGAGAGGGATAGGGGCACCTATGGGTACCTTGGTCTATATTCTGGGTGCCCTGGTCTACGTAAATTCTCTAGAGACCTCCTCTAAGATGTTTTTGAGTATTCGCATGTATCTTCTTCCTGTTGCATGAACGTCGTATGATCACCATTGTTGTTGTAGACCTGAAAAATCCTAGACAATGCGTTAAAACCCTAAAAAATAAATATGCATATAAATGTGAAGACTATCCTCAACTTCCAAATTAATGGACTTATCACTGAGCATTAGTTTTAGTTGTGTGTGTGTAATTGTGCCCTAGGTTCTCTTGTGTCAGTCACACTTTGTGAAGTAGCGAGCAAGTAACTAGATGTAGAATGTAAAAAATGTGTGCATGGAAACAATAGAATCCCCTTTTATGAAGTGTGATGCAGAAGAACTAGCCTTGTGTGCCTTGTGATGGAGCTAGATGGATGCAACTGTAATTATAGATGCCTTTGATGGATGTAACCTTAGGTGGAGATAGTTAGTTTTTTTCGCTTAGTCCCTTATTATGATCACATAACTTTATATCTATATGGTTCCTTCACTTGAATTTTTTTATTAACCCCAAAAAGTCATATTCCCAAAAAGATAAGAATCTCAAATGGCTATAAAGTTCCCAAAAAGTGAGAGGAAAGTACAAAGAGGATTAGGGTGCCCAGAGGGGACCAGGAATCCTGGGGCACCCTCCTGGCTGGCGCCCCAGTCAGAAATAGTGAAAACATAGTATGAAAGTACACACTAGGAAAGTATGGGTGTAATATCCAAAAGAATTACAAAAATCAATGCAAAATGGCCAAAGACATGGGTTAATTATTACTCTTTTCACTTAAGAACCATCTCAATAGTAGTATGAGATCAAGACTAAATACCAACTCAAAGTTTGTGATTTTGTGTTTACATTTTCCCCCACTTTATGTTGGTAAGTGGAAAGCTCAATAATATAAATTAGATAGAGATGCATACCTAATATCCATGTAGAGTGATGTAGAATGCATGCTAAAGGACTAGATAAAGTGTGGAGTGATAAAAACATGAAGCGTGGAGACTAAAGATGCAAAAGTGAAAAAAATGTGATGAGAGTAAACCTATGGTGAAAGCGTGTGTGTATATGCTAATGTGTGTGATGTTGACTACTTTCTTCCCATACGGAAGGACCAATAAAAGAGAAGACAATAAAGTAGTCAAATACACATGTATATGTATAATGTGTAAAAAAACATGTATATATGTAAAAATTATGTAAATAAAGTATGAAAATGAAAAAGGAACATGTACACCTGATTTGTGATGAGAAAAATGGTGTAGAAAGGATCATGTTGATGTCATGTGAGGTTTTTAGGTGATCTCATGCCACTAGCTGAAGAAGTGTAGGGAGGAAATTTTAATTTATCCTTCAAACTATAACTACTTCCCGAGAGTGAAGATATCTTTGGACTATCTGGTTTTTTAGGCAATTTGACGCCATGGTAGTGTAGAGAGGAAGGTTTGGTTTATCTTCTATCCTTTAACTTCTCCCAAATGTGCTAAGGACACATTATCCTATAAAATCTATTGTGTATGGAGTTCTATAAACAGGTCTAAACCCACTCACTGTGTAACCCACTATGTCATGGAAAAAACTGAAAATTGAATAGTCCTGATACTATGTGTAAACCCAAATTATGTCCCCCCTCTTTGTAGGTGCATGCAATGTCACAAATAGGAGAATACAGCCCAAAAGAGGACCGACCATGGATACTGAAATTTTTCCCTTAGGGGGGGAGGGTATGTACTTGGTAGAAACCAAGGCACAAGAAAATAAGGTAGCTAGAAAACAAGTGTTTGTACGAAAAAACATGCATGTAGAAAAAAATTGCAAGCCGAACAGATAAGTGTAAGCGAGAACATAATAAGATAATGTAAACACACAAGAAGACAATGTAAGGCCCACAAATTTGGTTGCAAACATGGGACACCACTCCTAGTGTTGCAAGACACTCAAGGTCGTATTGGTTACAAAAAAATAAGTTTGCACACAAGAAAAAGGGAAAATCCCACAAACAAGAAAAATCAATAGCAGAAAATGTAACAAACAAGTATGGAAACAATTATCCCTACATAACGAATGCTACACATGAAGCACCCATTAGCATGTTAGAGAGATAAAACCTATGTTAAAGAATGTATAAACTAATAAATTAGTTTAGTATGAACAAAAATTAAACAATATCAGCTATAGCGTATGAATGTGAATTCCCATAGAAGCCCCTGTGGGACTTGTAGTCAAGCATCCATGTTGTGTGTAGTATTCATGTATATCATGTGATTGTTAGGAATATCTATGTTGTAGTGTGAACATAGAATATTATGTAAGTGATTATATTATCTAGGATAATATAATATGTGTTGTAATAATTAATTACATTATTGTAAATGTAATTATGAGTGGGTGAGTAAATATTGTTATGAGTTGTTGAGTAAACAAATCATTAACAATATTAGTTTTGTGAGAAAACAAAATCTCATGTAAAATAGCATGGAGTTGTTTTCGGAGTTATGTGTGGAGATATTTATGGAGATTATATCTCCTTAAATATAGGAACAACATCTCCTATTTAAATGGATGTAATAATTCCTATGAATGTAGCAAGAATAAAGAGTAAGATTTCAAATTTTCTTTATGCAATTAAGATATTAATTTTTCATTTGGTATCAGAGCAGGTTTGATGCAAGAAATTTCAGTGCTTTCATGATCAAATATCTCTCAAATAATATATCATATTTTTTGTTTCCAGATGTGGGTTTTTCTATAATTTTACGTGAAGAATCATGTGCTAGTAAAAAAACTAAAAAAGAAATTTCAGAAGAACCCAGAACGTATTTTGGAAGAAATATGGATTTTACTATGAAGCTATCAAATTAAGCACATCAATTCTTCTACTGAAAGTTTTCTCCAATTTTCAATAATGTTGAATTGTTTCTTGACTTGCTTGGAGGTTAAAAGGTATTCAATATAAAATTTTAAAGTACTTGATTCAATTTATATTTTTTTATCAGTATTGTACAAAATAATGGAGAAACTAAATCTGATTGAAAAGTTTGAAGGACAAGATTTCCATACATGGCAACTACAGATGCAATTACATTTAATAGAAAAGGATCTATGGGATGTGGTGAAGTATAATTCAACTCCACCCACTGGAGGAAATGAATTGGAAAAGTGGAATGCAAAAGATCAGAGAGCATTGGGTGCCATTGGTCTGGGCTTATCAAAAGCCTATCTACATCATGTGGATTTCACAAAATCTGCAAAAGAAATTTGGGAGTCTCTTAACAAATTGTTTGGTTCTGAAGCTGAAATGGCAAAGACTACACTGAAGCAACGCTTGTACAGGTTGAAAATGGAAGAGAACTCAAAAATGGCAGATCATATAAGTAAGTTTCGTTCTTTGCTAAATCAACTAGCTGGAATTAAAGAACATGTAAAATATGATGATGCTAAAGCTATTCTTCTTAATAGCATGCCTAAGAGTTACTCAAATATTGTATTTACTTTGAGTAAAATTACTATTAGTCTAGAAGGAGTGATTTCTACATTGTTAGAACAAGCAATCATGAAGAACATGAAGAAGTACTATATGTAGGAAACAACCTAGCTCCTCATCTAAGAAGGAAAAACATAAACCAAAGAAGGTTCTTTCACATGGAAAAATAAAATGCTTTTATTGTAATGAGATTGGGCATGTAATATTGAACTGTAAAAAGAGAGCTCAGGATATTCTTGATGACAAGATAGATCAGAAAGCCCTTCTAGCTGAAGTAGAAATTGATTGGGAAGTCTACTCAACTGATGAAGAACTTTCATGTCCTAGTGATGAGGATTTCCTATGGTAGACTCTTTTCTTGTTGGAGGAAGGAGGCAATGGAGGAAGGAGGAAAATCAGCATCCTCTCGTCATTCACCAATGATGGCGTCGTAGACAGATGTGGTGATATTTTATTTCAGTTATGTGGTGTGTTTATACACAAGGGGGGTGAAACTAGTTTCATGTTTTGATTTTAATGTGTTCACATAGACTAACAACAGTTCCTAAGTGTCTATTTGGTGTGGAAGAAGCAAACTACTTGACTAAGCTTACAGGGGAAAATCATCTACGTACGGTCCTCTAACTGCCATACTTTGGTGGAAGGTACTTCGTTGGAAGGTGATCAGTCGATGAAGATATTCATACTACAAGGATGATCATTAGCAGCAAGATCCAGATAGCAAGATCCAGTAGCAATGACTACTCTGACAAGTTTGATATTTCCAGGAGCTCTTACCCCATGTTCACACTAAGGGGGAGAATGTTAGGAATATCTATGTTGTAGTGTGAACATAGAATATTATGTAAGTGATTATATTATCTAGGATAATATAATATGTGTTGTAATAATTAATTACATTATTGTAAATGTAATTATGAGTGGGTGAGTAAATATTGTTATGAGTTGTTGAGTAAACAAATCATTAACAATATTAGTTTTGTGAGAAAACAAAATCTCATGTAAAATAGCATGGAGTTGTTTTCGGAGTTATGTGTGGAGATATTTATGGAGATTATATCTCCTTAAATATAGGAACAACATCTCCTATTTAAATGGATGTAATAATTCCTATGAATGTAGCAAGAATAAAAAGTAAGATTTCAAATTTTCTTTATGTAATTAAGATATTAATTTTTCATTTGGTATCAGAGCAGGTTTGATGCAAGAAATTTCAGTGCTTTCATGATCAAATATGTCTCAAATAATATATCATATTTTTTGTTTCTAGATGTGGGTTTTTCTATAATTTTACGTGAAGAATCATGTGCTAGTAAAGAAACTACAAAAGAAATTTCAGAAGAACGCAGAACGTATTTTGGAAGAAATATGGATTTTACTATGAAGCTATCAAATTAAGCACATCAATTCTTCTACTGAAAGTTTTCTCCAATTTTCAATAATGTTGAATTGTTTCTTGACTTGCTTGGAGGTTAAAAGGTATTCAATATAAAATTTTAAAGTACTTGATTCAATTTTATATTTTTTTATCAGTATTGTACAAAATAATGGAGAAACTAAATCTGATTGAAAAGTTTGAAGGACAAGATTTCCATACATGGCAACTTCAGATGCAATTACATTTAATAGAAAAGGATCTATGGGATGTGGTGAAGTATAATTCAACTCCACCCACTGGAGGAAATGAATTGGAAAAGTGGAATGCAAAAGATCAGAGAGCATTGGGTGTCATTGGTCTGGGCTTATCAAAAGCCTATCTACATCATGTGGATTTCACAAAATCTGCAAAAGAAATTTGGGAGTCTCTTAACAAATTGTTTGGTTCTGAAGCTGAAATGGCAAAGACTACACTGAAGCAACGCTTGTACAGGTTGAAAATGGAAGAGAACTCAAAAATGGCAGATCATATAAGTAAGTTTCGTTCTTTGCTAAATCAACTAGCTGGAATTAAAGAACATGTAAAATATGATGATGCTAAAGCTATTCTTCTTAATAGCATGCCTAAGAGTTACTCAAATATTGTATTTACTTTGAGTAAAATTACTATTAGTCTAGAAGGAGTGATTTCTACATTGTTAGAACAAAGCAATCATGAAGAACATGAAGAAGTACTATATGTAGGAAACAAACCTAGCTCCTCATCTAAGAAGGAAAAACATAAACCAAAGAAGGTTCTTTCACATGGAAAAATAAAATGCTTTTATTGTAATGAGATTGGGCATGTAATATTGAACTGTAAAAAGAGAGCTCAGGATATTCTTGATGACAAGATAGATCAGAAAGCCCTTCTAGCTGAAGTAGAAATTGATTGGGAAGTCTACTCAACTGATGAAGAACTTTCATGTCCTAGTGATGAGGATTTCCTATGGTAGACTCTTTTCTTGTTGGAGGAAGGAGGCAATGGAGGAAGGAGGAAAATCAGCATCCTCTCGTCATTCACCAATGATGGGGTCGTAGACAGATGTGGTGATATTTTATTTCAGTTATGTGGTGTGTTTATACACAAGGGGGTGAAACTAGTTTCATGTTTTGATTTTAATGTGTTCACATAGACTAACAACAGTTCCTAAGTGTCTATTTGGTGTGGAAGAAGCAAACTACTTGACTAAGCTTACAGGGGAAAATCATCTACGTACGGTCCTCTAACTGCCATACTTTGGTGGAAGGTACTTCGTTGGAAGGTGATCAGTCGATGAAGATGTTCATACGACAAGGATGATCATTAGCAGCAAGATCCAGATAGCAAGATCCAATAGCAATGACTACTGTGACAAGTTTGATATTTCCAGGAGCTCTTACCCCATGTTCACACTAAGGGGGAGAATGTTAGGAATATCTATGTTGTAGTGTGAACATAGAATATTATGTAAGTGATTATATTATCTAGGATAATATAATATGTGTTGTAATAATTAATTACATTATTGTAAATGTAATTATGAGTGGGTGAGTAAATATTGTTATGAGTTGTTGAGTAAACAAATCATTAACAATATTAGATTTGTGAGAAAACAAAATCCTCACATAAAATAGCATGGAGTTGTTTTAGGAGTTATGTGTGGAGATATTTATGGAGATTATATCTCCTTAAATATAGGAACAACATCTCCTATTTAAATGGATGTAATACTTCCTATGAATGTAGCAAGAATAAAGAGTGAGATTTTGAATTTTATTTATGCAATTATGATATTAATTTTTCAGTGATCACAAATAGAAAGCAAGTGAATGTGCATTTTTGTATGATAATGATAATTACATACAAAATATCTATCTAGCATGTGTAATAAAGTGTACATGTAAAAGCAAGTGCAAGCAAAAGTAAATAAAACCATAAAATGTAGTATATCGTGGATAGATGGAATGGAATATAGAGTGGATGATGGGAGTTACGTGCCCCTTGAGTGAATATAATTTTATGTAGTGAGGTTCATTTAGTATGCCCCCTCAGCAGACAAGAATGAACCATAAACAAGAGTGTGTCATCGGGAAATGGTCAAAATATGTGTTATATATAGAACATTGTGATGAATGTGTGGTGAAAATATGTGACCTAAAGGTTAATTTTTCATGACACTATAGCCTAAGCATATATCATGATAAGATGAATAAAAAGGAGTGGTGATTGAGCCTAAATCATATACCACTTAATGATGTAAGAAAAAGTGATGATGTAGCCTATGACGAGATGATGGTAGAAGAAGTGACCATGTAGCCTAAAGCATATATCACTTAATCTAGGTACATCACATGAGAAAATATTAAGTGATGAATTTGTAAGGGTGTGAGGTCCATTTTTGAAGTATATCCTCAACATTCTAGTATCGACTGTGAGACTAGAGTGCGTCATCGGGTAGTGAGTGCAATGCATAGAAGATAATGTGCAAAATGTGTAATGTGTGTAGTAGGGTGTATGATATGTAATGAAATATGTTTAGATGACCTAAGATGTGTATATGCATAGTATATATAAGACACAAGATGTAATATGTAAGGTATAGGATGTAAAATGTAAGATGATGTGTATGATGTGTGAAAATGCACAATATGTAGTTGTTATGGTGTAGTATGTGAGGCATGAGTAGAATGTGTATGGTGTATGTAGGACAAGATGTAGGATGAAAAATTTAGAATGTATAGAGATGCACAATGTCTATAGTATAGTGTGTGGGGTTCTTGTGTATATAATTCCCTCAACAGTTAAGTGTGAACTAAAGCAAAAGAGTGTGTCATCGGGTAATACAGATGTAGATGTGGATGCTAGGATGTATCCATGAATTAGACATGTAATAATGTGAGTGTAGGATGAGAATTGATGATAGGGTGGGGGGGGATTGATTTCATTCCCCACAAGTGCACATATTATGAAGAAGACAATCATGTAATGTCATCTAGAAGGTCATCAATATCAGGGTCGAAGTCAAATGGGTAAGCATTAAAGACTTGGTACGTAATAGTTTATAATTGATCATGAAATGATCCATTGAGTCATAAGTTATACATACCCATGGAATAATCCTCAACAGTGAAGGGTGGTAATGGACATCCATCTACATACCAATGAGTGATATTTTTTTTATATCCAAGAAAGGAACTATTGCAAATAAATACGTGACCAAAATCAATAGGAAATGAGATATCTATTTTATCAGGGTCTAAAGTACCCCTAATGTAATCAAGCCAAGACTTCCCTAATGTGAGTGGAGAAGAGCGATGAGTTCATAATAGATATACTATAATATGGAAGAAAATTAAACCATAAGGAATTGTAATAATGATGAAGCCCTAATATAAATGAGGACGGTGAGTATGAGGACATAGGTACTCAAAAGTGAAACTTGGTCAAGCTATCCCATCATGTAAACATATAGTGACATCGCTAGTAAGATCAAGTGGAATATGCTCCCAATAATAATCATTCATGAAAAGTGTACATGTAAATGATGGGCATGCCAATAAAGGAGGTGCATGTGAAGTTGCAAGGGATAGATTGATGTCCATTTGCTTGACAGGCCCCCGATAAAGAATAATAGTGATAGTAGTAGTAGGTGGAGGTAGTGGAGTGGAAGAAACTACATATATCACCCAAATAACACCTTCAAGTCATGGAAAATGAGGTGGTTTTTCCATCAGTTGAGGATCATCTGAGTATCAATACGTGAAATAGGGAGAGTAATATTAGGATCTCGATCACAATATTTTTACGTTTCATGGTCATGAAATACAATATATTCAATACCTTCTAGTACGAATTTGACACAATGATGTACATTAGAAGCAAGGGTTTGCATGGCATGGAGTCATGGTCTACCAAGAAAACAATTATAGAATACTGGAAAATCAATGATAAAGAACATAGTGTTAACAATTTTTGGTCCTACAGTGATAGGCCATTTGACGCGACCCATGCATGGATGAACATAACCATCATATACACGTAGTGAAAGATAAGACGGATTAACATCACGAGTGGAAATACCTAGCTTCTCCATGAATGATATGGGACATAAGTTGAGTTAAGATCCATTGTTTATTAAAGTGCACTTGAAACCCACATTGTAAATGCAAATCATGATATGTAAGGGTGGGTCTTTGTTGGAGGTATTAAGATTAGCATGAGGATTAGATGGGAAATTAATATGCTAAGAAAATTCATCAACAAAAGAATTATATGAAGAGTTTGGATGCACATTAGCAAGAATGTAAGTAGTATCAATGATATGTTGGAATTTATGCCTTAAATCAGGATTTACAAGCAAATAATCATTAATTGAGACACTCATGATGACTAGAATCTAGGATGATAAGAAAATAATGAGGATCCTAAAAGCATGAAGATCACGTCAGATTCACCAAAATGATTAACTAAAAATTACTATTATAGTGTAATCTAATGTTATAGGAGTAGTAAAATAACTGAATAAATAGAGTAATTAAATATTGAAATAGTACCCAAGAAATCTACGTAATGAAATGTGAAACCCTAATGTGAAAAGAGGGTTAATAAGGGCTTATCGGATTCGTAGATGTCCTAGGATTGTGTTTCAGTGTAGACCAAGTGAATTGGATAAGGAAACCTTCGTATAAGAGCCTAAAAAAGTGTAGATCTGGACTGTCTGGTTAGATTAGGGTGCCTGGAGAAGGATAGGGGCACCGGTGGGTGCCTAGGTCTATATTCTAAGCACCCTGGTCTATGTAAATTCCTCTGAAACCTCCTCTGATGTGTTGTTAAGTATTCACCTATGTTCACTTCCTGTCGCACGAATGTCGTTGTATGATCACCAATGTTGTTGTAGACTTACAATGAAGAATTACCTATAAAACCTTAGACAAAACATTAAAACCCTAAAAATAAATATGCATATGAAGGGTACAGACTATCCTTAGCTTCCAAATTGATGGACTTATCACTAAATTTTGCACTACATCTCAGACACAATGTAGTTTTAGGTGTGTGTGTGTGTGTGTGTAATTGTGCTTAGGTGTTATTATGCCAATCACACTTTGTGAAGTAGTGAGTAAGTAACTAGATGTAGAATGTAATAAATGTGTGTATGGAAATAATATACTCCCCTCTTATGAAGTGTTATGTAGATGAACTAGCCTTGTGTGCCTTGTGATGGAGCTAGATGGAATAAAATGTAGCTATAGATGCCTTTGATGGATGCAACCTTAGGTGGAGATAGTGTTACACCTTGTTGCATTGGTGGTTGTTGTCATTTATTTCAATGGAATTGATGGAAAAGATATAGTACAAGAAAATACATATCAGGTGATATTCAATGGTTTTTAGTGTCTTCAGGTGGTTTTAGGTAGATTTAGGCAAGTTACAGTTTTCACTAGGCTATTTAGGCTTGTCTCTGGGACCTGATAAGGAGTGATGAGTTGGTGTAGGTCATGAAATGATCATAGAAGTATGAAATAATATTATTACTAGTGTATACAGTATGTGTGTGTAATAATAAGGCTCAACTTAGCCCCATGATTCAAATTTCACAATTGCACAAAGTGGCTTTGAGAACTAGTAATGTTATTACATGTAAATGAGATGGGTTAGAAAATTTCAAAGCTATTCATCTAAATAAAAGATCATAGGAAATGATGGAGGAATTTTTCCTTATGCTTCATGCAAAATTTCCAGTCTTCGAGAGGTCATTTGGGCAAGTTATTCAAGTTTTACTAAAATATTTGTTTTGGAAAATGCACTTTGAGGCTCCTGGCTTCTTATCTCTAAAAAATAATAATGTAGGATTCTTAGAATAAGTCATAAGAGAACATTTTATAGAAAAATGTCTTATAATTCTAGTACAAAAATAATTTTCCTAAAAGAATGTATATTTGAAAAGTTGTCATCATTTTAGTGGAGCAGTTTTTTCTCCTTCCTGGCATATGTTCTGAACCTTCAAGATCAAGTTGATTGTTTCTATCTCCTAATCAATTTTTTGAGTGATGGCTACTTCAAGGAAACCCAAAACATTCCTTCAAGCTAAGATGAACTCAAACACAAGTTTTAAGGTGGTTCTCTAAATTAATTATTTCAGTAGTCAGGCCAAGCTTTTCTCCTTAGGCTAGGTTGGTACAAGCATGTGTAAGACTAAAAAGTTGTAAAGTGGTTGCAACAAAGCCCAGAACTTCTCAAAATTTCAATCCAAAGATGTTTGATAAGTTTAAGTGGTTATTTGATGAAATTATAGGAGTGGATTCATCTCTAACATGCTACCCTGGTAAATGTAGACAAGAAGTCTTGCTTAATTTTTCATGAGGTCACTATACTGAGAAGTTACTCTAAAATGGTTTCTCTTGATCATCCTTAATCTCACTTATAGAGGATACAGTATTGTTTCAAATATTTTGTATGAAGATTTTGGTCAAGTGATGAAGATGTTGGTAGTTTTTTCTTATGTTCCAAGATTCTTGAAGACTACTATGTGAAACAAGCTTGTAAATGAGTGAAAGGAGTTTTTTAAGCATTTCTCATATGGTTGTTATCATTCCAAAGTTCTCCTTGTTCTAGATAGCAATTTGACTTTTGGCTTGGACCAGAAAAATGGGATTCCCTCTGAGTTTTGGGTGTCTCGGAATGAAGGAAACCTCTGGAAGGACTACCTCCCTTTAATGAATCACTAAAATATGTATTCTTACTGAGTTGAAGGTTAGATGAAAGTAAAAATAAACATAATAAGGTGATACACCAAAATTTTTTTGGGGCTGGGCCTACACAAACAAACTTATCAACTGGATTTAGATCTAATTTCTTCACTTTAATCAATTTTAAATAGGCTCTGTATTCACTTAAGTCATTAAAGAAACACACTTGTGTGATTGTAAAACTGTTAAATTCACTTGATGGAGGTGTTCCTAGGCTATTTGACATGCAAAGGAATAAAACATTCACTTAAACACACTAAAAACATGCTTAGACACACTGCAATAAAGCTTCATAATGGAGGGAAATCAGTCTCTATTGCTCAAAAGGTGAAAAGTAAAGATTTTGTACCATAACAATATAGAAAATAGCCCCCTCCTTTGTGATTTGCAATAGCACACAATATATAGTAGTATTAATTCACCCAACCCCCTAAAATTAGACTGTAGTCTAAGAGATGCTTGCATGATATTATTAGCCCTTATCATGATTCAATAATGAAAGGGGCTAAAAATAAATATGCAAGTCTATTAAAATGTGAAAATAACCTTAATTTCTCCAATTATACTCCTAGTCAAATTGATTTGACTATCCTTTAATTTATTGCATGATATGTATGGTGCTTTTGGAGAGAATAAGGTATTTTGGGTGAATAATCAAATGTTATTTTTAACCATTCTTGATTTGCAAGTCTTGTGAAATTTTCATTCAAAGCATCTTCTTGTCTTTATTCTCTGACGTGACACTTTCTTTGTCTTCTTCTGCATACTACCACTTGTGCATGAAAAGGTGATTCTTTCTTATTCCTTTTGCACTCCTGCTTTGATGTGACATATGCTCACATGCAAGGCTGGAAATAATTAAAATAATTCGAAAAGCATAAGGGAATGTGACCTTTTTCCATGCATAAATAAAATGATTTAATATCTTTGAAAAGTGGTCACTCCTTGACCATATGTTTTATCTTGCAAGTGGCCATATTCACTTGCCTTGACCCTCGAATTATTACATAGCTTGAACTATAGTCAATCATGAATTATTTGATTTGAATTTTTTTCCTCCCCTTTGATTATTACTTGGCACATATGGAAATGTAAAAAGGGATTCAAATCCCACCATGCATAAAAGAACCTAACCCCACATGTGTTAGGGTTTCATGAGCCTCTGTCACTTGTCACTTTAGAAACAGGGGTCAAGTTTGCTTGATCAAAAGTTAGAAAACCCTAATCTTTTACTTCGTTTCACTTTGAATTTTAGGAGGTGGTTGCTGCAGAAAGAAACTATGGTGAAATTTTCCCAGATGCTCATTTTGACGAGATACGTGTTTGATTTTTTCTCTAATGGAATATGGAAGAGGAATTTCCATTTGTTTTCTATAACATCGATTTCGATCTTTTGTTTTCACAAAGTTTTACCCTTTTCCATTGATTTGGACGCTATTTTCACTTTGGGTGAGTTATGTAACTCGTATGTGAGGTGGGTTTTAAATTCTTTACATCCTTGAGCTCTTGATGCCATTGGTAGAAGCTTCCAAGTTTTAGGATCTTGTGTACATGTATTTGTTAGCAATGCAAAAAGAGATAAAACTAACACCTAGTAGTCCTAAAACAAATCTAAATCAAATTCAATGCACCATCATGCTTAGAGCTTAAGCAAGACTAATCTAATAACATCATTGCATTAGAACATGAAAAAATATTCAAACTAACATGTTTATCCATTAATATATATCTCTATTATATGTTAATCAAATGAAAAAAACCTATTTAGATCCTTAGCAATCAAATGTTTCATTGTACGTTTGAATCCCAAGGTTTTCAAGAATGGAGTCTTGTCAATCCATGGCTACAAGACCATTTGACATATCCCCATATGACTTCAAAACTTGGATGGATGAATACAAGAAATGAAAATAGCTAGCTCCTCTAATGAATAATGCTCTAAGATGATAAAATGGCTATAGCTTAGGCTCTATGCTCATCTAGCAATGTAAAGGTGTAAGTGTAAAGGTAGGAGGAGGGCTCTTTATATAGCCCAATGGATAGAAGAATATCTACATCCCTCTTCATGTGGGATAAATGGAGAGGTTGGGTTAGTTGTGGATAAGGGAGGTTTAAAAAGGGATAAGTCATCCTTAGGAGAGTTTAGTTTGTCCTTTAGTGAGCCATGGGGTTTGAGGGGATTTATTAATTAACCAAAGTGATTAATTAATAGGTGTGCAAGCTTATAGAAGCTTTTTAGAGGAATAATTAGCATGATTTAGACTATGAGAGGGATTTAATCAAACAAATGATGATTTATTGATTAAATAGAAGAGATAATTAATTAATTAATCTAGATAGAAAGGGGTATTAATTAATTAATCTAGATAGAAAGGAGAGCTTAATTAATTAGAAATAATTAATTAATATAAATAGAAAGGGGAGCTTAATAAATGAATCTAGATAGAGAGGGGAGCTGATTAATGAAATGTCATTAATTGGCATCATTATTGGATAGAAGATTTAATTAACTAACGTAATGTAATTAATTAACGATGATAGCAGAGAAAATGTGTGATATTGACGATATGTCGTCAATTTGTGGGAAAGGGTATAATTACCGCAATTTAAGTATTTAAATTTCTTGAACTAAATTATAGGTGTCTACATTTTCACCTCTTTGGGGTGGTGTAAGTGACACCACTTCAAATATAGTAGACAGATAAATTTTGAAAGTTTATAAGAAAAATTAGTAGAAGTGATAGATGCCCCCTCAAGTGTCGATGGGGTGATGAAAGAAGGAAATCAACGATCGAAAAAGGTGAGAGAAAAGATAGAAGAATGAGTAGGAGCAAGATGCACCAAGTGAATAAGAAGAATAGTGTTGATATGAGAATGATGTAGAGGAGGAATGAAGATAGAAAGGAAAGAGCAAGCTTTCATCCAGTGTATTGAAATAACTCTAGTGTCATCATATTCCCAAAGATCTACATCATCGGTCCTTATTAAAAATATAAGCATACAACAAAAGTAGAATGACATGAAAATCCATACTATGAACAATTGTCCATTGCTGAAAACACCAACTCCATGCAACATACAAAATGCAATGCAATACGAGAAATTAAATGATGCCTAACTCCTTGCAACATACATAATGCAATGCAATACAAGAAAGTAAAAAATCTAACCTAATAAAGAAACATAATGTAATGTTTTTGTTATCAAGCTTTGATTCTAACCTGTGCAAATTAACGACAAGGGTTAAAATATGGTGCCCCAAGTAAGGATACATGCAAGGGGAATAACGGAGGACACTTGGGTTCTATGAAAAGCAATCGTGCACTATGAAATAGTACCAAGAAACTCATTGTGCCCCAGAGTATAGACATAGTAAGCAAAACAACTTTGTTGATGGAGATAGATCAAGATGATCCACGAGTCACACACAAGCTCAAGCGAGAAACAAAGAGTGATGTTTTTTAGGATGATTTATATTTTTTTTATTTCTCTTGAAACATATTTGAATGTTTTTTATGATTTTCTATAAGTTTTCTGAAACTATGTACAGGAAGACAAAGAAGCGTGGATGCCCCCAGCGATAGATGGGATGTACAAGGGAAGAATGTCATGTATATGAGAAAGTGAAGATGTGATATGCCCCAACAGTTAAGTGGGAGTATTCAAAGACAAACTCTTCACACGTATAAGGGGGATCTAGGCCAATATATAAAATAGGCTCAATCATGAGGGAGAAAGGATGCCCCCATCATAAGCTGGCCAAGAAACACGTGAAAGAAAGGAAGTGGGTGATTGATTTATTAAAGGGGGACAAAGGTTTCCAAAAACATAGCAAAAAGGCCATCCTATACACATGGATGTTCTAAATGATTTTCAAAGAACAAAATATGCTATGAAAATATTTAGAAGGTGGTTGATGAAAAAGTGATTAGCCCAAGGCATAAATTATGAGACAAGACATGCGCTAAAGCAAGAGTTTGAACAAGGTCCAAAAAGTAACACTTTGTAACATAATAATCATGTTTACTCATCGAGATCCCATGTGTGCACATGGAAATGAATTACCTCTTGAAGGAAAGAATTTATAGACAATAAGTGAAGACCCTAGCCAATGTGTAGGAATGATTAAGTTTGAAAGGTGATGTGTGAATGGATTATGGAAGGAGAGTTGTACATTGCTCCATTACCAGTCATGCATCCATAGCCATGATGGAGATGCATTTGATTCTAATCACAACATTTCTCTACTTCCAGTCAGGCGTCCATAGCCATGGTAGAGATTATTGGAAATACCCCAAGAGAGAGTTACATATCAATGTGCTTTTTCTTTTAGCTTTTTCTTTTTGATTGATTGATTTTGATTATTTTTATTTTTGAAAAAATATTTCAGCTCTCTTATTTGACAAGGGGTTAAGGACCATTGATGGCTTGATGGAAGGATGTGAAAGTGATTGTGATGAACACATTGGATAGTGTCAACAAATACGCCCAAAATTTCTTCACAACAAGTTTATTAGATGAGAATTTTTATAGGATCTCTAAGAGGTCATCTGTTCTTTAATTTACCAAGGTTATGAAATACCAAGGTCAAACGGATACCATAGAGATAAATGTTGCAAAATGTGTGTGAATAAGCTAACCACAATAACATTGAAGGGATGAAAGTGGTGGATGACTTGCAGATGAATATGAAAGCAAGGGAAGAAAGAACATCCATGCGTATGCAATACCTGATTGCAATGTTTGATATTTGTACCTTTGATTTTATTTTTGTAATGTTTTAATGTTTTCTCATTTTTTGTATTTTTGAACTGTTTTATGATTTTTAGATTTTTTTGGAAGTTAGGACCAATAATGTCACTCTACATGATAGGATCCAACAATGATGTGTGTGACTTCCTTAATAAGGGAGACTAAGCATGTGTTTTTATCAAGAGTGATATTATCCCCAATCTCAATGATCGTGGTGAGTTCACACTCAACAAATGACTGTTATTTGTTTTGAAACATGGGTTTTGTATGTGGGAGTTTGAGTTCCCTATCCATAGGTTTTTGCACTTTGCACCATACTTGATGGGTACGTTGGTGTGCATTCTGGAATCACGTTTGATTTTGGATTTTATGATCATTGGAGTTGTTGGTAGCTTTGGATCTTTTTGGATTTTTTATCTTGGCTTGATAAAGAACCTGTTTGGGTTTCTTATAAGCTAATGCTTGACTTGTCTGATCCCGAGAAGTGAGAGAAGAACGTGGACATTTAGAATTGATGAGAGGAATGGAAGTGGGCTTGCCACAATCTTTGGTAGAAGAATAATGTTGTGGATGAAAAGGATACGGTCCAAGGATTGAAGAATATGGGATACTGGGAGGTGAGCCATAGATAGAAGACAAAGGGCTGCTAGGATGTGGCCCATGAATAGAAAAATAAGGGATACTAAGACATGACCCATAGATAGAAGACGAATGGCTACTAGGATGTGGCCCAATAATAGAAGAAGAAAGGATACTAGGACGTGACCCATAGATGTAAGATGACGGGCTACTAGGATGTGGCCCAAGAATAGAAGATGATGGACTACCCAGGGGTGATCCATACATAGAAGACAAGGGGTTAGTTGGGCATGCCCCAAGAATAGAAGATAGTGGACTACTCGAAAATGTCCCACAAATAGCAGAGGGAGGGCTACTAGAAGGTGATCCACACCTAGATGAAGATGAAGGGCTACTTGACGTTGACCCCATAAGAGATTGTGATTGAGGAATTATGATAGAAAAAGAGTGATTGGGTGATGAGAAGATAGGTCATGGATCAATGTAAGACCAAGGAGTTTAATCACATAATGAAGAATGTGAAGATGGAAGAATAAGAGGAGGATCAAGTTTCATGATTTAAGGATCTTCCTTTTTTATTTATAAAAGGAATCAACATTTTCTTCAGAATATGCAAGCGCATTGAAGTCTAAAGAGAATCCTTTCTCGTAATCTTCTAAAGGAATATCTTCATGTTCCCCTATAAATGCCCTAATTTTTTCTTCATTCTGAAAGAGGTCAATCGGTATGAGTTGTTGATCAATCACCAGGGGTTGATTGGAAGAAATAGGTTCACTTGGTGTGGAGGACTTAGAAGATATTTGATGATGACTAATAGAAGAAGATGACATGGGGGACGAAGAAGATGTGTAACTAGATGTCTCGAGAGTAGAAGAAGGTGGTGTGGACCTACCTATATGATGGTATATCATTTTTAAACTAGTAGGATTAAGTCCAAAGTCTGCAGATTGCAATGCATGGGTCGATTCAGATGTTTGAATAGAAGAACTTTGAGTTACATAAATCTTCAAAGAAGGAAGAATTTGTGGGGGTGATTGATGAAGAAGGTCCTACGAAGAAGGGGAGGACCATGATTCAAGAATCGTATTGGATGAATAATAACAAGGGTCCTGCAAAGAAAGAGAGGACCGCAATTCAAAAATTGTATTAGATTTTTTATTGGAGGGATATGGAGTCGTGCATATCTTCAAAGGAAGAAGATGTCGTTGAGGTGACTTATAAAAGGGGTCATGCGAAGAAAGGGAGGACCACGATGTAGGAGTCACATTATATGAATGATGAAGATAATTTTTGGTGACACAAATCTTTAGAGGAGGAGAACATTGTTTAGATGACTGATAATAGAGGTCCTGTGAAGAAGGGGAGGACTGTGACTTAGGATTCAAATTAGATGAATCCGAATAGTAGTTTGGATCTGAATAGTAGTTTGTATCTAAATCATCAGAAGAGTCAGAGGAAATATTTGGATTGGAATCCTTAGAAGAAGAGGAAATATTTGGATTAGAATCAGAAGAAGGGTGGAATGAACTCAAATAATAATTTGGATCAGAAGTTTCCAAACCACACCACTGACTATGAGATGAAGGTGGGGAATGGGTTACCTGAATGGGTTCTCTAGTGTGAAGAACCAAACGAGCTTTGGTCATGATGGGCGTCTTTTGATTTGTACACCAAAATTTTGATTCCTTATTATCGTATGTATAAGGGACCTTGCGATAATCAGTCATTTTTGGTGTGTGTTGGGTTCAAAGGTCTAGACCTAAATTGTATGATCAAACTTCTTCAAAGTGAAGAAGGTTTCATGTTGATTTGGGAAACATAATGACACCCTACTAGACATTTTGCAAAGATGGGGATGCTTGTGTGATTTTCCAAAAAGGGAAGCTAAGAAAAAAATACATCGTGATAACATAATTTCAACAATCCAATAGGGTTTGGACAACAAGTTGTGAGTGTAAAGAATCAAAGGCTTGAAAGGATTGTCCTTAGAAATATAAGTCTATAAGGTGAACGATCGTAAGGAACAATCATACAAGCTCAAAAAACAACACCACTCAAACTTAAGCGATAAAGAATGACCAAATAATAATGAATGATAAAGGATTAATGGATCAAAGTGATTTTCATAAATAGATAAGTCAAAATGACAAATTAGACACAATCACGTAAAAAAATTATAAACCATTTAGTCAAATGGATTACTTCCTAAGTCTATTTTTGGAAAGGTAGTTGGTGTTGTAAGATAATTAATAAGATGTCCCTACTTATGTCGAGTTCAAAGACATGAACAAGGAGTAAGTAATAACAATAAGTTAATGTGACCTCCAAACAAGGTATACGAGAAGAATTCCCAAATTCAATTAATACCTATATCTCAAAAAGTGTGAGTTACAATTTTGAGTGACACAATAATGTCACCAAGATATGTTAACCAAACTTTACAAGAAAGTAAGGTATTGATATCAAGATGATATTGATATAACACAGACAAGTGGTAACACGTAGCACTTTTCAAAATTGAGATAGTAATGAAATCAAAATAAAAGCTTATAGTATAGCTAAGAGTTGTTAAAATGTGTATAGCGTAACCTTACAATGCAGATATTTACGTTAAATTTACAAGAAAAAAGACGTAAATATGAAAATTGTAGTGATACGATATAAACAAGGTAGCCTTTTTGAGGAAGTTCAAGGTGATGAATCAAGCCTAACTATGATGACGATATTGACTTGGGTATCAAGATAAAAAAGACTACCAATGATATGAAAAAATATCCACACACTTTAGACATTTAACAACCCAGCCATAAACATGGATGGGCGTAAATGGAAAAAAAAGTGGTGAAACAATCAATTGATAATGCAAAGGTAGTCACTCTTCTTTTGATCAACAAAGTGTAGAAAGAAAGTGAAGGAAGTAGATCAATTGGGGTTGAAAAATGTTTGCCACACTTCGGTAGAGTTTCACCTTACCTTAGGGTAAGTGAAAAACTAAGAAAAAGTAATTCTCCCCATGTTTCGTGATGAACAATGGCTCACAACTCAAAATTGTAGAAACAAGGGAAAAAAATTTTATTTTGAAACATAATGTTCTCTATTCTAAATAAAACATCATTTAGAACACACATTCCTTGCCAATCAATCTCATAACAGATAACCATATGCAGCTGTAATGACTCGGTATGCTACCGATCTCTCATTCCATGACTTGGTTACCAACTCGATCTCTCATGTTAACTTAAAGTATTGAATACTTTATGTATACTATATATACTTGGTTCTCTTACCCTATTCCAGGTACTGAGTGATCTATTTAAAGAACCTATCTAAATATTTGTTACCAATATTCATCTGACATCATGTTGCTTTAAACTAGGTGACATAGGACAATGCAACCAGCAGCTTGCGATACTTTGGCCAAATATTTTCAACATATTGTTCATGTTACTATTCCTAGACGACATACTCGTCATTCTGGAATACATCCTTCACCTCACTCTTCTGTTATCTAGATTGGTCTTTACTGACTACCGTCAGTCCACTTGCTCAAGGTTTAACCCTAGCCCGGTTAGAAACATAATTTATTATAGGAAGACGCTCATAATGTCTTAGGGTATATGGGCATACTCGGTTGACCTAGGTCAACCGGATGTGCCAAGGTACCCATAGCCATTTAAAGCTACTACCTATCCTAAACATGCTACTAACTTGACCTAGAGAGAAAACTAAGTTCAAGTCCTTATTTGTGTGTAGATCTAGATGATCAATGCAGAAGGGTGTTGCCACATGTCAACTGCAACATTGTATCCTCGAGAAAACCCATGTCTTCTCGAAGGTACAGTCCTGTAGTTGGTGTGTGCCAACATCCTATAGAAACTACCTCATCATGATGTACATACCCCAAGGAGGTTATTAATACATTATTAATTTGGATTATTACATAGATTACAACAACCCTGCTAAACCCTAATCCAACACTCCATAAGTTCTTTTCTATACTTGATTCATTTAGTCATTAAAGAATTCCCTTAACTTATGATTGCTTTTTATATTCATTCTTACTTGGCTTAACAAACAGATATCCAAAATAGGACAGCATCATCATAAGATCCATTATAATGTAACTTAACCATTCAAAGAAGGTGTAGCCACCAATTAGGTTCAACTATAGTAGACTTTATAGGAAATGAAGTCTAATGATTAACGATCATATCACCATTCTTTGGATTACATTCCTTTGAGTGAGGAAGAGTCTTCCTCTACCTGATTAAGTGTTAGGGTTTGTCATACCCTTCTTATCTTTCACAATTTCTATAGTTTTACTGCATATTCATTATACATTCCATTACTATGTTAGAATTGTTTAGATAAAGATCGTTATCTTATGCAACTTAACAAGTTGCATCTTAATAAGGGAAATTGAACTAATTCCCTTTATCCAACTGATCAAGTTTATCCAAATTAAGCATATAACAGATATAAATAATATCATCAAGATATAATTTCCATCTCCTTCATAAATACAAGATAATTTACACAACAAATACAAGTAAATCTCCAACTTTCAGTTCATCATTATAAAATTATACATTTACAAGACTTTGCATTTTAGGCATACTGTATAACAAACAACCTCTATTCCAAAAATAATACAACTTTTCTTTTTCATACAACTCAAGAATGAATCAAAACTCTTTACATAATATCCATAATTAAATAAGCTTAATACAACATGAAAGTTCTTGTCTTCTTTTATCACTTACGATGTCCATCTACAAAATTGCTAGCACATGGGTTAGTTCAATGAACTGAGCATGATAAGCACTAAGCATTAAAGTAAAGTGCATTCCACTTAATTGTTTCATTAAACAATTCTACTTTAATGAAACAATTAATATACAACATACAAGCAATCATAAGTAATAACATCTAGAAAGAAGTACAATTATGAGAATCTGAATTCACTTTTAAGAAAAGAGCATCATATAATCTGCAACATCAAAATTATATCACAAGATTTAATTGATCCTATCAATTACTTTAAAACAGTAAACAAGTCTTGTCATTCAATTATTTCATAATTCCATAAGAATAGAAATACACATTTATCTTTTCCCAGCAGCAAAAGAAGTTAATTACAGCATAGCTCAAATTAGTATGCTTCATCTTTCCATATAAACAAAAGAAGAGAATCAATACATACCTATTCCTCAGACACAATTCATCTAAAGGAGGAATCAGGTTTAGTACACACAACACTACCTCAGTCCAAATATAACCAAAGAGGAGTCCATAAATAAAGAGACAATAGCTAAACAAGAATCCCAATTCGATCCAAGAAGATTAGGAAACAAAATAGTCTAATAGAAGCCTTACTAACTTCTATCTGCTAGTGGATATAATGCAAGGATCTGAAACCAAGCTTCCCACAAATCCAAGCTATACTTTAGCAACTAAATCTCTTAACCAATCCACAAGAAATTTCCATCTCAGAAGAGATTCAAAGAAAGAGAATTTCAGTCTATGAACATATACAGTCAACATAAAAGAGAATCTCAAGTAGAAAAGACCCATTCCATATTTCATTTCATTTATACTATGAAATGAAATCCCTCATCTAATTTATACTTAGAAGTTCTTATCTAGTTCCCCAAAAGAGAACACAAAACCGAACGTACAGTAAAAAGAATTCACACTACATACTTTCATCACAAATCTTACAATTGGTTTCCTATTCCCATTCTCCAAGCTCAAGTACAAATTCAAATCTCAGAAAGAAATACACAGTACAGTCCCTAAATGTATATTGTCCCCATGGTTCATATTCATTTCTCTTCCTAAAACCCGGAGATTCATTCTATGATCCCCTCAAGGAATAAGAATCCACAAACAGAGAAGATATACAAGTGCAGAAGGAATTGCGAACTCAAGAATTGAATTCTTATTACACGGCTTTAACAGCTCGATACATGAAGTACGTAGTTCATGTCCCAAACAAGAACAAATATACAAAATTATCCAAACAGATATTATATATATATATACTTTAACAAGATTCAATATTCTAGGTTTTAAATTCAACTTCCAAAAACCCAAGAAACCAATTAAGAAGGTCCAACGAGAGTAATACATCATTCCCATAACTTCAAAACTTTACTCAACTGTTCCAAACGATCAAAAGACCAACTAAACCCATTACAAGACATAATTTTTGTTTCTTATAATATTAAGAATAAAAATAGTCAAGCTTTCCACAAGACACAGGTTCACTCAGAATACAGAAGGATAGATTAAATTTCAATTTCTCTCACCCTGTGGAATTCAAAGAAGGTTGAACAGTCCAAAGGACAGAAGCACAAAAACCAATCACACTCAAGGAGTGGCACGAAGGAGATTACAAGGAGATTACCAGATCGGCTTCAAACCAAACTAAACTCTCAAGCCCCTATCGAGCAGACAGTCATAAAAGAGAATAAAGATTTTCAAAACCAAAAACCAACCAAACCCAACTCACAATATAGGTAAACACGTTGATTCCATCATAAATATAGAACACAAAATAGTGGAATACTTGTATAGTGTCAAATATGAGCTTCGAACATAAGTTCAGACTTTATAAGGCTCTAACACCGGCTCAGACAAACATAGGATCAAATACAAGCCTATAAGAAATACGAAGCCCTACATACAAGTTCAAAACCAAAACACCAATGCTCTAAAATGAGTCCAAGTGTTCTCAATTCCTTTAATGAGAATAAAATTCTAGTTCAGAACGTAAGTACAGAACAAAACTCTACCACTCAACAGTAAGTTCAGTATTCGTAAGAACTGTATACAAAAATAGTTGTTGAATACAAAGATTCAACCAAAGGTTTAGAACTACTCTTAGTTCCAACATAGTCCAAAACAAACATAGAGTCCCAATAAAAACTCATAACAAATCCCAAAGCTTTAATTACAAGCTTAGAACAACTACGGAGCTCCACTTCAAGCTCAAGAAACACAAGACTAAACAGAGATTCCAAACCATACAAGCAACAAGCCAGTTCATTCAACATCAGTCTCGAATGCTAGAAACAAAGCTTTGAATACAAGCTACAGAGCTTCAATTCAAATTTTAGAGCTTCAAGTACAAGTTACAGAGCTTTAATACAAATTCGCATGACTACCTCTAACAACTAGTACAAAGAAAGTTCCCAAAAACTACCATTAACAGCCATGGATTCACATTCCAAAAACCACATAGATTTCAAGAAAGCATGCAAGTAAATAACCAGACATATCATGCAAAAATATATCTCCAGTGAGAAGAGTTGTTTTAATGAATCATTTAGAAGAAAGCAAGAAATCTTAATGGGTAGAGCCTATCATGCCTGATAGTGCTTCTACCGATTCGAAGAAGACTTCCAGCTGAGTTTCCAACACCTCTTCTTCTCCAAGCAAGATCAACCAACCATAATCTTTTTCCACAATGCCTCATATACTTTCCTCGAATCAAAAATAGACCAGAGAAATCAAAAATAGCCACAAAGTGTAGATCAAACTGCTGGTTCAAAGAACCAGATAGCTCCATGTAGAGAAAAAATCATGAAGCATGCAAAACAAAACAACCCCAAAAAATCCACCAGCATGCCTTCCAAGACGGTTTACTTGCCAAAACCAAGGTGAATTAATGACATTAAATTACATATTCCCGCTTATCTCTCCTTGCCACCGCCATCCAAAGTTGGCGAGACCAAATTGAACTTCCACATGCATTTCCAAACTTAGTGATGCCTCCACGTAGGTTCCACTAAACTTTAACTAGCCCCTACCAAACTGGCAGTACTTCCATGCCTTAATACCAAATCAAATCAAAATCACATCTCATTAAAAGCTTAGGAACCGCCGCTTAGCTCCCACTTACCAATCGACCCTTAGGTTCCCTTTCATACCCATTAGTTTAGGATAGATTCAATTTTCTTAGGTTAGATCTTAGGTTAATTTAAAATTATAACCTTAGGATATAACCTTCAATCAAATAGATTGCCACCTTAGGTTAGGACATAGCTTAACCAAATAGTATTAGGCAATAGGTTAGAAATAACTTAGCATCCCTTAGGTTATTTCCCTACATACTAACTTAGTATTAACAACTTAGGTTAGGATGTCATCCCACGTAGAGTGGCGTAGAAAGAGTTAGGAAAATTTACCTGAGTCTCGAATCCCATTAGGATAGACCTTATTAGATATAGGACACATTATACTCTCTCTTTCTCTAGAATCCTGAAGCAGGTTTCTATTTCCCTTAATGCCATTAAGCACCCTGCAAAGGTCAATCAAGAAGAGCCGAGCACCACACACAACAGAATGCAGGCACGGTCTTTCAAGACAATAAAGAATTTTTTGAATACAAGTTCAGTCCATTATGTATTTTAACCAATGAATGTCAGTTTACCATTCAGTCTGTTAAGAAGATTTAAAACATTCCTTGGATCACTGAAATTGATCCAAGGATGAGTCAGTCAAAAGAGATAAGTTTGCAACTCTAAAAATCTGATTGCAGCTTATCAACAAGAAGTGAAAATGGATTCCTGAAAGCCATATAATTTCAGTCCAATGAATCCAAGAGCAGAGATGATTTATCCATAACAAGCATGATTTTCAACCATCAAGGAAACACACCTAATTTAAGAAAATCACATGCCAACGCTTGTAATGCAAAGAGAAATATAACAGTTTGTTCAAGGTGTTACATACTTCCCTCCTAAAAAGAATCATCATCCCGATGATTATCTCATTTTAATCATTGCATTCTGGATAATCAATTTATTCACTTTCATAACATATGTTTGCAACAATATCCAAATTTTAAGTTCTAGAAATCAACATTCACATAGCTTCTTATTCAAAAATTAATAGTTGTTTGTCCATAACCGACAGACTTATTGACATATAAAGATAAAATCACAAATTTTTATCAGTCATCATAGTCAATTTTGATCAAATAAATATGGAAAAGTAGTTTTCATATCATCCAGGTTTTCCCAAGTTGCACTTTCTTCATTAAACTGGTCCCACTGGACCTTACATTGACTTATCTCATGATTTCTTAAATGCAACTGGCAAGTTTCCAGCACTCATATGGGTTTAACCATGATTATTCCTGGGTCTTGGACCTGCAAGGAATTCCAATTTAACACATGTGATAAATCTGAAATGTATTTCTTAAGCAAAGAAATATGGAAAACATCATGCATTCGTGACAAAGCAGGAGGTAATGCTAAACGGTAAGCTACAGGGTTGATTACTTCAACTATTTCAAAAGGTCCCACATAATGAGGTGATAACTTGGCAGCCTTGCCAAAATTTATAGAGCTCTTTTTCGGTTTAACCCAAAGAAATACTTTCTCACCAAGTTCAAATTTCCTGTCAACCCGCTTTAAATCAGCATAACTCTTTTGCCTATCTGTTGCTTCTTTCAAGCACTCACGAATCATTTTAACTTGTTGTTCCATTTCAGTAAGAATTTCAGGTCCAATTACCTCTCTATCCTCAATGTTGTCCCAACTAACAGGGGTTCTGCATTTTCTTCCGTATAATGCTTCAAAAGGTGTCATCTTAAGAGAGGCATGATATGTGTTATTATATGCAAACTCAACTAGTGGAAGGTACTCTTCCCACTTATACTGCTGGTCCATACAATACATTCGTAACATATCCTCTAAAACTTGATTAACTCTTTCATCTGTACATTTGTTTCTGGATGATACGTAGAACTGAAATTCAGCTTAGTTCCTAGAGCTGCATTAAGCATTTGCCAAAACCTTGACGTCATTCTAGGATCTCTATCCGATATGATTAATTTAGGTACTCCATGTAATCTGAAAATTTCATGTACAAATCTTTTAGCTAACACAGGAGAATCATCCTTCAGATTACCAGCAATAAAATGTGCTACCTTTGTTAATTTATCCACAACTACCAAGATAACATCATGTTTATTTCTTGACATAAGCAACCCTTGTATAAAGTCCATGCTTATCACTTGTCATTTGTACTGTGGTATGCTATGAGGATACAATAAACTAGCTGGATGCATATGTTCCACTTTAACACGTTGACACTCAAGGAAATGTGTCATAAAATCTATAACATCCTTTTTCATTCCCTTCCAAAAATATTGTTGTTTTATATCAGCAAGCATTTTTGTAATACCAAGGTGTCCAGAAAAAGGTGAGTTGTGAAATTCTGCTAACAATTTCTTTCTCAAATCATTTAGTGAAGGTATGTATACCCTGTTTTCAAATCTTAAGATTCCTTCATTATCGAAGTGAAAACCTTTATACCTCAGATCACTAGGATCTACAGCAAGCGTTGTCTTTACTTGCTGAAAGTAAGAATCAGATTCCATAACACTTTTTACTTCATCTTTAAATTGAGTTCTCAATGTTATAAGCACAGAAATGTGCTTCCTATGACTTAGAGTGTCAACCACTCTATTTTCTTTACCCTTGATATAATTGATGTCAAAATCATATTGAGACAAAAACTCTAACCACCTTCATTGTCTTGCATTAATATTTGGCTGAGTGAAGATATACTTCAGCCCAAGATGATCAGTTTTCAATTCAAAAGGTTTACCAAGTAGGTAATGCCTCCAAACTTGCAGTGCATGTACAATGGTAGCAAGCTCTAAATCATGTGGAGCATAATTCAACTCATGCAACTTTATTTTTCTACTTTCGTAACCTATGACATGATCATTTTGTAACAAAATTCCTCCTAAACCTTCACCTGATGCATCAGCTACCACCATAAAATCTCCATTAGGATCTGGTACTGCTAGAATAGGTGTTGAAGTTAACTGTTCCTTCAAAGTTTTGAATGCAATTTCACATTTCTCACTCCAAACAAACTTTTTATCCTTCTTTTGTAAAGAAGTTATTGGTGCAGCCACCTTAGAAAAATCTTTTACAAATTTTCTATAGTAGCCAGCAAGCCCCATGAAGCTTCTAACTTCATGTACATTCTTGGGTGCAGGCCACTCAGTTATAGCTACAATTTTTGAAGGATCTACAACAATTCCTTTCTTACTTATTACATGTCCCAAATAGTGTACTTCTGTGTCATAGAAATAACATTTAGACAACTTACCATATAACCGTCTCTTTCTTAAAATTTCCAAAACTATCTTCAAATGCTCATGGTGTTCCTCAATACTTTTAGAATATATGAGAATGTCATCCAAGAATACGAGCACAAATTTGTCCAAGTATTCTTGAAAGATATTATTCATTAAGTTCATAAATGTTGCAGGTGCATTTGTTAATCCAAAAGGTAAAACCGTGAACTCATAATGTCCATACCTTGTTCTGAAAGTTGTTTTATGAATGTCCTCATCCTTAATCCGCAATTGATGATATCCAGATCGAAGATCTATCTTAGAATATACCGATGCTCCACACATCTGATCAAATAGATCATCAATCCTAGGGAGTGGGTATCTATTCTTGATTGTTGCTTTGTTTAACATTTTGTAATCAATGCACAATCTAAGTGTTCCATCCTTCTTTTTCACAAAAATTACAGGTGCTCCCCAAGGTGAAACACTTGGTCTAATCAAACCTTTAGAAAAAATTTCTTGCAACTGAGCCTTAAGCTCTACTAATTCTGTAGTAGTCATTCGGTAAGGTGCTTTAGAAATAGGTTCGGTTCCAGGCTTGATCTCAATTGTGAAATCAAACTCCCTTTTGGGTGGAAGACTTGGCAATTCTTCTAGAAATACGTCACTGAAGTCTCGTAACAGTGGATATCATTCCATGACATCATTGTTCTCTTCAGTTGTTTCTACAATTTTTACTGCATATAAGGTACAACCCTTATTTTTGGCCTTTTTAAGTTGCATAGCTGACAGTTTTCTAACAGAAATCTCACGTTTCACACCCTGAATCTCTGTTGTTTTCTGCAGGTCATCTAAACAACTAATGTGTTTTTCAAAATAGTCCACTTTAGCCTTATGTTCTGCTAACGAATTAACACCTATGATTACATCATAAGACCCCAAAGGTGCAACATAAAGATCAACTTCAGTGGAAAGTTAGGGAAATCAAGGACTGCTCCAAAAAGACACATACTAACTGTATGAACAACATTGTTTCCATACTGTACAGTCCATGTTTTATCCATGTTTCCATCTTTTCTTTTTAGTTTTGATGCTAATTTACTAGAAATAAAACATTCAGTAGCTCTGGTATCAAAAAGAATAGTTATAGGTAAACCAAATAACTTACCCAGAACTTCTATAGGCGTGGCCTGTTTCTCAGCCTGCTTGTCAGCTACTGCAGCATGTATCTTGTGTTGCTGATTACGATCATCCTTTTTCAAAGGGAATTGATTTGTGTAATGATCTTTTCCATAGTTATAACAGCCTCCTACAAGTCCCTTTCTAGGCTCGGGTTTATTGCCAGCCCTAGAGTTATCATTCTGACCCCCATAGGACTTATGTCCATTATTATTGTTCTTGAAAAAGTTGTTCCATGCATTACCAGCAAACTTGTTAGTTGTTGCTTTCTTATTCGTATCAAATGAAAACTTACTTTTCATTCTGAATTTCTTCCATGGTCCTTTCTTAGGTGCAAGAGATGATGAAGAGGAGTTGGGAATTTTCTTCCTTACTTCCTCCTTATGAGCAGAAATTGCCTTCAATTTTTGTTCCTGCCTTATGGCCTTTTCAACAACCCCTTCCATCGTGGTTGGGCTGTGAACATCCACCTCTCCTCCTATAATGGGATTCAATCCCATGATGAATTTCCATATCCTAAACTTCTCATCAGTTTGGTACTGAGGTACATACTTAAGGAGTTTAGTAAACCACTCCCAATACTCCATTATAGTTAGCTTTCCTTGAGCTAAGTTCTAGAATTCAGTCATTTTCTTATCATAGTAAAGTTGCGGCAGCCAACGTTGCCTAAAGTAACCTTTAAATTGATCCCAAGTGATATTAGTTTCATCAATGTTTAACTCAGCCTTACGGTTGTCCCACCATGAAGATGCCTCATGGGAAAGCTGATATGCTCCCCATATCACCTTTGTTTCTTCTAAGAAATTCCTTATTGCAAAGTATTTCTCCATTTTGCTGAGCCAATTCTCAGCCCCATCTCCTAATGTGGTGCCATCAAACTTGGGTGGACTTATCCTTTTTATATCATTAGTGAGTTCAGCTACCAGCCTAGCCTTTTTGTTCTCAAGCTGATCAGGTATGTTCACATTGTTATTATCAACACCTACATTGGCGTTGTCCCCAGGAGGTGGCTGATTATTGTTATCAGCATCTTCTTCCTCCTCATTGCCCATTACTTGTTGTTTAAGTACAGCCAAATGATCTCTTGTGTCCAATAGGGAAGCAAGGATCTCATCAAGTTTCTGGGTAGTTGCTGCTCCTTCCTCAGGTAGAGGATTATTTGCAACATTTCCTCTTGTTCTAACCATTTTCTGTTAGCAAGAAAATTTAAGTTTCATCAGATTATGGACACAATAGGTCCAAGAGCTGCAACCTTCAGCTCTGATACCAAGATGTAACATTCCCATTTTAAGACTTTAGAAACAAGGGAAAAAAATTTTTTGAAACATAATGTTCTCTGTTCTAAATAAAACATCATTTAGAACACACATTCCTTGCCAATCAATCTCATAACAGATAACCATATGCAGCTGTAATGACTCGGTATGCTACCGATCTCTCATTCCATGACTTGGTTACCAACCGATCTCTCATGTTAACTTAAAGTATTGAATACTTTATGTATACTATGTATACCTGGTTTCCCTACCCTATTCCAGGTACTGAGTGATCTGTTTAAAGAACCTATCTGAATATTTGTTACCAATATTCATCTGACATCACGTTGCTTTAAACTAGGTGACATAGGACAATGCAACCAGCAGCTTGCGATACTTTGGCCAAATATTTTCAACATACTGTTCATGTTACTATTCCTAGACATCATACTCGTCATTCTAGAATACATCCTTCACCTCACTCTTCTGTTATCTAGATTGGTCTTTACTGACTACCGTCAGTCCACTTGCTCAAGGTTTAACCCTAGCCCAGGTTAGAAACATAATTTATTATAGGAAGATGCTCACAATGTCTTAGGGTATATGGGCATACTCGGTTGACCTAGGTCAACCGGATGTGCCAAGGTACCCTGAGCCATTTAAAGCTACTACCTATCCTAAACATGCTACTAACTTGACCTAGAGAGAAACTAAGTTCAAGTCCTTATTTATGTGTAGATCTAGATGATCAATGCAGAAGGGTGTTGCCACATGTCAACTACAACACTGTATCCTCGAGAAAACCCATGTCTTCTCAAAGGTACAGTCCTGTAGTTGGTGTGTGCCAACATCCTACAGAAACTACCTCATCATGATGTACATACCCCAAGGAGGTTATTAATACATTATTAATTTGGATTATTACACAGATTACAACAACCCTGCTAAACCCTAATCCAACACTCCATAAGTTCTTTTCTATACTTGATTCATTTAGTCATTAAATAATTCCCTTAACTTATGATTGCTTTTTATATTTGTTCTTACTTGGATTAACAAACATATATCCAAAAACAAGACAGCAACATCATAAGATCCATTATAATGTAACTTAACCATCAAAGAAGGTGTAGCCACAAAATAGGTTCAACTATAGTATACTTTATAGGAAATGAAGTCTAATGATTAACGATCATATCACCATTCTTTGGATTACATTCCTTTGAGTGAGGAAGATTCTTCCTCTACCTTATTAAGTGTTAGGGTTTGTCATACCCTTCTTATCTTTCACAATTTCTATAGTTTTACTACATATTCATTATACATTCCATTACTATGTTAGAATTGTTTAGATAAAGATCGTTATCTTATGCAACTTAACAAGTTGCATCTTAATAAGGGAAATTGAACTAATTCCCTTTATCCAACTGATCAAGTTTATCTGAATTAAGCATATAACAGATATGAAGAATATCATCAAGATAGAATTTCCATCTCCTTCATAAAATACAAGATAATTTACACAACAAATACAAGTAAATCTCCAACTTTCAGTTCATCATTATAAAATTATACATTTACAAGACTATGCATTTTAGGCATACTGTATAACAAACAACCTCTATTCCAAAAAGAATACAACTTTTATTTTTCATACAACTCAAGAATGAATCGAAACTCTTTACATAAGATCCATAATTAAATAAGCCCAATACAACATGAAATTTCTTGTCTTCTTTTATCACTTACGATGTCCATCTGCAAAATTGCTAGCACAGGTCAGTTCAATGAACTGAGCATGATAAGCACTAAGCATTAAAGTAAAGTGCATTCCACTAATTGTTTCATTAAACAATTCTGCTTTAATGAAACAATTAATATACAACATACAAGCAATCATAAGTAATAACATCTAGAAAGAAGTACAATTATGAGAATCTGAATTCACTTTTAAGAAAAGAGCATCATATAATCTGCAACATCATAATTATATCACAAGATTTAATTGATCCTATCAATTACTTTAAAATAGTAAACAAGTCTTGTCATTCAATTATTTCATAATTCCATAAGAATAGAAATACACATTTATCTTTTCCCAGCAGCAAAAGAAGTTAATTACAACATAGCTCAAATTAGTATGCTTCATCTTTCCATATAAACAAAAGAAGAGAATCAATACATACCTATTCCTCAGACACAATTCATCTGAAGGAGGAATCAGGTTTAGTACACACAACACTGCCTCAGTCCAAATATAACCAAAGAGGAGTCCATAAATAAAGAGACAACAGCTAAACAAGAATCCCAATTCAATCCAAGAAGATTAGGAAACAAAACAGTCTAACAGAAAGCCTTACTAACTTCTATCTGCTAGTGGATATAATGCAAAGATCTGAAACCAGGAGCCACCCACAAATCCAAGCTATACTTTAGCAACTAAATCTCTTAACCAATCCACAAGAAATTTCCATCTCAGAAGAGAGTCAAATAAAGAGAAGTTCAGTCTATGAACATATACAGTCAACATAAAAAAGGATCTCAAGCAGAAAAGACCCATTCCATATTTCATTTCATTTATACTATGAAATGAAATCCCTCATCTAATTTATACTTAGAAGTTCTTATCTAGTTCCCCAAAAGAGAACACAAAACCGAACGTACAGTAAAAAGAATTCACACTACATACTTTCATCACAAATCTTACAATTGGTTTCCTATTCCCATTCTCCAAGCTCAAGTACAAATTCAAATCTCAGAAAGAAATACACAGTACAGTCCCCAACTGTATATTGTCCCCATGGTTCATATTCATTTCTCTTCCTAAAACCCAGAGATTCATTCTATGATCCCCTCAAGGAATAAGAATCCACAAACAAAGAAGATATAAAAGTGCAGAAGGAATTGCGAACTCAAGAATTGAATTCTTATTACACAACTTTAATAGCTCGATACATGAAGTACGTAGTTCATGTCCCAAACAAGAACAAATATACAAAATTATCCGAACAGAGATAATATATATATATATATATAAATTAACAAGATTCAATATTCTAGGTTTTAAATTCAACTTCCAAAAACCCAAGAAACCAATTAAGAAGGTCTGAAGAGAGTAATACATCATTCCCGTAACTTCAAAACTTTACTTGACTATTCCAAATGATCAAAAGACCAACTAAACCCATTACAAGACATAATTTCCGTTTCTTATAATATTAAAAACTAAAACAGTCAAACTTTCCGCAAGACATGGGTTCCCTCAAAACATAGAAGGATAGATTAAACCTCAATTTATCTCACCCTATGGAATTCAAAGAAGGTTGAATAGTCCAAAGGACAGAAGCACAAAAACCAATCACACTCAAGGAGAAGCACGAAGGAGATTACCAGATCGGCTTCAAACCGAACTAAACTCTCAAGACCCCTATCGAGCAGACAGTCGTAAAAGAGAATAAATATTTTCAAAACCAAAAACCAACCAAACCCAACTCACAATATAGGTAAACACGTCGATTCCATCATAAATCTAGAACACACAATAATGGAATACCTGTACAATGTCGAATATGAGCTTCGAACATAAGTTTAGACTTTATAAGGCTCTAACACTGGCTCAGACAAACACAAGATCAAATACGAGCCTATAAGAAATATGAAGCCCTACATACAAGTTCAAAACCAAAACACCAATGCTCTAAAATGAGTCCAAGTGTTCTCAATTCCTTTAATGAGAATAAAATTCCAGTTTAGAACGTAAGTACAAAACAAAACTCTACCACTCAACAGTAAGTTCAGTATTTCGTAAGAACTGTATACGAAAATAGTTGTTGAATACGAAGATTCAACCAAAGGTTCAGAACTACTCTTAGTTCCAACATAGTCCAAAACAAACACAGAGTCCCAATAAAAACTCATAACAAATCCCAAAGCTTTAATTACAAGCTTAGAACAACTACAGAGCTCCACTTCAAGCTCAAGAAACACAAGACTAAACAGAGATTATGAACCATACAAGCAACAAGCCAGTTCATTCAACATCAGTCTCGAATGCTAGAAACAAAGCTTTGAATACAAGCTACAGAGCTTCAATACAAATTTCAGAGCTTCAAGTACAAGTTACAGAGCTTCAATACAAATTCACATGACTCCTAACAACTAGTACAGAGAAAGTTCCCAAAAACTACCATTAACAGTAATGGATTCACATTCCAAAAACCACATAGATTTCAAGAAAGCGTGCAAGTAAATAACCAGACATATCATGCAAAAATATATCTCCAGTGAGCAGAGTTGTTTTAATGAATCATTTAGAAGAAAGAAAGAAATCTTAATGGGTAGAGCCTATCATGCCTGATAGTGCTTCTGCCAATTTGAAGAAGACTTCCAGCTGAGTTTCCAACACCTCTTCTTCTCCAAGCAAGATCAACCAACCATAACCTTTTTCCACAATGCCTCATATACTTTCCTTGAATCAAAATTAGACCAGAGAAATCAAAAATAGACATAAAGTGTGGATCCAACTATTGGTTCAAATAACTAGATAGCTCCATGCAGAGAAAAAATCGTGAAGCATGTAAAACAAAACAACCCCAAACAAATCCACCAGCATGCCTTCTAATTCAGTTTTCTCACCAAAACTAGGGTGAATTAATGACATTAAATTACATATTCCTTCTTATCTCTCCTTGCCACCACCATCCAAAGTTGGTGAGACCAAATTGAACTTCCACATGCATTTCCAAACTTAGTGATGCCTCCACGTAGGTTCCACTAAACTTTAACTAGCCCCTACCAAACTGGCAGTACTTCCATGCCTTAATACCAAATCAAATCAAAATCACATCTCATTAAAAGCTTAGGAACCACCGCTTAGCTCCCACTTACCAATCGACCCTTAGGTTCCCTTTCAAACCCATTAGTTTAGGATAGATTCAATTTTCTTAGGTTAGATCTTAGGTTAATTTAAAAGTATAACCTTAGGATATAACCTTCAATCAAATAGATTGCCACCTTAGGTTAGGACATAGCTTAACCAAATAGTATTAGGCAATAGGTTAGAAATAACTTAGCATCCCTTAGGTTATTTCCCTACATACTAACTTAGTATTAACAACTTAGGTTAGGATGTCATCCCACGTAGAGTGGCGTAGAAAGAGTTAGGAAAATTTACCTGAGTCTCGAATCCCATTAGGATAGACCTTATTAGATATAGGACACATTATACTCTCTCTTTCTCTAGAATCTTGAAGCAGGTTTCTATTTCCCTTAACATCCATTAAGCACCCTACAAAGGTCAATCAAGAAGAGCCGAGCACCACATACGACAAAATGCAAGCACGGTCTTTCAAGATAATAAAGAATTTCCAACAAATATAAGTTCAGTCCATGATGTATTTTAACCAATGAATTTTAGTTTACCATTCAGTCTATTAAGAAGATTTAAAACATTCCTTGGATCACTGAAATTGATCCAAGAATGAGTCAGTCAAAAGAGATAAGTTTGCAACTCTAAAAATCTGATTGCAGCTTATCAACAAGAAGTGAAAATGGATTCTTGAAATCCATATAATTTTAGTCCAATGAATCCAAGAGCAGAGATGATTTATCCATAACAAGCATGATTTTCAACCATCAAGGAAACACACCTAATTTAAGAAAATCACATGCCAAGGCTTGTAATGCAAAGAGACATATAACAGTTTGTTCAAGTTGTTACATGTACCCTTATCCGAACCTGCAAATACAGTGTTTTGAATGTGGTGTGCTTTTTGTCTTGTTTAATTTGATGTGTTTTGCTTGATCACCTTTTGGGAACCTATAAGAAAGTTGTATTAGTAATTTGATTTTGTTTCGAATCCACCTTTCTTTGACAAGTGTGTGTTTTGTTTCTACACAACTGGTTAGTGATTTTTTATAAAAAAATACTAAAGAGGATAAAACATCATTTCTAATTCTCAATATTTTCCTAAGACGCAAGAGAAGAGCATACGTGATGTAGAATCCAACTATGAAATAAAAATTTGGAAAAACTTAGTTCAAATTAAATATTTGTTCTTTTTAACAAACTTTGACATTCATTCTTTTAAGAACAAGCATTTTTCAAAACACAAAATATACATAGAAATCATTTCTAATTCCCAAGATTACCTAAAAGGTGTGAGGGAAGAGCATACACGACTCTGATCTCATGATTAAAAATGCAATGTTCATTAACCTTTTAAACAATTAAAATTACCATCAAACATGTAAAAACACCCCACAAAACAAAAGTTAGATTCAAAATAAAACTTGCAAGGTGTTAGAACATCAAAGACCAAATATTCTGAAACGTTTAGACATGTTAGAGATGAATAGTTTTATAAAAAATGAAAACCTAAAATTTTTGGTAACTCAAAAACTCAAATTTATATTTTCATTTTGTATTTCACTTCAATACCATTCCAACACAACAAAAACGGAGTCGTTTCAAGTTCAGGAGAAAACATTATGGCCTCCGGAAGATAGGCTATGTACACAGTTCTACGTGCGCACGCCCTTCAAGGTGTATGCACGCCCATTTTGGCATTGCGCGCCCTTTTAAGCATGTGCATGCCTCTGTGTAAAAAAAATAATGAGAAGTATGCATGCGCACACATAATGATGTGTGTGCTCCCTTCAGTTTGTATGCACACCCATTTATGTGTGTGCGTGCTCGAGAAGCAAAACAGAAGGTACAAAGATATGAAAGTGCATGTGCGCTACCCGAGAGATTCCTGTGCTAGCGTATGGGTACATGCATTAGTCTCAAAAAAGGTACAATACTACATAATGGTGTGTGCTCCAACATAATGGTGTATATGCCAAGGTTAGGGTGCATGCGCCAAGGTTTGGTTGTCTCTGCCAAGGTTTGGGTGCTTGCGCCAAGGTTGGGTGCCTGTGTCAAGGTTTGGGTGTCTGCGCTCCTTTTCTTAGGTGACGTCAAAAATATGTCATTTTAACATAAACAACTTCAAAAATGTCAAATTTTTGATATGTTAGCTCAAAATTGACAACAACCCATAAAAATTAAACCCCTAAACAAGACTCAACACATGCAAAGTTAGCAAAAATCATAAGAAATTTAACATTATTTCACACATGTAATATTAGCAAAAGACACCAAAAATCTCAAAACACTCCAAATTTTAGTATGTTAGCTCAAAATTGACAATAACCCATTCTAATTAAAGCTCTAAATGAGATCCTACACACGGAATATTAGCGAAATCCTAAGAAATTGAACATTATTTTCCATATATGTATATCAAGGGTTAGCCAAAAACTTGAAATAAAAATAAAATTTGAGCTAGAATTCTAAGGGACTAAGGACCCATCCCATAGGGTGTGCCAAATGTGTACATGTATTTATTAGCAATGCAAAAAGAGTTATAGCTAACACCTAGCAGTCCTAAAACAAAGCTAAATCAAATTCAATGCACCATCATGCTTAGAGCTTAAACAAGACTAATCTACTAACATCATTGCATTATAACATGAAAAAATATTCAAACTAACATGTTAATCCATTAATCTCTATCTCTATTGAATGCTAATAAAATGAAAAGAACCCATTTATATCCTTAGCAATCAAAGGTTTGATTGTATGTTTGAATCCCAAGGTTTTCAAGAATGGAGTCTTGTCAATCCATGGCTACAAGACCATTCAGTATATCCATATATGACTTCAAAACTTGGATGCATGAATACAAGAAATGAAAATAGCTAGCTCCTCCAATAAAGAATGATCCAAGATGATAAAATGGCTATAGCTTAGGCTCTATGCTCATCTAGCAATGTAAAGGTGTAAGTGTAAAGGTAGGAGGAGGGATCTTTATATAGCCCAATGGATAGAAAAATCTCTACATCCCTCTTCATGTGTGATAAATGGAGAGGTTGGGTTAGTTGTGGATAAGGGAGGTTTAAAAAGGGGTAAGTCAACCTTAGGAGAGTTTAGTTTGTCCTTTAGTGACCCATGGGGTTTGAGGGGATTTATTAATTAACCAAAGTGATTAATTAATAGGTGTGTAAGATTATAAAAGCTTTTTAGAGGAGTAATTAGCATGATTTAGACTATGAGAGGGATTCAAGCAAACAAATGATGATTTATTGATTAAATAGAAGAGATAATTAATTAATTAAGAATAATTAATTAATCTAGATAGAAAGGGGTATTAATTAATTAGAAATAATTAATTAATCTAGATAGAAAGGAGAGTTTAATTAATTAGAAATTATTAATTAATCTAGATAGAAAGGGGAGCTTAATTAATTATAAATAATTAATTAATCTAGATAGAAAGGGGAGTTGATTAACGAAATGTCGTTAATTGGCATCATTGTTGGATAAAAGAGTTAATTAACTAATGTAATGTAATTAATTAACGATGATAACAGAGAAAATGTGTGATATTGACGATATGCTGTCAATATATGGGAAATGGTATAATTAGAGAAATTTAAGTATTTAAATTTCTCAAGCTAAATTATAGGTATTTACAGATCTTACCACATTCTGAAAAAAATGGGTTTAGATACTCTTGAAACTAGTAAACCCTCTTGTATTTCTATTTGTTTTTTTGAGATATGTGCGTATTTATTCGTTTCGGGTTTGCTTTTTGTGGGTTCGAGCCAGTTTCCTTTACCTATGGTAATTTGTTTTATACTTTGACTCAACCATCATTGTCGAAACCCATTTTGAAGCTATGGTTCCATTTCCCCTTTGTACGTTTTTGAGGTTTCTCAGGTTCATTCTAAACACTATTAATATTTTTTTTCTTCTGATCTGCTTATGGTCTAGCCATTAGAGATCTTTGGGCTTTGTTTTGGATTTTACATGATATACAAGTCGCTATTAAAAATGTTGACTTTGTTTTCTCTACCTGAATCTTTGGCAGTTGTGTCTTTGCCTAATGAACTCATGATTGAGATTTTAGTTTTATGATTTACTTTGTTTTTGGTTCGATATTCGTTGAATGTCATTAACAAAAGGTAAGCCATTTTTTCAAATCCCTATTGTTGGCACTACTAATGGCCTCATTTTTTTGTTTAGTAACTCTCCCAGATTGTGACTTGCATTTTTTATTCCCGTATTTCCATTGTTCATTTGTTTCTAGGCTCTGGTTTTCTGTTTCAAGAATGTATGACAGTCAGTGTTGGGTTTGCAAGCCGTGGAGCTCTATAATAAGCTTGGCTGTCATTAGTTGTAGAATGAAGCTCAATGGGTTTTCCCTCCACATTTCATTGTAGTTCGATAATGCTATGATCTATTCTTAGACTCCATGGCTCTTTTTTCCAGCACTTTACTTCTTCTTTTTGTTGCAAGGGCTTCATATACTTACATTTCTAAATGTAGTTCATTGTATGGGATCCCGTGGATATTTGGCCCAGCTAATGTTGTTTGCCTTCATGTAATTATGTTCTTACCATTGTTATAGATTTACTGGGATCTAGATGGTGAATGAATTGACTGATGATTTACTTTTAATGATTGTAATCTCGTTCATTTTATTCCAAGACTTTGCACTCTAAACTTGTTTCCTTTTTATTTCATTCAATAGGACTCTAAAATTCCCATGGTGCCTATTCCCTCATGAGAAAATGTGACTTGTTTTAGATATGCCTCCAAAAACATGGTCCTCTATGTTCAGTTCAAATTTGAGCCATATTCGTGCTTCTATGCCTTGGTTGGCTCGATTTTGCTTATTGGCTCTCCTTTAGATACAAGTCAAACTTCATTTTAAACACCTCCATTTTTTGTTGGAAATAGTTCAATGATTTTGCATTTTACTATAGCTCGTGACTTTTATTTTGATAACTACTCTATTCCCAAATGTATGGCTCGATTTGAACCTATTTCGAATCTTTACTTTGGCTTCTATTTTTTGTGATCTTGTAATAATTTGTTTGAGATCTAAGTATTTCTTTCCTGTAATGGTGGTGACTTCTCGAGCTTAGTTCTGGGTTTAACTTTGAGAAATGAAATACTGAGCTGTGAATAGTTCATGCATGTTGTAACTTGTAACAAACATTATGCCTTTAAAAACTATTTCTTTCTTTGTCCACAAAATATATGACTAGAAAGTTTATGCACTCTTATTTTAAAGAAAAATTTTCCATTTCTTGCAATCAATAAGGATGATTGAACCTTATCCTTGTATATTTTTACCTCCTTCTTGATTTGTTGAGGTAAAATTGCTTTGAGCTTCTATTCCACCTCTCTACTCTTTTGCTGAAAATTTTCCTTTTAATTGCATAGAATGAGAATGAAACTTGGTTCCTCCTGTTATAATTCTTCAATGAACTTGCATTTTTTATGAAAGACACTTTATGTGAGGCTTCCAAAAATGTGATTCTACTTCCTCATGAAATATTATATTTAATCACTTGTATCATTTCAGTTTCTCCATATTTTTTGGCATGAATACTTGAATATAATTCTGAAAATGCCTAAGCAAGAACACTTATATTTCATCTTTCCTGATTGCTTTTGAAGATTAAAAATGTAGCCTTTAAATTTATGAATCCTTTGATTTTCTACAAGATTCTAACATTTCTAGTATTGTTCTTGAAATGCCTTCAAAGCATCTCTTTTGTTGATATTATTGGAGGCATTTTTTTTTTTTGGTACTATTTATTTGTTCCTTTGAAGAAACTCTGAACTTTTGTACAAAAATCCCATAAACTTCTGAGGGCTAGGAAGCTAAGTTGCTTTAAATTTGGCACTGTAAATGAAAGCACATTATGTAAGTTGAATGACTGGTATTTTCTTTCCTATTCTGTTGCCCCACATTTGTATGTCTGTTGTTTGTACTTTTTTCTAGAAATTCATACTCCTGAAATTGTAAGTACATGGCTAGAGAGCAACCCAGAGCTCTAACAGACTCTTTTATCTATCAATAGGTGTTGCAGCAGTGGAAAAGAGCATGAATATGCAAATGAGGAGCATGGGGAAACCAACTCATTCAGGTAATGATGGGTTTCCTCTCTCATCATTCATTTATAGTCGTATGCATATGTATTTCTTTTTCCTGTACACATGAGTTAGATCCCACGTCTTGTGTGGGAAAAATATTTCTTCATGAATAAATGTAATTAACTTCTGGAATTTAGTTGTCTATTTCTCTTTGCATTTAATTATTGTAAATGATAAATGTAGAATGAACTAACTCAATACATAATTAATAACATTCAAACATAAAAAAAAATGGTTGAATTAATGCACCTATACTTGAAAATTATCCTTTTCTACCATGCAAACAACAATTATGTTTGTTATTTTAGGGTCTAATATCTAACATTTGTCATTGTTCCCACCTTCATCAAGGTCATACACTAGTATTTCGAGGCTTCTGAATTTCTTTGTTGAAGGATAAACTTGGAATGGCAACATATGTGAGGCATTGCACCTTACAACAACACACATAGCTATTTGTTTGCATTAGATCCTTCTCAGAAATGACTACCTTACAGTAATGGAAAAAATTTCGTACCCCTATCTGATGTTAGACCAAAAATGATCAACATCTTGGAAAATTTTCAGATTAGGTTTCCCGCTAACCTGTAAGAACCCCTAAAAATGGTTGTTTCATTCATTAATGCTAACTAAAAACCTATACCATAGCCTGATCATGCATGCCCAAGGATGCATGTTGTAGATAGAACTGATAATTCCTCTGAAAAATGAACAAAACAACAATGGAAACCTGTGTAAAATTACACTAGGGGGAAAATAAATGCTGCAACATGTGCACAAGGCACTTGGAGGAAGTAAACAACTCCTATGAGGCCTTCCAATTAAGGTGGCAGCCATTTATTGAAAGCAAAAACAACTATGGATTAACTAACGTCCACCTTGCTGGTCCTCTTGGGTCAAAAGTAAAATTTTTGATTTCATCTCCATGAGGCTACAAAAAAGGAAGAAAACTTCTTGTTATCCCATAACCCATTCTTATGTGCCTCATAGGCACACTACAATCGGACTTGTCTCTAATAAACATGTCCCTAATAAACACCCACTATACAAGTGGTCCAGGCTAGATGTCTTGATGTTTTATGACAACTTGGGAGACATCATCCTTCTTATCTTCACCTGCAAGATCTTCCAACTCATCCAGGAGCTGCATATATTGCTCCTAATCTTTATCATAGTCTTCAAGAGAAAAACTGTGATTGAACTCTTCTTGAACTTGATCCTTCTTGTTGTCACTCAAGATAGTAATCTCCTCAAATGAATGAAGAGGTTTGAAAAGAATTTACATCTCATCAAGGAGCTAAAAATACTCCTCCCAATCTTCATTCGAATCTTCCACCTGCTATTCCAAGTTGATTTTTGGGCTGCAAAAGCTTGCTTTCTTTTCAATTAGGGATGCAAGTACCTCTAAACTATTAATTGTTACAATTTGATTTTGATCTTACGTCTCAAATTTAGCCTCTAATTGCTGCAATATGTCCATAGATATAACTTCACCAAATGAGCATGTATCAAGGTCAAAACATGCAAGCATAGACATGCTCTTCCTCCTCAATATAGCATGGAAGTTCTGTCAATTCACAAAATTGTTTTTCTCTTTTGGTTTACCACAGAAAATCTGCAATCTCTCTTTTCGGAGTTTTAATATCAATCTCATCTTCACACACACTTGCATTAAAAATAAACCCCCCAGCTTGTTCTTCCCTACACTCATGTAGATCAGCTACCCTCTATTCCAAATCTTCCATTAAACGCTCATCATATTGAGTGTATGGGGCAATATTACAAGGTTTTTCCATCTATGCTTTAACTTGAACAATTTTGGCAACCTCAACATTATGGGTAGAAGAAAAACTCATAGAACTTGGAAAATTTTCCTTCCTAACCTCTTCCACCATCTTTGGTTGGGCAGATGCACTTGACAAAACAAAATCCTCATGACACATGCTAGACATCATATCTCCTGGTTAAGTAGACCACTTATTCCAATGCTAGAGAACCTAGGGAATATGGGATATGGCAGCCAGAGCATATAAAGGAAGAACTACTTTATAAGAGGGAAAAATACTTCGCACTTTTGATGGTGTAGGTATGTCAACTTTTGGATCTTCCCACTTAGGTTCCAAACAAGGTTAAATAGGTGGGCTAGGTGCTTGAAAGGACTGATTTTGAATGGGATAAGGGGAAGCTTGAGCTTGGTATAGTGATTGATGAAGTGGGTAAGGTTGGTAATCCTATGGGTAGAGGAGATATGAATCATATCATATTGATAGGGATCATAATGGGTCCAAGAATAATGTTGGTAATATTGTTTCTCCTCTTCAACCTGTCTCAACCACACTTAGAAATTTTCCATAAACTCCTTGAGGCTCTGTGATCCAGCATCAGAGTTAGGAGGAGATTGAGCTTGAGTACTCTATCATGAAGGCTCAATAGGGGTGGGTGGGTAGAAAAGAAGAGTTTCATTTTAATTATAATGAGGTGGATATTCACAATTATAATAAGAACCTGAATTCTCATGATAACTATAATATCCATACATCTCTCTACTCAAAACATGAATAAATGAAACAAAACCCAACCTCTTAGATATGGTTGTACCTAACTACTGAATAGGTTGTTTGGACCAGCCAAGTAACTAGATGCCTATAAAAATATGCCTCCAAAGTCTGAAATCTACCAAGCATGCATCAAACTTGGTAAAATTGTAACAGTAATGAATACTCCCAACGGGTGTGCCAAAAAAATGTTATCTGTCCAAAGTACTCCTTGTTCTGGATGGCAATCTGACTTCTAACTTAGACCAAAACAATGGGATTCCCTCTGAGTTATGGGTGTCTCGGGATGAGGTAAACCTCCAAAAGGGTTGGCTCCCTTTGATGAATCACTGAAATTTTTATTTTTTCTAAGATGAGGGTTAGATGAAAGAAAAACTAAAAATAATAGAAGGTGATACACCAAATTATGTGTGATAATTATCTATATCAAACACTTGGTAAACATATGCAAAGACTAGAAATATTCATTTATACTCTTTTTAATTAATTCTACATCCAAAAGGTACCTAAATACACTTATTATTTTCAAAACATCTAGACAAGATCATACAGGTGCTGAGAAATTGTTAAATGTAAGAGGAATTGCTAATATTCACTATTGCATACATCTAATTTATTGTAACACACTGAAAAATACTTCAGAATATGGAGGAATAAGTTACCTTTCTGTATTCACTAAGGATTTTCGGTACAAATTTTTAGCATAAATCTGTAAAAAATAATCTCCCCATGCTTGTGAAAGCCATGAACAATATATAGAAAAAACAATCTCTCTTACCTACCAAAAATAGCCTATGCATTACAGCTACAGTTCTCATACATGGATAATTTTAGCCTATAATGAATTAAATACAAAAGAAAGACCAAGAATGGCATGCATGAGACTCCAACTCAAAAGGTCAACTACTGTTGATTGTTTCCTTGGATGTGTACGTGGATCCTTTACACATGCTAAGGTAAGATATCACCTTTAATCAGCCTAAAAGTTGATTTTGGACTTTAGCTATTTTTGTCTCTTTGTTAAATATGTATCCATGCATGTTGGTTGGTCTTTGTTTTCTCATCCTACTCATGCATAATTAGCTTCTTTTTATTTTCCCTTTTAAACTTTTGAGGGCACAAATAGCACGATAAATAATCAGTTACTAATGATTTCTTTGACCTAGGCATATGCACATCCTACCTAATACTTGCAATTTCCATGATATTTGGAACACCATTATACATAGACCGTATGGGCACAATCAAACATAAAGTTTTGTAAAGGCAACTAAACCAAACCTTGGTCAAACTAACCAAAACCAAGCCTTGGTAAAACTAACCTAGGTCAACACCAAAAGATTAGGGCAAGAACCCTAAAACAAATTCACTTGAAATTTACATTGGGCTAGAAGCTCCTCTACACAACTTTGACTGCCATTCCCATTCCTTTCAAGATTTGTTGGTTCTTGTCATTGTTTTTCATGGCCATCACTATTGAAGTGTTGGGTTGACATTATTCTACTATGATTCGTCATTATTAAGCATTTGGAGATTCTATTAGAGGAAAATTTTACATTTTCATAGGTATGGAACTAATTTTAATTACCTTAATCTCTAGTATGCCATGACCGCTATTATTCTTTATGGTTTAAAGGATTTCCATAGCCATGTGCATTAATTTTTTTCCACTGTAACATGTCCATTGGGGTTATATTCTAATTTGGTTCTTACCATTTTGTTATCATGGCCACTATTGGTATCAAGAAATAGATATGCATTGCCAGTAACTAGGGCACAAAACAAAGCTCAACATGTGAAAATGTGCAAGGAATGGTACAATGATCAAGGTTTTAAAAGGATCTTAGCAATCTTCAAAGTGGTAACCCAATGTAGCGGAGCCTATGTTAATAGCTGAAGGAATGCCCAAGATCCATAAAATGTAGAGATTTTGTTCCTCCAATGGTGGCCATGATAAAAAAATGGTGGCCCCTCATAGTGATAACATTTTTACCGTTGAGAACAGGAACAAAAACAGTGGAAAAATGGGGGGTCCACCATGCAAAACTGAACCCACCCACAATCCGGCGTGGAAAGAGGATATGGTGCTTTGGAACTACCTTCAAATAGGGGGTCTGTCAAATTTAATTGAAAGGATTCAAGGGTTTGATCAAGATATTTTTATTAGATTCACCCAGGGATGGAATAATCGGGTTTTCAAATACAACAACATGGAGATTGAGATCACGGAGGAGCTCATCACCCAGATCACGGGACTCAGCCTTGAGGGCACCAAATTCTTCAATAAGAAGGTTGGCAGGGAGGTGGAGACTAAGAAGCTCCTGGACAATGGGGAGAATCTTGAATTTGTGACTGCTGGCATCAAGGTGGCATCAATTCCTGAGCCTTTTGCTGAGCTTGCCAGGATGGTTGTTAGGTATGTAACTCTTGAAGGAAGATTTGTGACTATACCTCAGAAACATTTGATATTTCTTAATCACTTTCGTAGAAATATTATCATCAGCTTCCCTCACTACTTGATAAAATCACTGGAGAAATCAATTAGGGAAGTTCAGAGCCATTCTAGGGATGTCCCTCTGCACCAAGGGCTAATCCTGCTGATCCATCACCACTGTTCAAACTACCCCCGCATGAATCCTACCCCACCCTCTTCCTCCATACCTCCACCTGCTCACACTGCCTTCACTCCCCCCTGATGAAAAGGAAGATTGAAGTTGCTGCTTCTAGCAATAAAAGAAAGAACATAAAAACTAAAATCCCTTCTTCTCAACGGGTCCTCAGAAGTCACAAAGACCTTGAGCTTGCTGAGAACCTCCTGCATATCAGCCAACTGGTGGAGGAACCCAAGGAGGAGGACTTGATGGTTAGAGTGGACAGGATGGAAAAGGAAATACAAGAGCTCAAAGGGACTATAAAAAATATGGAAAAAGCTAAGGGAAAAGGAATACTTCAAAGTGATGATGAAGAGGGGGTTATTGCTGAAGTTTTCAAGAAGTTACAGTCTTTGGATGGCAGAATGGGAAATGCAAAAAGTCGCAATGACTGCATACTATCTACCCTTAAAAGCATTTATAATTTCATTGAACAACATGTTCATAGTGTTTGCAGTTTAAGTGGGATTAATGAAGACATTTAGGGCCCCAAAGAGAAAAGGGATATTGCAATTGCTCAGGCGGATATGAATGAATCCTCTCAAGCCACTGCCATTGCCTTCTTCATGTCGCTACAGGCTATCAAAACCAAGATTGATAGGGCTATCAAGTAATGGGTTGTTGTGATGTTGTTTGTTGGCTGTGAAGTTGCTGTTATCTAGCGGTTCTGGAGCTATTTTTTGGCGGAGTTATTATATGATGAATATCTTTTGTTTTCTTTTTTATCTTTTCTTCTACTTTTTGGATCATTGTACATCATGATACTTTCTTGTCATGTGTTTTCATATATGGCTATTGATCCCTATTAGGTTGGTTGTTTTTCCCTTCTCTGGGTTGTTTCTCTCACCTATGTTATCTGGCTTTTGAGCCCTTTTGTATACAAGGTATAGTCCCTTTAAAACTATTTTCCCTTAATAAAAAAACAAAATGGCAAGAACAAGATCATAATACAACCCCAACAGCCAAGTTACAATGGAAAAAAAATGAATGCACAGGGCCATGGTAAGCCTTTAAACTAGAAATAATAATGGCGGTCATGGAATACTAGAGTTTAAGGTAAATAAAATCAGCTCCATACCTATGAAAATGTAAAATTTTCTTCTAAGAGAAGCTCTAAATGCTCAATAATGACAAATCATAGAATAATAATGTCGACCCAACACTTCAATAGCGACGGTCATGGCATACAATGACAAGAACCAACAAAGCCTAAAAGGAATGGGAATGATGGCCAAAGTCCTGCAGAGGAGTTTCCAGCCCAAGGCAGATTGCAAGTGAATTATTTTTAGGGTTCTTTCCCTAATCTTTTGGTGTCGACCAGGGTAAGTTTTACCAAGGTTTATTTTTGGTTAGTTTGAGCAAGGTTTGGTTTAGCTGCCTTTACAAAACTTTATGTTTGATTATGCCCATGTGATCTATGTATAATGGTGTTTCAAATATCATGGAAATTGCAAATATTAGGTAGGATGTGCATATGCCTGGGTCAAAGAAATCATTAGTAACTAATTATTCACTGTGTAATTCATGCCCTCAAAATTTTAAAAGGGAAAAGAAAAAGAAGCTAATTATGCATGAGTAGGATGAGACAAAAAAGACCAACCAATATGCATAAATACAGATTTAACAAAGAGACAAAAATAACTAAAGTCCAAAATTATCTTTTTAGTTGATTAAAGGTGGTAACTTACCTTAGCATGTGTAAAGGATCCACGTACACATCCAAGGAAGCAGTCAACAGTAGTTGACCTTTTGAGTTGGAGTCTCATGCAAGCCATTTTTGGTCTTTCTTTTGTATTTAATTCATTATAGGCTAAAATTATGCATGTAAAGGAATTGTAGTTGCAGTGCCTAGGTTATTTTTGGAGGGTATGAGAGATTTTTTTTATATATATATTTTCCATGGCTTTCATAAGCATGGGGGGATTTTTTTTTCAGAGTTATGCTACAAATTTGTAGTGGAAAACCTTGGTGAATACATAAAGATGACTTATTCCTCCATATTTAGAAGTATTTTGCATTGTGTTACAATAAATTAGATGCATGCAATAGTGAATATTATCAATTCCTCTTTCATTTAATAATTTCTCAGCACTTGTATGATCTTGTCTAGACGTTTTGCAAAAAAATAAGTGTATTTAGGTACCTTGTGGATGCATAATTAATTAAACAGGGTATGAAGTGAATATTTTCAGTCTTTGCATATTTTACCAAGTGTTTGATACAGATGATTCTCACACATAATTTGGTGTATCACCCTCTATTATTTTTAGTTTTTCTTTCATCTAACCCTCGTCTCAGAAAAAAATACACCTTTTCAGTGATTCATCAAAGGGAGCCAGACCTTCTAGAGGTTTCCCTCATTCCGAGACACCCACAACTCAGAGGGAATCCCATTATTTCAATCCAAGTTAGAAATCATATTCCCATCCATAATGAGTACTTTGGATAGATAACAATGGCCTTAGGTGATCTAAAACTCTCGTGAAGGGTGAAGTCACTATTTCAAATTGATCACAAGACCCAAAAAGTGAGGAATCAATCTAAGCTATCTATACATATGAGAAGGACTGTATTTTAGCAATCTGTGCACAACCATTTCATCTTGCTGGGAGTAAATGGAGTTGATTCAAGCATGTTTTCTAGCTTTAAGAGATGGAGATTGATCCAATGAAGCTACAGGTGAAGGAATATTCCTTTTTCATTAAAATTGAATAAGATATTGAATTTTTCCTTATCTTGGGCAGTCACAGAGGCTATACCCTTAACTAGGGTTTCCACGAGACCATTTTGCTCAAAAATATTAATTCCACCATTAAAAATGTTTAAAATTTTAGAATAATCTCTGTAAGGTCATTACACATGGTTTGAAAAAGGAATTTGTTAGAATGGTTGTGTGTCAAGAGAGCATTTGATGACATAAATTATTTGAAACTATGTTTGACTGTAAAAATACCATATCTTCAAATTTCTTGCATTCTTGAGCAAATAAAGTCAAATTATTGATGGGACACATTCTTGGAAGGACATTTCAATGTTGAAGAGAAATTCACGAGGTTTAATGAGCTCAAAAGGCAGAGAACTATGTGACATGTTGTATTCTTAGTCGCATATGACTGTGAAAATCATATTTCTTCACATTCCTCTAAAATTTGAACAATATAAGATATGGTTCCTATTGATTTATGGCATTATGAGGGAAAGAAAGGGTTGAAGAGTTGTTGGTATGCTTGAACAAGTCCAGAGGTATTCATAATGCAAGAATCTTCCATGACAGTGAACTATAACAATGTTTTTGCAAAAGGTAGTCTTAGATGTCAATGAACTATGAAGAATTTATGAAGCTAAACTCCTTTGGTACATGCACGAGTCTTCTCTAAAGATAAAAATTAGAGTTTTTAAGACAAGAGTGAATTGTTTCCAAGAAGAAACATATGAAAATTCATAAGAAGTTTAGTGGAAAGGATCTTTCTCTTAATTATTGATAGTTGAAAGAAGGTGAAACCCTTGTTCCTCCTCTTAGACCTTACATGTGATATCTTGGAGAAGTTTTAAAGTTTATTTTGAGGTCAAATTTTATCAAGACATTCCTTGCTCGTTGAAGAATATGAAAAGTCTCTTCTTTAGCTTGTTGTGAAGGAATGCTCCTTAGTGCTCTCAAGTGGAACTTGAAGAGTTATATGATTGTTCATAGGCCAAAAACAGTTGCAAAGCATAGATGAATTTGAATCTTTGAATGTGTCTTATTGTTAGAAGAAGTAGAGACAAGATCAAATAAAATTGAATGGTTTTTTAATATAGAAAAAAATTGTATTGAAGTGTTTAAGGATCTTCTATAAAAATAAGTTGAAGTGATTTGAAGAAGTGTAGATCGAGATGTTTCCTAGAAGACAAGAAGTTGACGAAGAGAAAAAAAATAGAGAATTCTTATATATCAAACTTAGTTGTGTGTGTATAATGAGATTAGAGGTGTAATTCAAAAATTAAATTTACATTTTTTGTGACTGAGACAGTGTGAAAGAATAGAGTAGACTATTTTGAAAGAGGGACAATGAATTGAGGTGTTATCATGATCATAAAGGGTGAAAGATAGTGACTATGTTATTCCAAATGATAGTGAGCAGTGATTGAAGATAAGGACTAAATGTCAGTAACTATGAATAAATAAGTGATTGATAAGTGGACTAAGGGAAGTTATTAAGAGTGTTTGAATTGTTGTGACTGAGACAGAGAGTTGGCAATGAATATAGTGGAGTGCAGTAGAACTTTTATTGTGAAAGTGTGAAGGATTTGAAACAGAGGTAGCAATAAACCTATCAAAAAAAGTGATAGTGAAGACTAAGAACTTTGTGATCCGTTCAAGAATAAATTTTACAGAGTAATCCTAGTAGAAGAAGTCAAAAATTGACAGGGAAGTAGAGGTGGACAGAAAATTTTAGGGTCATTGTCGACTGTTGAAGGCAGTAACTCAATAATGACCAAATTGGTAGAACAAGTCTAAGTGGCAACTTAGTAGTTAGGGTGTTGAAGCTTTCCTCTGAGTTGAATCTCACTAAAGATCAGTAGAAGTTGATTGAATTATAGGTGGTTGAAGCCTCCAGAATAGGTAGCAGTTTGGTAAAATTTAGGAGTATCAGCTCCAAGTTGAGTTGAAGCTCAACTGTGAAACTAATGTAACAGAAGCAGGAAAAATTAGTCCTAAGCATATTTCATAGTTTCAATGTATTTTCTTCCCATTTTGGGTTTCCCACATTAAACCTTGTGTCATTATGTACTCTATTTCAAATTTCTTGTGTGTGTTTTAATGTGTTTATGATATCAAATTTAAGAAGGTAAATTTGAGAAGACACTGATTCACCCCCCCCCCTCTAAGTGTCCTAGTTTCCAGCAATTGGTATTAGATACTGGTCCTCCTGAATCAAGTATAACAACTTGGAGGTGATCTTGAAGACACACGCATGGGTACATCATCAGAGTCAATGTTGAAGAAGAGGTGTGAAATTTCTCAAGCTCTTATAAAGGAGTTAAAGGAATAAATCAAGCTTAAATAAATTAACCATGGTCAAGAACTAAATGAGATGGCTTCATTTGTTGAAAAATTGTTAAAGGCCCTAAAAGATAAATAAAATGATTGTCTTAAGTTTGAAGAGGAACTAAATATCCTGAAGATTGAATTGGCATGAGTTATTAATCATCTTGAAGGCTTACACAACAAACAAGAACATTACGATAAAGTATAACATGATACATGCCAAACAACTATTCAATCCAAGAGTGGAGGATGTGAAAAATTAAATGCAGAAGTAAAGACCATAAAAGAAGAGTTGGAACAAATAAAGAAAAAGGATTTGAGAGTTAAATGAAGTCGAACTTATTGTCAAGAATTTTTTTAGCCTAAGAAGGAAAACAAAGAACATAAGAGGATCTTTAGGCAGCCAACTGCAAGAATATTATCAGGTAAGTTTCATGGAGTCTATTTTTCATGCAACATCTTTGGACATAGAGCTAGAGATTGTAGAATAAAGGTATATGAAGGTTATCCATGGAGATATTGTAGGTATGACTATGAGAACAACATAGCGTGTTTTAATTGCAAAGGAAAATGTCACATAGTCAAGAACTATTTAGAAGATCTTGTAAATCAATTTTGGGACAAGAATGAGGTTGTTTTCTTTAATTGTCATGAGCTAGGGAATTTTTCCAAACATTTTTATGAACCACCTAGATTTAGCTATAAGCTTGAAGCATTCTAGAGACACGGAAAAAGGATACACAGAGAAAATTCAAACTCCAAAGATATGGTTAAGAGAGATTCTAAAATGAAGATAGAAAAATGGGTATGCAAGGTCAAGGAAGAAAAATTAGAAACTGGGACATCAAAGGATGAAAAAAAGATAGCAAGGGAAGATTCTGAAGAAAAATAATAATATAATTCAGTCACAAGGGAAGAAAACACAGGTAAGATAGTAGAAAATGATGACAAAGACAAAAAGAAAGAAAACAACTCTATTACAAATCATGAAGAATGTTTTCCCCAAGAAATATTAGAACAGGTGTGTGAATTACAATGTATATGTCCATCTAGCACCCAAGAGAAATATGAGAGCTCAAATGATCTGGTGGTCACACCAAATATTATATCTCATAATATTAGCAAGAAACAAAGAACAAAGAAGGAAAGAGCTAGGTCATCATGTTTCCTTAACGAATTTCTCCTTTTCTGAAGTGACTCAAAAAGTTGGTATGCCTTCTCTAGGCTTCTATAAGGTGTACACTAGATGTAGGAAACATAATTTGAGGATGTTTTTTGTATCCATTAAGTTTTCAAGGTATGAAATTGTCTGTCTTGCTCCATATTGAGATTTGTGTATATGTTGAAATGCTTGATTTTTTTTAATGGTCTTAAAGAGAAATCACAATCAATAAGTGTTAAGGAGTCACATGGAATGTCATGATTTTTCATGGATCTAATCAGCAGGTGTCATGTATTCCCATGTGTACATGGTGTGAAAAGGATCTTCGTTAGTGTCTTGCTCAATTATTGAGTGTCTAAAGTATGTGGAGGCTCAAATAATCTTATCTGAATTTTATAGAAGTTTCTATCCATGAAAATTTGTATTTGTTGTTAGGATTTTTTTTACTAAGGTCACTTAGTCAAGTTCATTATCTTCCATGAGGTATTTCTTCAAGAAAAATATCTTGCTCTAAGTATTTTGAGTTCATAAAGTATATATGTGTGCTTGAGTTTTCCTATGTTAATTCAATAAGTTAGAGATTATACATTGGGTAAATACATGTTACTGTCTAGTGTTGAGATGGGTTCACCAAGCCTAATCTTGAAATAAGTCATTCAAGCTCACTGTTGTGTTCTAAAGAGGTAGTTGTTCAAGTAAAACCTATAAGGTAAAGATCTAAAATTTCTTTAAAATATCCTTATGACCATGTGCCAAGTAATTTGGGTAAAATTGAGAAAGAGGGAACCATGCATAGACTAAGGTAAATGAATGTCAAAACTAAATCTAAAGGTGGAAAGTTAAGTATTCTTGAATACTATATATGGAATAATCAAGAGAGTTTCAAGTGTGATTTGGGAATTCGTGTCTTTTTAACTACTAACAGTGATGTTTAGTATGTCAAATAAGTTATTCACAGTGTGTATGAACAAGTTGTGAGATCACAAGAACAAAATTGTGCAACTTGAGGCTTCATTGTGTTTGAATTTGTTTTCACAGTGTCAATTAGTAGTATAGATGGAAACCGAGATTTAGATGTCTTAATGATGGAATCTAAGTCTAAAATTCTATACATATCATCTATACATCAAGGACTAAAGGATTCAAGTGTTCTTGAGGCATAAAAGTGGGTTCATTCTCAAAAAATCATGATAGTATTGGTAGAATTGATGTGGTGTCAAAAGGATCTTATCCGAGTCATAAAATCTTACAAATTGGGTAAGTTCTTTTTGACGTGAGCATTCAATACTTGAGGAAGGATGAAAAATGACAAAATGAGTGTTTGAATCTAGTGTAGTTATTTTTTGAAGTGATCTTACTGTCTCAAGGTTAAGTGTATAGCTATATTAGAAGAATTAAGGAAATTCTAGTTTCAAAAGCTCATATGAAGGTAGGTGTGAAAGGTTTACATGATCATAATAGTGAAGAATTTCATCTATAGGTACAAAATGTTCTGAAGGGAGGTTTAAATCTTTCATACATATTATATGAAAGTACAGACTGGGAAAGTACTGGTGTAAGATTGAAAATAACGACAGAAAGTAATGCAAAATGGCCAAAGACATGATCTAGTTTTTACTCTTTTCAGTTAAGAACCATACGAATAGTAATATGGGACCGGGACTAAATAATGACTCAAAATGCATGATTTTGTCTACACATAGAACATTGGAAACAACAACATGATGAGATAGAATAGGAAGGAAGATACAACACCAAAAGAAAAGATGAGGGGCATAAAAAATATTGATTCATGATACGGGTTCACCAAAAATTTTACACCCTTATTAGATTATGTGAAATCTAAGAATAAGTGAATTAGGTACACTACATGATGTAAAGGGAGCTGCAAGGGGTTATTATGATTATTTAAGTTACGAAATTAACTATGTAATATTAGAACAATGCATTAATGATTTCAACTAATGTATGAATAAAGATATGAAATTGAAAACATAAGAGGTTGAGTGCACTTAGCAGGTTTTGGGAGTTCTTACTACAAAAATAGGGAGATTTGAACCTACTACTACTTGTTTATTGGAACTATGACTATAAATTGAAATGGGGTAGGAAGATACAACTATATTAGGACCTTCCATATAGTATTGAACCTATTGTACAATATTGGACCCTCTTGTTTTTTGGATCGGTAACTTCATGAGACTATTGCCTATCTATATTTTGTAGTCATTATCAAACCCTCATTGTCATTCATGTTGCAAATCTCTCTAGATTTTTTAATATGATCTCAAGCCATAAACATGGATATAAATCCCTAAAAAATAAACAATAGTTGAGTGTTGGGGCACCCCTCTACACCCCTAATATTGGTACTACTCGAAAGAAGCCTCAAAATACACTTCATTCTCCACCTAGCATGTGATATCTAACTAAATGCAACTATATTTGGAAACTTATTTGAGAATTCTTGAGTTGAGTTTTGATTTTTCTGGAATCTTTGGAAAAGGTATGTTTGAGTTCTTGTGGATGAGATATAATAATGTATTGACATATAAAGAAGCTTCAGACATATAGAGATTTACTCCCTAATGATTATAGATGTGTCTTTGTAATATTTAAGGAGACTTTGGTGCCATTTTCAAGTTTTATAAGTGAGTGTATCAATTTAGTGCCATGGGATTACCATGTTAGCAAATTTGATAATATTAGCTTTCTTATATATGGTTTTAAAGATGAATTATTAAAGAAATATTGGCCAACATGGAGTAAAGGACCCATTAGAGAATTTGGAATAAAAAGTAGAGATGTAGGGTACATCATTGAAAAATCATATAGATAGGTTAAAACCAAATATAAATTCCTTACCAAATTGTGCGGCCTTAAGAAGAGACAAAAAACATGTTAAATGAATTTTTCATCCTGTCAGGCTGAATTAGTATAACGATTTTATGCATTATACTCTTAAAATGTGTAGGTTTATTAGTTTATAAGCATAAAAAACTAGAAAAAATACTTCAAAATGTACTATGTGGGAATTTAGAGGTTTTTTCTATCTTAGCAAGAGTGCATTGTCAAAACCAATAGTGTCAAAGAGTAAATTACCAAAATTGAGTGTCTACAAATGTCATAAACTCATCAACAAAGGTGGTGTCCTGGGAAGTGTTTCAAGAGTCCAATATATTCATAGAGACTCAAAAAAAATAGAAGGAAAGGAATTGTCTCTCCATCTAACTTGTCATTGAAAGAATCTATGAAAGAAGGGAGAAATATTGATATAACAGAAACAAGGGGGCCTCTCTTTACTCTTAAAGTTCTTATAGATTGTTAAAAACCCATATTTTTTTAATGAAGATTCTTCTAGAGAGGAAAATTATATGATTTATTTGGTGATGGATAGTAAGGAGAAAATTACTAGAATAAAGAGAATTACGATAAACCTTATATATGTTGGGAGTGAAAGTGAACAGGGTAAAGAAAGTATGCTGAGAATGGAAGGTTTTTAAGGGACTAAATCTAAAGATAGTGGGTCTGGAGGAAGACATGACCACATTCAAATGGAAATGTAATAAAGGATTTTAATATTGGAAAAAAATGGCCACATTGAAGAGTGGTCCATAAATAGTGAACTTAGACAACTTATCTATCCTAACAAGTATAGTTGGCTGGGAAAATGTAATAGATCATAAAATTGGGCTCTCATTTAAAGACATGGTTATAAAAACTAATGACTCTTTCCTAAATAAGCTTCCGTCTTTTAGGAACATACTAATTGTGATACAAAATTACTTTGAAGGATATTGGGAAAGTGAAAGGATACATTTGCATGATTCCAAAGAAATGTATTGAACACAACTAAAAGAGCTAGAGAAGTTGTTTTGGATTTATTGATAGAATAGGAGAAAGAGGACTAGTGTATTAAGGACTTGTAGAAAAATATTATCCTTTCATGCACAGTGAGGGCCCAAATTTTTTATTATAGGGCACCTCGTAGATCTTATGTTATGGTTCTTAAAGAAATTTAGTTGAATTTTTAGCTGAGTAGAATTTCTTTTTTGCTACCAATACAAATCTCAATTATGTAAAAAGTTTGATGAATTATTATTCTCTTCGACATAATATTAGGAGAATATATTATGTGAAGCATATTAAAATAATTTTTACTACCTTTGAATGATTCCTACAATCCTAACCCTTTTATTGGTGATGTGGTGTTAAGGGATTTATTTTCATACATTCAAAATGAGATTAGGATTGCAAAAGAAAGGGATATTTATGCTAAAAAGGAAGAGTCTAAATATTTATGGATAAAAGAATAATATCCCAAACCTGTTGTGATTATAGGGGATTACAATAAATAATGAAAAAATTTCTTTAGGAATAAGGTAGATGACATTAGGAAATCTCGGGTAGAATTAAGACAAAAAAATCTTCAATAACTAGGTCTTCAAGATTGCATTTAGTGGAGATATTCCTACCACATTTTCTCAAGAAACAGACATCGATATCTCCACTAAATGTTGAAGAGGGAAGGTTGAGATCTTTTTTTATTCATTAGAACAACGGGAAGAAATAGGATTAAGTGGTTGGGGTTAACATTTCATCTTCCTTTATTTTGGGCACCACTCATGCTCTTTATAAATAGAACTCTCTTGGATAAGGAAAAGGAAATTCAAAATTGGATAAAATTTGAAGCAACCCTAGATTATTATGTAAAACCTAACAAACATGTCATTTCACCTATGGATATTTATGCTTTGTGTCGATGAATAAATTTAAAATAAAAGGAAGGTAATGGAATAATGGCCTACCATAGGAGGAATGTTGTTTTCAAATGTTGTTATGGAAGGGAACATCCAAGATACAATTGTCACTACCAAATATACAAAATTCAACATTTACCACTTTTCCACTTTGTGTCTTTTGGGATATCTATTGTAATGGTTGAAAATGATCTTCTCATGTTTTAGCTTCTCTTATTTATGTAATTATAAATATATATATATATATATATATATTATATACATATATATACTATATACTATATATAGTATACATATATATATACATATATATGTATATATATATATGTATGTATATAGAGATAGAGGGAGGGAGAGTAGCGAGACAGAGAGAGAGATCGAGTACCAGAGGAAGAGATATATATATATATATAGATATATATAGACATATACATATATACATATACAACATCTGTACCTATATCTACCCATCTGTGTATCTATATATACATATATATCTTATATATATACATATACATATATACATATACACATATGTATATATATACACATATGTGTATATATACATATCTATACATATATATATACATAGTAGACATAATCTAACATATATAGATATGTATATACATATATACATATGTGTGGTATATATATATATATATATATATATATATATATATATATATATATATTAAAGGTGAGGAGGACTCGCCAACCCTCTTTTATCAATAAAAAACATCTTCCAATTAGGATATGAAATAAAAAATGTTGGATAGTTATCATTAGTCCTCAACTAGTTGTTAATTATATTCAATATTTAAACAATATTATTCCAAGAAGGTTGTACAAAGAATAATATGCCAAATTCTAAATATAATATGGCATTTTATACGAAAAGAATAATCTCATATACCTAACAAAATTTGGGATCCCAATAACCATTATTAAAAAAATGATAAATGTGAGGAACCTAGAGTAAACTTATTTTCAAGATAATTATTTTTGTTTTCATTGTTTTCATGGCAATTGTAAGCTTATAGATTTGTATTACATGCTGAGTATACAAAAATGTCAAATTTAGTACCTTCAATATGTGTATAAATATTTTTTTCATGTAACTTTGTGCTTAAACTTATATAGATCCCCACACACACACACACACATATGTATATGTATAGACATATGTATATGTATATGTGTACATGCGTGCGTGCATGTATACATACATATATGTATATGTGTGTGTGTGTGTGTGTGTAGATATATATATATATAATGTATATATATATAGATATAATATATATATATATATATATATATATCTATTAATATAATATATATATATATCTATATATATAATATATATATCCACATTACATATACATATACATATGTATTATATACATATATACATATACACAGATACATCTACATATACGACCTATGTATATATATACTATACCCATTACATATACATATACATAGACTACATCACACACACAACACACCCACACCACCACACCCAACACACACACCCACAAGATATATATATATATATATATATATATATATATATATATATATAGATTATATATACATATACACATATACATATACATATACATATGTATATATATACATATATACATATACACATATACATATACATATACATACACACACACACACACACACACACACACACAACACCACACACACAGATATATATATATATATATATATATAATATATAGACACACACATATACATATACATATATGTATGTATGTATTCATACACATGCATATGTGTGTGCATGTATGTAAATATGCATTTCAAGATGTAATGTATGTCTATATACATCTGTATAAATTTGGGTATAATGGTATATGAAAAAAGAAGTTTATACACATACTAAAGAGATTAAATTTAACCTTTTTACATGTTATTCATGACATAAAAATCTATAAGATTAAAATTGCAATGATAAAAATAAAAATCATAGAATTATCTTGGAAAACAAGATTCCACTAGGTTCCTAACATTTATCATTTTCATAATAATGGTTAGTCTAATCCTAAAGGTTATTAAGCCCATGATATAATTTTTTTTGTATAAAATGTCATATTATATTTATAGTTCGACACATTATTCTCAATACAACCTTATTGGAATAACATTTATCAAATATTAAATACAAATAAATAACTACTTGAGGACTAGCGACATTTATCTCAACATTTTTACTTTCATATCATTACCATCCAAAGCAATTTTTGCTAATCGTTAGTACATACATATAACCATGTTAAATCCAATTGATATTTATGTTCTCAAACTTCTTTATTTTCGTATTAATTATTAAATTAATATTTTTCAAGAAATAATTAAAAATCATAAACATATTTCAGTCCTAGCAATGGTTGGGTTCCCAATATTACTATTGTTGTATAATCATGCTTCTTTGAAAATATTCATTACGTGTGTATAGAAATTTTTAATGTAATTAAATCCTAGTTGAAATATTGTAAATAAAAATTAAAAACATAGTTACATATCCATGCTCGTAGGTATAAAATATAAACTAGGATTTTCCAAATAAGTTTATTAATGAAATATGTAAATATGATATTGAACTAGAAATATAATACTTTAATGTACATATCCCAAATTATGACTTGATAATTTATTTGGAAAAATAGAGACCAAACTCAAGGTCTGAAACTCGTAAGAAGTCGGCCACCATTTCGACATGGTATCGTTATAACAAAGAGAGATATATTTTTATGAGCAGAGCTCTTACATTTATAGAAAAAGAAGGAGAGAAGAAGAAGAGAAAGAGGGGGAAAATTGAAATCAAATTTCTAACCACCAACAACAAGCAATAAATTCTCTAAAAAATATGGTAGCCTCTGGTTATCCACTGCAACACGCCATTTTCCTTACTAGAGAAAAGATGATGTTGGTAGTTGTGTCACCTGGAAATGTATATTTTACATATTGGATAATTATTCCACATTTACGTGTATCTATCCTTAATAAAATTAACAAATCTAGTTTCCATTGTATAGAGGACGCTGAGATCTTTCCATCGATATAAGGTTTGCAAAAATCGGATCGTCCGATCAAAATATATGGTGATTTTAGTCTCCTGCGGAAAACTATTGTTTTCCTTTGATACGCGGATTTCTCCTCTCAGTTTTGCATGGCTTTTGACTTCCACGGTTCTTCCTTGTGTTTTGCGGATTTTCCTACCTCTCTGCTTCATTTTGTGGCCTCCAATGCAATGTGACTTTATATTAAGATCCACAAACTTATTTTAGATTTTCTTTTACCTGCGGCTCTCTGTTTCAGTGTGGTGCAGCTCTTCTAACATCCGCAGACCCTTTTTCTTCAATCCACGGCTTTTCTGACCTCCGCGGAATGCTCTAATTTTTTCATGGATAATTTATGACTTCAGCAGCTTAATATCCTTAGCTGCAACTTTCTAATATATTATTTTCTTCACACCACGACATTATTCTTTTTCCCCCAGTTCCTGACTTATCTTCGTGGCACACTATTTTGCATTCGCCGCCTATTCTGACTTCGACGACATTTCATCTTTTGCCACGAAATAATCCAAATCTTCACGGCCTTTGTTCCAAGTCCGCGACAATCCAAGTTGTTCTATTTTTGCAAGGGGTGCAAAAATAGACAACATTAACTATATGGTTTTGGGGCCTTTCTTTGTGTGGGCCAATGTGACCCGTCTGTAGGCTTCTTAAGGTTTTTTGGTAGATCATTTTCTTGCCCATAATATATTGGCATGCAAAGTAATAAGGTCTTAATTTAAATTCACAAGCCTATACATACATATGTGCATTAATGCATTTAGAGCATATAGAGATATTAAGAATCAATTAAGAAGAAACTAAATGAGTGATAGAAGAACTTCCAAAAATAATTGCAAGTATTTAGAAATCTGAAGAACATCTAACAATTATAGTGCATTTCTTTAATCATTTATAGAAAGCATTCATGAAAATAATTATATTTAAATATTTACATGACATCAAACTCCATATTAATATACATTATACTTAATGTAAAATCAAAGGCCCTAATAATAACGAGAGAGATAATACATATCCGTTAAAACATCCCCATGTTTTGCTACTACTCCATTATATAGAGTGCATTTGTGATGTAAAACACATTTATATAAAAGAAATAAGGCATCTTGAATTTGAAATGATTTTTTTTACGTAGGAGGTGTTCTCTTATGAGGAAGCCCTCTAATGGAAAATGTATATTTCCTAGGGAATAGGGTCTTTTGGACATTTTTTCGGATACGAATTTTATCACATATTTCTATTTTTCTAGCACTTTTTTCCAACTATTATACCATCGCAGAAATCTACGAGTAATGTTATTTTGAAATTTCTATGGGATTTACAACACATGATTTATGGATTGAGCTTGATGATTTTTAGGTTTGGTTAATCTATGTGGACTTGTCCATATGTACGAGTTATACATTTTCCCTTTTGAATTGCTACAAATCACTTTCTAGATTCATAGAGCTTTGAAGTATAAACCTGAAATGTTGCAGTATGCCTCGATGAAACATAAAATTGATAAAATAAAGTCCATATATTCTTTACAAGAAACCGAAATAGATCTGGGTTCCTATAACTCTTCACGATGTTTTATTAATTGCATGACAATAACAAATATGCATTTCTCTATGATTCAAAAGGAAAGAAAAACAAAAGACCAATAAAAATGTAAGAAAAAATTAAAACACTATTTAAATAGATATTCTGACCAAATAAAGTAGTATAAGAAAAGTGAAAATGATTAAAACAAAAGGATTAGAAATTGATAGTTGAGCTTTCATATTGATTGTAGGCTATTAACTTGATAAATGTCACAAATAAATGAGTATGTCATAGAGGAAGGCTAAGGTGACTATCATGATAGTAACCTCATCACCACAATTATGTAAATTGAATGCAATCTAGTTTTGTGTAACATTATTTATTAAGTTTCCTGTAACAACATAAGATAACATATAATGCTATCATTTAAGCATTTAGGGATCAATTCCCGTGTATTGTTATAGTTTATATGTTTAGAGTACATTTATCGATTTTTTTTGCTTTTTGTGGGGACCATACATAATTCAATCTCTAAACTGATGTTACTCAAACAAGTTTTTGTTTGCGAAATTTTCTTGTCTTATATGGTGCAATGTATAAGATAATTCCCCCATTATACTGTATTTAATGTTCATTAAGGATCTCATACATCATCTCAAAATCATAATCTAGGTAGAGGTAAGACCCAGTGAATGTAATCACAAAAACCTATAAACAATTTTGACACTTATTAATTCAGTTGAAGTGCCTTGTTTATTTGTGACATGTTAATTTAAGGGCATTCCATCATACATAAATCATCATAATCTTCATCATCATTTGTTTCTGTCAAGATATCCTGATGCTTTTGGAATCAGTATGGGGCAATGTGTAGATGCATAAAAAAGATATATCTACACCAATCATAGTAACATGGATACTTAGATATGCTACTATGAGACCAATTTCCTCTAGCTATTGTCAAAGGATTATGGACCAATCTATTTTCCTATAGGGTCTGGTATGTCTTATGTGTCCTGATCCCAGTTGTGATGTCCCTTTAGGGGTCTATCATCCATTCTATGATCACCATCTAGGAATGATTCCCAAACCTATCTTGGCTATTGTGGTTTATTCTAACTATTGAGAGCTCAATCCTATCCCCTTTTCTACTCTGGCCAATTTATAGGATATTTCTTTAACTTAAAAATGACCAATGGATTTTCAAAACCTTCTCTAGATCTACTTCCTTCCTATGCTTGAGATTATATCAGGATTAAAAAATTTGACACCCATCCCTCTTAATAGCTATTATTGTCACAACTACCTTCATGGACATATATGCAAAATGTTGAATCACACTTGCAAAGGACATGGTGAAAGCTTGTGTTGACAATGGGAACTTATAAGCATTCATATGGAGAGCTCTCAAATAATAAAATGAATATTTCTTGTTAAAAGCATCACAATATTCTCCAATTAGGACAAGAATCCATTACTAGGTCTCAAAATATATGTACGTAGCAAACAAAATATCAATATTGTGCTTAGTAAGCTGTTGAAATCGTTAAAAAAATTGATTATAGCAAAATAAATCTGAATTTCCAAATATCACCTCAGCAGCCGCATTGAAACCTAAAAGTATTTTCTTTATTGTGGCTTTACAATTTTCCTGTTGCTATATTGAAGCTTCTACATGGCCGAATGTGAGGGGTTATTAACTCATAGTTTAGTTCAAACTGGATGAAAATTAAAAGTAAGAAAGACAAATATCCAAATCCACTTAAAATAATCTTGGATGAAAACTGTTTGACCCACCATGAACTTCTGTCAGACCTAGTTTCTAAAAATAAAGCAACAAATCTTTCTACCCAATGCCACTAAAAAGTATTAAAAAAATTACTAAATTTATTGGAGATCTCCCCTTAGGAATAACCCCTTACCCAATGAAAATGTAAGAAAAAAGTGTGTTTTTTTAATTTAATTTTGTAGAAGTTTAGTAATATCAAATTGACTTGACAGACAAAAATCAAATCCCATATGCAGTTTTGGATTGGTTTAAACAAAATTGCATATTGTGGCCCCTACCATGTTGAAGTCCTTATATCTTGTCTTCGGCAAGATACATAAGGTTGAGTGAATCTAATTGGATGGCTTCAAGACACAACTCAAAATGGAGCAAAACTTGACCTCTTCTTTACTTGTTTAATTCAAGTCTTTAACTTGTCTCCCATTTGGATTAACTTTTCACAAGAAACATATATGTGATGAAGGCATTAATCACATTGAATATAGAATGTAAAAAGGATGTTGAGATTATATATAGCTTAATTTATCATTTGATGATATGAATTGCTAATATGCTAAAGGCACATTTTTCAAATGGTCTTTTAAGGCGGTTGTGGCTCACACATGCCAAGGCAATTTAGGGTGAGGAGTTTCACTTGAGTGGTCATTGATGTAAAGTACCAACAAAACCATTGATTAGCATTTCTCTTTCTTTGACTGCTACTTTTTTCGGTGCAATCTATCCTGCGCCAAAGTCATCAACTTGTCATACTTTATAAGTCATAAGATTAAATATAACATGGCTCCTCATACCGTGAATGCTCATGTGGGCACAACTCCTTGCTGACTTAACGAATGAATGTGCAACAAGTTTGATTGCAAGGTAGTCACGACCTGTCCATGACAATGTTCCAAATACTAACTAGCTTTTATGTGACATCAAGAAACATAAAAGCTATCAATAATTATAGCTTTGAAAGGTGAAAACAAGAATGGTGAGAATCGATTAGAGTGCTCCAAACCAGCCAAACATATGCCAAATTTTTCGTGACCAACATGACGCTTAAAATTTCGAATCCATTACATAATGTCTTACATCATTATCCATGGTCTGTTAGAGACATTGCAAACCAGAGGTGGGTGAGGTGTGATGCTAAGAGTCGCGAGGAAAAGAGTTAGTAGGAACCTGAACCTGAACTAGGTGTGCTTTTTAGATGGTAATAAGATATTACCGAGAGCCCTAACCAAAAGGTGGATCTTGTACTAGGTGCAATTTTATTTAATAATCACGATCTATACAATGTGTCTGTATTTTACACCCAACATGCATATTCCCCTATCTCCAACAAATACTCTTGCAATCCTTGTAGTATACCGAAACATGTAAAACCCCAAACCTTATTGGAGTTTTCCATGTAATTTTTTTTTGTTGTCTACCCTAAAATAATTGTTATTGGGTGTAGGCTATCTTGACATTAGATAATGTAAAACTGCTATACATATAAGAATGTAAGAAAAATAACATGCCTTAGCATGTCCCACTTGTAAATACCTAAAAGTTTCACAAATAGAGACATGGAATTAACACTTTGAATTTAGTTCAACTGGGAAGTTCAAATTGGTCTCGAGTTCGAATCGTTCCCATGTCCCTAAAAAACAATTATAATCCTAAACAAATTCTGCACAATATTCATCAGTAACATTATTCTTAAACATTTCCTTTGTTTTATTGTAAGGTGTAGTAGTCCATAGCTTAAGATTCTTTTAAACAATTCATTTATTGATATCTACAAATAAAGATTCATTTGCAAGTAATTCTAATTATGATATCACCTGACAATCCTAGGATACTATTTAAGGTAGATCTAAACTCAAATGACACCTCTTATTGGAAAGATCATTTTCTCAATGGAAATAACTAACATGTTAGCATACTAATCACCCTAAAAAGATGGAGTATAAATGATTAAGTTGAGCCCAGAAATGACCAAGTCCCTGAGCAGAGGATGAGCGCGTGCAGAAGACAAGGTAGGAAGAATTGTGTGATGTGAAGAACAACATGAAATAAGAACTAAGTGCATGCATGAACATTCTAAACAGTTCAGTTTGAGTGAAGGACTAATGTAGCTACCAAATCATGGAGGCGCGTGGAGGCGCGCACGCCGGAGGAAGCAGAAGTTAAGGCATTCAAGGACTTAGGATTCAAAAAGGTGTTCTTGGAGAACCAAGGAGAGGCGCCCACAGGTGTGACAATTCGGACTTAGCCAGTTTTTGAAGCCTTTTGGATAGAACACATGAAGAACGTGTTCCATTTGGATAAGGTTCCAGCCTGGCAACATTGTCGCTAGAAGGAATATACCTTGCGATAAGAAGATCCAAAAAGCTAATCATGACACTCGAGAGGCATGCACCTGATCATGATCCACACCTTGACACTTGGGGCCAGATCTGAGGTTGCTTGAGGAGTTTGTTGGAGAGGTCAGATGCCTATTTATAATGTGCTTGGGTTCGCAAAGAAAAAGTGTGAACAGAAGAGGCATAGGTGAGCTCTGAGAGGTTACTGGAGAACTATGGGATAAAATGGGTAGATGATTATAGGAAGGATGTAATGGGGAATGGAAGAGAATGGATCAAATTTTGTTTGTGAGCATACATGTATGGATCTAGGGTATGGTGTATGATGTATGGTCTGCCACTCTGTGATGTTTTGGCTAGTAATACTATGAATGAATATGATAAGGTTACCACTGGGTTTATATTAATATCTCCTTCTTATATCTGCATGTTTCTATTATGCTTTAGTGTTCTTCATATTGCTCATGAACAGATGTTTCTTTTGATGATTTAGTACTTCCTAGTTCTTAATTACATTATGGCTTTGCATTTTGCTTATGACTAAGGGGTCTAGAAGCTTTCTAGCTCTATAGCTTTTTCATGTCTTCTTAAATCACTAATTCATTAATCATGAATGTTCTTTCCACTAAACTCACATAAAAGAGAGACTCGGCTCCCTCTCGTGCACCTCGAGTGAGCACCCAGTCAAGCCCGCTGGGTGATAGTGCCAGTGCACATGAGGTTCCCTTGTTCTTGGTGGGTGTAAAAATGACTACATCTTGGTTCCATTGTTGGGACCTCTTTTTGAAGTTGTAGTGGAACATGGCATACATCATGGTGTGTGAAAAAGTGATGACGGAGCACTTAACCTTGGAAGTGTTGAAGACTTGGTTTAAAAGCACAAAGGATGAGTTTACTCAGAGATTCAACACTGGACCTGAGTTTGATGCACGAAGATGGGTGGAAGAGCACTCTGTATCATGAGTTATATAAAATGTTCTTCTGTTGTTTCCCAGTAGAACTTATTTGAATGGCTCTCGGCATATGCATCTAGGAAGGGGTGGTATTATAAATCACACCCTTAGACCCAAGAAACATATCAGCGGCTTACAAGATGTTGATCTAACCTGGACCCATGTTATAGATCATTGGTGGAAGGGAGTATTGAATAGCTACACTCTGGAATACGTGGTTTCCACGTATTCTTGTCTTATATGTTGATGAGTTTGAGTTTTTGCGGGAGCCAAGAGGATCGTTTCTTGTGCGCTATCCCGATAGCAATCAAAATCTTGATGGTAACTCATGAGTTTAGAGGCATTTCCTATGGCCGGCTAAACCACTCTAGGTGCTTGGTGAGGAAGCCAAGTGTGGGGAACGATGGCTAATATAATGACTAAAAAGGAAAGGGAGGAGAGACGTCTCAAGTATAATGAAGCACGTGAGAGGGAGATTGGCAAGACAACGCGAAGTTGCAGGATTGATGGAATTATGGAGGCATACATGTTACAGGAAGGAGAGGTTCACATAGAGGATGTGGAACCTGAACAGTCGGTGCTACCCCATATTGGCAAGCACCGGAAGAGAGAACCCCTTGGCTTCTGATGAGATCCTGTCATATGGAGGAAAGAAGAGTCGTTAGGCATGCATCTAACCCCACCTAGCAACCAAACCTTGTGCTTGGTTTGTTCGAACTGAGGGAAAAGTATTTCTCCATTTGATATCAGTGGAAGCAACCGATCGGCACCCAGGTAGATACAACTTCTCATTTGGGACATCCATCTATGGTCGTTCACACACTATTCCAGTATTTGGTGGAATGTTTGGACAAGGCACGTATACAGACAAGTTTTGTGCGGTTAGGAAGTGGTGGAGGAAATACGATCTGGGAGTGGTTCACTAGTTCACAAACTGTCAGCATGTAATTCAGTGGGATGATGGTGAGCATTCGGCAGACAAACTGCAGGCCCTATACCTAACAGGAGGAGGATCTGGAGGTGGAAGTGGTAGGAGCTAGTGGCTCAGGATCTAGTGGGTCTGGTGGTGGAGGAAACACAAGAGGGAACCAAGGTTCTGGGTCAGGAGGACATGGGCCTCAGCCACCTCCTCAAGTCTTTTTCGAGATGTCTCTACACTTACTTGATTACAGTGGGATAGAAGATGCCTTAGAGCATGTGCATAAGTGTGAGCTGCTATGGTGCACTCAAGGGGATCATGACCCAGGATCGAAAGGCTAGTCAGTTTGTGACAACCTTGTAAGGACGCGTGCATAGTTGGTATAGAAAGTATGACCCTCATCAGAATGTTGTGGATTATACTGAGCTGAAAAATGCGTTCTTAGCAGAATTCCATATACCTGTGTTTGAACAAAAGAGCATCAGCTCTCTCAAGGAAATCTAATAGGGAATGGCAAGAGAGCATGCAGGAATATGATGCAGGCTTTAAAACTCTATTGTCTAAAGTTATCTTATGATATCCACCCTTCACAACATGCTCAGTGGTTTGTTGAGGGTTGATCACACGCCTTTAGGAGGGCTTTGTCTCATAAAACATTCACAGACCCGCAAGTGAAGCCTTGGAAGCTGACTTTGCACGTTGAGGCCAGTTGGTAGTGTTCACACTGGTGTTAGCCCATTTTTAGAGGCTACAGATCGCTTCCATGGCTAAACAAGTTGGAGAAATTATCTGTGAACACAGTTCCATGAGACACACGGTGGGATGTGGTGCACAGATTGTGACGTAGAAGGACACACAAAGGATAATGGTTATGTACTCGAAAGGTCAGTGTACACCATAGTCATTAAATTTTCGAAATATGTCACAGGGACCATGATGCAAGTAGGTGCCCCCTTGTTACAGCGCACATCCATAAAAATGCATCTTGTTATTATAAGATATGTACCTCAACCACACATGACACCAAGGATTACCGATTGATTGACCAGATTCATGAGGCAATTGATCTTGGTGTGCACCAGACTGGCATTGCCAGTAGTTCCAAGGAGATGAAGGTTTTCGGTATGAAGAGCGTGTAGATGGAGGTGTAGGTGGAAAAGGATTTCATAGAGGATTTAGATGGTCGTAGTGGAACCGCGGGGGAAGAAGTGAGTTCCCCCTGGAGACATGCTTTAATTGTGGAGCCACTAACCATTATAAGCGTGAATGTCCTAGATCTTCTACAATGCTCATGGTGTGGAAAGAAACACAAGTACGAAGAGGATTTCTCTAAGTTATATGAACATATGAGCCAGTACCACCAGAAGGATAAGGGCATTGCCATGGTGAGTATTAAGAAGGCTAACGTGCACTATGGCTCCCACAAGTAGTACTTGAATCAGAACTAGAACCTTTTATGGTAACTAACAAGGGCGTTGAGTCTACACGCGCAAGAGAAGTACCAAAGCAGAGACCTCTGGTTTCAAGAGAAAAAGTAGTTACATGGTAAGTATCCAAACCTGACCTCACCAGAAAGAAGTCTACCAGGAAACCATGGAAGTAATTAGGAGCTTACAAAGGAGAGATCCAATGCTTAAAAGAGAAAACTAGAAAAGATGAGAAAGGTGAAGACCATGTAGAAGCACCAAAGGATGACTTGGATGAGGTTAAGGATGTGTGTAAATGTTGCGTGAGGCAAGAGACATTATTCCCCTGTTAGGAAGCATGGTTGAGAGAAAAGGTACCATGCACATGGGAAGATGAGCGTGAGAGGTAGGTATCCTCATGCTAATCTATCCCTCACAGTCTTGATTATGACAAAGTAAATTGTGCTTGAATGCAGTTGTTGATGGATGACTCTTGAGCAACATACTAATTTACATAGGTGCATAGGTAAATGTATTTACTTTAGATGCATGTAATCAAATGGGGAGACCTCCATTGTAGCCCTCTTCAAACATGTTGTATATGGAAAACATGACAAAGGTTATGCCCATCGGTGTCTTGAAGGATGCAACCATTACCATTTAGGTGACTAAGTTTACTAAGGATTTTAAATTCTTAGCACTTTTCGAGGTAGAATAATTTCTCAGCGTTACTTGGGTGCCAATGGTGTTATAAGAATAATGCAGATCTTCAGTTTAACAAGGGGTACATAAGCTTTCAAACTAAGGAAGAGAGGGTGATTATACCACTTTCTGGTGGAAATTCCACACCCTATAATGAACCCCTTAGAGAGGAGGTCCTGGACATAGAATATATGTGCACTCCATAAGAGATCCAAAGACCATCCACCATATAGAAGGAGTCATCTAGTTTGATGATGCTCAATCTATCCATGTTATACTACTAGTATAACATGCGATAATTTGGCGCATGGGACTTAAGAATCGATAGGGTGACATCTGAAAGGATCGGTAACCATAGGGAAACCATGGCGTGTACACAGTTTGGTACCTGGGAGGAAAAGCAATAACCAAGTATTCTAGGGATCCATACCCTGAGGTCTTTTTGAGAAAAATGGAAGCTCAATGTAGGAAGGACGAGCGACGATTTATGTTGGGTTATGTTTCGATAGGCACAACAGTGAGGTGGTGGGCTACACATAGTGAAAAATTGTTGGAATGGCATGCAAAGTTATAATTGTGCTCACTATCTGATTCTTCAAGGAGTAATACATCCACTGCTATCAAGGATTACAATGGTAATGAACCCACCTCTTCCCACATCCAAGCATGTGAGAGGGTCTAAGGAGAAGGTGTGAAAGCTTTACCACCCTCCCTTTGGGGTGCACAGGCTGTATTTGACACTACAAGGTTATGCGTGCGCTTGGAACATCCATTTTGAAACTCGCTGCCAAACAGGAAATTGGTAGGAATTAGCAGCTTAACCTGGTCCACACATTTGAGTACCGAAGTACCATGCACACCGGTTGATGAGGCATTACAGGCTATCAAGCACCTCAATATGGTGGATTGCGCCATGATGGAAGATAGATTAGTAAACTTACTTGGTGGACCTAGCTTAGAAGCGTGGTTCAAAGAGGAGGAACTAGAAGAAATATAATTCAAGTGCACGCATGTGCTGAAAAGGAGAAAGGAAAGATGGTATAGGTTGATTGATGGAGAGGAGATGGAGAGCCTGAATGTCAACCATTCGGTTGGAATGTGTGAAGTAGTTGACAATGTGCAGATGCATGTGCACATGCGTGTATCATGAACCACTCAAAACCAAGAAATTTAACATCAGATTGGAGAAGGAGCCCAAGGAAACTATTATTGGGGACTACTGTTTGGACAAGGAAGTATCACAAGATAATCGATCTCTTGCGTGAATTTGAGGATTTATTCCCACATAGATACCATGAGTTGAAAGGTGTCCATCATTCATTGGGGGAAATGAGGATAAAGTTTAAAGATGGTACACACCCACTCAGGAAGAAACCTTACCGGATGAATACTCAACATGCGTGTAAGGGTTAAAGAAGAGCTAGAAAAAATGATAGCATTCGGCTATCATTAAGGCAGTGGAGGAATAAAAATGGATAATTCCAATGGTGATCAGCATAAAGAAGGATGGGAGGATTAAGATATGTGTGGATTACAAGGAGTTTGAAAACTGTTTGTATCATAGATCCTTTTACCACCCCCTTCACTAAAGAGATTTTGGAGGGATTTGCTGGGTGCGAGGTCTATTCCTTCACGGATGGATTCTCGGGATATCACCAAGTAAGGATTGCTAAGGAAGACTAGGAAAAAACAACTTTCACCATTGAGTGGGGAAGCTTTGCATACATGGTCATGCCCTTTGGATTGAGGAATGCGCCCGTTGTATTTTCACACATAGTGGTACAAGCAGTTCTGTTATCCCATAAAATTGAGAAGGGAAATTTCACAGGTAACCCATGGAAATTTTGTTCTGGTCCCTCGTTAGGGACCCCTTTGCGTTCGGAATGTTGCAAAGTCCTTTCCTGGGAAATCTAGTTTTTTGAACTTAGCCATTTTTGGTCTTTTTTGGTTGGGCGCACCTTTTATTTGTGCAACACAGAGTAACTTTACACCCCCTTCATTTCCTTTGGCGCACCCTTCAAAGTGTCAACACACATTTTGGTGCACCTCCCCATGATGCGCCTTTCTTGCATGCGCCAAGGCACATACGCCTTTCGTGTCAACAATATTTTTGGCGCCGCATTTTTGGTGCCCAAAGGCACATGTATTTCAACAACATTTTTGTTGTGCTAAAGGTGTAAATAATCACGTGTTAACAAGTGTTTTGGTGCACCAAAGGGTGCAAGGTTTGAAGTGTCGACAGGTGTTTTTGATGCGCCTCTTCAAAAAGTGGTTGGCGCATTTATTACACCTTTGCCTATATATAGGCGCATCCGCCCTGTCACTTTCACAATTAAAAACACACGTGATAGATTTTATTCCTCTACACCTGTCAGCATGCCTGTCGTCCTCATATCGCGTTCGTGGACCCCGCTTCGTCTCTCACGTTATATATAATCCGGGTAGGTGGTCCTTTTCCTCTTATGTTTTTTTGCTGTTGGTTGTTTGTTTGTGTAGTAGGAGGCATGGATTTGTAAAACCCCTCTTTTGCTATTCTTGTTGTCCTTCTCCCATGCTCTTCCTCCTCTTTCCAGATCTGCTGGTAAGGAGGACTTTGCCTAAGAAAAAATCACTTGGGCCTCCTTAGTATGCCCTCTTCACCATCTAAAAAACCCCGCAGAAGAGGCTTTGAACACATGCAACCCCTCTAGAGAAAGAAACAAGACTTAAAAGTTCATGCAACTGCATTTTCCTCTTCGCAAATTCGCCATGCTTGCTGCATAAAAAATAGTTGCGCCCTCAAGGTGCACTTTCCTTGCTTGCAACACCCAAAATCCCTGCGCCCTCTTGGCGCACCGAACTCCTATGTAACATTGCAAAAAATTGCGCCATTGGCACACCCTGCACCCATGCAACACCAACCTTACTTGCGCCAAGTATAAAACTATGTTAAACGGCGCAGGTGCATCTCCTGTTACAGTAACACATTGTCATGCAAACCTTTCATGCGCCGTGCCAAGTTCCCCCCTTGCGCACGTAAAAGATGATGTTACACACACTAAACCTACGCCCTTTGGTGCATCCTGTCCCCGTGCAACATGAAAATTATCTTCGCCCGGTATAAAACGCATATAAATGGCGCAGGCGCACTTCTGCTTACAACAAAAAAAATGTCATGTGCAGTATCCATGCGCCTTGCACCCTTTGGCACTGATTTTTCCCTTGTAACACCCTTTTTCTGTGCACCATACTATTTAACCCTGCAGACTGCAGTGTTCATGCACCCTACGCCCTGATGCCTTAAAATTGCTAACTCTTCCTTCTGTCAATGCTTTAATGGGAGATCAAACAGCTAACATGACTCTTCTGCGTTGGGTTTCACTTCTTCTTCTTGCAGATCAGCAACTGAGTTCAGAACTACATATGTCTACATCAAGCAAGAGACCAACCAAGTCTAAGGGTAAAGCCAAGCTTACAGAGGAAGAGATGAAGTACAAATATCAGAGGGTCAGGATGCCAGAATCCCAGGCAGAATGTGACCTGGATATAAGAGACTCTGAGCTCGGTCACATTGATATGGAAGATTTCTGGGCCAGAACTAGGAGGGTCACAGGAAGTCCCTGGATGGACAAACTGGTAGGCAGTGGCCTGCATTTTGCTGGGGGAATCCCAGTCAGTGCAGTAAACAACAAATTCATGATGGTAGTGGCCTGCTGCTACAACAAAGACACGAGGTGTGTCCAAAATGAGAAGGGTGAGGTCGTGATCAACCTCACTGCCCGACACTTCAAAATTATGCTTGGCATTCCTCACCACTGACACTTTGTGGCCGTAAGCCAAGAAGACTGCACCAAGGCTTGGGAGGACAACGAAGACCAGTGTATGCAATTGATGAATGAGGTATACCTGAAAAACAAGAAGGTGGTAACCAGATGGCCACAGGTCATTCATCGCAGCGATTTCTCTGAGGAACTAAGTGATACCATCACGTTCCTAAGCAGAGTATTTGGGCTTTCTGATGCCCACTACTTTCATAAATGGATGCTCAGGTACCTGGAGACAATGAACAAGAATGTGCCTGATCAACGCTTTGAGTGGGCGGAGATCATAAGTAGCACTATATCCGAGCAGCTCCAACAACTCACCACAACGGGGAGGTTCTACATGAACTCCTACGTAGTTTATGCTGCAGCCTCGGAGAGGGATTATCCAGCATTGATGCGATGCGGGGTTTGGCCCCAAGTGAAAATATATGAATACTACCCAGAGCTAAAGCTGGAAAATAGTATTTCACAGTTTACAAAGATCAACGACGCTTTCTTCTACGGCATCGTCTACCTTTTGAGGCCAAACATGACTCACGGTCATACGACCAAGAGCATTGTTGCAGCAACGGAGAAGTGGGGGGCCTTATTCACGTAATTTCCCACCTTCACCTATCTAAGGGCAGCCAACTTCTTGGGGGAACCCACCAAATTGCCAAGATATGCCAGGCCCCAAGCTGATCCTGTTGGAGCTATCCAGACAGCTCATAACCTACCATGAAAAGTGTTTGAAGAGAAAGAAGGGTGGAACTCCTTTCCCCCTCACAGTGGGCAGGTACACTTGTCTTTCCCACCACAAAGCCCGAGAGATGTTTGCAGAGCTAGAACTACTCAATCTAAAGCACAACTTCCCGGCAAGGCCCACTTTCGATCCAAGGAATTGCCTTCCCAGGGCCAAACTCAATCCAATCCACATTCTGCAGATCGAGGACATTTACATAGACCTATATCATGAGGTCAAGCTCAGAAGAAAAGATCACTCCCACTTGGCTTTGGCTGAAATCATTCAATATGGCGTTGCCATCGTCCCAAAGGGTTATAAAACTACTAATCAAGAATTTGATCAGGTATATCTTGACACGGATGGGGACAACTGGCCGTTTTTTGTAATTGACAGAACTAAAGCGCCCCAAACCATTGAAGAAAGGGTCAAAGAAACTCTGCGGAGAACAGAGCACTGGTGCAGGATGAATGGCCTCATCTACCTCGGGGTTGATTTCACCACATCTCCATTGGGCAACGCACCTTCCAGGCCAAAACATCCGCCAAAGGGCAGAGGTAAAGAAAAATAGGGCGAGTCAAGCTCTGCCCAAGAAGAGGCTCCTGAGAGTCCCCCTTCTGCCGCACAAGAACAAGTTGTAACTCTGGCTTCCCCAGAGAAAGAAGCGGCCGAAGATGTTCCGATGGGCACATCCACTCAGGATGTTGCCACTACTACAACTATTGAGGTCCCTTCTATCCCTTCTCCCTCTCCTCCTTCCCCTCCTCGCGTGACCCAAGCGACCATTCCTTTGGTCGTATCCTCTCCCCCATCTTCTACTGTTCCCCCTTCCTCGTCATCCATCTTCTCTTCTCTCACGGAGCTGTCCCCCACCATTTCTTCCCTCATCTCTCAGCTCCCTTCCATTCCCATGTCTACCTCCCCTGCAGTATCTCTTCCTCCCGTGAGCACTTTCTTGGCCTCCCTCTCAATGCCACCTCCAAGTGTCTCAATGCACTTTCCTTCTGCTACTGCAATTGTTCCCTTTTCTACTTCTGGTCCCCCTCCCATAAGTCCAGCATGGATCTCTCAGCACCTGAGCCAACAAAAGAGGAAAGTTCCCATCGCACCGATGGACTTCTCCGTCATCCCATCAAAGGGGGCCAAGAAGAAAAAACCTATAACCCGCTTCTCTCAGAGTGCGTCAGGAGAGAGAGTAATGGAGATAGCGTATCCCAATCCTTTAAAGGATAAAAAGGATCTGTCTTCAACAGATTATACAGTGACCCAAGTCACAATGGGGATGTCTTCAGAAAGCCTTCAGGGAGAGGCCCTATCTGCAGTTGACGCCCTTTGCAAGAAGCTCCAGGAAGCAAAGGAAGAAAAGAGGCTATTAAAGGAGCAAAATAAACATCTTCTCCACGCCTTGCAGAAAAATGGGTAGTGCACCTCCTACAACTACCGCCGAAACTCCTGAGCCTCTGAGCCAGGATAAGATAAATGAATACGCCAAAATTGGCGAGCAGGGTATGGCAGTTTCTGCCTGGAGAAGCCAAATCCTCAAGGAAAGTGAGGGAGTAATCACCAAGTTCACCAGATTATATCAGAATATCAGTCGGGTGAACAAAGAGCTTCAGGTGATATCAGGACCTATCTCCGAAGAGCTGGACCATGCCAGGATGCAACACGAGACCGTCCATAAAATGCTCGACTGTTCAGTCGAAGATCTGGTCAAGTTCGGTGTCTTCGGTCACTCCAGGGCCCTCAACAAAATCCTTTCTACTCTGGACTACCGGGTCGATCAGTTGGAGTTTATCCTGGAAAAGATTGACAAAATCAAGGAGGAAGCCCTGGATGCAATGCATCAAATGGAGCAGATTGTCCTGAGAATGTCTCCAGGCTTGCTCACTCCTTCTTTCACCTTGAGAAAGGTTGATGAAACTATTCGGATCTTCAAGGAGATCATTTCACAAGGGCTGGGACCAGAAGTCACTTTCAACGCCAAATCCATCAACAACCTGCTGGCCTGTCGTGACTTCATAGGGTACCTGATAGAGGTAGAAAATGAATATTCCAAGCTCCCAGAAAAGCTCACAGATGAGCGGGAGACTTGCGAGGCTATCAGTGATCGTCACAAGGATCCTTCCCAGGATCAACTTCAGCCCATGATCAGCAAGTTCATGGAATATCATGCCCAGTTCCACATCACGTCTCCTGAGCAGCAGTAGAAGCAGGATACCCCCTTTCAGCCACGAGACGATGATGAATAGTCTCATTCTTCTCGACCTTCTCTTTGTAAACATCTAAAGTATGTTGACACAAATGATGACATCATCCATGTTGCACCATGGGATGATGTCATCCACCAAGTTGTCAAAAGTCAACAAATGACTTTAAGATATTTTGTAATTAAGTGGTTGGTTTGTTTTTGCCTTCTTTTCTTCTCTTCTTCTATAAATACTTGAATACTTGTTGTATTCAAGTGTGGATACTTTTCAGATGAAAAATAGAAGTAAGAAGAAAAGACTTTGAACTTTTTGTAACATAAACAAATATTAATACAATATTTAGACTTTGTGCTGAATACCTGTGGTTTTACATCAGACCTTTCTTATGTTAGATCTGTATGATTGTTCTGTTGAATCTACTTCTACTTTGTTGTCATTTATTCATCAGTATTGCTTTATTCGTCTATGCAAGTAGGTTCGGCTCTGTTTACTACCAACCCAAATCATAGACCTTCTAACCTTTCTGCTTTGGAATTCATTTCTTTTCTCCCTTCAGATCTTTCCCATCTCCCCACCTCATTCCTTTCCCTTATTTTATAGTTGGAAATACCTCTACTGGGATGAGATCCCAACCCCTGAAGGTAGAATATTATGAGACTTGCACAAGATTCCTGCTGGTAGAATAGCAATAAACCAGTTTTCGCTTTGCTGACTCAAAGAGGGGCTATGCCCTACACACTGTTGGCTCGTCTGTCCATAGATCTACCCACCCGACAGATTTTCGAACCAATAGTTTTTGGTGACTCTACTAGGGAATGAACAGACCTAACGGATCTATGGTAGCGATGTGTTTAAAAATCAAGAAAAAGTCAAAAATCACTACCTGTTTGCAAATTTTAAATTTTTGTCTGAAATCCAAAATTTTTTGCAAAAAATGCTCCAAATTGAAAATTTTCTTCAAAGGTCCATAGATCTGGGCTAGATAGAGATCTTTAGTTCACTGAGTTTTTACAAAAGTCTGTATTTTTCCGTAGATCTGAGTTTCTGACAGTTTACCAAAATTTTCAAACTCTTTGAAAAGTCAACTCTAGATCTGAAAATCAGCTTACTAAGTTTTACCATCATTTTATCCTTGTTAATCAGACAATAAACTACAATTGGTTTTCAAGAGAAGGATAAAATTTAAATATTTAGAAAAGTACATGCTGCTGGTTTTTGTCAGAAAAATCAGAAAATCAGCAAGTACAATAAAAAAGAATTCTTAAATCTGCTCCAAAAAACTGCAGACCTGGAAGGTACACTGGCGGGTGAACCATTTACTCGTAGTAGGAGAGCTCGTGGAGAAATTGATCCTACTTTCGATCTACTTCAAAGGCACAACTTCAGTATAACACCGGCGCGCTTCTCATCGCTAAGTTCAGCTAACCGGTCATCCAGGAGTGTCTCACCTCCACGAAGGAAGCATCTCTCACCAGGAACATCTACATCACTTTGTAGTGCCTTGCTGCTCAGTGGAACTATGCTTCTAGCTCGTGTTCTTTTTCCAGCCGTCCAAATGGCTATGTACCATGGGGAAATGCTATGGGCCCTCTGGCTTTGTCCACATCCTGTTCATGCGCTCCCACATGGAAACCGAAAGAATTTTCCCAAATTTGATGGGAGCGGAAACCAAAGCACCAATTCACATATATCTACATTCATCATGTTATGTAGTATCCTCGATGTGACCCATGAAGATGTGTCGGTTCACCTTTTTCTAGGAAACCTTGCAAGGACCAGCAGCAGAATGGTTTCAGCATTTGCCGGCTGGATCTATTACTAGTTGGGCCACCTTACAGGCTGCATTTGAAGACAGGTATAAGCCTTCCGAAGACGCGTTCGCATTTCTGTCAAAGATCACTCACCTAAAGAAGGAGGTCAATGAAACTATGCGTGACTTCATTGCCCGCTTCAATTCACTGATCAACCATGTTCCGCCTACCATGCTTCCAACACCGGAAAATCAGAAGTGTTTCTTCGTAAACGCCATGAGCTTGAAAGTAAGTTTCTTACTCCTGCAAGAACAAGTAGCTACTTTGATTCTCACCTAGGCTGCTGCCATCCAGATCGAAGATAACTTGCTAATATCTGGTGAATTAAAAAGAGAATCGTCCAAGCTTAAAGCTTCGAGCCCTTCTCCCCACCACTTCATCTGATCCGACATTTCAAAATATGGCGAATGATTTTCTTGCATTAAATAAGTAGTTATCCCAAGCTTCCCCCAGTTCCCCATACCAGGATATTCCATGAAGAAATTTCACTTCCAACAGCATCCTGCATAGGCTGCATTTGCCTGCAACTGCTCCACGGTTGGCGCTTGAGGCTCCTCCGGTCAACGCTTTAGCCGAAATCGAAGAAGAAGAGAAAAATTATGAAGAACCTTCATCTCAAGGCGAAGATGATCAAGATGTCGGTGAACCAACTAGCGACTCTACTATCAGGTATATGGAATTTGACGAGGGGGAATCTGATGAAGAGGAGGGTACCCAAGGGTATGCAAGCAGACAGTCATATGCTGTTTTCACCCACTCACAAGGAAAGGAAGCAGAGGTTGCTACCAAGATACAGAAAGAAAAGGCCGTGTCAAGCATGCCTCCAACCATCGCTAAACGAGGTAGTCCCCTTCCGGCTCAACCTGTTATTAGATCTTTTTCAAAAAAATCTTTTCAGTCTCTTCCAAATCAGATTCCTATCAAGGCCAGTGATCCTACCCTACCATCACGAAATGAGGGACCCATTCCTCCATCAATGTAACCCTTGGCTACGTTTGACATAATTTACCATGCTAAAAAGACCAAGATCCAAATGTCTGAAGCTGAGTATCTTCAGTCAAATCCTGAGCAGCTTATAAGGTTGCCCGAATACATCCAAAGTCAGGATGTCGTAACTACTCAGGTTTCCCCAAAAGGAATCCTCTCTACCCCCTCCTTCATCCCAAATAAACATTGCCTTGACTTCCGCATCAGGCAAGATAGAACCTTTCTACCTCTCCCTCCTAATCAATGGACACAAAACTAAGCAGCTGCATAATTGATTCCTGGAGCTGTCTGATAATGTCATGCTGGCAAAAGTCACCCATGCTTTGGGCCTCACCCTTACCAAGCCTTTTGGCCGACGTTATTCCTTGGAAACCAAGCAAGTTCTGCTGATCGGTCAAATCAAAGACGCATAATTTGCATTTGCAGCGGTTCCCAGAAAAAAGGGTAAAAATTGACTGTCCTTGTTGCCGATATTCCAATAGCCTGTGGAATTCTGCTACGAAGGAGTTTTTGCAGTGAATTTTTTGGGGAGATTCATTTAAATTGGTTTAAGGATAGAATCCCCGTCAAAGGTGTAATGCAAACATTGGAGCCTAAACCGCAAAAGAAGTACCTGGTTACTAACTCCGATGACCCCAAAGCCCAAATTCTCTTCAAATCATCAGGGATGGGAAATTATTTCTTGTCCACTGAGCCTGACCAAATGGATGTCCTCGTCCAAGTAGAGGATATTAACAAGATTTGGACTTTGCAGTTTGATGGCAGCTGCGCGATTAGCGGGTACGGCGCTGGCGCCGTACTAATATCTCCGGAAGAAGAGATTATTCCTCTCTCTTTCAAGTTACAATTTTTCAACACAAATAATACTGCCGAGTATGAATCTTTGCTACTTGGCATGCAAGCTGTAAAGGAAAGATGAATAAAGAATCTGAAAGTACAAGGTGATGCAAAGCTGGTCGTAAATCAAGTTAAAAAGATATACCAAGCGAAGAATGAAAGGCTCAGACATTACCAGCAATGCGGGTGTGGGATAACACCAAGGAGTTTGATGCTTTTTCAGTAAAATCCATCCCACGAGCTCAGAATGACATGGCCGATTCATTGGCCATTTCAACATCCCTCATGCTCCCTCACCTAGGTTTGAAAACAGACAAATATACCATTGAGATGGTTTTCCACCCAAGCATTCCGGAAAATTCTCAGCACTGGCAAGTATTCAACGATGACAATCAATTCATTTCCTTTCTCAAAAAAGGCAGAAAATTTTTAGTGAACTTCATTTTGAAGGATCCACTTCTACATGTCGTGAATTAGTTACCGATCAAAATGAAGAATCAAAAGGAAGCAACGGCATATGTCAACTCAAAGGAAATAAAATTACAAAAGGTTTGGTTTCTCTAGAACGCGTTTGTTCGATAGGAATGATCATTTTGTCAAAAAGAAAAGGTGAGATGATCCTGGCTCCTCCCCAGAAACTGAACCGGTCAATTTGGGTACTATGGAACATTCGCAGTTTGTAAACATCGGAAAGTGTTGCACGAGGAAAAGCGGAAGTTCGTCAAATTGTTGAAGAAATACATGGATGTATTGGTATGGTCTTATGAAGATATAAAGTATTTTAAACCAAAGGACATCTAGCATGACATCTCGTTGAAAGAGGAGGTCAAACCCTTTCGCCAAAAAGTAGAGACATTATAATCCTAAGATCTCAGGTACTATCTAGGCTGAAATTCAGAAAATACTGGATGCACAGATTATTTTTCTTATCCATCACAGTACCTAGGTCGCGAACATTGTGCTAGTGCGCAAGAAGAATGGTGAGATACGCATATGCGTGGATTTTCATAACTTGAATCAGCCATCCTTGAAGGACAACTACCCGCTTCCCATAATGGATCAGGTTCTGCAAGTAGTAACTGGATCAGAAATGTTGTCCATGCTGGATGGTTTTTCACGCTACAACCAGATAGAAGCCTCACCCGAAGACCAATTCAAAACAACATTCACTACCCCTTGAGGTACGTTTGCTTATAGTATGATACATTTTGGCCTGACCTATGTTGGTGCCACTTTTCAGCAGGCCATGGACTTTACGTTCAGAGGTATGATGGGGAAGGTCATCGTAGTCTACTTGGATAACTTAACTGTGTTCTCCAAACAGCAAAACGATCATTGTGATCATTTGGAGCAAGTATTGATTAGATGCCGAGAGCACGGGATCTCCCTGAATTTGAAAAAGTCTATTTTCGGAGTCACAAAGGGAAAGTTTCTGGGACATGTTGTTAGCAAAGAAGGGACAAAGATAGATATCGAAAGAGTTAAGGCTATTCAGAGCCTTACTTTACCTACAAGCAAGACCAACATTCACTCCTTCTTTGGAAAAGTGAATTTTCTTAGGCGCTTTGTTCCTGACTTTGCTAAAAAGACTCGCCACATATTAGACATGATGAAAGGGTCACAAAATTTTCGATGGAGCAAAGAAGGGAAGATTTTGTTCGAGGAGATAAAAGCCTCCGTCGCTCACGCGCGAATCCTAGTATGTCCCGATTTCTCCAAGGATTTTATTATGTATAGCTATACATCTGAGCACACTGTGTCGGCCATCCTAATGCAAAGGAATTCTCAAGATGTTGAATCCCCGATTGGGTTTATGAGCTCTCCTCTCAAGCCTCACAAATTACAAATGACCCAGTTGGAAAAACATGCCTTCACCATTGTCAAAGCAGTTAAGAACTTCAGGTATTACATTCTAAACTCTCATATGGTGGTTCTAGTTCCTGACACGGCAGTAAATTCCATTTTAACTCAATAGGAGTTAGGGAGTTTGTGAGGAAATTGGATTGCAAAAGTCCAAGAGTATGATCTGTATATAAAACCAACCAAGTTAGTAAGAGGCGAGGGCCTATGTTAACTTATGGCTGAAGACCAAGATTCAGAAGTTTCCGGGGGAAAAGATGATTGCGCTGATGGAGCACAAAGCCAGCTGAAGAAAGCCGATTCACTGCCTATGGTTCTATTTGTAGTAACCAACGACGAGTGGTATTCCGATATTTCTTTCTTTCTCATCTATGGTGAAAGCCCAACTCATCTAACTACAAAGGAGAAGCGTGCTATAAAGCTCAGAGTAGCCAGATATATCATCTAGGATGATGGTCTATACAAACGCAGAATAGATGGCATCTTCTTGCGATGTGTTGACAAGCCACAGTAGGTGAAGTTACTTGAGAGTTTTCATGATTCAGCCTGTGGTGGCCATTTCTCCTCTTCCGTGACAGTACACAAAATCATCCGGGCTAGGTACTATTGGCCAACGCTTTTCCAGGATGCAGCCACTTGGGTAGCAAAATGTGAGCTCTGCCAGCACTTTGTTGGTAAGCCAAAATTGGCTGCCTTTCCCCTCAGGCCAGTCATCATTGATGAACCATTCAGACAGTGGGGAATTGATTTTATCAGTGCACTCAGTCCCCAATTGAGTGTTAGACATAGTTATGTTCTGACAACAACAGATTACTTCATGAAATGGGTGGAAGCCATACCTGTCAAACATGCCACTTCCGAGGTTGTTTGCAGTCTCATCAAAGAAAATATCATTGTCAGGTTTGGCGTTCCAAACAAGATTGTTGCTGATAACGCTTCCAACTTCTCCTCATGAGAAGTTGTTGGTTTTTGCTATGAATACGGAATAACTTTGGCTCACACCTCAGATTATTACCCTCAGGGAAATAGTCAGGCAGAATCCAGTAATAAAAACTTAGTAACCATCATATGAAAGCTAGTGGATGAGAATCAATGAATGTGGCACAAGTCATTATACAATGCTTTATGGGCGGACCGCATTACTCCCAAGAGGTCTCTCGGCATGTCGTCTTTTCAAGTGTTATATGGAACAGACACCGAACTTCCCCTTTCTGTGAAACTCCCTACCCTGCGCTTGGCACGAGTAATCGAAGATGAGACTTTCCAAAATTCCATTGAAAAGAGGATCATGTATCTAGCAGAGCTCAAAGAAAAGAGAGTAAGAGTGGTTGATAGGATCACCAAACATCAGAATCAGGTCAAGAGATTGTTTGATAAAAAAGCTAAGCAAAGAGAGTACTAGGTGGGAGACCTCATCCTTTTGTGGGACAAACGAAGAGAGCCGAAGGGCATGCACAAAAAATTTGATTCCCTATGGAGAGGACCTTTCAAGATCAAGCAGCTCAACAGAGAGAATAGATTCTATATCTCGTATCTAGATGGAACTGAGCTCCCGCTTCCCTATAGCGAGCAACATCTGAAAATCTCCAGGAAGTAGAGCTTTCTCTCTTCTTTTTACAGTTTGCTTCAGTTGTGTGTTTGTTTTTGTCATGTGTTTGCTTTTGTTGGTTGTGTGTTTCCCCTTTTTGGTTGCCCTTGTTTTTGACTTTGTAACCCAATGGATAGGCACATGTAGATATGGGATTCTCTACCCCTGAGTTCTGCTCAGAGATAGTCCCCAGAAAGAGCCAGCTGTTATCCCGTAAAATTGACAAGGGCAATTTCATAGGTAACCCATGGAAATTTTGTTCTGGTCCCTCGTCAAGGACCCCTCACATTTGGAACGTTGAAAAGTCCTTTCCTGGGAAATCTAGTTTTCTGAACTTAGCCTTTTTTGGTCTTTTTTGTTTAGGCACACATTTTGTCTGTGCAACACAGAGTAAATTTACACCCCCTTCATTTCCTTTGGCGCACCCTTCGAAGTGTCAACACACATTTTTGGTGTGCCTCCCCATGATGTGCATTTCTTGCATGCACCAAGGCGCATGCACCTTTGTGTCAACAACATTTTTGTTGCGCCACGTTTCGGTGCGCCAAAGGCACACGCATTTCTATGTTGACAGTATTTTTTTTGCGCCAAAGGCGCACATAATCATGTGTTAACACACATTTTGGTGCACCAAAGGGTGCAAGGTTTGAAGTGTCGATAGGTGTTTTGATGCGCCTCTTCGAAAAGTGGTTGGCACATTTATTGCACCTTTGCCTATATATAGGCACATCCTCCCTGTCACTTTCACAATTAAAAACACACGTGATAGATTTTATTCCTCTGCACTTGTCAGCACGCCTGTCATCCTCGTATCATGTTCATGGACCCCACTTCGTCTCTCACGTTATATAATCCTGGTAGGTGGTCCTTTTCCTCTTATGTTTTTTTTCTGTTGGTTGCTTGTTTGTGTAGTAGGAGGCATGGATTTGTAAAACCCTTCTTTTTCTGTTCTTGCTGTCCTTCTCCCATGCTCTTCCTCCTCTTTCCAGATCTACTGGTAACGAGGAATTTGCCTAAAAAAAATCACTTGGGCCTCCTTAGTATGCCCTCTTCATCATCCAAAAAACTCTGCAAAAGAGGCTTAGAACACATGCAACCCCTCCAGAGAAAGAAACAAGACTTAAAAGTTCATGTGACTTCATTTTCCTCTTGGCGCATTCACCCTGCTTGCTGCATAAAATACAGTTGCACCTAGAAGGTGCACTTCCTTGCTTGCAACACCCAATAACCCTGTGCCCTCTTGGCACACCGAACTCCTATGTAACATTGCAAAAACCTATGCCATTGGCGCACCCTGCACCCATGCAACACCAACCTTACTTGCATCAAGCATAGAACTACGTTAAACGGTGCAGGCATATCCCGTATTATAGTAACACAATGTCATGTAAACCTTTCATGCGCCGTGCCAAGTTCCCCTTTTGTGCACGAAAAGATGATGTTACACACACTAAACCTGCGCCCTTTGGCGCATCCTGTCCCTATGCAACATGAAAATTATCTGCGCTCGGTATAAAACGCATATAAATGGCACAGGCACACTTCTACTTGTAACAACAAAAACGTCACGTGCAGTATCCATGCGCCTTGCGCCCTTTGGTGCTGATTTGTCCCTTGTGACACCCTTTTTCTGTGTGCCATACTATTTAACCCTGTAGCCTGCAGTGTTCATGCACCCTGCGCCCTGATGCCTTAAAATTGCTAACTCTTCCTTCTGTCAATGCTTTAATGGGAGATCAAACATCTAACATGAATCTTCTGTGTTGGGTTTCGTTTCTTCTTCTTGCAGATCAGCAACTGAATTTAGAACTACATATGTCTACATCAAGTAAGAGACCAACCAAGTCTAAGGGTAAAGCCAAGCTTACAGAGGAAGAGATGAAGTATAAATATCAGAGGGTTAGGATGCCTAAATCCTAGGTAGAATGTGACCTAGATATAAGAGACTCTGAGCTTGGTCACATTGAATAACGAATTCAAGATGGTAGTGGCCCGTTGCTACAACAAAGACACAAGGTGTGTCCAAAATGAGAAGGGCGAGGTTGTGATCAACCTCACTTCCTGACACTTCAAAATTATGCTTGGCATCCCTCACCACCGGCACTTTGTGGCCGTAAGCCAAGAAGACTGCACCAAGGCTTGGGAGGACAACAAAGACCAGTGTATGCAATTGATGAATGAGGTGTACCTAAAAAACAAGAAGGTGGTAACCAGGTGGCTGCAGGTCATTCACCACAGTGATTTCTCCGAGGAACTAAGTGATAGCATCACATTCCTAAGCAGAGTATTTGGGATTTCTAACGCCCACTACTTTCATAAATGGATGCTTAGGTACCTGGAGACAATGAACAAGAATGTGCCAGATCAACACTTTGAGTGGGTGGAGATCATAAGCAGCAATATATCTGAGTAGCTCCAATAACTCACCACAATAGGGAGGTTCTACATGAACTCCTACGTAGTTTATGCTGCAGCCTCGGAGAGGGATTATCTAACATTGATGCGATGTAGGGTTTGGCCCCAAGTGAAAATATATGAATACTACCCAGAGCTAAAGTTGGAAAATAGTAGTTCAGAGTTTACAAAGATCAATGATGTTTTCTTCTACGGCATCGTTTTCCTTTTGAGGCCAAACATGACTCACGGTCGTACGACCAAGAGCGTTGTTGCAGCAACGAAGAAGTGGGGGGCCTTATTCACACAATTTTCCACCTTCACCTATCTAAGGGAAGCCAACTTCTTGGGGGAACCCACCAAATTTCCAAGATATGCCGGCCCCAAGCTGATCCTGTTGGAGCTATCCAGACAGCTCATAACCTACCATGAAAAGTGTTTGAAGAGAAAGAAGGGTGGAACCCCTTTCCCCCTCACAGTGGGTAGGTACACTTGTCTTTCCCACCACAAGGCCCAAGAGATGTTTACAGAGCTAGAACTGCTCAATCTAAAGCAAAAATTCCTGGCAAGGCCCACGTTCAACCCAAAGAATTGCCTTCCTATGGCCAAACTCAATCCAATCCACATTCCGCAGATCGAAGATATTTATATCGACCTATATCATGAGGTCAAGCTCAGAAGAAAGGATCACTCTTGCTTGGCTTTGGATGAAATCATTCAGTATGGCGTGGCTATTTTCCCTAAGGGTTATCAAACTACTGATCAAGAATTTGATCAGGTATATCTTGACACAGATGGGGACAACTGGCTGTTTTTTGTAATTGACAGAACTAAAGTGCCCCAGACCATTGAAGAAAGGGTCAAAGAAAATCTGCGGAGAACAGAGCACTGGTGCAGGATGAATGGCCTCATCTACATCAAGGTTGATTTCACCACATCTCCATTAGGAAATGCACCTTCTAGGATAAAACATCTGTCAAAGGGTAGAGGAAAAGAAAAAGAGGGCGAGTCAAGCTCTGCCCAAGAAGAGGCTCCTGAGAGTCCCCCTTCCGCCACACGAGAACAAGTTGTAACTCTGGCTTCTCCAGAGAAAGAAGCAGCCAAAGATGTTCTGATGGGCACATCCACTTAGGATGTTGCCACTACTACAACTGTTGAGGTCCCTTCTATCCCTTCTCCCTCTCTTCCTTCCCCTCCTCGCATTACCCAAGCGACCATTCCTTTGGTCGTATCCTCTCCCCCATCTTCTAATGTTCCCCCTTCCTCGTCATCCATCTTCTCTTCTCTCATGGTGCTATCCCCTACCATTTCTTCCCTCATAATTAGATCCCTTCCATTCCATGTCTACCTCCCTACAGTATCTTTCCTCAGTGAGCACTTTCTCGGCGTCCCTCTCAATGCTGCCTCCAAGTGTCTCAACGCACTTTCCCTCTACTACTGCAGTTGCTCCCTTTTCTACTTCTAGTCCCTCTCCCATAAGTCCAGCATGGATCTCTTAGCACCTGAGCCAAAAAAAGAGGAAAGTTCCCATCGCACCGACGGACTTCTCTGTCATCCCATCAAAGGGGGCCAAGAAGCAAAAACCTATAACCCGCTTCTCTCAGAGTGCGTCAGGGGAGAGAGTAATGGAGATAGTGTATCCCAATCCTTTAAAGGATAAAAAGGATCTGTCTTTGACAGATTATACAGTGACCCAAGTCAGAATGGGGACTTTTTCAGAAAGCCTTCAAGGAGAGGCCCTATCTGTAGTTGATGCCCTTTGCAAGAAGCTCCAGGAAGCAAAGGAAGAAAAGAGGCTATTATAGGAGCAAAATAAACATCTTCTCCATGCCTTGCAGAAAATGGGCAGTGCACTTCCTACAATTGCCACTGAAACTCCTGAGCCTCTGAGCCAGGATAAGATAAATGAATACGTCAAAATCGGTGAGCAGGTTATGGCAGTTTCAGCCTGGAGAAGCCAAATCCTTAAGGAAAGTAAGGGAGTAATCACCAAGTTCACCAGATTGTATCAGAATATCAGTCGGGCAAACAAAGAGCTTCAGGCGATAGCAGGACCTATCTCCGAAGAGCTGGACCATGCCAGGATGTAGCACGAGACCTTCCAAAAAATTCTCAACTGTTCAGTCGAAGATCTGATCAAGTTCGGTGTCTTCGGTCACCCCAGAGCCCTCAACAAAATCCTTTCTACTCTTGACTACCGGGTCGATCAGTTGGAGTTTGTCCTAGAAAATATTGACAAAATCAAGGAGGAAGCCCTGGATGTAATGCATCAAATGGAGAAAATTTTCCTAAGAATGTCTTTGGGCTTGCTCACTCCTTCTTTCTCCTTGAGAAAGGTTGATGAAACTATTCGGATCTTCAGGGAGATTGGTTCGCAAGGGCTGGGACTAGAAGTCACTTTCAACGCCAAATCCATCAACAACCTGCTGGCCTGTCGTGACTTCATAGGGTACCTGATAGAGGCAGAAAATGAATATTCCAAGTTCCCATAAAGGCTCATAGATGAGCATGAGACTTGCAAGGCTATCAGTGATCGTCACAAGGATCCTTCCCAGGATCAACTTCCGCCCATGATCAACAAGTTCATGGAATATCATGCCCAGTTCCACATCACGTCTCCTAAGCAACAACAGAAGCAAGATACCCCCTTTCAGCCACGGGACGATGATGAATAGTCTCATTCTTCTCGACCTTCTCTTTATAAACATCTAAAGTATGTTGACACAAATGATGACATCATCCATGTTGCACCATGGGATTATGTCATCCACCAAGTTATCAAAAGTCAACAAATGTCTTTAAGATATTTTGTAAGATATTTTGTAATTAAGTGGTTGGTTTGTTTTTGCCTTCTTTTCTTCTCTTCTTCTATAAATACTTGAAGACTTGTTGTATTCAAGTGTGGATACTTTTCAGATGAAAAAGAGAAGTAAGAAGAAAAGACTTTTAACTTTTTGTAATAGAAACAAATATTAATACAATATTTAGACTTTGTGCTAAATACATGTGTTTTACATCAGACCTTTCTTATGTTAGATCTGTATGATTGTTTTGTTGAATATACTTCTAATTTGTTGTCATTTATTCATTAGTATTGCTTTATTCATCTATGCAAGTAGGTTCGGCTCTGTTTACTACCAACCCAAATCATAGACCTTCTGACCTTTCTGCTTTGGAATTCATTTCTTTTCTCCCTTCAGATCTTTCCCATCTCCCCACCTCGTTCCTTTCCCTTCTTTTACAATTGGAAATACCTCTACTAGGATGAGATCCCGACCCATGAAGGCAGAATATTGTGAGACTTGCACAAGATTCTTTCTGGTAGAATAACAATAAACCAATTTCACTTTGCTGACTCAAAGAGGGGCTATGCCCTGCACATTGTTGGCTCGTTTTTCCATAGATCTGCCCACCCGACAGTTTTTTCGAACCAACATTTTTTGGTGAATCTACTGTGGAATGAACAGACCTAATGGATCTATGGTAGTGGTGTGTTTGAAAATCAAGAAAAATTCAAAAATCACTACCAGTTTGCAAATTTTAACTTTTTGTCTGAAATCTAAATTTTTTACAAAAATGCTCCAAATTGAAAATTTTCTTCAGAGGTCCATAGATCTGGGCTAGATAGAGATCTTTAGTTCGCTGAGTTTTTACAAAAGTCCGTATTTTTCCATATATCTGAGTTTCTGACAGTTTACCAAATTTTTCAAACTCTTTGAAAAGTCAACTCTAGATCTGAAAATTAGCTTACTAAGTTTTGCCATCATTTTATCCTTGTTAATCAAACAATAAACCGTAATTAGTTTTCAAGAGAAGGATAAAATGTAAATATTTAGAAAAGTACATGCTGCTGGTTTTTATCAGAAAAATCAGAAAATCAGCAAGTACAATAAAAAAGAGTTCTTAAATCTGCTCCAAAATTGCAAGACCTAGAAGGTACACTGGCAGGTGAACCATTTACTCGTAGTAGGAGAGCTCGTGGAGAAGTTGATCTTACTTTCGATCTACTTCAAAGGAACAACTTTAGTATTACACCAGCACGCTTCTCATCACTGAGCTCAGCTGACCGGTTGTCTAGGAGTGTCTCACCTCCACAAAGGAAGCATCTCTCACCAGGAACATCTACATCACTTTGCAGTGCCTTGCTGCTCAGTGGAACTGTGCTTCCAGCTCGTGCTCTTTTTCCGGCCGTCCAAATGGCAGTACCATGGGGAAATGCTATGGGCCCTCTGGCTTTGCCACATCCTGTTCATGCCCTCTTGCGTGGAAATCGAAATAATTTTCCCAAATTTGATGGGAGTAGAAACCAAAGCACCGATTCCCATATATCTACATTCATCCACCAAGTTGTCAAAATTCAACAAATATTTTAAAGATATTTTGTAAGATATTTTGTAATTAAGTGGTTGGTTTGTTTTTGCCTTCTTTTCTTCTCTTCTTCTATAAATACTTGAAGACTTGTTGTATTCAAGTGTGGATATTTTTCAGATGAAAAATAGAATAAGAAGAAAAGACTTTGAACTTTTTGTAACAGAAACAAATATTAATACAATATTTAGACTTTGTGTTGAATACCTGTGCTTTACATCAGACCTTTCTTATGTTAGATCTGTATGATTGTTCTATTCAATCTACTTCCACTTTGTTGTCATTTATTCATCAGTATTGCTTTATTCGTCTATGCAAGTAGGTTCGGATTTGTTTACTACCAACCCAAATCATAGACCTTCTGACCTTTCTGCTTTGGAATTCATTTCTTTTCTCCCTTCAGATATTTCCCATCTCCCCACCTCGTTCCTTTCCCTTCTTTTATAGTTGGAAATACCTCTACTGGGATGAGATCCCAACCCCTAAAGGTAGAATATTGTGAGACTTGCACAAGATTCCTACTGGTAGAATAGCAATAAATCAGTTTCATTTTGCTGACTCAAAGAGGGGCTATTCCCTCCACACTGTTGGCTCATCTGTCCATAGATCTACCCACCCGACAGATTTTTGAACCAATAGTTTTTGGTGACTCTACCGGGGAATGAACAGACCTAACGGATCTATGGTAGTGGTGTGTTTGAAAATCAAGAAAAAGTCAAAAATCACTACCTGTTTGCAAATTTTAACTTTTTGTCTGAAATCCAAAATTTTTGCAAAAAATGCTCCAAAATGAAAATTTTCTTCGGAGGTCCATAGATCTGGGCTAGATAGAGATCTTTAGTTCTCTGAGTTTTTACAAAGGTCCGTATTTTTCCGTAGATCTGAGTTTTTGACATTTTACCAAAATTTTCAAACTCTTTGAAAAGTCAACTCTAGATCTGAAAAGCAGCTTACTAAGTTTTACCATCATTTTATCCTTGTTAATCAAACAATAAACCGCAATCAGTTTTTAAGAGAAAGATAAAATTTAAATATTTAGAAAAGTACATGCTGCTGGTTTTTGTCAGAAAAATCAGAAAATCAGCAAGTACAATAAAAAAGAGTTCTTACATCTGCTCCAAAATTGCAAGACCTGGAAGGTACACTGGTGAGTGAACCATTTACTCGTAGTAGGAGAGCTCGTGGAGAAGTTGATCTTACTTTCGATCTACTTCAAAGGAACAACTTCATTATTACACCAGCATGCTTGTCGTCACTTAGCTCAGCCGACCGGTTGTCCAGGAGTGTCTCACCTCCACGAAGGAAGCATCTCTCACCAGGAACATCTACATCACTTTGCAGTGCCTTGCTGCTCAGTGGAATTGTGCTTCCAGCTCACGTTCTTTTTCCAGCCATCCAAATGGCAGTACCATTGTGATTACTTCAAGTATATTTGGATGATTGGATAGTGTATGGATTGGTCATAGACCATTGTGATTACTTGAGATTGATGTTTGAAAGATGTCGGCAGTTGAGGATTTCCCTCAATATCAAGAAATGTGTCTTTACAACTCCTTTTGGAATGTTTTTGGGGCATATCATATGTAAAGAGGGCTTACTAGTGGATCACGTGAAAGTTGTAGTTATTGTGGGATTAGGGGAGCCCACCAACCAAATCGTCGTGCGTGGATTTCTTAGACACACTAGGTACTATAGAAAGTTCATTAAGGGATATGCCAAGATTGCCACGCCTTTGGAAATATTGCTCAGACATAAGAGTGCCTTTCAGTGGGGTGAGGCGTAACAGAGGGCATTTGACACTCTAAAAGAAAGGCTTGTCACTGCACCCATTCTACAATTCCCATCATGGGATAAACCTTTCCATGTCCATGTGGATGCCTCTAGTATAGCAATGGGAGCCATTCTTGCTCAACCAGGAGAGGGGATTGTTGATCATCCCCTGTGTTTTACAACTAGAAATTTGACACCAGTAGAACAAAATTATACAACGACCTAGCGTGAGGAATTTTCAATGATCTACGTGCTCCACAAATTTAGACAATATCTGCTGGTGACTGTTGTTGCAGACTCACAGCACCCCTGGATGTAGATCAGGCTTCTAGGTTGATCACTCTTGCATCTAGTGTGATTGCACAACATGGAAACCTCTCTCAAAGTGTGGGGACTTGTGTAACTGAGAGAGGAATCTCTAGATTAGAGGCTGGTTCCTCAAACTCCTCTGGTTTAGATCTATATTTTGTAAAACTACAGAGGTTTGAAACCTAATCCTACTCTAAAATCCAAGGAGACAGAGATAGAAAGTGCAAAAATGAAACTAAACTAACAGGTGATACACCAAAAGAGGAGTGGTGAACACTTGTTCTGCAGATAGAAATAGATCATAAAAATGCAACATAAAACATCATGCACAAGCTGATAAGATGTAATCAGAGGTCTGAAATGAAACAAGCAACACAAACAGAGGAGTGAAGACTGATCATAGAGCCTGTATTGTCATTTCCACTGTCAAAATCCTTGCATTACAACATCAAAAAGGTAGAAAACTTGTTACAATTTTAGAAGAGGTCTGATACTTGCAAAAATCACTTGTTTCAGGTGAAAGAAGAAGCTTGCTCTCCAAAGAAATGTTCCACCCTTTAGAAATGAGCCAAATCTGGCTTTTACATTATAGGGGTCGAGCCCAAGGGACAAAAAACATACAAAACATGGGAGCCCATCCCTTCTTGACTGTAGGTGCATTAAAATGGCATGGGGGACCTTACAAACCCATACCCTATCATTTTGACTAGATTACAGGAGAATGCGACCCATTTTACATTAAATCTAGTCGCTGGAATGTCACTTCCAGCCATGAACACGTGTCAGATCCGTTTCTCAATTTTCTCCCTCTAGACTACACTAAAAATTTAGATTAACCCCATAATCATGTAGAGAATTTCATAAGATTTTCGTTGATATAAAGAACGTGCAAATCCGAGCTCTGGATCAAAAGATATGTCAATCTGAAGATTTAGGGCACAAAACAGGCGAAAACAGATTTTTAAATTTCTTCCCGCGCTCTGCCACCTGAATGACACGTGGCATGCATTGATTGGTCACGTGATTATTGTGGCAGGTACACCAAATCTAGTTTTTATCCCCTCATAAAAGTCTAAGATGCTAGACTCATTCGCCTCTTTAAGTGCTACTGCTTCTATCCATTTGGTGAAGTAGTCTGCGGCTGTCAAAATCCATTTGTGCCCTTGGCTTGAATTAGGATTAATGACTCCAATGAAGTCCAAACCCCATTTCATGAATGGCTGATCAACTGAGATTGGATGCAATGGAAGGGCTGCAAGTCTCTCTTTTCCTATGAAGAATGCACAATTCTTACACCTCTTGATCCATGCATAGCAATCACTGAAGATTTTAGGCCAATAATAACCAGCCTTCATGATTTTCAGAGCTGTCACTCTTCGTGAAAAATGGCCACCAGATGGTCCATCATGAAACTCTTCCAACACCCTTTGAATCTGACCTGTGCTAATGCATCTCAGCAGCACTCCATTTACATCTTTTTTGAACAAAACTCCATCAATGATGGCATACGGGACAGCCTGCAATCTGAAGTGTCTCCTTTGGGTCTTGTTCATCTCTGGAGGGCATAGGCATGTGCTTAGGAAGTGCATAATACCTTGGGTCCAGCAAGGATTCGGGGCAGCATTGTCTTCTTCATGTTTGCCACTTGGCTCATGACTATCCTGGATTGTCAAAACAACCTCTTCTTCATTACATACTTCTTTTTGTTTCCCCAAAACCAGCTGCTCACACAATCCTTTCCCTCTTAGCAGCTTGGTGATCTTGATCTCAATGTCATACTCCATGACATGGGTGATCCAACCTGCCCTTTTTTCATTCAAATCCTTGTTGAGGAGGAAATCCTTAACCCCAACATGTGAGACCGTAGTTGAATCTTATTGTTTGAGACCAAATGCCTAAACTTCTTCAAGCTCCTGATGACAGCAAGGACATGCTTTTCGATGAAAGAATACTTTATTTCATAATCTTCCAAGGTTTGGCTGAAGAATGCTATGGGCTGTTTTGAACCTTCTCTATTCAACTGTGTTAAGATAGATGAGATTGTGTCTGATCCTCCAAACGCATACAACATGAAGTCCTTTGAAAAGTTTGGGTTGATAAGAGTTGGAGCTTGTGATATTGCATGCTTGATGCTTTCAAAACTCTCTTTGCCTTCTGCTATCCATTTGAATGCTAGACTCTTCTTCAACATCATTGTTAGAGGCTTCACAAGAGTGGAAAAATTAGGCACAAATCTGCAGACAAAGTTTACCCTTCCTAAGAAGCTTTGAAGAGATTTCTTGTGGTGTGGAAATGGGAGCGTTCGGATGGCTTCAACCCTTTCAAGATCAATTGTTAGCCCTTCCCTAGAGACAATGTGGCCCAGCAATTTGCCCTCGTGTGCCCAGAATATACACTTCTTTGGATTCAATGACACTCTGAACCTTCTACACCTCTGAAACACTTGTCTGAGGTGAAAGAGATGGTCTACTGCATTCTTTGAGAAGACAATAATATCATCTAAGTATACCAGCACTATATTGTTGATTAAACCTTTGAATGCCATATCCATAGCTCACTGAAATGTTGCTCTGGCATTTGATAGGCCAAATGGCATCTTCTTGTAGGCATAGGTGCCCCATTTGGTGGTGAAAGCCATCTTGAATTGATCTTCTTCCTTCACCATTATCTGGTTATATCCTGAGTATCCATCAAGTAGTGAGAACCTTTCTGAACCAGCTACAACTTGCAATATTTGCTCCATTGAAGGAAGCGGGTAATGATCTTTGAGAGAGGCTCTGTTCAAGTCTTTGAAGTCAACACACAGTCTGATTTCTCCATTTCTTTTTCTCACTGGCACCAAGTTTGCAACCCAACTTGAGTGTTTGATGGGGAAGATGATATTGGCCTCAATAAGCTTGCTTAACTCTTTTCTCATGAGAGGTTTAATATGGGGATTCACTGGCCTTTGCTTTTGCCTAACGGGCTTGGATTCCGGATCCAGCTCAATAGTATGTCATGCTAGCTTTGGGTTGAAGCCTCTTAGATCTTTTTAAGTCCAAGCAAAGATATTTAGGAACTCTTGACAAAGCTGAACAAAGTCAGATTTCTCTTGTGAGGTACTTACTTTGCTAATCTGCAATGTTTTGCCTTCTTCCACTAAAATAGGCTCAGAATCTTCACCCTTCACTTGAATGTTTGCTTTCTCCTTCCAGAACTGATCATTTGGGTTGAAGATTGACTCTAAGGTTATGAGGCCTTTTGGTAATTTGTTAGTCCTCAGCTACACCACTTGGTCACCATATTGCTGATGCAGCTTGTCTTGATTTCTGGCGGAGAACTCAGCTTCTTCTTGTAGGAAATTAACAAATCGCTGATCATTCTCGAAGACTTGCCAACTTGTGTTGTTATCTGGAATAGCTGGTCTCACAACCAATTTTATATGAGGCTGAGATTTCTCACTTTTGATACTCTCTACAACATCAAATGCAGCCCCAATTGCTGCAAGCCTATCAACGGCCTCATTCCTTTTTCTTGGGATGGAATTGATGCTAAAAGCTTCAAAATCTTCAATAAGATCCCATACCCGATTTTTGTAGCACTTAAGCAGATCATTTTTGGCAACATTTTTTCCTTTGACTTGGTTTACGACCAGCTCACTATCACCAAATACTTGTAAATTCCTGATGCCTTTCTTGATTGCCCAGTGTAGTCCATGAATTAAGGATTCATACTCAGCTGTGTTGTTTGAGCAAAAAGACTAGAAATGGAAGGCTGAGTAATATCTTATACCTTACGGTGAAATGAGCATAGCTCCTCCTCCTACACCTTGTCTACTCCTTGACCCATCAAAGAAAAATTGTCATACTTCATTCTTGTCCTTATGATTTGGCTTGGTGATGCTGGGGAGAGGTTGATCCTCTTCATGTAAAAAATAAACCCCTAGCTCAGATTCTTCTATTTCTTGATAAGGATCAAAGGCATGCACTTTGCTTGCCCATTCATCAAGAGTCAAATCTGGGATACTTCCAACCTTAGTGTCAGCTTCATCAGTGCTAGGGTGATCTTCTTGATCAAATGATGAGCAATTGGCATTAATCTGACTTGGAGTGTAAGGCTCAATATGGAAGTTTGCAATAGGTTCAAATCTGATTGTGCCCTTAGTTCCATACCTTGTTCTGAACAACATGTGTGACCAATCCGCCGAAAGATAGCCTCCAATTTTAGCAGTGAAGTCTCTTGACAAGCACAATGCAAAGAGTGGTGGCAGGTCTATGACTAACACATCTTGTAACACTATTACGTTGGGACATGCGTGTAGTGTGAGGCTCAAACCTCTGATTACTCCAACTGTTGTCACTGCTGTCCCATCTAATTGCACTACACCCTTGGAGATGACTTCATATTGAAGCCCTAGCTGATTAGCTATTTTCTTGGGCTTTACTGAACTACTTGCCCCAGAGTCAATCATGTAATTATGTACCAACCTATCTCCTATGATTAATGAAAAATAAAATGGAGGGGGCTTCAACATTTTACCTTGTTGTCCTCCATGGTTTCCTTCAGGATGGGCAACATTTGTGAGTACCTTCTCTTGCATTTGGACCTGTTGGTTTAAAGTTGACCAGTCCTTCATGGCAGCTTGTAGCAAATCTCTCTGTCCTGGGATGGATAGGGATTCCCACATTGATATTTTGACGTTAGTATTCTTCATCTGTTCAATGATACTAAACGGGGATGAAGTATCCTTTTGTTGTCCCATGGTTTGCACATTTACTCCTTGCATGTGGGCAGCAACAGCTGGCATTTGAGTTGGCCTAGGGGCTATTCTTGGCTGCCCTTGTGCATTTGAAACTGGCCTTTGCTTACCAATCATTTGTGGAGCCGTGGAAGGTTGTGGATTGGCTGGGGCTAATGGCTATTCTTCACCTAGATTCCTCCTCTTTGACCTTGTGTTGGCTGCAACACCTTGAGAAACTACCTGATTCATGCCATAGAAATCTTCTACTTGCCAGTTCACCAATGTGGTGTCATTTGGGGCTGATTTCTGTTGGAATGTTTTTGGTTGTTGGCTATTTCCTTGACTGTCCTCACCCTCCACACCAGTAGTTGTCACCATCAATGCTTGATTGAGAGCACCATTAAAGCACATTGATTGGTTATGAGGTTCGTTGCATGGAAAGCACCAATCATATTCCTGAGCAATGTTGTTTTGTGTTGGCACTAATGCCTTAGAGGCAGCTATGGCATTTGGATTATAGGGCTGGAATGGTCTATTGGCAGGAGGCCTTACTTGGCTTTGATTTTGATTCATATTTGCAGCTGGATTAGGTGGTCTTTGTGGTTGGTATGGCTGCCTATTAGGCTGAGCTTGGGGTTGATAAGAAGCTCTGAAACCTTGGGCTTGTTGTCTTTTGATAGTAACCAACTCATTTCCCAAATTTTACAACTGTTTCATGACCTCTTGGAGTTCATTTGAAGCACTAGAGGATGAAGTAGAAGTTTCACTTGAACTTTGATTTCTAGGGGTGGGAACATGAGCCAAAGTGGGTGCTTGACTAGTGCTTGGATTTTCTAAGTTTGGATACAAGGGCATGGGAGGCCTAGGAGCCAGTTTACCTGCTTGAATAAGACAGTTTTCGGCTCTAATGGCAATGCTATAAGCAGCAGGTAAGGTTGTGCCTCCCATAGATTGAATTAACATAGAAATATCAGAATTCAAAGCTTTAAGGTAATATAGAAAAGCACCTTCTGCTATTGGCCTGACTGCCACTGGAATCCTATCCCAAGACCTTTGAAATCTGAAGTTGAAGTCAGTCAACTGCTCGTTGGGAGCCCTCTTTATAGTTTTCAGCTACTCCAAAAGAGACAAGTTATCTCCCTTCTCTCCAAATTGCTCGTGAAGTGAAATACACAGCTAATTCCAGTTTGTGATAGAACCAGCCAGTAACTTGACAGCCACTTGCATTTCATTGATTTCATGGATTGCACAAAGGTTAGCAATATCTTTAACATGATCACCTGGAGTAGTCTGATTTTCTCCAGTGAAGTAGGGAATGTTTTTTAAGGCTGCAATAGGAACTGGATGCTGTGCATTGAGAGCAAGTGGGTTGCTACTTGTGAAGTTGATGTAGGGGTTGTTCTGAGCCATTCTGATTGGTCTTTAAACCCTTGTTGACTGAATGAAAATCCTGTCAGGTGGAGGAGTTGAGAGAGTTCTGTTTGGTGGAGATGGAGACCTTTGAATCCTTCTTCCTCTTTGCCTTCTTCTTGGAGATAACTGCAGGAATTCAAATAACACTTCTTCTTCTCCAACTCTTGACCTTGTGGTGATTCTTCTCATGAGTTTTCAGGCCTGCACTGCTGAACCAGTTGGTTCTTTCCCTTAGAGTCGCCAGATATGCAAATAGTAGCTCTTTTTAAGCAAGAAGATTGCAGCAGATGCATATCAACCCTGTTGCAATAAAAATGAGACCTCTGGTCCGACCGGCGTGCCAAAACTATTGTTGCAGACTCACAGCACCCCTGGATGCAGATCAGGCTTCTAGGTTGATCACTCTAGCATCCAGTGTGATTGCACAACATGGAAACCTCTCTCCAAGTGTGGGGACTTATGTAACTGAGAGAGGAATCTCCAGATTAGAGGCTGGTTCCTCAAACTCCTCTGGTTTAGATCTATATTTTACAAAACTACAGAGGTTTGAAACCTAATCCTACTCTAAAATGTAAGGAGACAGAGATAGAAAGTGTAAAAATGAAACTAAACTAACAGGTGATACACCAAAGGAGGAGTGGTGAACACTTCTTGTTTTGCAGATAGACACAGATCATAAAAATGCAACATAAAACATCATGCACAAGCTGATAAGATGTAATCAGAGGTCTGAAATGAAATAAGCAACACAAACAGAGGACTAAAGACTGATCACAGAGCCTGTATTGTCATTTCCACTGTCAAAATCCTTGCATTACAACATCAAAAAGGTAGAAAACCTGTTACAATTTTAGAAGAGGTCTGATACTTGAAAAAATCACTTGTTTCAGGTGAAAGAAGAAGCTTGCTATCCAAAGAAATGTTCCACCCTTTAGAAATGAGCCAAATCTAGCTTTTACATTACATGGGTCGAGCCCAAGGGGCAAAAAACGTACAAAACATGGGAGCCCATCCCTTCTTGACTGCATGTGCATTAAAATGGTATGGGGGACCTTACAAACCCATACCCTATCATTTTGACTAGATTACAGGAGAATGCGACCCATTCTGCATTAAATCTAGTCGCTGGAATGTCACTTCTGGCCATGAACACGTGTCAGAGCTGTTTCTCGATTTTCTCCCTCTAGACTACACTAAAACTTGAGATTAACCCTAGAATCACATAGATAATTTCATAAACTTTCCGTTGATATAAAGAACGTGCAAATCCGAGCTTTGGATCGAAAGATATGTCAATCTGAAGATTTAGGGCACAAAACAGGGGAAAATGAAATTTTAAATTTCTTCCCGCGCTCTGCCACCTGAATGACACGTGGCATGCATTGATTGGTCGCATGATTCTCTCTCCTTCTCTACTTCATTAGACACATGTCCTCTTTTTATTGGCTCAGGATTTTCCTTCAAAAATCACCCTTTGACCTTTGGACCTTTCTCCTTGTGACACGTGTCATGATCTGGTTGGTCCACGGGTCTGCCGGCTCTTTCGCGTCCACCGCGTCTTTTTGTCCCGGATGTTCCAATGCTTCATGGGACAGAATCCTCCGATCCGCCAGAAATGGGCTTCCTCATCCCTTTTCTATCGGTGACACATTGCATGATCTGATTGGCCCTTGGGTTTCTCGGCTATCCGCATGCCGCGCATCCCTTTGTCCCACTTGTCCTTGTGCTGAAGTTTCCCGTTTCGGCCGAACCGGCCAGTTCGCATCCTTCATGTCCATTTGTCCCAAATGTCCCAAATATCCTTAAATGGCTTCCTTTACTCTCGGCCACTTCACCCTTTCGCGCCCTTCGCGTCCTCGTGGCCTAGATGTCCCAACTACTTAGTACGAAAGTTCTCCATTTCGGCCGATCCGGGCGGTTCGTGTCCTCAAGACCCAAACTTCCCGAGCAGTTAGTCAATTTTCTTCTCCTTCGGCCGTACCAGCTTTCCACGTCCCTCGCGTCCTGACGGCCCGATTGTCCCTTTGTCCCACCTTTCCTTTTTGGCCAAACCAACCGGTTTGCGCCCTTCGTGTACATTTGTTCCACTTGTCCCAGTGCGTCGTGGGCTGCCTGGAGGCATTTCAGCCGAACCGCTCCTTGGTGATCCGAATGTCCCAACTGTTCCTAGGACAAGGACTTAGCCAATTTTCACAATTCTTCCTGGCCCAAGCTTATTTTCTGCAACTTTTTCACATTTTCTCAGAGCTTGCTCTCTTCAACCTGGACAGGAGAGTTAGAAAAGTTTCTGAGGGGGCCCAGAAACATGATTTTCACCCTGAATCCATCCATTTTCCTGGGACTCGAGAATTCTGATGTATGTTATCAAATCAACCCTGGGGGTGGATTTGGATAACATTGACTCCCTTCATATTCTACACCGAACATATGGCCTTGAAGTATCTAGTAAAAAAAGTAGTGTTGTAAGGGCGCATATGTCTTTAGGTACTTTTATTTCAAGAATTTGAATTCAGAGTGGTGGTAAAACCTGGAAAGAACAATTATGGGCCGGATCATTTATCAAGGATTGATTCGGGAGAGGACACGTAAAGTATCAAGGAAACCATGCTGGACGTGTAACTTTTTAGGTTACGGTGTGTGCCCTTGGAGTTAGAAGACATTACTATTTTTCTCAAGGAAGGTGTGGCGCACAAAGGGATGAAAGAACTAGAAAGGAAAAGGTTAGCCATACGCGCCACACCCTTCATGTTGATCAATGGGGATTTATATAAAAAGAGCCGTGAAGAGGTTTTGCGCTAGTGTGTATTAGAACATGAACGCGTGGCCATAATGGAAGAATCCCATGGTGGGATTACTGGAGGAAAATATGTGGGGAATGCAACCATGCATAAGATCCTAGTTGCTGGACTATGGTGGGATATGATTCACTAGGATTGCATTGAGTTTTGCAAGGCCTGTGACCACTGCCAGCGCCTTGGCAAACCTGGAAGAAGGGATGAGATGCCCTTGCACCCCATCACCAGGATGGAACCTTTTGATAAATGGGCAATAGATTTTGTCGAACCAATCTCACCAGCTACGCGAAGGACTAACTCGCTATATATCATTGCCTGTACTGATTATCTGACAAGGTGGGCAGAGGTCGCACCCACTAAGGATTGCACCGCAGCCATGGCTACTAGATTTTTATGGGATAACAGTATAAGTAGGTATGGGTGCCCATTAAGTTTAACAAGTGATAGGGGCACTCACTTTTTAAATGAAACCATCAGAATTCTATTGGCAGAATTCATGGTAGCCCATCACAAGACTACCCCTTATCACCCTAAGGCAAATGGGACTGTAGAGGCATTCAACAAAATCCTTAGTCACACATTGACTAAGATATGTGATGTGGGTAGGTAGGTTTGGGATGAAAAGGTGTCAATAGTTATTTGGGCATACATAACAACGCATAAAAGATTGAACAAGACCACGCCATTTCAATTGGTGTTCAACGCAGAAGTAGTTTTTCTAGTCAAATTCATGCTACCATCTCTACGTATAGTGCGCGCAGGAGGGTTGGATGATGAGCAAGTGCTGGAAGAAAGAATAGATGAATTGATAAAGTTGGATGAAGGGCACTCACTAGCAAGATGGAGCTAAACAATTGAGAAGGTAAAGCAAAAGGCATGACATGACCACCATATTAAGAACAGATAGTTTGAGGTTGGCCAGATGGTACTGGTATATGATTCAAAATTTCTATGCCATCCTGGAAAGTTGAAGGTGCATTGGTTGGGTCCTTATGTAATTTCATACATACTTGATTCGAGCGAGTGCCAGTTACAAGCACTGGATGGAACAAAATTACCTAGACACTTCAATGGGAGTAGGTTGAAGCCCTACCGTAAATAATGCTTCTTGGTGTTTGTAAATAAGGTAGTTTTGCCAGTTAGTTTAGAATTTCCTTTTACGCTTTCACTTTCTTTTATTTCCCTTTCGTGTTGTTGTTTCGTTTTGCACTTTGGGTGCCGGTAACCTTATTACTTTTTGACCTATGAATGTGCAAAGGACCGTGCATCATTTTAGTGTGGGGTGAGATGATGAAGAGAAACTTGGAGTCATTCTGCTAGGAGGATTTGTGTCAGTGGAAAAATAAGGTTACATTGGAAATCCACGTACAAAGGAGAAAAAGTGCAAAAACATGAGGTAGGTGAAAGCAAGAATCATGAGGATGGAAGAAGTGCCTTTGGCACTGGTAACATGCATGTAAGAGTCTTCTGTCAAGATGGATTGTTTGCGCACCAGAAGGTTGGAAAAGTTTTCGCGCAAGGATTGGGTGCGTAAGGAGAAATGCTGAAGTTGGGTTTTGTTTGAAAACACTGCATTAAATATTGTCATACGGTGGTAGGTATCCTAGCCTTAAATGCGTAGAACTAGGAAAAGCTATAAATACAAGAGTGGGAATTTCATTATTTCACTTTGCAGATACAAGAAGAATGATTTTATTTCAAGAGCTAGGGTTTTGAGAACTAAATTGTGTGAAGGAAAATCCCAAGAACTTAAGCACAATCAGTCTGTTGGATCTACAAACTAGAGCAGAAGTGGTTCACGGGTGTGAGGAACATTTTGAAGAAGCACCGTGATCAAAGGAGAAAAATTTGAGATTAGGGTTTTTGTTTTAGGGCACGGGGCGCACGAGGAAAACGTTCAAACAACTCGCAAGTTAACCTGGGAATGAAAGCAAAGGGTGCAATGACGGCCAAAAAACTAGTTGATAAAACTGTAGAACAATCCAAGAAGGGAAAGGGTAAAGGAAAAGGAAAAAAGAAACAAGTAGAAATACCCTTGGATACAAATGAGGAATGGTACTCAGAGATGCAATACCTAGATGGGATTTTTCTAGGGCAAGAGTGGGAGTCCCACATAAGAAAGATGACCGTGATTGACTACAATCACTGGTCAAGTGCAATCGCGAAGAAAATGGCATTGGAGTTAGTGCGCCCACAAATAAACGAACACTTGATGGGTTGTTGATATACAGTGACGTGGTCAAGGTGAAAATGGAGAAGGAAAGGCTTCTTCAAATTTTTGAGTTACCATATTTTGGGAAGCCCAAGCGCTTGTACCAATGGTTGATGACGCGCATACACAAAGACTTCTTCTACCTGGCAGGGCGCAAAATGCACATAACTCCCCAACTAATTTCATGCTTCACATGCCTAAACTGTGAAGGGGACGCACTCGAAGATGACCTCTGGGATGAGGAGGCAATCAAAGAAACCATAGCATCCCAGGAATTGAAGAAGGGATCAAGGTACTATGATATCTCAGATATCAATGATCTGGTGATGAAGATGGCCGCACACCTAGTCTCCAAGTTGAATGGACAAGAAAGGTGGACCCAGGTGAGCAAGCCATGGCTGAATGTCTACAGGAAAGTCGCAGAGGGCACCATATACAACCTTTCCCAATATATTGCAGATGGAATCATAAGTAGTGCAGAGAAGGGAGGAAATATCCTATTTGGAAAAATTCTATTGAAAATTGTGTTCTCAGAAATTAGAGTGCCGGATGCATCCGAAAAGTTCGTGTGGGAGTACCTTGCTGAAGATCCTTCGTGTGCGGAGAGGTTTCAAAAACACACATGTGAATCAATGATAGGGGTATAAAAGGTGTGCTTAGAAAAATGGTATACACGCCTTAGGAACGCATTTGGGGTTGAATGACGGATCCCTGAACAACTCCCCATGGTGACTGAAGGAGAAGTAGAGTTCATAGTCTACCAACACTTATGTATTGGTAGGTTCATTTTGGTCAATGGAAGCTGGAGCTCATGGTGCAAACTCCCATTCTCGTTTACTGCCCAATTTTTCCAAGCGGGAGTACACAAGTACAAGGAGTCGAAGAAATTAAACCTTGAGTTGTCCACCCTTGACAGAGAGCACAGGGAAATGAGGAAGAAGTTGGTCTACCCAAAGAAGCGCATGTATGTTGAAAGGTACATGTTGCAGGATGTGCATACTGTAAGGCCTCTAACCTTATGTATTACTGGGAGAAATGACACAAGGATTTACCTATGCATAAGACCAAAATTTGAAAAGGGCACATATTTGGAGGATGAGATATCCATCCCAGATGACCCTATTGGAAGGAAGAAGCCCACGCCAAAGCATAAGGAGAGGGAAGAGAGAGGAATAAGGGGTGGTGGAGAAGCAAGATGTAGGTACCGTGGGGACAAGTACCTACATCCGGAAGAAGAAGAGGACAGTGGTCAAGGAGAAGACCCCATAACCTATGAAGCCACCATCCCCTGAGGAACCCTCAGATGAAGAGAAGACCACATCCCTGACTTTGGAGTTTTCAGCAAAGGAAGAAGAATAGGGGATGGAAGAACCAGAGTCTAAGGATACAGATGACACGAATGCCTATATAGGAAAAAAGGATGATGATGAAGAGGAAGAGCTGGAGGTAAATCAGGAGCTGATTGATGTCCATTATTCGGAGGGAGAGGAAGCAAAAGATGCAAATGATGCTTTCATCTTTGTAAGAAGGAAGGGTTCCCAAGGGGAGGAAGGTGCGCAGAATGAAGAAAGGAGTGAGGGGGAAAGTACCAAGGAGCCAGATATGCCCAAGCTCACTCAGGAGGAGGTGGAAGAGAAAATGACAAGGGAGGAAAAGAAGATGATTAATACCTTGGTCGACGAGGAATTGGAGCGTAGCGCGGAGATTGCACTCGATGAGTTCTGGGAAGAGCAAAGGGAGAAGAGTGTGGGTAGCACAAAAGGCCCAAATCTTACAGTGACTATTCTAAAGGGCATACTCATGAGAAGTAAACGTGTGTTGGGAGGAAAATCAATTATGGGGTATGTTAATGACCTTAGCAAAGTTTTGCACTCACGCTTCCAGAGTACTGTGCCCACCAAGGAGCTCACTACCATGGAGTCCTTTGATCCTGAGGGTGGATACCCCTGCACAAGAAAGATGCTATCATGGATGTTTGACTCCCACATTGATGAGCTTGAGTTCGAGGTCAACCAAGAGGCAATACTAGAGCTATCCGAGACAAAGGGGGTCAACCCCATCATAAACGCACAACAAATGTTGGATGAGCAAGTATGTAATGCGATCAACAAAGTCTCCATGGAGGTAGAGGCAAGGCTCTTTTGCAGAAATGACAGGGTTAAAGTCTTGAAGGACCTGATGGAGAAGAGGAAGGAAGAAATAGTTAAGCTAACAAAGGAACTCAACCTTGAAAAGCTGGTCAGCACTCAACTACAACGAGAATTACAAGAGGAGAAAGTTAAAGTGCGTGAAGTTTCCAAGAAGGTGGAGCTCATCTCCTAGGCTATTGTCATGAAGCACTCAGACCTTAACCCTCCCACGCAAAAGTATGGATCCTCCCTGGAGTGTCTAGAGGACTTGACTCGGATCCTCACCATGAAAAGGCAACCTTTGGCCTTGGAGTCGGTAGAGGATGTAGCTGTGCGCTTGGAGTAGGAGGACAAGTTGAAATTCATCGTGCTCATTGCTGAATACAACAAGGTGCTTACATATGTAAAAGTAGCTACACAAACCACAGGGGTCACATACGACCATTGCTTGGATCAGGACAAGGTGACAAGCATGTTGTTTTCCAACAACAAGGGCGAGCTGAAGGACTTTAGGGAGAAAAATAAAAGCAATAGAGCCGAGCGAGAAAAGATCCTAGCCGAAGTGGATTAGAAGTCTGAAGCTATTGAGATCATGTGGGTCTTAATCAAAACTTGGAAAAAAGAGCTCTACACAATCATTACAAGTAAGATGGATGCCTTGGAATATCAAGCAAAAGAATTGGAGATGGCGGTAGAGACCATAAACAAAAAAGGGGAAGGGTTAACCTTCGACGAGGTGAGTGCATTGGTTAGCAAACTTTACACAAAGGGTGCAGGATGAAGTTAGTGCATGGAATACGCTGGAGGCTGACTTACGGAAAAATTTCCCCCTTCTTCTTTAGGCAGTTCTCCCTCTATTCTTTCTCTCCCCCATTATTTATTCTTTCCCTTAGTTCTTTTCCAAGGCAAGGCCTTGACTTTTTGTAGTACATTCTTTGAAAAGGTTCCCGAGGGCGGAGAACAGGTGAAGTGTGGGGTAATGTTGGGACCCTAATGTAGCTACAAAATATTAAAGGCATGTAGGTGTGCATGGCCAAAGGAAATACACAAGTTAAGGAACGCAAGGCAAGATTTAAAAAGGGTTCTTGGAGAACCAAGGACGCACGCCCACAAAGCACAATTTGGGACTTAGCCATTTTTGGCCTTTTGGACAGAACACATGAAGAACGTGTTCCATTTGGATAAGGTTCTAGCCTGGCAACAGGGTGTCCTGGAAGGAATATACCTTGTGATAAGAAGATCCAAAAAGATAATCATGACATGGAGAGGCATGTGCTTGAGGTGATCGACACCTTGACACTTGGGGCCAGATTTGAGGTTTTAGAGGAGTTTGTTAGAGATCAGATGCCTATATATATGTGCACCCTTAACAAAGAAAAGGGGGAACATAAGTGAGGAAGCGGAGCTCTATAGAATTTCTACGAGAACTATGGGATAAAATGGGCAAATGATTATAGGAAGGATGTAATGAGGGAATGGGGAATGCAAATTTTGTCTCATGAGCATACATGTATGGATCTAGATATGGTGTATGACTATGGTCTGCCACTCTGTGATGTTTTGTAGTAATACTATGAATGAATATGATAAGGTTACCATTTTTTTTATATTAAGATCTCCTTCCTGTATTATCTCCATGTTTCTATTATGATCTTGTTTTTATATGATCAATGAACCTTAAATGTTTATTCCATTTGAAGATTTAGAACTTCTTAGTTTGGATTAATTATGTTAATTACTTTGCTTTTGTTATGACTGAAGGGGTATAGAATCTGTTCTGATCTCTATAGCTTTTTCATGTCTTTTAAATCACTAAGTCAAGATCATGAATTATGCCTTCCACTAAACTCACATAAAAGAGAGACTCTTCCCCCACTCGCGTGCCTCAGGTGAGCGCCCAGCGCCCGCTGGGTGATAGGCCTGTGCGCATGAGGTTCCCTTGTTCTTGGTGGGTGCAAAAATTAATATACTTTGCTATATTGTCAGTTCCAGAAATATTATTTGATCAGAATAGTAAATACTATTTGTGCTTCATGTCTAAACCTCTTATTTTACTTTTATCCTTCTCTATCCAATACCGTACAAATAGGTGAGGATATGGGGTTCGGTCTTGTCTGACCTATATAGTCTCGGTTCTTCAAGTTCTTCAACTTTGTTTTCAATTTTAATATCTTCTTTGGGTAGTTTTATCTTCATAGGGGCAGGCTTTTTAAAATATTTCACCTACAGAAGGATATATAAGCGAGTCAATGTCACTTTATAAGTCACCTGACACTCTTGTAAGATCCAATTGCAAATATCATTCCAAAAGCACTTGAAGGGTCCGTAAATCTTCCCAAATCATATGCACATCAAATAAAACAGTCCCTACTGCAAGTCTGAAGCACTCAACCAAGTCAAATAGTCTGGCTTCCTCCATTCCAAGCATGAAAATGTCTTAACAAGAGCAATGTCACTCCAAGCATTGCTCAAGGGTTTCAAGAAACAAAGTGTTAGGTCACATAGTTGATGCACATCACATCACACTACTACTATGTTAGGTACATTATATATTATATAATAAGCCCACTATATTTGTTTGAAGAGACACGAGGGCACTGTACGATGGAAAAGTGACATGCGAGCATGGGAATCTACAAGTAACTCTTCCTTGCACCCGACCTCCTGAGGTCGTGCCGAGACAGCCAGTGGGAATGGAATACACGTGGGGTGCAGATAAACTAGTTAGGTAATCTTATGTCTTCAACATGTAACGATGGGATCTATGAATCTAAGGCAAAGAAGGCCCTCCTAACCTAAACTGGTGTGATAGATCGTTTGTCGAGGATAGCTGCTCAAAGCCTCTAATAAATATCAAGCTTTGTCATGATCCGATCTATGGGTTATGGGATACGTGGAAGATGACCTATGGATTCTTCATATATATCTCCTAAAAATGTCATGAAAATGGAATGGCTAAATGTGTAGTGGATCTTTTGGTGCTTTATGGATGATTCGATGGTCTAGTCCAGAAATCTTTAGCTTGATTAGCTGCTACATTTAATATTGATAGTTGTGTGATAATGTCTGGTGGAAGTGGATAGGACCTAAACACTAGTGTTCACAAGCCAGTGTCAATATTTGATTGATTCATAGGCTCGTTGGGTTATGGGACCTGTGGATCACAACCGTAAGTTTGTGGTTGTTGTGGACCTCCTATGGTTATATGAAGAGTCAAAACTTGATTCCGAGTATCCAATAATCGTATGCCTTTTCGGCCTCTATGTTTAGAACTAGAAGTTACACATTTTTCTCAAAGTACCTAATAGGTGTTCTGGCAACTTGGATACATAAGCTAGTGTCTATATCAATGAGGAGGTCTCTTGCGTTTGGCTGTGGGACTATAGGATCACAACCGAATGTTTTCTCTCTTTCAGGTCCTTCTATAGTCATATGGATATCTATCAAGGCAGTCTATAATTTGGCTAATTTGACCAGAAAGTTTGTGCTTTGTCATCTTCTATGTTTAATCCTCTTAGTTGTGTGCTGATTTCTTGTAGGTCTGTTGTTGTTCGGAAGACCTGGATTCTGAGATTTTGGTCTATGTCAGTTAATGCTATAACAAGATTTGGTTAAGGAACGATTGGCTCAAAAACGTATTCCCTGGGCTCCCTAGGTCCTGTGATTGTCATACAAGATCAATATAAACCTAATTGAAATGAAATAAACTAACTATGCAAGATATATCTACAACATATATATATATATATATATATATTCCTCTATTTTTTGTATTTTTGATAGAATTTTTAATAGAATTGAAAGAGAAACTAATCTAATATATTCAAAAAATGACAAGTAATCTAATAACTATCATTAAAACAAGCAAGGTAGCCCGGTGTAGCTACTTTCTTGTGCAGTTGTGAGTTTATCCTAAATAACTAGATAGTTGATTAACTTAATTGAAAGACTCTAGATCCTACCTTAGAAGCTAAGTCACAAGGTTCGAGTTCGACGAGGATAAAGTTCGGTTCAAGTTCGCCTAATGGATAAAGTTCGAAAAAAAATTCGCCATTAAGTTCTATTTTTTTTTAATGTAAGATTTAATTTTTTATTTAATGTCAATCATTTAAAATATGGAGTTTTTAGTTTAATATTTTGAATTTTATATTTTAAAATATTATAGAGATTTTAATGTAATAGTTGATTTTTTATTTGATGTCAATTATTTTAAAATATTTTAGAGTTTTTAACTTTAATAGTTTCAACTTTAATAGACTATGTAAATATTAAATATAATAAGAAAAAATAATAAGAGTAGACTATGTAAATATTAAATATAATAAGAAAAGATAAAAATTAAAAATAAATAAAGATCATCGAAACATAAAATTAAACCTAAACTAAAACATTGCATAAAACATTCAACGACTTCCTCCTCAGCGCCGCTACCTCTGCTCTTCTCACGCAGGTTCAACAGACTACCACGACCATGACTGTAGCTTTTTTCACATCCAAGACAGGTGTGAGTGGAGGGTAGTTAGATCTCAGTTGTCATTTCACACACAGCTGCGTCCAGAAGACTGTGCCCTCCACTCGCTGTTGAACCGCATTTTTAAGTCAGAAAAAATTTACGTAGTGTCCTACAGCCCTCTGCTCACAAATAAATCGTGTTTTCTAGCAGCCGGACTCCTCGAATATTCACGAATTTTTTGACGACAGAAGAAGTTCGGCGAATTTCAAATTTCATGCCAGAAATTCGCCGAACCTTGTGACATAGCTCAGAAGTGAGGAATGAATCATAGTAATTTCTGAGAAACTATCAATCCCCACAGCTTCCTTGGCAATATCGAAAGTGAAAATGAACTGAAATGAATATAATTCACTACTCTATTTAATATGTTTTAACTAGAACTTTGACAGATAAAACCTGGAATTTACAAAACAGTGGCGAATCTAGTAGTGTACGAATTTTTCCCCTCAGAATGATCTCCTCGTTCCTTCATGTTCACATGAATCTAGAAGAGCGTGTATATGCTAGCATCAACAGAAGAAGGTATTTGAAAAATGGTAGCTTTGGATATAGACCGAATATAATGTGAGTAAGAGAGGGACAACACAAGTGACAGAGCTTGGCGTATGCAATTCATAGCAGGATTTATTGTGGGAATACAACACAAGTGTACCAAGAGATTCTAGAATCTACCTTCTGTGAAGAACACAACCTACAACTCTAATGGATTCAACATACAAATGACACCACTCTGATCTAAACTAATTTGTATAAACAACAATGAACAAGACTGAAGCAAGAAGATCGAATGACTTCTAATAGCAAAGGAAAACTAGCATGGATGCAAACATGAAAACAAAATGAGTTCTAAGAAAGAAATTGAAAGATTAAACAATGGAAATGAGAAGTTGAGGGGGGGGGCATTTGCTTGAAAAAAATCTGGCTATTTATAGATTTCACATTCAGCCAAAGGTAATTCCTATTAGAACTCTTTTACCATTAAACAATGAAGAAACATTATTCTAGGGAACAAAAAACATTAATACAAGCTAAGGCGGTTGAGAAAAGTTGGTAAATGTTGAAAAATTGTGTAATTCGCGATCAAAAGAACGTGTTGGAGAATGCGTAAAGGACCGCCACCATGAGCAGGGTGGCAGTTATAGGACCGCCACCCTGGTAGGGCGGAAATTTCATCACTGAAGGTCAAAAAACTTAGAAAAAGAAAGGTAGAGGATAAAGCGAAGTAAGAACAGCTTAGAAAAGTTACCTGGGAGGGTAACATACACTTGGTGAGATTTCTTGGATTCTAAACACCTTGCAAGGTGACTTGCATCATCATTGGGGCATTAGTAACTGTTAGTGCAAAATCACAGCACCCCTGGACGTTGATCAGATTTCTAGGTTGATCATACGAGCATCCAGTGTGATTGCAAAACATGGAATCCTTTCTCTAAGTGTGGGACTTGTAAAAATGAGAAAGGAATCTCCAGAGAAGGCTGGTTCCTATTCCTCTGTTTAGATGCACACGAAAAATGCAGAGAGTTTACTCAAAATCTAATCTAACTTGCCAAGGAGACAGGGTAAGAAGATGCACAAAAATAAACCTAAGCTAACAAAGGTGATGCATCGAGGAATGAAAAACATCTATCTTGCCTATAAACACAGACCATTCAAATGTGATGCAAGATCATGCACATATAACAAAACTTGCAGTGAAAGACCAGGAGGATGCAAATGAACACAGAGAGGGTTGAGAATCATCCACAGACATGCATTACTTGCTCCAAAGATTGATACAATACACTACAAAATTCCAAGAGGCAGAGTCACATTACAGTTTCAAATGGGAGGTTTGAACTCCACAAATTCACCTGATAAAGAAAAGAAGGGAGGGGCAAAACAGGAATGTTCGACCTTTTGAAAGAAGCCCCTCTTTACAATATATAAGAAGAATGAGAGAGGGAAGAGAGAGGAAAGTCGAATCTACCACAACCACTTCTGGATTGCATTTAACTCATCTCATTATGGTAGAAATGGTGAATCTTGGCAAAACGGTGGACTGTCTAGCAGAAACGGTGAACTGTCTGTTGTATTAAAGCTGGTTATTGAAGGTCACTTCTGTCTATTATTACCTGACAGAGGCGTTTCTCAATTTTCTCTCTCCAAACTGAACCAAAATGCAAGATTGACCCCATAAACGTGTAGAGAAATTTTCCATCTTTCAATTGATATAAAGAATGTGAAAATCTGAGCTCTAGATAGAAAGTTATGGCGATCTAAAGATTTAGGGAAAAAACCAGGCCAAAACGGATTTTAAATTTTTTCCCGCGCTCTGCCACCTAGATGACACGTGTTGGGCGCTGATTAAATGATAAATTCTCTCTCCTCCACCTTTCCGCGGGCTTCCCTTTGAAATTTCGACCTTTGTCATGCTTTTGGAAAGTTTTCCAATTTTTCCCCGCGCCCCCGCCACTTGGGACACGTTGCATGATCTGGTTGGAGGATAGGGCATGGGGTCATCCTTGTCTTTTAATATTTTGGCCCAAGACTTTGCTAAATTTTATAAGTCTTTCCCTAGCTCCGAACTCCCTCCACCTTAGGACACGTGTCCTGTTCTGATTTGTTTGCGGGCCTCCCGGCCTTTCGCGTCCTCTGTGTACATTTGTTCCAAATGTCCCGGACTGTCTGGGACAAATTCTTCCGAACCACCCGAAATGGGCTTCCTTTGCTCCTGTTTACGGCGAAGACACGTGGAAAGATTCCATTCACTCTTGGCTCCTTCAGCTTTCCACGTCCCACGCATCACTTTGTTCCAACTGTCCCAGACTAAAGTTCCCTGTTTCGGCCGATCCGGGTGGTTCACATCCTTCACGTACATTTGTTCCAACTGTCTGGGAAAAATTCTTCCGAACCGCCCGAAATGGGCTTCCTTTGCTCTTCGGCTGCTTAGCCTTTCTACGTCCTTCACATCTTTCATGTCCTCACGACCCAGATGTCCCAGTGTTATCTGCACTTAGTCAATTTTTTCACCTTCGGCCAGTTCACCCTTTCGCGTCCCGCGCGTCCTGATGTCCCAACTGTCTCGGATGCTGCGCAGACTACCTAGCGGCTTTTCGGCTGATTCGTGCCCCGATGTCCCAACTGTTCCAAGTGCTGCCTGGGCTAGGAATTAGCCAATTTTCTTCAATTTATTTGGCCCCAGGCTTGTTTTGCATGTTATCAAAATTACCCTGGGGGCGAATTTTGGATAACAATTTTGGCGACTCAACGAGGTCATCCGCCTGCTGGATGAAAAGATCAGTGGCTTGAAGCAATCCATTGGGCATGGAGTCATCAAATATTCTGTTTAGAACCCCAACTAACTTAGAATGTGCAAGGAGGAAGATGGAATATCACCTGATGGAAGAAAGGACTACAAAACATCTCCATGGATAGCAAGCTGTGCCAAAGCACTTAGGGAAAACAAAACTAAACTACAACAAAACAATGTGCACAAGCACTTGGAGGAATGAAAATCTAATCTAATATTTACAAGGTAGTGAATTTCCTTCTAGAAGCAACTCTTGAGATAGATTCCATTTACTGGAATCTGCAGTTCTTCACCATCCAATGAGGCCAATTGGAAAGCGTTGTTGTTCTTGCACTTCGTGACCATGTATGGGCCACTCCAAATGGCATCAAATTTTGAATGCCTTCCCAGTTTTTCTCTATGCACATCCCATTTCAACACTAGATCTCTAACCTGAAAAGATCTATCCTTGGCCTTTCTATCAAAGGTCTTCTTGATCAAAGATTGATCCTTTTCCATTGCTTGGGATGCCTGATTTTTGATCTCTTGCAGCTCCATCAACTATGCATACCTCACCTCCATGGGCTCAAACTCTAGCAACTCCAGCTGCTTCATGAGTTCCAATGTTGGCAATTCTAATGATATAGGCAATACTACCTCTTTTCCATAGACCAACTTGTAAAGGGAATTACCTGTAGACCTCTTTGGTGTTATTCTATCAGCCCATAATGATGATTTTAGCTTGGAATGCCATGTTCTTTGATTTTCATCTAGATTTCTCCTGATGATTCTTAGCAAATTTTTGTTCGTGGACTCTGCCTGTCCATTACCCTGCGGGTAATAATTTGAAGAGGTGCTCAAATAGATTCCATTCCTGACAGCCCATTCTGTAATCTTGGAACCTATGAATGCCAATGCATTATCAGAGATTATTGTAGCAGGTATACCAAATTTGGTTGTTATCCCCTCATAAAAGTCTAAGATGCTAGACTCATTTGCCTCTTTGAGTGCTACTGCTTCTGTCCATTTGGTGAAGTAGTCCATGGCTGTCAAAATCCATTTGTGTCCTTGGCTTGAATTGGGATTAATGACTCCAATGAAGTCCAAACCCCATTGCATGAATGGCTGGTCAACTGAGATTGGATGTAATGGAAGGGCAACAAGTCTCTCTTTTCCTGTGAAGAATGCACAATTCTTACACCTTTTGATCCATGCATAGCAATCACTGAAGATTTTAGGCCAATAATAACTAGCCTTCATGATTTTTAGAGCTATCACTCTTGGTGCAAAATGACCACCAGTTGGTCCACCATGGAACTCTTCTAACACCCTCTGAATCTGATTTGTGCTAATGCATCTCAGCAGCACTCCATTCACATCTTTCTTTAACAAAACTCCATCAACAATGGCGTACGGGACAGCCTGCAATCTGAAGTGTCTCCATTGGGTCTTGTTTATCCCCGGAGGGCATAGGCCTGTGCCTAGGAAGTGCATAATACCTTGGGTCCAGCAGGGAGTGGGGGCAACATTGTCTTCTTCTTGATTGCCACTTGGCTCATGGCTGTCCTGGACTGTCAAAACAGCCTCTTCTTTGTTGCATACTTCTTTTAGCTTCCTCAAAACCAGTTTCTCACATAATCCTTTCCCTCTTACCATCTTGGTGATCTTGATCTCAATGTCATACTCCATGACATGGGTGATCCAACCTGCCCTTTTCTCATTCAAATCCTTGTTGAGGAGGAAGTCCTTAACCCCAGCATGTGAGACCAGCAACTGGATCTTGTTGTTTGAGACTAAATGCTTGAATTTCTTCAAGCTTCTGATTACTGCAAGCACATGCTTCTCAATAAAAGAGTACCTCACTTCATAGTCATCTAGACTATGGCTGAAGAAGACAATTGGATGCTCATCATTATCCTTGTTCTGTTGTACCAAAATGGCAAAAATAGTGTCATTACCTCCAAATGCATAGAGGATGAAGTCGCTGGAGAAGTCTGGGTTGATGAGAGTTGGTGCTTGGGAGATGGCTTCTTTGATTGCTTCAAAACTCTCCTTACCTTCTACTATCCACTTGAAAGCCATGCTCTTCTTTAACATTTTGGTGATGGGTTTGACAAGGGCTGCAAAATCTGAGACAAACCTCCGAACAAAGTTTATCCTTCCCAAGAAACTCTGAAGGGCTTTCTTGTGGCTTGGCAATGGTAGTGCTCTTATGGCTTCAACCCTCTCTAGATCAATTGCTAATCCTTCTTTGGAGACAATGTGGCCAAGGAGATTTCCTTCACATGCAAGAAAGATACACTTCTTAGGATTCAAAGACACTCCAAATCTCCTGCACCTCGTGAAGACTTGTCTCAAATGAGAGAGGTGGTCTACTGCATTTTTGGAAAAAAACAGTGATATCATCAAGGTAAATCAGCACCACGTTGTTAACCAAGCCTTTGAACGCCATGTCCCTTGCTCTTTGGAAGGTAGCACCAGCGTTGGATAGCCCAAATGGCATTTTCCTATATGCAAAAGTCCCCCATTTGGTTGTGAAGGCTGTCTTGAACTGGTCTTCTTCCTTCACCATAATTTGATTGTAGCCTGAGTAGCCATCAAGTAGTGAGAACCTCTTGGAGCCAGCCACAACTTGTAAGATTTGCTCCATGGAAGGGAGTGGGTAATGGTCCTTGAGAGAGGCTCTATTCAAGTCTCTGAAGTCAACACATAATCTGATCTCTCCAGTCTTCTTTCTGACTGGAACTAAGTTGGCAACCCAACTAGAATGCTTGATTGGGAATATGATCCTTGACTCAATCAGCTTGTCCAATTCTTTCCTCATGAGAGGCTCCATGTGTGGATTGAATGGTCTTTGTTTTTGCCTGATAGGCTTAGTATTTGGATCCAATTCGATGGTATGCTGAGCTAAGTTGGGATTAAAACCTTTCAAGTCTTCATAGCTCCAAGAAAACACGTCAGGGAACTATTGACACAGCTGTATGAACTCATACCTTTCTTGTTCAATTGTCATCCTTCCAATTTGTAATGGTTTGTTCTCTTCCACCAAGATGGATACTGAATCCTCTCTCTTGACCTGAATGTTTGCTTTCTCCTTTCTAAGCTGATCATTGGGGTTAAAAATGGACTCTAGAGTGATAAGTCCCTTGAGCAGCTTGTTAGTTCTTAGTTGTACAACCTGGTCACCATATTGATGTTCCAATTTTTCTTGATTATTAGCTGAGAACTCAGCTTCTTCTTGCAAGAAATGGATGATTTGCTGGTCATTCTCAAACACTTGCCAACTGACATTGTTATCTGGCACTGAAGGCCTCACAATCACATGGATGTTTGGCTATGTCTTGTCTTGTTGAATGCTCTCCACAATGTCAAAGGCTGCCCCTACGGCTGCAAGCCTGTCAGCAGCTTGATTCTCTTTCCTAGGAATGGATTTGATGCCAAAACCCTCAAAATCTTCCATGAGGTCCCACACCCTGTTCTTGTAGCATTTGAGCAGATCATTCTTAGCTGCATGTTGTCCCTTGGTCTGATTTACAATCAATTCACTGTCACCAAAGACTTGCAAGTTCTTTATTTTCTTCTTGATTTCCCAATGCATCCCTTGCACCAAGGCTTCGTATTCAGCAGTGTTATTGGAGCATGTAAACTAAAATCTGAAAGATGAATAGTACTTTATTCCTTGAGGTGAAACAAGCATAGCTCCACCTCTTGCACCTTGTCTACTCCTTGATCCATCAAAAAATAGCTGCCATACCTCATTGTCATCCTTGTGGTTTGGCTTGGTGATGCTAGGAATAGGTTGATTTTCTTCGTGTATACAATAGAATCCCAACTCGGATTCTTCTATTTCTTGGTAAGGATCAAAAGCATGCACCTTGCTTGCCCATTCATCAAGAGTTAGATCCAGGATGCTTCTAACCTTAGTGTCAGCCTCATCAGTGCTTGGGTGGTCTTCTTGATCAAATGCTGAACAATTGGCATTAATCTGACTTGGAGTGTAAGGCTCAATATGGAAGTTTGCAATAGGTTCAGACCTGATTGTAGCCTTAGTTCCATACCTCATTCTGAATAGCATGTGTGACCAATCAGTAGACAAATATCCCCCAATCTTGGCTATGAAGTCCCTTGACAAACATAGGGAAAAGAGTGGTGGAAGGTCTATGACTGATACATCTTGTAAAACAACAACATTTGGACATGCATGCAAGGTAAAACTCAAGTTTTTAATCACTCCAACTGTTGCTATTGCTGTCCCATCTAGCTGCACTACCCCTTTGGATATTGTTTCATACAGGAGCCCTAGCTGATCAGCTATTTTCTTAGGCATTACTGAGCTACTTGCCCCAGAGTCTATCATGCAATTGTGCACTAGCTAATTTCCAATGATCAATGAAACATAGAAAGGAGGGGGTTTCAACCTTTTACCTTGCTGTCCTTCATGATTTCCCTCAGGCTGTGTAGCATTTGTAAGTACCTTCTCTTGCCTTTGGACTTGTTGATTTGAAGTTGTCCAGTCCTTCATGGTAGCTTGTAGCAAATCTCTTTGGCCTGGGATAGATATGGATTCCCACATTGATATATTGATGTTTTTCTTCTTCTTCTGATCAATAATACTGAATGGTGATGAAGGATCTCTTTGTTGTCCCTTGGTTTGCACTTTCACTCCTTGTATGTGAGCAGCAATAACTGGTATTTGAGTTGGCCTAGGGGCTGTTCTTGGCTGCCCTTGTAAATTTGAAATTGGATTTTGCTTGCCAACCATTTGTGGAACCTTGGAAGGTTGTGGATTGGTTGGGGCTAATGGCTGTTCTTCACCCAAATTCCTCCTTTTTGACCTTGTGTTGGCTGCAACACCTTGAGAAACTACCTGGTTCATGCCACAAAAATCCTCTGCTTGCCAATTTACCAATGTGGTGTCATTTGGGGCTGATTGCTATTGGAATGTTTCTTGTTGTTGGCTGATTTCCTAACTGCTCTCACCCTCCACACCAGTAGTTGTCACCATTAATGCTTGAGTAAAAGCACCATTGAAGCACATGGATTGATTATGAGGCTCATTGCATGGAAAACACCAATCATACTCTTGAGCAATGTTGTTTTGTGTTGGCACCAATGCCTTAGAGGCAGATATGACATTTGGATTATAGGGTTGAAATGGTCTATTGGCAGGAGGCCTTATTTGATTTATATTTACAGCTGGATTAGGAGGCCTTTGTGGTTGGTATGGCTGCGTGTTAGGCTGAGCTTTACCCTTGAATGAAGATGTCAGCAACTTGACAGCCACTTGCATCTCATTGATTTCATGGATTGCACAAAGGTTAGCAATGTCTTTAACATGATCACTTGGAGTAGTCTGATTTTCTCCAGTGAAGTATGGAATGTTCTTCAAGGCTACAATAGGAATTGGATGTTGTGCATTGAGGGAAAGTGGGCTGCTGCCTGTGAAGTTGACACAGGGGTTGTTTTGTGCCATTCTAATTGGTCTTAAAACCCTTGTTGACTGAATGAAAGGTCTATTAGGTGGAGGAGTTGAGAGAGTTATGTTTGGTGGAGATGGAGACCTTTGAATCCTTCTTCCTCTTTGCCTTCTTCTTGGAGATAATTGCAGGTATTCAAATAGCACTTCTTCTTCTCTAACTCTTGACCTTGTGGTGACTCTTCTCATGAGTTTTTAGGCCTGCACTACTGAAACTAGTTGATTCTTCCCCAGTGGAGTCGCTAGATAGGCAAATAATAGCTCTTTTCAAGCAAGAAAATTGTAGCAGATGCACATCAAATTTGATACAATAAAAATGAGACCTCTTGTCCCATCGCGCGTGCCAAAACTGTTAGTGCAGGCACATGGTGGCTTGCAATTTGCTATTGATAATGAGACACCTCTGGAAGATGAAATAATCTAACCTTAGGGTCCCACCTGGCATGCCAAAACTATTAGTGCAAAATCACAGCACCCCTGGATGTTGATCAGATTTCTAGATTGATCATACTAGCATCCAATGTGATTGCACAACATGGAATCCTTTCTCCAAGTGTGGGACTTGTAAAAATGAGAAAGGAATCTCCATAGAAGGCTGGTTCCTATTCCTCTGTTCAAATGCACACGAAAAATGCAGAGAGTTTACTCAAAATCTAATCTAACTTGCCAAGGAGACAGGGTAAGAAGATGCACAAAAATAAACCTAAGCTAACAGAGGTGATGTACCAAGGAATGAAGAACATCTATCTTCCTAATAAACACAAACCATTCAAATGTGATGCAAGATCATGCACAGATAACAAAACTTGTAGTGAAAGACCAGGAGGATGCAAATGAACACAGAGAGGGTTGAGAATCATCCACAGACATGCATTACTTGCTCCAAAGATTGATACAATACACTACAAAATGCTAAGAGGTAGAGTCGCATTAAAGTTTCAAATGGGAGGTTCAAGCTCCACAAATTCACCTGATAAAGAGAAGAAGGGAGAGGTAAAATAGGAATGTTCGACCTTTTGAAAGAAGCCCCTCTTTACAATATATAAGAAGAATGAGAGAGGGAAGAGAGAGGAAAGTTGAATCTACCACAACCACTTCTAGATTGCATTTAACTCATCTCATTATGGCAGAAATGGTGAATCCTAGCAAAACGACGGACTGTCTAGCAGAAATGGTGAATTGTCTGTTGTATTAAAGCTGGTTGTTGAAGGTCACTTCTGTCGATTATTACGTGCCAGAGGAATTTCTCAATTTTATATCTCCAAACTGAACCAAAATTCAAGATTGACCCTGGAAACATGTAGAGAATTTTTCCAGCTTTCCATTGATATAAAGAACGTGAAAATCCGAGCTCTAGATCGAAAGTTATGGCGATCTGAAGATTTAGGACAAAAACCAGGCCAAAACGGATTTTAAATTTTTTCCCACGCTCTGCCACCTGGATGACACGTGTCGGGTGCTGATTGGATGAGAAATTCTCTCTCCTCCACCTTTCCATGGGCTTCCCTTTGAAATTTCAACCTTTTTCATGCTTTTGGAAAGTTTTCCATTTTTTCCCCGCGCCCCCGCCACTTGGGACACGTGGCATGATCTGGTTGGAGGACGAGGCGAGGGGTCATCCTTGTCTTTTAATCTTTTGGCCCAAGACTTTGCTAAATTTTCTAAGTATTTCCCTGGCTCCGAACTCCCTCCACCTTAGGACATGTGTCCTGTTTTGATTCGTCTGTGGGCCTCCCGGCCTTTTGCGTCCTCCGCGTACATTTGTTCCAAATGTCCCAGACTGTCTGGGACAAATTCTTCCGAACCACCCGAAATGGGCTTCCTTTGCTCCTGTTTGCGGCGAAGACACGTGGCAAGATTCCATTCACTCTCGGATCCTTCGGCTTTCTACATCCCACGCGTCCCTTTGTCCCAACTATCCTGGACTAAAGTTCCCTATTTCGACCGATCCGGGTGGTTCGCATCCTTCACGTACATTTGTTCCAACTGTCTCGGACTGTCTGGGACAAATTCTTCCAAACCGCCCGAAATGGGCTTCCTTTGCTCTTCGGCCACTTAGCCTTTCCGCGTCCTTCGCATCCTTCGCGTCCTCACGGCCCAGATTTTCCATCCTTATCTGCACTTAGTCAATTTTTTCACCTTTGGCCGGTTCTCCCTTTCGCATCCCGCGCGTCCCGATGTCCCAACTATCCCGGATGCTGCACAGACTGCCTGGCGGCTTTTAGGCCGATTCGCGCCACTACCTGCAAAATGGAAAGAGGACTCATGTATAGATAGATAAAATAAATCAAAAAATAAATACTAAATTAGTATGAAATGAGGACTTACCACTTACGCAAGGATAAGAACTTACCTCTGTCGGCACTCTAAACCTGCGAAAGGGGCATTCAAAATGAGTCAAAACACCATATACATATAAAACGAGCTTATTTTCCTATTCATTTGCGCTTGTCGATTTGATAGTTTTTGAGCTCTGGGACCCATGGTGACAGTTTTTGACGAGAGTATAGTTGAAACATTTGTATCGAGATAGCGATCATGCCTCCACGAGCAAAACCTCGACCCGCGAGATCTTAGGTTGGTTCTTCTTGATTTAATGTTTTTGCACCCAAAATGTTAAAATGATGAAATCTCTGTTGTGGGGGATTATTTTTAGAAATTTCAGTTTTAAATGTGTCTCTTAGGGGGGATGCCTAATGGGTAGGCTTTTGTTTTAGCTAAAATGGTCAATTTTTGCATTTTAAAGCATTTTTAGGGCATGCGATCTGTTTGTAGTCACGAGACAGGACCGCCGCCCTGAGCAGGGCAGTGGTCCTCTACAAAGTGTTAAAACAACACTATTTTGAATTCATTTTTACATTTTTAGTGTTCCTACTTACTTTAATGATTTTTCCAATGTAATTTTGACACTAACTTACTTCTTTTTGCTTGTTTTTGGGTGTTTTACAGAAGAAGGAAGAGTGCATTAGATGGAGCCAAGAGAGGGAGTGTGATTGGATTTTAGTAGTGTTAGATGCTCTCTCTCAGGATGAGCAGGATACTCTCCAAAGGGCAGGTATATTGAGGATCGCAAGGGTCCCCCATGTTGCATCTTCCAGTCACATACTATGTGACTTATTTTCTTACTGGGATGCAGATCGAAACACCTTCTGATTTCTAGGTATTAGGGGTAAGTGGACCATCACCCTAGAGGATGTCTACTGCATTTTGGGAGTCTTGATTATTGAGAGGAGACTTTCATTTGATACAATAGTATCTAGATCTTAGGTGACTTAGTAGGCCACCTACATGGGAGACACAATTGTCTCCACTGGTACAAAGAAGGGGGTGAAGGTCCATTCTATTCCCTTCTTGCTCATCCCTATGATCTGCCAGGCCATTATGAGCATCCTTGCTTCGAGATTGATCAGGGACAAGGGAGGGATACATTGCTCTACCGTTGGGCCCCCATCATCGCAAAGATTGAGGCACATGGTCGGATTTATGCCTAGGGAGCCGATATACTTGGGACCACCTATCACAACTTATACAGGGTGGTTCGATTACAGGGATAGTCGCTGAGCCATCCAACCTTAGTTATGAGCTAGGTCTATGAGTGCATTATCCCTTATGGGAGAGGAGTAGAGGTGGAGGATCCCGGGGCCGTGAGGGCAGCAAGGTGGATGGGGATGACAGTTCTTAGAGCACCCCACTAGCCATTTTCTTCCCTGACTACTGAGGATATGGAGGCCACACCTTATCAGGCCAAGGCGAGGTTTTGGGGCGAAGAGACTTTTACTTTGATTTCTTGCTCTACTACAGGGTAGCTTGTGGATAGGACGGGGAAGGTAGAAACACACCCCTTCGATCGAGTGTCTCAGCAGTTCAGCCTTGCTTATATTGACATGCTTCCCCTAGTGGTGCTAGTGTTCAGATCAGTTCGAGAGGCTAGGGGAGGTCCTAGAGGCCGGGGTTGGACTGTTGTTACTCCTGATGTCCCTATTACAGCCAGGAGGGTGGTACATGCTTGAGAGAGATCCAGTGCTCCTCAGGAACCTTTGCTTCGGATTGCCGCCTGTCCCGCCCATAGCAGTGATGATCCCATTGATATAGAATCTGAGTCTAAGGAGTTCATAGGGGGAGAGACGAAAGATTAGATCTAGGACATGGAGAACAGTGAGTCAGGTGGGAACAAGGATAGCGACCCCAAGTGGCATGACACTCAGGAGATCCTACACGCTGAGAGGGTAGAGTAGAGCATGGAGAGGGTGACTCTAGTCTCAGAGGAGTTTCCTTCTTAGGACCTAGGAAGAGAGGATGAGTCCATGGCAGGAAACTATATTGCCCCAGACGTAGGAGGGGGACACCAGTCAGCAGTAGCATCCGTGGCAAGCGTGGATCCCAGAGATCCTTCTTAGAGGCCCAGAGATCTAAGTGAGTTGTCACTCTTCTTTTGATATTTGTTTTAGCTAGAATTACCTTACCTGATATATCTCTTTTTGTTCATCCTTGGTTTTACCTTTTGATTATTTTCTAATTTGTTTTCTCGTTTGCTTGCAGAGACTGCTGACGAGTGGCAAGACTTGATTTTCCAGGTATGTACTGACACCCTATTTCTTCCCATAGAGAAGACTCGTGCTGAGCTATTTGTGAATGGAGGGGAGCCTTCACTAGCTGATAGGCATACCAATGTTTTTTCCCCTGTCTGGCACATGGCCAAGATGGTGGCTTCCCTCCATGGCAAGGTAGCCGGGTATAGGGCTGTAGAGTTCCTGATGAGGAGGAGCCTCTTTGATAGTGAGACTACAACTACAGTTCAGGACCGCAAGCCCTCAGTGCACTCAGAGCGCCGGCGTAGCCGGAGTCCTAGACGTGATCGTGCACCTTCTGAGGGATCCCATAGGGGTTGAGAGGCTACTTGGATCTTTTTGTAGTGACCTTTTTTAGGTTGTTTATATGAGCATTTTTGTACTTTCCGGGCTCATTGATCATTTTGACCATGCCTAGTGCATGATGGCATTGTATACGAAACATGATTTGTATGTATATATATATATATATCTCTTTGGATCTAGACTCTTGGTATCTTGAATTTTGTGACTCATTTTCTAAATGTGTTTTTAGAATATTTGCTTTTCATGTTTCCAGAATGTATGCAATGGAACAAAAATGATAGTAAATAGAATGTTTTACTCTATATGTTTTTGCAGTGCTGATATGAGATGATACTAAGATATGGTAGTACTAAACTTTTGAACTCTTTGAGAAATGTTTGTAATTCTTTCTTATATTGGAAAAACATGATGAATGCATAGTGATAAAGAGATGAACTTGCCACAATCCCAAATCCACGCAACTAGTAAGACGTGAGGGCTCAACACCAAGAATTAGGAAGGGAACAAGTTTTATGAGTTTGATTGAATGGAATGATGAGAGACAGACAAACCAAGAACAAGAACCAAATTTGGACCTACACACCCACCCTACTCAGAACTACTACCAAGCTTAGAAGGCCACTTGCTTTTCAGTTTATCTATACTTAGATTCATAAATGGCAACTTGGTTGACAAAATCTGGTTTTGAGGATTTGATCTCCTTGGAATTTGGATATTCAGATATTTGCTTTCTCTTAATAGAATTTGATTTTTGTTTTTAACATACCAATATTTTTTAGTTTGTGTGACTGGACCCCCACACCCTACCTCACACCACTAGTAAGAAGCATGGGTTTTTCACCAAAGGCAAGATACAGGCGAGTAAGGGCACTTCTTTTCTTTCCCAACCTCACATCACTAGTAAGAGATGTGGGCTTATCACTGAAGGTTGATGGGGAAAAGAAGTGTGTAAAATAAAATATTTTATTTGCTTGGTGCTTTTGATTTCATTTGACTTTGACATTTCTGATCTATGACTTTTGGATATCCTTTCGTTCCAAGAGATTTTTAAGAGGGATAGATGTGACTCCAAGAAGCTTCCAGAACAGACCGTGGGCAAGGACAACTTCACCTAGTAGAAAGAAAGAGCAAAGCCAAGTATGTAGGTCTTGGTATGGTTTCCGTCAATGTTTGTCTGTCGAAATTGATGAGAAGATTTGAAAATATTTGATGATGTTTGAAGAGATGTTATATGAATATTTTTGCCAATATCCTCAGAAATTTGTAACAGATTGTTTTAAGAGTAAGCTCCTAGACTATCATTTTTACGAAATGGACAGAATGTAGCAGCTAAAAGACTAATGCAATGTAGGTAGCTATAATGTACTAGCAATGACTTGGATGTTTTATGCATCAAACCACTTAAGGTGCAAGGAATTGACAGTTTCACCAAATTCCTCACCTTCTAGTGTGCATAAGAGATATGCATAGTTTCCATATTCCTTCATGACTCAGTATGGGCTCAACCATTTGGGCCGGAAATTTATTCCTTCACCTGTTTTCTTATTGATCCAGCTAACTAGTCTTAGAACTAGATATCCTTCATATATTTCTCACTCATAGACTTTTTTGTTATACTGTCAGCACATCTGATCAACATAGGCTGTGCTGTTGTTCGGCATTTAACCTGGCCTTGTCTAGGCTTTCTAGTTGGGAGAGGTGTGCCTCCCTATAAGCTTCTTCATCCAGAATCCCTTGTAAGGAGATGCAGAGACTGGGTATTTCAACCTCAAGTGGGAGAACTGCTTCTGCCCCGAATACCAGTGAGAAAGGATTTGCTCCTGTTGGTGTTCTTATTGAGGTTCGATGGGCCCACAAGGTCGGATATAGTTTTAAATGCCAATCTCACTTGTTCTCCTTGACTGTTTTGAGGAGAATAGCTTTTAACATTTTGTTTGTTGCTTCAGCCTGCCCATTGGCTTGAGGGTAGTAAAGAGAGGCCATGTGATAGTTTATCTTGAACTTGATACATAGTTCATGAACCTCGTCATTCTTAAAGGATGTGCCATTATCTGAGATAATGAATTATGGGACACCATACCTATAGATAATTTGGTTCAAAATGAATTTGGCAATCACCGAACCTAGTACAGTGGTGAGAGGCATGGCCTCCACCCATTTGGTAAAATATTCTGTGGCCGTGATTATAAAATTATGGCCATCGGTTGATGAGGGAGAGAATTTCCCTATCAAGTCTAGACCACACATGGAGAAGGGCCATGGAGTTACTATTGGTTGTAGGGATTGTGCTGGCATGTGAATCTTGTGAGAGAATTCTTGACATTTGTGGCACTTACGTACAAATTCCACTGCATTATGTTCGAGAGTGGGCCAAAAATAGCCCATCTGATGTATTTTGCGAGCGGTGGTGTGACCACCAAAGTGGCCTCAACATATCCCACTGTGGGATTCATGGAATCCTCTTGGATTCTTCTATGTCAACGCATCTTAGAAGCATGTTGTCAAAGGCTCTGTGATAGAGCACTTGGTCTAAAACAACATATTTAGTGGTAGTAATGCGTAACCACATTCTTTGTTGTGACATGGCACTTTTTGGGTACGTATGGTCCATGATAAAATTGATGATATCAGTATACCAGGGACATGTAGAAATGGGGGGTATGGTTTCGACAAAGTATACACACTCATCGGGAAAGTCTAGATAAACCAGCTTGCCCCCATCTAGTGGATTTTCAGCTAACTAGTCTGCAATGATTTGTCCTTTAATGGATTTTTGGTTTATGAATGTTAACTCAAATTATCCCATTAGGGTCATGAAATGGCCAACCTTTTTAGATAAAGATCCTTGTGTGAGAAATGTTTGTAAATGGTCTGTCTTTACAATGACCCTTGTTTCCTGGTTTAACATGTAATGTCTCAAACATTTTGTTACAAAAATTATGGCAAGGCATTCTCTCTCTACCTGTGTGTAACGTGTTTCATAATCGAGCAACATTCAGCTAATGAAATAGATCATGTGTTCTCATTTGTCATTGTCTTCTTGAGCCAGCATGTAGGCCAGTGAGACATGAGTGGCTCGTGAGTATAGGATCAAAGGACGGTTTGGCTTGGGAGGCATTAGCATGGGTGGTGACAATAAGAAGCGCTTAAATGCTTTGAAGGCCTTGTTGCAATCTTCAGTCCAATCGATGCTATAATCTTTCTTGAGTAGATTGTTGATTGGATGAATGGAAAAGCTTAAATCTGGGATGAACCTTCGGATTGCACCGATTTTCCCAAGAAATGACCTAATTCTAGACTCATCCAAAGGTGGGATCATTTCGAGAACAACCCATATTTTGGCTAGATCAACATCAATCCCTCGTGAAGATATAATGTATCCTAGAAGTTTACCTCCTGTTACACCGAACATGCACTTCTCTGGGTTTAATGTGACACCATACTCAATTAGTCATGAGAGGATGATATGGAGCACTTCCGAATGATCACAATGTTTCTTGGCCTCGGCTCACAAGTCATCCACATATGATTCTAAAATTTTATGGATAAGATCATGGAATATATAAGTAATTGCCCGCTGATACGTAGCGTCGGCATTCTTAAGACCAAATGGCATGAAAACATAACAATAAGTTCCCTAGGGAGTTATAAACGTGGTTTTGTCTTGATCTTGTTTAGATATTTTAATCTGATTGTACCCTAAGAACCCATCCATGAGGGAAAACAATTCAAATCTAGCTATTGCATCAATGATAACGTCAATGGATGGTAATGGGAAATCATCCTTGGGACAAGATTTGTTAATATCCCAAAAATCTATACAAATGCGTATTTTCCCATTCTTTTTTAGGATGTGAATGATATTAGACACCCATTGTGAATAGTCAATGGGTTTGATGAATCCTACTTGGAGAATTTTTACTACTTCCTCTTTTACCATGAGAGCCACTTTTGGCTTCATTGATCTTGACTTCTGTTTAATTGGCTTTGCATCTAGTTTAGTGACGAGATTATGTACCGCAACTTGTGGTGCGATACCTATCATTTATTTATAATTAAATACAAAATCCTTTTGATGATTTTTGAGGATTTGGGTGTGTATTTCTATTTCTTCCAGAGTTAACGAGGAACCCAAATTCAAAATTCTTGGTTCTTCCTCAATTCCAATGTTGATGTCAATGGTTTCTTCTATCAAAGAAGTGTTACCTTCTTCAAATTCAGGTGGAGTTGGAGGTAGTTCCAAGATTTCTCCATTTTCTATCTCGTAGATATTGAGATCTTTCTGTGGAGGAGAATCTACCATGAGATTTCCAAAGTAGGAAGAGGAGTGTGGTATTAGGGAAAGATCAACTATACGGTGAACAAGGTGTAGCTCTGCATAGGCATTTAGATATTCAAGAGTGACTTTATCACTATCAACATGATGTAAGATAGAAGACTCATTCTCAGCTGTATGTGTTAGAAGAGGGTTCGTTGATATTTTCTTCACCAATGGTTTAGTGCGAAGTGATACCCTAAAACTTGTATCTTCTAACTCATTGCTTGGGGTAAAATGCGAAGCTGAGGTTGCTATTGAATCTGCGAGAAGGTTCTATTTTTGTGGGATTGCCTCAATGGATATGAAGTCAAATATTTTTCTTAGATCTAATACCGCTATTCTATAGAGCTATAAGTGCTCATCTCTAGTCTCACATACTTCAGAGACTTGGTTTGCAACTAATTATGAGTCTCCTAACACTCTGATGTTATTAATACCCATCCTTTTGGCTATGATGAGGCCAAGGAGGAGGGCTTCATATTCAGCACCGTTGTTTATACATTCAAAGTTTACCTTAATAGCAAAAGGTAGGATCTTTCCCTCAGGAGAAGTAAAGATCACACCTGCTCAGGCTCCATAGCAACATCTAACTCCATCGAAGTGGAGAGTCCAATATTTACTAGGAAAAATGGATGTTGGGACATTCTTTACGTTTGTTTTTTCTGTTTGGGTTACTTCTACCATGAAAAGTTCCTCTGCTGAAAGAGAACCAACTCCTATGGTACATCCCATACCTGTGGAATCAAATGGTAGGAAAATTGGTAGATCTTGGTCCAATAATTTGACAATTTTTGTAGTAGTTCTTAATGACACTGTTTTTACAACGTTAGCTTCATCCTTGAGGGCTAGGATGCCCTTGACTAGGTTCATAATTTCTAATTCTGTTGTAGGTATTAATTTTTCTTTTGGTTTTGAGTTGATTGGTTTGTTAATTTGGTTTGTTAGGAGTTCAAACTCAAAGTCAATGCCTAGTATTTTCTTTAGGTCTGCTAGGTGTATGTCGAATGGTTTTGGGTCACCTTTTGCTATGAATATCTTTCTTAGGTGTAAGAATCTTATTTCCTGGAATAACGTAGAAGGGATTACTTTCATGCGATGTATCCATGGTGGACTAAGGATCATATTATAGTTGGTTTCTTGATCTATGATATAAAACTCAATGAGGATTGTCTTGGGTCCTAAGGTGACTGGTAATATTATAGTCCCAATTGAAGTAGCCTTAAGGCTATCATAGCCTCTTAGCATATTCCTTGTTGTGGAACAATTTGTTTCTCCATATCCTAGATTTTGAAGGAAAGAGAAGGGGACAATGTTAAATGCTGCCCCATCATCAACCATTATGCGTTTAACGTAATTATTGTAAACCCACACCTGTAAATGCAAGGCCGGATCACCTCTACGTGTAATTTTAGCATCTGTTGGCATTTTGTCTATGTCGAATATAAACTCGGTAACCCTATCTGACTGCCCTGGAGGGTGGATATCGAAGTCTATATGGTTTACTTGTGTTTCGGGAGGTGGAGTGATGTTAATTAAATGGCCTAGACCTAGTTCTTCTAAAAGAGAAGCCCTATGGGCAGGAGTGTTTTTCAACAAATCCAAAAAGGAGATGTGAGAGAAGGTCTTTGTTAAGTCATTAATTAAATCATAAGCACCCACAGGTTTTACCAATGTTTGTTGAATGTTATTTGGTTCTAGTGGATAGATTGGATTTGGTTGAGAATAATATTCTTGTGTTCTTGTTATGGCTTTTACGTACAGCTTAGTATTTAACTCTACTAGACCAACTATCTTGGTTCATGGATGATTTCCTAATTGCGGTGCGATAGGTGGATTTAGTGAAGTTGAGGCTTCATGATCGTTATTTCCTGTCATTACACCTTTGTTCATCCCATTTGGATTTAATTTATTATTGTTATTGTGATTTGGAAGTGGATCATTAAAGATCTTAAGAGGTGTGTTTTGAGGGGAAACTATCCCTATGAAAGTATTTGGCATAGGTGTCACAGAATCTGTTAAGAACATATCTATGAAGAGTTGTGTTTGTTCTTCTGGAAAACGTTGCATGAAATTATTGTAATCACGACAAGTCCTAGTGTCATGGCCTTGAATTTTGTGGAAACCACAATACGAGTTGGGATTATAACTCCTAGGTTGTTGGTTTGGCACGTGTTGTGGTCCAAAACTCTGATTAAACTATTGACTATTAGGATTAAAGTTTTGTGTTTGTTGCCTTTGGTTTTGATACCCAGTTAAGTTTTGACTTGGACCCTATGTTTAGATCTGCCATTGTTGTTGTTGTTGTTGTGGATGATTAAAATCCACCGCGTTGATTGTTGGGGTAAAATTTTTGTTTCGTTGATTGCTAACTGGTGGTGGAACATTTACAACGTTTGCTCTTTTAGTTTGGTCAGTCACTCCATCTATTGTCACTCCACAGTTTTTGTTAAGGATTTTAGGTCGTTGATTGGCATTTGTGGTAGTAGGATAGGTCGTAGTGTTTTGGTTGGGGATGATTAACCTCCCATTTGTTCCATATGTCTTGCGACCACTATCTATTACAGCTTGATCTATTTGGAGAGCGCTCTCGAACACCTCATCATAAGTTCTTAGTAGGAACTTCTGGAATTCTTCCATTATCTCTCTACTAAGAGAATGAAGGAAAAAATCACATAGTTCCATCTGATCCATGTTTGGAGCACTTGCTGAAGAATAGAGGACTGTACGCCATCTTTGGATGAAATGAGCAACATATTCATTGTGTTCTTGTTTGATATGCAAGAATTCCATGATACTTGTTCTCAATAATTTGTTCATGTTGAATGCTTTGATGAACTCTGAAACAAGTTGTTTAAATGAATGTATTGAAGATTTAGGTATTCTGTAATACCAATCGAGGGCAATACCCTCTAAAGTTTTGGGGAATATTTTAGCAACAACTCCATCCCAAGGGAGCAGTTCTCGAATGGCTGTGGCATAGGCCTTAATATGTGCATTCGGGGCTCCCTCCCCTTTGTACTTGGGTAGATTGGGGAGAGGTCTTGGAAGCATGATGCTTCGTAATGTGAAGTCTAAAGGTTCTTTCAAATATTCTGAATAAGTCCCTATCACATAGGTTTTGACCATTGATGGTGCTTATTGAGGGGGTGGAGGTGGAATGGGTTGTTGATATGGCGTAGCATATATATTTGTAGGGGCATAAGGAAATCCCTATGTTTGAGCGAACATGATGGGAGAAGAGAACATATCTCCCTATGGTGATTTGGAATACATGTTTAAGTATGGAGGAACATTACTCAGGAATGGGTTGTTTTGTGCTCAGTCGGGAGGTATCATATTCTCAACTGGAGCAACATTTGAAAACACGGTTCTAGTTGGAATTTGTTATAAATACTAAGGAGGCATGCCCAATGTGCTTGTTCCTGTGAGGAGGTCTACTTGGTTGGGATGATGTGGAGGATTGGAAGTTCCTGCTTACATGAAATGGGAATTTTGATTTTCTTGAGCAAGTTCCAACCCTCTAACCTTCTCGACTAAGGTTGAGATGACCTCGTTTGGTGAAGACATAGTATTTTTCCTTAGTGGTGGTTGTTGTATATCTTGAGGTTGTATAGGAATATGGTACCCTGTTATGAATTGATCAGTTCCCTACCAAGTTTCACGTAGGGCATTTCCTATAGGTAGAGGAATGAGGGTGTTTTCTTGGAACGAGACCTCGGGTTGTGTTTGTAAACCTCCTATAGGTGGGTACATATTTTGAGAGCATTGTTCACTCCTAACATAATGTGCTAAGTATTTGTCATCTAAAAATAGATGTGGATTTGACTGTCAACTAATTTTTGGTCTAAGCAACACCCCAGGAGATGAACTAGATTCTCCAATGAGCATCATGTTGTTTGAGCCTGAAGGCTCTAGTTGTTGCATTTGAGTGAATTGATCCAACTCCTCTATTTGGAAAGAAGGACTATATCTAGTCCTTTGAGGTGGAGTTTGCGTTGATAATTGGTTAGCTAAATAATTGTCACCCCATGCTGAGAGTGAGGGTGATGGTTATCTATTTAATTGATCGTAGTATGCTTCAAGACCTAGGAGAGGTCTTCCATATGCATCATATCCCAACATATTTGGGGGGTATATGAATACCCGCAGAATAATGGGAAAGAGCGAAGGTGGATAAAACTAAAAAGAAGAGTGTGAAAGTGAGCAATTCTTCCTTTTACGTCAGGTTCACCAATTTTGTTGGTGAAGCTGATGTGAAGGCTAATGAGGTGGAAAAGATGAAAAGTATACTAATTAGAAGAACAAGTAGAAATAAGACACAAAACCAGAAGGTAAGAAGTTTCATGTTGGGTTCACCAATTTTGTTGGTGAAGCTGATGTGAAGGCTAATGAGGTAGAGAAGATGAAAAATTTGTTTGTTTCATGTTGGGTTCACCAATTTTGTACGATGGAAAACTGACATGCGAGCACGGGAATCTACAAGTAACTCTTCCTCATACCCAACCTCTTAAGGTCGTTCTGAGATATCTGGTGGGGATGGAATACACGTGGGGTGTAAATAAACTAGTTAGGTAATCTTGTGTCTTCAACATGCAATGATGGGATCTATGAATCTAAGGAAAAGAAGGCCCTCCTAACCTGAACTAGTGTGATAGATCATTTGGTGAGGATAGCTGCTCGAAGGCTCCAATCAATATCGAGTTTTGTCATGATCCAATCTATGGGTTGTGGGATACGTGGAAGATGGCCTGTGGATTCTTCATATATATCTCCTGACAAGGTCATGAAAATGGAATGGCTAAATGTGTAGTGGATCTTTGGTGCTTTATGGATGATTCTCTGGTCTAGTCCAAAAATCTTTAGCTTGATTAGCTGCTACGTTTAATAATGATAGTTTGTGATAATGTCTGGTGGAAGTGGAGAGGACCTAAACACTAGTGTTCACAAGTCAGTGTCAATATTTGATTGATTTGTAGGGCCATTGGGTTATGGGACCTGTGGATCACAACCATAAGTTCATGGTTGTTGTGAACCTCCTATGGTCATATGAAGAGTCAACCCCTAATTCTGAGTATCTAATAATCATATGCCTTTTCAGCCTCTACGTTTAGAACTAGAAGTTGCATGATTTTCTTGAAGTACCTAACAAGTGTTTTGGAAACTTGGATATGTAAGCTAGTGTCTATATCAATGAGGAGGTATCCTGCATCTGGTTGTGGGACTAGTGGATTAGAATTGAATGTTTTCTCTCTTTCAGGTCCTTCTATAGTCATACAGATATCTATCAAGGTAGTCTATAATTTGGTTGATTTGACCAGAATGTGTGTGCTTTTTCGTCTTCTATGTTTAATCATCTTAGATGTGTGCTGATTTCTTGTAGGTCTGTTGTTGTTCGGAAGACCTGGATTCTGAGATTTTGGTCTATGTTAGTTAATGCTATAAGAAGATTTGGTTGCGGCACGATTGGCTCAAAAACGTATTCCCTGGGCTCCCTAGGTCCTCTGATTGTCATACAAGATCAATATAAACCTAATTGAAATGAAATAAACTAAATATGCAAGATATATCTACAACATATATATATATATATATATATATTCCTTTATTTTTGTATTTTTTATAGAATTTTTAACAGAATTGAAAGAGCAACTAATCTAATATATTCAGAAAATGACAACTAATCTAATAGCTATCATTAAAACAAGCAAGGTAGCTCGGTGTAGCTACTTGCCTGTGCAGTTGTGAGTTTATCCTAAATAACTAGATAGCTGATTAACTTAATTGAAATACTCTCGATCCTACCTTTGAAGTGAGGAATGAATCATCGTTTTTGAGAAACTATCAATCCCCACGTCTTCCCCAGAAATATCGAAAGTGAAAATTAACTAAAATGAAAATAATTCACTACTTTATTTGATATGTTTTAACTAGAACTTTGATAGATAAAATCTAGAATTTACGAAATAGTGGTGAATCCAGTAGTGTATGACTTTGTCCCCTCAGAATGATCTCCTCATTCCTTCATGTTCACGTGAATCTAGAAGAGCGTGTATATGCTATCATCAACAGAAGAACGTATTTGAATAATGGTAGCTTTGGATATAGACCGAATATAATGCGAGTAGGAGAGGGACAACGCAAGTGAGAGAGCTTGGCATATGCAATTCCTAACGGGATTTACTGTGGTAATGCAACACAAGTGTACCAAGAGATTATAGAATCTACCTTCTGTGAAGAACACAACCTATAACTCTAATGGATTCAATCTACAAATGACACCACTCTGCTCTAAACTAATTTGTATAAACAAAAATGAACTTGACTGAAGCAAGAAGATCGAATGACTTCTAACAGTAAAGGAAAAATAGCATGGATGCAAACATGAAAACAAAATGAGTTCTAAGAAATAAATTGAAAGAATAAACAATGGAAATGAGAAGTTGAGGGGGGGGGGCATTTGCTTGAAAACAAGCTGGCTATTTATAGATTTCACATTCAGCCAAAGGTAATTCCTATTAGAACTCTTTTACCATTAAACAATGAAGAAACACTATTCCAAGAAACATAAAACATTAATATAAGGTAAGGAGGTTGAGAAAAGCTGGTAAATGTTGAAAAATTACGCAAGTCATGATCAAAAGAACGTGCTGGAGAATGCGTAAAGGACCGCCGCCCTGGCAGGGTGGCGGTTTTGTCACTGAAGGTCAAAAAACTTAGAAAAAGAAAGGTAGAGGATAAAGTGAAGTATGTAAAGCTTAGAAAAGGTTACTCTGATGCTAACATACACTTGGTGAGCTTTCCTTGATTCTGAACACCTTGCGAGGTGAGCTGCATCATCATTGGGGCATGTGTAACATCATTCCAGCGGTACGATACCCTATAATTTTTGGTACATACAGGCACCCTTATGCGGTTGGTTAGTGGTTCACACTTGCAAAAACACCTAGGAGAACTATATTAGGCTTGATATAGTGTAACACTTGGATTTTTTTAACAACTAGGAGTCTAACTAGTAAGGGTAGCCCAGTCTCACCAACACACATCTTCTCATTTTAGTGAGTTAATTCTCTGATGAAGGTTTTTGTTGGTTTCTATGGTTTCCGGTTTGTTATAGGTGTTTACAAGTCATATTGAATTTGTGTGATAATGAGTGGCATATAATGAAGGAATTTCTTAGACAAGCGAAACATACATAAATTTTTAGATCTAGACTACAAAAGGGTCTAAGACCATATAGATCCAGATTAGGACCGTACAAATCTAAGGTTGACCATATAATAGTTTTACTATCCTATCCATCCTCAATTTCTAGTTCAAAAATTGACAACAAAGCATTTCTAGTCTCTGATCTTCTTATTTCAATGTTCTACACATTTAAAATCACCATTATTCTAACTTGTACAGCTAAGTTTCTCTCTCTGCTTGTAAATTTTAGCAATTATTATCATTGTATCAACTGTTACAAATATAAAAAAATTAATTTCATTATGAATAGTTAATGTAGGAAGTAAACTAATTATAATACTCCCCCATTATAAACCCTTATATTATTGTGCATTCCCATAACATAGAATTTAATTATGGTGTAAACATCTAGTGAATCCAACTCTTGAATCAAATTTATTTCTCAAACCCTACTGGATCTAAGGTCTCATTATCTTCTTATAAATCATCATTCCTCTTCCTTTAATCCTCTATGATTACCAATTCAAACCCAAAGGCCCTCTCCCTCATTCCTGTATGTGTTACTATCCCTCTCACAAGGTCCATTCCTATATTGTGTTTGGTGGAGGTTGTCTTTATGATGATTTTACTTGTTTCATGAATGACGAGGCTCCTGCACAAATTGATATAACAACTCAATATATTCCTCCTACTTGACAAAATCCACCTCATTTTTCTTATTCCCCGACGATTACCGAGGTTAATGTTATCACAAATCATCGTATTAACCAGCCTATTAGGGAAAAAACACCCTTTCCTCCACCACGTATGGATTATACTATTAAACCTAGCATTCCTTCTAAATGATTTAATATATTAAAAAAATTAAATAATACACTTGTTAAGATCTCAATTCTTGAATTACTAAAAAATATACCTGTTGTCAAAAATTCCCCCCCAAGGTAATTTTGATAACATGCATCAGATTGTCAGTCCCGAGCAAGTAGAATGATTCAAGGCCTAAAATCATGTTTCTAGCATCCCCTTGGTTTCTGTCTAACCCTCCTGTCCAAGAAGAAAACCCAACATTTTAAAAGTATGTGAAAAATTTGCAGAGAGCCAGGCTTGAGGCCGAAATACAAAGAAAATCGACTAAGGTAGCACTAGGGACAGTTGGGATGTCGGGGCCCGAATCGGCCGAAAAGCTACCAGGCAGTCCGCGCAGCAGTTGGAGCATCTGGGACATCGAGACGCGTGGGGCGTGAAAAGTTGAACCGGCCGAAAAAATGAAGAAAATTGCCTAAGTCTTGTTTCGCTCAGTCTGGGACATCCGGGCCAAAAGTACGCGAAGGACGCGGATCGGCCGGTTTGGCGCAAGTCAGTCCATTTCGGGCGGTTTAGAGATATTTGTCCCAGGTAGTCCGGGACAGTTGGGACAAAAGTACGTGGAGGACGCGAACCGGCCGGTTCGGCTGAAACAGGGAACTTTCATCTGGGACATCTGGGCCAAAAGGACGCGTGGGACGCGAAAAGCCGAAAGAGCCGAGAGCCAATGGAAATCTTGCCACGTGTCTTCGCTGCAAAGAGGGAAAAGTAAGCCCGAATCAGGGACAAGGAAGCCTGAATCCTTGAATCAGTGGTTCGCGGAGGAATTTTTCTCAGGTAGTTTGGGACATCAAAACAGGACACGTGAGCCAAAGGTACGCTTGCTCGGGGAGGACGTAGAAAATTTAGAAAAGCTGAAAGAGCCGCCAACGAATCAGAACAATGCATGCCACGTGTCAGAAGATTGAAAAGTTGCCAAGTGCGCCCCTCAGGCCCAAAGCCAATAAAATAGTGCCATGTGTCCAAGTTAAAAGGCCCGAAATTTCAAAGGGAATTTTTAGAGAGGTGGAGAACCCGCGGATCCAATCAGCGCCTGACACATGTCATCCAAGTGGCGAGCGCGGGAAAAAATTCAAATATCCGTTTTGGCCTGTTTTTGCCCTAAATCTTCAGATCGCCATAACTTTCGATCCAGAGCTCAGATTTTCACGTTCTTTATATCAATGGAAAGATGGTGAAATTCTCTACACGATTTTGGGGTCAATATTGCATTTTGGTTCAGATTGGAGAGAGAAAATTGAGAAACGCATCTGGCACGTAATAATAGACAGAAGTGACGTTTCAACAACCAGCTTTAATACAACAGACAGTTCACCGTTTCTGCTAGACATTCCACCGTTTTGCCAGGATTCGACGCTTCTTCCATAATGAGATGAGTTAAATGCAACCTAGAATTGGTTGGGGTAGATCTAGATTTCCTCTCTTTTCCCTCTCTCATTCTTCCTATATATTTTAAGGAGGGGCTTCTTTCTAAAGGTCGAACATTTCCTATTTTGCCCTCTCTTCTTCTCTTTATCAGGCGAATTTGTGGAGTTCGAACCTCCCATTTGAAACTATAATGCGACTCTACCTCTTGGCATTTTGTAGTGTATTGTATCAATCTTTGGAGCAAGTAATGCATGTCTGTGGATGATTCTCAACCCTCTCTGTGTTCATTTGCATCCTCCTGGTCTTTCACTGCAAATTTTGTTATCTGTGCATGATCTTGCATCACATTTGAATGGTCTGTGTTTATTGGCAAGATAGGTGTTCTTCATTCCTCGGTGCATCACCTCTGTTAGCTTAGGTTTATTTTTTATGCATCTTCTTACCCTGTCTCCTTGGCAAGATTAGATTAGGTTTTGAGTAAACCCTCTGCATTTTTCGTGTGCATCTGAACAGAGGAATAGGAACCAGCCTTCTCTGGAGATTCCTTTCTCATTTTTGCAAGTCCCACACTTGGAGAAAGGATTCCATGTTGTGCAATCACACTGGATGCCTAGAATGATCAACCTAGAAATCTGATCTGCATCCACAGGTGCTGTGATTTTGCATCAATAGTTTTGGCACGCCCGGTAGGACACTAGAGGTCTCATTTTTATTACAGCAAAGTTGATGTGCGTCTGCTGCAGTTTTCTTTCTTGAAAAGATCTATTATTTGCATATCTGGCGACTCCAAGGGGAAGAATCAACTGGTTTCAGCAGTGCAGGCCTGAAAACTCATGAGAAGAGTCACCACAAGGTCAAGAGTTGGAGAAGAAGAAGTGTTGTTTGAATACCTGCAATTATCTCCAAGAAGAAGGCAAAGAGGAAGAAGGATTCAAAGGTCTCCATCTCCACCAAACAGAACTCTCTCAACTCCTCCACCTGGTAGGCCTTTCATTCAGTCAACAAGGGTTTTAAGACCAATTAGAATGGCACAAAACAACCCCTATGTCAACTTCACAGGCAGCAGCCCACTTGCCCTCAATGCACAACATCCAATTCCTATTGCAGCCTTGAAGAACATTCCATACTTCACTAGAGAAAATCAGACTACTCCAGGTGATCATGTTAAAGATATTGCTAACCTTTGTGTAATCCATGAAATCAATGAGATGCAAGTGGCTGTCAAGTTGCTGGCATCTTCATTCAAGGGGAAAGCATTGCAATGGTTTAGAAGCCTTGGAGCTGGTTCTATCACAAATTGGAATCAACTGTGTATAGCACTTCATGAGCAATTTGGAGAAAAGGGAGACAACTTGTCTCTTTTGGAGCAACTGACAACCATCAAGAGAGCTCCCAATGAGCAGCTGACCGATTTCAACTTCAGATTTCAAAAGACTTGGGAGAGAATTCCAGTGGCAGTCAGGCCAACAGCAGAAGGTGCTTTTCTCTACTATCTCAAAGCTCTAAATTTTGATATTTCTATGTTGATTCAGTCCATGGGAGGCATAACTATCCCTATGGCTTATAGCATTGCCATTAGGGCTGAAAATTGTTTGATCCAAGCTGGACAAACTTGCCCCTAGACCTCCCATGCCACTGTTTCCAAGTTTAGAGAGTCCAAACACCAATCAAGCACCTAATTTGGCTCCTTCTCCCACTCCTAGAAATCAGAGTTCAAATGAAGCTTCCACTTCATCTCCAAGTGCCCCAAATGAGCTTCAAGAAGTCATGAAGCAATTGCAAAACCTAGGCAACGAGTTGGTTACTCTCAAGAGGCAACAAGCCCAAGGGTTTAGACCTTCTTATCAACCCCAAGCTCAGCCTAACAGGCAGCCATACCAACCACAAAGGCCTCCTAATCCAGCTGCAAATATAAATCAAACAAGGCCTCCTGCCAATAGACCATTTCAGCCCTATAATCCAAATGCCATATCTGCCTCTAAGGCATTGGTGCCAACACAAAACAACATTGCCCAGGAGTATGATTGGTGTTTTCCATGCAATGAGCCTCATAACCAATCCATGTGCTTCAATGGTGCTTTCAATCAAGCATTAATGGTGACAACTACTGGTGTGGAGGGTGAGGGCAGTCAAGGAAACAGCCAACAACAAGAAACATTCCAACAGCAATCAGCCCCAAATGACACCACATTGGTAAATTGGCAAGCAAAGGATTTTTGTGGCATGAACCAGGCAGTTTCTCAAGGTGTTGCAGCCAACACAAGGTCAAAAAGGAGGAATTTGGGTGAAGAACAGCCATTAGCCCCAACCAATCCACAACCTTCCATGGTTCCACAAATGGTTGGCAAGCAAAATCCAATTTCAAATGCACAAGGGCAGCCAAGAACAGCCCCTAGGCCAACTCAAATACCAGTTGTTGCTGCCCAAATGTACAAGGAGTGAATGTACAAGCAAAGGGACAGAAAAGAGATCCTTCATCACTATTCAGTATCATTGATCAGATGAAGAAGACAAACATCAATATATCAATGTGGGAATCCCTATCCATCCCAGGCCAAAGAGATCTGCTGCAAGCTACCATGAAGGACTGGCCAACTTCGAATCAGCAAGTTCAGATGCAAGACAAAGTGCTTACAAATGCTGCCCAGCCTGAGGGAAATCATGGAGGACAACAAGGTAAAATGTTGAAACCCCCTCCTTTCTATGTTTCATTGATCATTGGAAATCAGCTAGTGCACAATTGCATGATAGACTCCGGGGCAAGTAGCTCAGTAATGCCTAAACAAATAGCTGATCAGCTAGGGCTCTAGTATGAAACAATATCCAAAGGGGTAGTGCAGCTAGATGGGACAGCAGTAGCAACAGTTGGAGTGATTAAAAACTTGAGTCTTACCTTGCATGCATGTCCAAACGTTGTTGTTTTACAAGATGTATCAGTCATAGACCTTCCACCACTCTTTGCCCTTTGCTTGTCAAGAGACTTCACAGCCAAGATTGGAGGATATTTGTCTGCTGATTGGTCACACATGTTGTTCAGAACAAGGTATGGAACCAAAGCCACAATCAGGTCATAACCTATTGCAAACTTCCATATTGAGCCTTACACTCCAAGTCAGATTAATGCCAATTGCTCAGCATTTGATCAAGAAGATCACCCAAGCTCTGATGAAGCTAACACTAAGGTTGGAAGCATCCCAGATCTAACTCTTGATGAATGGGCAAACAAGATACATGCTTTTGATCCTTATCAAGAAGTAGAAGAATCTGAGCTAGGGGTCTATTGTATACACGAAGAAAATCAACCTATTCCTAGCATCACCAAGCCAAACCACAAGGATGACAATGAGGTATGGCAGCTATTTTTTGATGGATCAAGGAGTAGACAAGGTGCAGGAGGTGGAGCCGTGCTTGTTTCACCTCGAGGAGTAAAGTACTATTCAGCTTTTAGATTTCAGTTTGCATGCTCCAATAACACTGCTGAATATGAAGCCTTGGTGCAAGGGATGCATTGGGCAATCAAGAAGAAAATAAAGAACTTGCAAGTCTTTGGGGACAGTGAATTGATTGTAAATCAGGTCAAGGGACAGCATGCTACCAAGAATGATCTACTCAAGTGCTACAAGAACAGGGTGTGGGACCTCATGGAAGATTTCGAGGGTTTTGGCATCAAATCCATTCCTAGGAAAGAGAATCATGCTGCTGACAGGCTTGTAGCAGTAGGGGCAGCCTTTGACATTGTGGAAAGTATTCAACAAGACAAGGTACAGCCAAACATGCACGTGATTGTGAGGCCTTCAGTGCCAGATAACAATGTCAGTTGGCAAGTGTTTGAAAATGACCAGCAAATCATCCATTTCTTGCAAGAAGAAGCTGAGTTCTCAGCCAAGAATCAAGAAAAATTGGAACAGCAGTATGGTGACCAAGTGGTACAACTAAGAACTAACAAGCTGCCCAAGGGACTTATCACTTTGGAGTCCATTTTTAATCCCAATGATCAGTTTAGGGAGGAGAAAGCAAACATTCAGGTCAAGAGAGAGGATTCAGTATCCATCTTGGTAGAAGAGAACAAACCATTGCAAATTGGAAGGATGACAACTGAACAAGAAAGGTATGAGTTCATACAGCTGTGTCAAGAGTTCCCTGACGTGTTTTCTTGGAGCTATGAAGATTTGAAAGGTTTCAATCCCAACTTAGCTCAGCATACCATCGAATTGGATCCAAATACTAAGCCTGTCAGGCAGAAACAAAGACCAGTCAATCCACACATGGAGCCTCTCATGAGGAAAGAATTGGACAAGCTGATTGAGTCGAGAATCATATTCCCAATCAAGCATTCTAGTTGGGTTGCCAACTTAGTTCCAGTCAGAAAGAAGAGTGGAGAGATCAGATTGTGTGTTGACTTCAGAGACTTGAATAGAGCCTCTCTCAAGGACCATTACCCACTCCCTTCCATGGAGCAAATATTGCAGGTTGTAGCTGGTTCAGAAAGGTTCTCATTGCTAGATGGATACTCAGGCTACAATCAGATTATGGTGAAGGAGGAAGACCAGTTCAAGACGGCCTTCACTACAAAATGGGGCACATATGCTTACAAGAAGATGCCATTTGGCCTATCAAATTCTGGAGCCACTTTCCAAAGGGAAATAGATATGGCATTCAAGGGGTTGATCAATAAGATAGTTCTGATATATCTTGATGACATCACTATATTCTCCAAAAATGTAGTGGATCACCTCTTTCATCTGAGGTAGGTATTTCAGAGGTGTAGAAGATTTGGGGTATCATTGAATCCCAAAAAATGCATATTCCTGGCTCATGAGGGCAAACTTCTAGGCCATATTGTATCAAAAGAGGGATTGACGATTGACCCAGAAAGAGATTGAAGCAATTCGAGCGTTGCCATTGCCAAGTCACAAGAAGGCTCTTCAAAGCTTCTTGGGAAGGATCAATTTTGTCCAAAGGTTTGTTCCAAACTTTTACAGCTCTCGTAAAGCCAATAACGCTGATGTTAAAAATGAGCATGGAATTTAAGTGGACATCTGAAGGCAAGGCAAGTTTTGAAGCTATAAAAGAGGCTATATCTCAAGCTCCCACTCTCGTCAATCCAGACTTTTCCAAGGGTTTCATGCTATATGCCTTTGGTGGTGAAGACACAATTTCTGCAATCCTGGTACAACAAAACAAAGAAGGATTAGAACAACCAGTTGCTTTCTTCAGTCAAGGCTTGGAGGAATACGAAACTAGGTACTCTTTCATTGAAAAGCATGTACTTGCAGTGATCAGGAGTTTAAAAAAATTCAAGCACCTAGTCTCAAACAACAAGATCCAATTATTCGTCTCTCATGCGGGAGTCAAGGACTTCCTTCTAAACAAGGATCTGAATGAGAAACGTGCAGGATGGATAACCCATGTCATGGAATATGACATCGAGATTAAGGTCACCAAACTAGTACATGGGAAGGGACTATGCGAACAACTAGCCTTGAGTCAGCAAGTTGAAGTAGGTAATGGAAAAGAGGCTGTTTTGGTACTACAGGATGGTCAAGAACAGGAAAATGATGATGTGCCCACTCCCTGTTGGACTCAGAATATGATACACTTCCTACAGACATGCCTATTCCCTCCAGAAATGAGCAAAGAAAAGAGGAGATACTTTAGATTACAGGCTATCCCGTATGTACTCATTAATGGTATCTTGTTCAAGAAAGACATCCATGGTGTTCTATTAAGATGCATTGGAACTAGGTCAAGTTGAGAGGATCTTACAAGAGTTCCATGACGGGGAGGCAGGAGGCCACTTTGCCCCACGAGTAACAGCTCTCAAAATCATGAAAGCTGGTTACTATTGGCCTACTGTATTCAATGATTGCTACTCATGGGTTAAGAAATGCAAGAAATGTGCATTCTTCACAGGGAAAGGAAGGTTAGCAGCGCTGCCCCTTCATCCAATTTCAGTAGATCAGCCATTCATGCAATGGGGACTAGACTTCATTGGAGTCATCAATCCCAATTCGAGTCAAGGCCACAAGTGGATTCTCACGGCGACGGACTATTTCACCAAGTGGACCAAAGCAGTAGCACTCAAAGAGGAAAGTGAGTCTAACATACTAGACTTTTATGAAGAAATAGTGACCAGGTTCAGGTGTGTCGGCCACTATCATATCAGATAATGCATTAGCATTCATAGGTTCCAAGATTATAGAATGGGCTGTCAAGAATGGAATCTATTTGAGCACCTCTTCAAATTATTACCCACAGGGTAATGGACAGGAAGAGTCCACGAACAAAAAGTTGCTAAGGATCATCAAAAGAACTCTGGATGAAAACCAAAGGACATGGCATACCAAGCTAAAATCAGCATTATGGGCTGACAGGATAACACCAAAGATATCAACAGTGCAACTCTCCCTACAAATATGGTCTATGGGAAGGAAGTAGTGTTAACCTATATCATGCTGGAGTTTTTGGCATTGGATCTTACATGAAACAATTAGAGTTATTTGAGTTTGAACCTATGAAATCTAGGTATGTGGAGTTGATGGAATTGGAAGAAATAAGAGAGACATGCAATGCAAACCATCGATAAGGATCATGACCTTATTCAAGAGGTCATTTGACAAGAAAGCCATGAGCCAAGGACCTTCCAGGATGAAACTGGGTTACAGATGGCTTCTAGGGTCTTAAGATCACATTTTGGGATGCAGATGAGGTGAAAATCCTGGAAGGCATTCAGGAATTTTGATCCTCATTCTGGAGTTTTGACCCTACATGAGTCATGAGACTTTAGAAAATGATGAAATAAGAGGGCCTTCCAATGAGACCACATTGGATGGAGAAGAACTTCAAAATACCAGTTAACGGAATCCACTCTTAAACAGTAGGCCTACTGACATGAGAAAAGGTTTACCCTTGAAAAAATTATGCCTAGGTTTTAGGTCCTCTAGGTGCGTATGCAAAATTTTACATTGTTGGCCTTGATAGGTTTATTGAGCCCTAAAAAGGAGCTTTGGCTGAGCTTTTTTCGCTCTCAGGTGAGAAACTCTGATAATTCATGGGTGCTCTCGAAGAATGAGTTGGGGTATCAAGATCGGGATCAATAGGTGGCTCGCCTAGTTGGGAGCATGGTTTTTGATTAGGTCGACTGGGGCTATGGATTGTTACAGAAGGCTTCGATGTGGAAATTCAACACTAGATTAGGCTTGTGGCTGTGGCTGAGTCGCCAAAGGGCTTGTCAAAAATTGAGCCTTGCACAAATTGGGAGGGTTGACCAACAGTGCAGCTCATGATTGTCAGACAAGAGCACAGCTTGACCTAAGCTTGAAGGGCTGAAAGTCATGTCTGTGACGTGACGTAAAATGGTGACTAACGGTGGTGTCCAGTTAGAAGATGAGCTCTAGGGTTTAAAAGCTATGAGATGAACAACTTGGTACAGAGCCATGGCTTGAGGTTGCAAAATACAGAGAAAGATCGGGTCAATGCATCAACTTAGGGACAGTATTAGGATGAATTGGGGCCCATAATCGGCCGAATTGCCACCAGTGCATTGGGCAGCAGCAGTTAAATGAATTTGGGACATCGGGACGTGCGGGGCGCAACTCGCTGAAGAGGCTGGATATCTGAAGGGCCGAAATTTCCTAAGATGATTGAGTCACTGAATCTGGGACATCTGGGCACAAAATTACGTGACAGGACGCAGATCAGACAGTTGGGCACAAGTCGAGTCTGTTTGGAATTGTTTGGAGCTCTTTGGCAACTAGGCAACCACATGACAGTGTAGGATTAAAGTAGATCAGAGTGACGTTCGAACCGGCCGGTTCAGCTGAAGCATGAAGTATTTTAGACTTCAGGACATCCAGACCAAATTTACGCGAGGTCTCGTCGCGTGAAGAGCATAAAGATCAAGAAAAAGGTCCCTAAAACTGTGAAGTGTGCCACAGGGCTTCAGGGTTTTTAGGGTCAAGGAAGCCCGAAGTTTGTAGGATGTGCATTTTCGGAGGAACTTGGCCCAGGTAGACTGGGACAACTGAGCCAAACTTGCGCAAGGGATGTCCAAAATCCGAAGGGAGCCGCTAACGAATCCAAAACGTGCCACGTGTCAGATGGTGGCAAAGTTGCCAGGTGAGCCCCTCAGGGGTCGAACCATTTTCAAGTTTTGGGGATTGTCACTTTTGGAGGTTTTTTGGGGTTTGAAAGGAGAGCTATGTCTAAAACAAATGACGAGTGATGTTCGATAGACAAATAAGTGCCCAAAACTCTGTAAAACAACTGGCAGACTCGCGCTAAAAACATTTCAAACATCTGTGCTGAATGCACGATTTTGCCCTAAATCTTCAGGTATCGCCATGGACATGTCGAGGTGGTAGGTGGGAGTTGGCACGTGGCTTTATATCGGTGGCAAGCTGGAAATAAGTGAGTCTGCTACCTGAATATGTAGAGCTAATGGTTGGTGTGATGAGCTCAATTTGTGAATGCAGACTAAAATGATAGCCTGTTTTCAAATCACCATACTGGCACGTACTAGTAGACATGAATAGTCACGTTCCAGTTCAACCAGCATTAATAGAACATATATTTCTGCCGTTCCTGCTAGACAAGCTTTCTCAAAATCATGCAAAGATTCATCATCTTCCCCACGAAACAACTTTTCCTGATGAGTTCAATGCATACCTTTGAAAGTGGTTGGGGTCAAACTTCACCAAATGGATTTCTATGGTTTTTTTGGAGGGATCTCATTAAAATTCTTCCTATATATTCCTCATAGGACATACTTCTATCCAAAGGTTGCCAAATAACAATGCCTTTGCCTTTCTCTTCTGTCTACTTCAATAGGTGACTTTGCTGGAGTAACCGAACTTCCAACAAATGCATTCTCTAATGCGACTCTACCACCTTATGTCCATATGTTGTAACTAAGTACTTGTATCAATGTTTGGAGAAAGTGATTGCATGTATGATGGATGAGTTATGAGACCCTCTGGGAAGATGACTTGAGAACCTCCTAGGCTGTGTGACTACATAATTCAAGTTAGGGTCGGAGCATGATCATTTAGGCATAACACTATCCATGAGTCTGTGTAAACTAGCAAGATAGGTGTTCTGATCAGTTCCTCGGTGAATCACCTCTGTTTAGCTTAGATTTCACATTTTAAAAAAAATTCTGTAAGTTGGTTCCTTGGCAATTTAGATATAGATTGATGAACTCAGATCCTCTGGTATGGTTTTGGCTTTGGGTCTAGTACCATACGAATACTAACCAAGGGACCGTATGGTCCTGATCATGACTCCGTATGATCCTGACATTTTTGCAATTGTCCCAGACTTGGAGAAAGGATTTAATGCTATGAATATGCAGATGTGGATTTTATTATGGATCAATATGCTTAGAAATCTGATTAATGTCCAGATGGTGTTTTACATTATATACATGAACTAATACAATTTTTTTAATGTGACATCTTACAGAGAGACTGTCCATGTATGAGATTTCCATGGAGGATGAATATGATGACTATTCATCTTGCCATTATGTCTGAGATGTACGATGGGACAAACATTGGATGGGGATGGGTTATGACATGTTTCTAGGTTATGGAAATTTCCCCTAAATATGCATTTGATGAACACTTGTGCGAGTGACCCCTACGAAATGTCTGATAATTACCACATTTATACACTCTTTCCTGATCAAGAGAGATGACTTATGAAATTGGAGGATGTGTGCCATATTTTGTAGCTATTGATTGTAGGTGTTTCCCCCTAATATGTCGTACTATATGAGATAGGCATAAATGGGCATTTCTAAATGCAGGTGTGGGGATTTTAGAGAGCCCATGAATACCACAAGGTTGAGTGCTGTGGTGACTTCTTACATTTTGTACATTATGGGAAATATATTTATGTGTTGGACCTAGCCTCATTCATAGCCTAATGCATGGTGAAGGGGTATCCCACTACATTCCATATAATCGATGTGGTAGATTTATCAAGCTATAAAGGAGCATGAAACCCAATATGTATAGGGTCATCCTTAGATACATGTTATATCATATATATAGGGAATTCTATAGGTTCATCAATAGTCTCAAAACTCATACGTGGTGGATGTGAGCAATAATGCAACTTTGTTATATATGTGGTCCTTCATATAGTACAAATTTGAAACTGTTTCTGCAATCAAGTAAATGGGATTATGCCTAGATTGGGCCCATCTAGAGACCTGTGGCCAGTGAGATGGGTGACCCACTAGGGAAATGGGGTTGTGACATGATGACATATAGATCACAACTTCTAGATAGGTTACACACTTCATAGGACCATCATTGTTATAACACCATATAGGGATTTTAGAGGGTGGTCGAAGGATGTTGTGGATGATACGGTGGACGGGATGCTCCACTCCTAGTTAGATAACTAATTTCCCCACCAAGAGGAATTTTTTAGTGTGAGAAAATGACTGATCAGAGTTCAGTGATCATTGATAGGTGGTGCACTTACTAATGACATATCCATGCGAAAATGTCTACTTCAACGTAGCATTAATAGAGAGGGGGTCAAACTAAGGAAAATTCTCTAATTTTTTTTCTATTGTGCTATTGGAAATAAGGAGGTAGATCCAATGCATTGTGACTGAGTGATTTAGATCCCTTGTACATTGAATTTCCATGATACATCTGTTATAGCTAGTGGTGGGAAGTGACTTTACGATTGGTGTTATTGTTTCACCAAATCACGGTATGTGGATTTGGGATGATCTCTCACGATTCTAACTACATCTTGATACTCCATTCAAGTTCCTACATTTCTTTATTAGGTTTCAGAGATGAATACCTAAATGTAATTGGTTTAATGAGTAGATCTTGGAAATCTATGTATCACATACTATAAAGATATACAATCATCTATATATTTAGTAATAAGCAACTGAACTATCATGTCCAAACCAATATAACAATTAAAATGTATAAGAAAGGTAAAATAAGAGTGAATTAGCTTGATATCGATAGATGTGGATTCATACTATGATCACCAAATAAATTGAGAAACTATACAAGATTATGGACTGTGTATCCTCAGATCGAAGTGTATGGTATTATAAATACCTCTTCTAGTGTAGGAATGTACAAATAGGGTCAGGACCATACAATACAACTATGACATTATTCTACTTTTTTAGGACCTAGTGTAACTCCTTGGAAACTATGATTCTGATTTTGGGTTCCTTAGAGTTAGTTCAATTGTCTTCATATCCTTTTTATATTTGTCACATCCACATGTAACCATATAGGTTTCTAGAGGTGCACCTAAACCTACAAAACAAACCCTATCTACCTACACAAGGCTCACACAAAAATTAGATGGAATACATAATGCATATGATAAAGTCAAACTGACCTCGATGGTCACCCCAATGTGATTGTCACTGAGTACTACACTACACTTTAGATTTTATATAGTTATAGTGTGTGTGTGTGTGTGTGTGTGTGTGTGTGTGTGTGTGTGTGTGTGTGTGTGTGTGTGTGGTGTGTGTGTGTGTGTGTGTGTGTGTGTGTGTGTGTGTGTGTGTGTGTGTGTGTGTGTGTGTGTGTGTGTGTGTGTGTTTGTGTGTGTGTGTGCACGCGTGAATGAATTGTGTCCTTTGAAGCTATGTTGTCTTTATGACAGTCACACCAAGATATAAGGCTACAACTAATTTTCCCTAAAGATGAATGTGTAAGATATAATTCATAAATAACCCCTCCTATGTAGTGAATAATGCAACTCAAATGTAGTCCTTGAATTTTTTTCTTTTCCCAAGGATTTAAATTTGATACCTCTTAAAAGTCCATGGGATTTTTTTTTCCCTACATGATGGTAAAAAAGGAATGTGTATGAAAAATGCAATTCCTGGTGAAATTGAATTATGTCACTCCAGTGATCCTAAAGGCCAATCCAAAGACGTTCGGTAATTGACCCAAAGTTAAGGATCAATACATAGTAATTTAGATGTCTTACGCCAGAATGGTCCATCTATAATTGTACGCCTAAAAGGGATACTAGCACTGGGGCGGTAGTGTCCTTAATGGGTGATATTTTTTGAAAATCAAAGAAATAGAAACAAGACAAATGACGGGGACAAGGATCCCTATGAATTGACCAAAAAATATAAATCTGAATACGTACAAGTAGCCATCCCTCTAATTTCAACATAAATTTAAATCGTCAAATTAATGTTTTATGGGCAACTCGGTCACCATTGTCTAATGATCCATAAATATGTACTAATACATATATATTAACATATATGTATTTGAAAGGCGTTGATATACTCATTTTCAATAAATATTATTATAAATTTGTTGTGTATAGTTCCCCCTCTGTTATGATGTTGTGGAAGGGTTTTACAATAATATAATAGGATTCTATTATCTTCAAGTTTTTAGTTGAGCGGCGATGGATGACTTCAATTTAGCCAAGGCATATTGATATTAATAATCACAACATGGAAAACCATGGATCACCATTAAAATCCTAAACAGAGCTCCAAACTTGGACTATATGCCTAAGCTATTGTAATTTTTGGAGTCACTAATCTTCCAAATCAGTGTGAAAAATCTACAGATTTGACCATCAATGACAATTAGGGAAAGACATCAAATTCGAGGATCGACCATTTTAATTGACATCTCACACTATTAGATTCACTCCTCCCATCCCCTTAGTGACGGTTGTATCGTTGCCAAAAAAAAACTCAATGGTAACTAACTTAAATAGTCTTAGAAAAACACCTGTACCTAAGTGGAACAAGAGATAGTCAACGTCAAGGTGTCTCATATTCCCCAGTTTACGATCAAAGGGTGGTAATATCATAGACACCTCTAAATTGATATGTGTTTTTTTAGATGATTTATATTTACAGATATCTAAGTTCATCTTGGACGCCCATCAACTATTGCATTTGAATTAGGCTTTGAAACTACATACAAAAAGACTAAATTTCCCCCAGAAATAGGTACATTTCATATCTAACATTGTGATAATTCAAGAAATTGTGATACATATAAGTAGTGTTTAAACTTAAATTTAAATTACCCATTGTAATTGTGAGGAGTCTATTGGACATGATAAATACTATGATTAAACGTAATAAAATGCCAATCAGCTTGTAGCTAGAAGAACTTAAGCCTCTAACTTAGGTACAATTTGGGGGATGAAATTGTTAACAACTCATTTTCACGATCTTCAATTTTTCTTGTAGCAGATTGAACTATGAGAATTTGAGCGACGAGATCTTTTGTCCAAGAATTGAATATTGCTTCAAGATCAATTGCCAACATATTAAACCTTGTCTTTTTGCATAGTCTTATATGAATTTTTGTTCCATGATAAAAAGTCAAGAATTACAATTTGTGTGTTATTATTTTCTAAGTCGGTTGTAACCCCAAGTTGTGTTCTTTCCCTTTCTATTGGTGTACTTTTTGGGAAGTTTTTCCAACGATTATCAATGAGTCTAAAGCAAAGTCATGCGCAAGCCTTAACATATAAAGGATTTAGAGTCTATATTGACATATCAACCATAGTTTTTCGTTGAGCACTTGCCTAATACATGTAGAGACTGTAGAGACTTGTTAAAAATTAGTTAGCAGAGAGTCTAGACATTTCAACCATTAATATGGTATCTGTCAATTTTATGGTTTTATAGAACATTGATGTAACTGAAAATGAGATCTAAGCTAAGATGCTCAACAATATGACGAAATACACTGTCAGTTCCATGAGATATCATAACACAGAAGTATATTAACTAGAATACCATCTTCATTTGTCAACAAGATCCAAGTACAATAAAGATGTAAAGGGTTACAAATATTCAAGCTCTAATAATGACAACTTAAATGACTGCAGCTGCAGTGTAGGGTTTTATCTCAATGACTAGGATGACTTACCACCATGTACAAAAGGTGATTCTGAATGAGATGTCACCAAGGTCATAGATCACATAGCACAACTTCTGGATACAAGATCAACTAGTGAAAAAGTATGTTCTATTAAAATAGCATTAGAAATTACACTAGTCAACTTCAAGAACATCGCCAATTGGATTTTGAAAATGTACAGTCTACATTGGAGACTCCACAAGAATTTTTCACTAAGAATCCTAACACTCAACCTATCATAAGCTTACAGAATTGTCCTTAAGACTTCTACCATAACAAATCTTTGGGAGCTCACACTTACAAGGACTAGTCAGTACCTTGATGCCTTAGACAATGGGTGTTTGTTTCCAGGATATTGTGTAAGATTCTTATCATGCATTCGTGTGACCCCCCTTCTAACTTAGGAAGCATGATGCCTTCATGCAGAGCAGATTTTCTGCATCTTCATACAGTGTTCTTATAGCTTCATGCCATGTATCATCACAGCTTGGTATAAGCTTTAAGTGACATTAGAGAAGGATGATTGGAAAATATGGTGATAGCATGCGACGATCTATGACAAATCAATAGATGTGGCATGAGGTTTCGCATAGGTGTGTACTTGATTACTAAACTGCTATGAGAGATGGGTGTGTATCATACTGTTACATTTTGATTAGCTATGTAAAGATATGATAGTGACGTTGGTAAGATGTCTATAGTGATCCTGCGACTTCTAGTTAGTGTGGCGTCACCTTTTTAAGCTTCAAGTTATGCCTCTAGGTGATACATGCTGGTACACAACATTTGTAGTTATGAGGTAGTGACTTCTGTAAGGTCGCATACATAAGGAAAGGGTTTTTGATTACCCTGGTTGTTATTAGTGAGATGACGTGGTCTACTGTTGCACTAACACTATTGCAAAGGTATTCCATAAAACTTTATGTTGTTCTAGACTAAGTAGTTTTGGTTAATGCAGAATTGTCTATGACTTGGATGAGATTATACATGTAGGGTAAGAAGAAACTTGATTCCATGATCAAGAAGTATTCTTTGAAGTCATTGGGTGTTGAATGACCAATGTCTCGCAGATTTTCATAGGTTCACATAAGCCAAGATCATCTTGGAGGGATTGTTTGACCTACTCCATTTTGATCATATATTATGTGCTTATCTTTTCACATGCATTATCTTAGGCCATTATAAGTTCCTCCAATGAGTGCATTTTGAACGTGATAGGTATTTTGAAAGTGAGTTGGTGCCTCTAATTTACTGGTCTATGTGGCTCTCTTCTACCATGACATAGTCGATCTATTTTGGATAGGATTGGGGGCAAGGTACAATGATATGCAGATGTTATAAGGAATATGAGTGATCTATATCAAGGATTATAGTTGAGCTCTGACACATCTGATGTATGCATGTGGTTAGAGGAAATTTATTTCAGGACTCGACAAGTTATGGTCCAATATTATTCCACTGTGACGCCAATTTGGGATATCATAAGATGTGCCTCGTGAGAACCATTCCTTCCTCAAGTGCACATAGAACTAAGTCTCCCACCTTAAACTCCAGAAGTGCCTCCTGCCAATGACCAATCTGCATGTTCATTTTATTGTGCATTGCTATTCTTCAACTATTTGATGCACTTTCTATGTGCATATGATCATCCATGTCTTGTGTGAAGTCCCCTGAGATGTCCACACTCTTCCCTTCTTCGACAGTGGTGGGAACCCCACTCAATTATGTAATTCTTATTAGAATTTTTCCAGTAGTAAAATGGTTGACAACGGAAGAGCTTCCTAGTGCTTATATGGATAGGATTTATATGCGAGTTGTGCATGTGCAAGAAGGTACATCCCACATTCCTTCCTTCTCTCCTAATGCAAACATTGGTATTTGCAATAGTTACCAAGGAATCTTTTTGAGAAATTTTGATTTGTCTTTGCATAGTATGATACACATTATGTAATATGGTACAGGTATTACAAGTGATGATTTTCTTACATGACATGTGTAGATAGGTGGCCCATAAATGTGTAACATTGCATAGAAAACATTGCAGTCTCGCATATGTTTCCATAAAAGGATAAATTCATGGAGAGATGTGTAACATCACAGATCTTCTTGTAGAGCAATAAAATAATCCACTTCAAGATTTTATCTTATTGAGAGTGGGTGGCACATCATTTGTATAGTTTTGAATTTAGAGTGAGACGAGGTTTGTGAAGTGAACCTATCATGGGTGAACACAGGTAAAATGACATATAACAAAAGCCTATCACAGAGGAAGACCAGAGAGTTATTTAGGAACTTCTACGCAAATATATAGAGAGTCAAAGAGAGTGAGTACAAGATCACTACAATTAGTCACTTAGAGGAGCAAATGGTAATGAGCACTATATGTACAAATATCTACTGGTAAAGACATTCAAGTAAAAAAGTGCTGATAGTAGCCTCATTTAGTAGTGAGGTAGATCTACAATAGTTTACACAGTGGCCATTTCCACCTTCTCATAAAGTTGTCATTATGCAAGTTTCAACCAAATATATCCACTAGCTATCAGATCTCGATGTATGTATGGGTATATAAATATACTATGGGAATGAGTGTCCAATGTCTTCCAAAAACCAAAACATGTAAACTTGTATTTGCCTATGTGCCCTTTCTTGATTCAATCATGATCTCTAAGTGATCAGGATATGTGTTCTATTGATCAATGGATTATGTCTAAAACTGTAGATATTCCGTTTTTCCTGTACAGATTCTATGGACTCTATAGTGTCTAGAATATCGTGAATTATCCAGTACAATGATAACATAGTAGCTATACTGTAAGGTGCGATCAACTGAATATGGCATTGTAGTAATTATTTGCTATCTTATTGGTTTCTTGATTTAATAACGGAAGAATAGATCTCATGCAGTGAGACACCCAGTGGCAAGTAGGAATTCATGGGATAAGCGGTGACTATCATGTATCACTAAATCAACATATAACATCTTGCTAGAGAGAGGTGGATGAATGATGAAGAAATTTTTCTCTTAAGTGCTCTAGTGTCATGACCGATTTACCCGTACTCAAGGTTGAAAATCCTATAGTGGTCGTAAGACCATACATTATGTGAAGATATCCTTACCTTTAATGGAGAGTGGTGCTCCTTCGGGATCCACTTAAATTGACACTCGGTTTGGAATGTGTAAACTACAAAATCACGCACTTTGAGTATTTATCTAGTCTCGATCACATACTTTTATTCATATGGTTCCTAAGTAAGAAAAGTACTAATTGGCCCATGTCTTTTGACCACCGTTCTTTGCTTTCTATGCTTCTACTTTCAATCTTGCACTCTTACTTGCTCAGTCTGTCCTTTTCATACCTTTCGGCATTTTTCATCTCTGGACACTAACGCCTAGCCAGGGACATCCGTAGCACTAGGCGCCCCCATTCCCTCTAGGTGCACCCTTGTCCTCTTTGTACACTTTGGTCGCATCTTTTTGGGTCCTTTCTAGTCATTTGAGCATCTTATCTTTTTGGTAGTCGACCTTTTCAGGGTTTATTACGAAATTCAAGCGAAGGGAATCATATAAATATAAAGTCTATGTGATCATAATAAGGGACCAAGCACTAAGAATATAGCTATCTCCACCTAAGGTTGCATCCATTAAAGACATCGAAGAGCTCCATTTGCATCCATCTAGCTCCATCACAAAGGAAAAAAGGGCTAGTTCATTCTGCATCACACTTCATAGGAGGGGAGTTCTATTGTATTCCATGCACACATCTATTTACATTTCGTTACATCTAGTTACTTTCTCGCTACTCACAAAGTGCAACACGCACAAGAACAACCTAGGGCACAATTCCGCACACACACATACACATAACTACATTTGGGTCTGAGATGTAGGTCAATCACTCAGTTGTAAGTCCATCATTGTGGCAGGTATGAGGACAGTCCGACCCCTCATTTTGTGTCTTTCTTTTTTAGAATTTGATGTCTATTTGAGGGTTTTGTAGGTGCTTTACTTCATTGCAGGTTTTCCAATGACCTCGGCGATCATTGTGTGACAACGATAGTGATCACACGAAAACAATAGTGAACAAGTGCAAACCTCTTGACGACACCTCAGAGGAGGTTTTCTGAGGATCTACACTAACCCAGGGTGCCAAGAAAATGCCTAGGGCACCTGCAAGGGCCCTTGTCCCTCTCCAGGCACCCTGGTCTAGCATATTTTTCCATATCTACATTTTTTTGAGCTTTGATGAAACTGCTAGTGCTTCATATTTTCTATTTCTCTATCTCTGCACACCTCTGCGATTTCTGCAAATTAGCTAAGTCATTTTTACCTCTTCTTTTCACTTAGGGTTTTATATATTTTGGCTTAGTTTTCTTGGGTTAATTTTTGTACTTCATTGCTACATTTATTTACTGTTACAATAACAATAAGATTAGGCATAAAATTCACATTTAGCTTAATCAATATGAAAAGTGGGAGAAGAATTTCATACGTGGTCAAATCTAAGGGATGATGAGATAAAATGAATTCAGGAGGACAAGAGGTAATTAAAGTAACAAATGTCAGTGTGTGGGATCAAAACACGAGAGATTTTTATCTATTAGTATGACATGTGTGAAAATAATTGACACCCTTGTTCTCAAGCAACTGAAGCCTATCATGGAGTGCATAACAATCATTATCTCTATGACCCAATCATTTAGAAATTAAAAAATGGATGTTTACGATTATGTCATAGATGATAAGGAGGATGATGCTCATTAGAGGGTATCCTAATCAACCTCTCATCAATAAAAGTGTGTAAAATATCATGAGGCCTAGTAGAATGTGAGAATTACAATGGCTACTGCTAAGGAGGGGCAATGGAACATGGTGGAGGTCTACAATTAAGTTGTAGATGATCATGAGTATATCCAGTAGGAGATGGAGAATGTGAGGGCAGTGCAATAGGAGGAAGAGAGGATGTAGTAGGTATAGAATTGGTAGAAGAGTTGGGAGCATGAGAAATATTATGCTCATTAAGAATATCTTGTTCTATAGCTATAACCTTAAAACAAATAAGTGTAAAATATTCACATGTATCATATAATATTTTTTCTTTCAAAGGAATAAGAATCAAGCTATAAAAAAATATATTTTACATTTCTAGATCAATATGTTGATGATGTAAATGATGCATGAATGATTTGAAACACAATATATAATCATTAAAAGGTTCATTATTTCCTTATTGAAAATAAGGAAAACACTCAAATGTAACTTTAGGACCATTGTTAGAAATAAAACGTCTAAGAAATGTTTCTTCCATATCAAGATAAGTACTAATATATCCATTAGGTAAATGATGAAACCAATGAGAAGAAATATCAGTAAAACTACTAGGAAATTCTTTGAGAAGTGATCTATCATTATAATGTGAAGCCATAGCTAATCTACAATCCTTTAGATGCATATAATGATTACTTTTTCCATCAAAAAGTGTAAAAGTAAAACCTTTAGGAAAAGATGAATTATAGATATTTTTAGGAAAAGGATTGTCATGAAATGAATTATTATCATTGCAATCATAATAAGCCCTACTCTAAAGTTTAAGGGTGTGTATATTATTTTTTAAATCACCTACAACATTCATAAGATAAAAAAAACTTCTTATGGAGGAATGGCATAAAATTTAAGGCGATCATTAAGGGTTTGAATCTTTCCATTATAAGTAGCCACATGGACACTATTGGGTTGAAAGTGAACTTTTGGATCAATAACTGGAAAACTAGGAGTATGAACATTGGAAGAAGAATTAATAGGAAAATAAGTTTTCACTTTTTTATCAACAAGCCCAATAGGAGAAAGAACAAAAGAAACATGCATATTATCGTTATGATCATCAAAAAGTACACTATCTTGGGAAATATAAAGAGTAGAAACATATGCATCATTAAAATTTTCATATTTCAACACATTATGAGAAGGAAAATTAGTATTAACATCATTAGGAAACACACAAGAGGTGGAGGAAGAAATATATGAACTTTTAGGCACAATAATCAATGAGCAAGCACTTGGTTGAGAAGAAGAAGAGGGGATCTAAATATCAATATCAATAGCAATAGGATTATCTCTAATGATTTATGCATACATAAGGGGAGGAGAAAGATTAGGGTGAGGGCCATTTATGATATCATCTACAATATCAAAATAAGTATGGGTATCATAAGAATCATTAAAAAGACCTTCATCTAAAAAAATTAGCCAAATCTTTAACAAATGTGTCATTTATAGAAAAATAAGCAACATAACTATCGGATTCACAAGATCTAGTGGACTTAATAGGGGTAGGATCACAACATCATAAGTGAGGTTGAAAAGATTTGTAAATACAAGAGGAATTTTGGGATGACATGTAATTGTAATATGTGACTTGCGATATAAGGCCACTTCCTCTTGGGAATTTAAAAAAAAGTTAAATACTATTCATAGGAATAGCTTCATACTTTGGGAAAGTGGCTTGGGATGACAGTTTCACAACACCTTGATAAGCCTTAAAGAATATATAAGATCATAAATCCCAAGGAAATATAGGGTTCAATAAATAAATGGTTTCACCAGATAATTTAATTAAATCTTAAATATTTATCAAAGGAATGAGATCAAATGAATATAATAGTAATAAGCAATATTTATCAGGAAAGAAACAAGAGAGTGTCTACAATTGGGAAATAAGAGTGAATTAGCTTGTATCAATAGATTTGGACTGGTTCTTTGCTAGGAAATATGCTAAAAAGGATGGATATAAATTGTGTATTCTCTTTCTGAGAAAATAAGATATGAAACATCTTTAAATATGATTTCCTAAAAGAGGATATGCTCACTTGGGTGCCGGTGTATGAATTGGTTTCTAGTGTCCTAGCAGTAACTCCGCTTATGATATTTTCATGGTCTAAATTTCTCTTCTTTATTTCACTCTCTATTCCATACACTTATTTATAGGTTTCCTTGTTTGTACCTTAACCTACAAAAGGCTCAAACATTCATTAAATGGAATAAATAATGCATATTCTTGAGTTGGAATAACCTCAATAGTCACCCCAATTTGATTTTCATCGAGTACTGCACTATATTTTAGACTCTATGTAGTTCTAGTATGTGTGTGTGTGATTGAATTGTCCCTTGAAGCTAGTTTTCCCTTTGTGTTAGTCACACTAAGATAGAGGAATATAAATCCTTTCCTCCCAAGATGAATGTGTGAGATTAAATTCAGAAATAACCCCTCCTATGCATCAAATAATGTAACCCAAATGTAGTCCTTGAAAGTTATTCTTTGCCCAAGTAGTAGATAATAATTGTATTAACCCAAGTTATCCATCCCCTGATGGATGTGAGTAAGTTGTGTATATATATGACTTCCTTGTTTGAATTTCAACACTTAGTGACACCAAAGGCTGATCCAAAGAAATAGAAAATACCCAAATTTAAGTATCAAATAACAATTTATAAAACCAAAGAGGATAGATAAAATAACCTAGAAGGGACACTATTACCTGAGTGATGCTATCGCAAAGGAAAAGAAACGAAAATAAGATCAAGAATGGGGACATGGATCCATGTGACTCAATCAAAAGATATAAATCCAAGAAGTATAAGATAACATCACAATAAACATAAATCAAAAGAAATAGGACTAGGAAATTTGTTCACCAGATTCTAACATTCTTACTTAGAAATAATGTCTAAAACAACATAATAGATGCATGATGTACTAGTAATAAGTAGTTTTATGTCTAAAATAACATCTTTGCAACACCACTCTACTGATAAGATATATTATAAATCATGTCAACCCATTTTTTCCATCACTACATATGTAGACATGACACTAATCATTATAAGACCCTCATCTTTAACATTACTATGTGAACTTTTGATGGTGCTATCAATTTACTTTTGGAAGAACACACTTAGTTGAAATATTCATATTCACTTGAAATAGTTGCCTCTAAAAAATGAGCACATCTTAATGTTTCCACCAAGTTACTTATTTTTCATAGATAATTCGAGACACTTGATCCATTTAATATGGATACTTACATAATCATAATTCCTCCTGAGGGAGCTAATCCCTTAAATCTCATTGAATTTGACCCTGAAACAAATGATATAAACTTATAGAATCTTTTGCTACCCCATTTCTCATGCATAACTATTTATTAAAAGAATTGAAAAACATTCAAAAAATAACATAATACAAAAACATGAAAATATTTAGAAAAATACAAAATTAGGACCTTTTTATGATTTACTTGGCTAACATGTTACTTTATACATGTTTTTCACATTGGTTTGATCGATAACATTTATATTATTTACACACATGCATTCATGAGGTATATCAAAATTGACACATGACATACACAAGTTAAGACATGATAATAGGATTCAACCTGGTTCCTTAAACTACTTTTTTGGGGTATCTTGCATGTTACACATGTTCATTTGTTACATTATATGCTACTTTATACTTTCCTCATCACACTTGAACCTATACATAGTGTTTATTGTTATCTTTTGGAAAACAGGAATAACATGTGTATTATGAATTACTAACTTATCTAACTATGTATGTATTTACTATTTTTTTTTCAATCCTTGCTTCATATATTATTTTTACTACTTGCTTATACAATTTATTTCCTTTATTTATTACTATGTGGTTTGAATCGATTATCTTATTTTATTTCAATGCTATGATCATTTGATTTATACATCTTGACTACCTTTATTTTCTTGTGATATTGTGGGTGTCCCATGTTTTTAGCTCTATGTCTATCTTGCATACATGCACTTGTTTCTTTATATGTGGAACATCTAGCCTTTTATTGTGATTATCTTGTGACATCATGGGTGTCCCTTATTTGTAGCTCCATGCCTACATATGATTATGTTTATACATATTATTTCTTACATGTATCTACATTTTTTTTTTCTAATTCTATACTATTCTATCTTATGACACACTTGATTTATAATTTTTTGAATACACAACTATCTCTAATATTGTTTCTATGCTCGTACTACTCTAGATTACATTATGATTGACACTTTTCTTTGAATTTTTTATTGTTATACACATGTATTTGTGTATTTTATTTGTTTCCTTTTCTCCATGTCAATATTTCCACAATTTGCAACCCCTTTTGCATGTACATGGTCCAGATGGTGGCCTTATTTCCAAAATTTAATGTGTTCCTACACATATAATCAAAATTAGTATACATGGGTACACATATATTCTTTTAATCTGGGATCTCACATTATTTAGAACACTTTACTAAAAAGAGGGGGAATTCATTGGGATATTTTATACATCCACTAATAGATTATAGAGCAAAACAACAATTATTTACAAGGCTCATATCATAAAAAAAGGTCACAGGTACTAAAATGTGGTAGAGTTCAAACAAGTTCAAATTTGTAAAATACAGTTAGGACCATGTTATGGTCTTCACTATGATGGATGTTCCTATAAAGTGGGAATATTATATGGATTTTTCTTCTCCAAATTTTATCATCTATTTCCAATATTTTCATATAGTTTTACATATAAATGACTTAGTGCAAAAGATATGATATAGGGGTCATTAGTACTTCATTTATTCTTCACTACACTATTTATATCTAGTTGCAAGAATAGGGTTTGGGGACATGGGACTCCTTCTCCCATATGATTTCAAAAAATATATATGTTTAGTTTCAGTAGCATAACACTTTACAGGGTCTTGGAAATGAAAATTTCCTTCATGGTTTAATTTCAGTAAGTAGTTACAATATTAAAAATTAGACGTAGATCCATTTGCAATGCTGTGGTTTTTGGGTATAGTGAAAAGTTTCAAAGTGGTTAAGTTTTTTTATAGGTTTTCATTTCTCTTCTCCCACAAGATTCCTAGAAAATGTAAGACATCGAAACTACTAAGTTCTTTATATGCTATACCTTCTTCTCTATAAATCGAAAAAAGGTGGAACTTTGGTTCCTCTTCTTACTCTCTCTATCATTGGAGTGTACTATAATCACCCCCAATCCTCTAATATATTTACAAAAATTTCAAGTCTATAAGACATGAAAAGAAAAGGAGATCCTCCCTATCCAAAATGAACAAGTGTATCACTTCCATTTTTTGCATTTATTTTACTTACCTTTTCAAAAGTTTAAAGATATAATAATTATCTATAGTTTTAATTACAATTTAGTTTCTATCACAGACATTGAATACTCTATATTTTGATAGTTTCATCATGATTCATTTCAACTCCAACACACTTGCAAAAACTAACATTTAGTAACTTATCCTTGTGTAATTCCAAGATTGACCATGATCCCTTGCTAAGACAAATTCTCACATTTAGAATCCAATCTCCTCATCTATCTATCTCTTCTACAAATTGCTTAGCTTTACTTTCTACGATGTCAATAATTATGAAAATATTATTTTATTAAAGAAACACTATAACTCTCAAATTCACGACACAAATTTATTTTTTTATAATTCTCTCTCCAGTTTGAAATCATAGGTAAGCGTTAAGATGTAAGGTTAGGTATTTTCCAACCTGTATGGTCTTTCCCCTTCACATTCACCAACTTATATTTCAAATTAAAATTCTTCTTTGGGTCATTTCATCTTTCTATGGTTAACCTTATTATAATATTTCTCCTATGAAAGGCTATATAAGTAGTTCATTATCACTTTATAACTCACATAACACTCTTACAAGATATTATTATGAATATATTTCCAAATATCCCAAAGGGTTCCTAAAATACCCAGATCTGCTATATATCATCTACCGTAGTCCCTACTATAAGTTTGAAGAACTTGACTAGGTGAAGGAGTTTGGATTACTCTATTTCCAAACATGAAAAGGTTGTAGAGCCACATCTTAACAAGATAAAAGTCACTACAACAATTACATAAGGATTTTAATCGAAAAAAGGTAAGGTGACATAGCTGAGGCACACCATTTCTCAATACTACCATGATCAATACATTCTATATTATGTAGTTAGCACACTCTTTTGGTGGCAAGATACATGAGGGAAAACCTAGGGGTTGGTTAGCTATTAAAACTTGCACAAGAACCTACAAGAACTACATGCAGATTGATACTACAATGAAACATGGAAAAGAACACTTGGATTGGCTTAAAAACTTGGATTCTAACTGCCAAGAATAAGACAACCTCACCACAGACACACAAGTATTCTCCTTTTGGTTTTCTAATTATTTTGTGAAATGTTCTACAAGTTACTAGGGTTTCTATTTAGTTTCATGTAATTACAATTCATGCCTATATTGTGTGAACAATAGTGGCATTCAATAAAGACCATTACTAGACAAGTGAAGCACAAAAAAGAATTGTAAGTAAAAAAAGTGAAAAGGTATGAAACCTTATAGTCCCAGGTTGAGGCCATTCACATCAAGTCTAGACCATAAAAAAGTTATATGGTCTTACCCCTATTGGTTTTTTAGTTCCATAATTATCATTGAAGCATCTATAGTTCTAGTTCATCACGTTCCACCATCTTGCACATATGTATCCTCTCTTTCCTATCCTCAATAACTAATTATATCTCCATTATTGTTTATTTTAGAAAGTACATATTATTTATAAATCATATCATTTGTTTCAACTTTGAATGCATTATTTCGTCTATGTTAAATTGGTGTTGGATATTAATTAGATCATAATATTCTATCTATTAAAAACCCTTACATTATTTTATTTTTGTTATATAATAATACCTAAAATATAACTAGGGTGTAGACATTTGGTAAACCAAAATCTTGAATCAAATATATTTTTAAAACCCTAGTATCCCTAGGATTAATCTAAGGACGTTATTTTATAATATCATATACACATGATTCAAAAATATTTGATCTTTAGGGTAGCATGAAAACCCATCAAGGATTATTCTCAAGGCCCTATTATATATGTTAGTGATTATTTTTACACTTATCCCACATGTTTAGAGATTATATCCTGAACCATAGAAACCAATCTTGATCATCTCGATGAAAAAAATGAATTTGTTATCTCTTTGGTTAATGGTTTCAATTTCATTAAACAACCCATAATTTTTGAACCTGAGGAGCTTCCTTCATAGGATATCATTAACCATGATCATCCATTATATGTTTAAGTCAACATACATAATATTTTTATCATGTGGGACATTATGGATAGTGACTCATGCCTTAATATTTGTAAAATTTCCTTTTCACATAAGTGAGGTATCTCTCCCACAAATCTTACTCCCTCTACCATGCATATCCATGGATTTAATAATACCCCATGTCAAGTAGTTGGATAAATCACCTTACATGTTACCATGGGAATTCAAACTATTTCTACATACATGCTTACCTTAAATACTATTTTCAAATATATGTTTACACTATTGCACCTAACCAATATCCATTCAAACATTTTACTACTATTGCTCATGATGATTTAACTATTCCCTATGTGCAATCTAGTCCAACTCCAAGGTTAATCAAAAGTGCTCCCATGCCCCCTACTTATCATCAATATGGCATGTGTTATCAATACCTATTATGTAATGGATTTATATGATGATGAATTGAGTGTTTTGGCTAGGGAATCCATACAATTTTTCTACCTCCTACTTACCCCTATTCATAAGGTATTAATTATACTACATGATCAATGTGTGTGCTGATGTTAGATGATATTTTATTATAACCTAATGGATTCAACCTCAAGAGGTTGGAATGATAACTCTTGTCGCATCCCTCACACTTATACATCCTAATCTCATCAATAATAGTTTATAATGTGACATCCCTATCTTGGATGATTTTTATAATGAGTAATCTCTACTTGACTATTTGGGAGCATATGAAGATCTCCCTTATTTCACAAAGTGATGATTCTAATGCCTCAGTATATGTGTATGATGCCATTCCTACACACACACAATATCACTATATATTATTAATGAAGAGACTATGACCTTCAAATTTGGAAATGATATCAATCCTCCACTTGTTCTCCTCAAAACATATCCTAGCACTCAAGAGTGGGAGGTTATTCAACAAGTGTTGCATGATTTCCTTGACATCTAAACTTAGAATTATATTGGTATGTATGGAATTTACCCCCTATTTCCATGCATAAAATTGATTACATGAATATGTAAAGCTTGTCTAATAACGGATTTTTAAGATGCACCCTCATGTTACTTTATTTGTTAATAAGGAAATACAAAAAATTCTTGATATTGGATTTATCTACAACGTGGATTAGACAAAATGGGTCTATAATATTGCCCTAGTCTTTAAACCTAACAAAAAATATGACATTGTAGTCACTTCTGTGATTTAAATAAGGTTTTTCCCAAGGATATTTTTCCCTTGCCTCACATAAATATGATAACGGATTCCACCACTGATTATGACATGTTACCTTTTAAGGAAAATTTTGGGAGATACAATAGAATAAATATCAATCTTTTAGATAAAGAAAATACATCTTTTAATTACCCATGAGGTTATTTTTTCTACATAGTCATGCCCTTTGGACTAAAAAATGTTAGTGATACCTATCAACATGACATGATTCATATATTTTGTTATTATATTCATAAAATTGTTAAGGACTATGTTGATGATATATTAGCCAAATCCATCCATCATCAAGACCATACAATTGATCCATATATCATATAGTTGAAAAATTACCCTAATCCAATGTTCAATTTAATCCTAAACAATTTATTTTTGGGGTTAATTCTAGAAAATTGCTCGGTTTTTATTATTACCATAATGATATTGAGGTTGACCCCAAAAATATTAAAGCTATTGTTGATATTACTCCTCCACATAATTTTAAATAAATCTTTTCCCTCAAAAGAAATATTTAATCTATTCACCAATGAATTATAAGTTAAAACACAACCTTTTACATGATTACTAAAAATGGATACCTATTTTGAGTGGGATTAGGATTTATAATAGGTGTTTGATGACATCAAGTAATACTTTCTTAGTCCTCATGTTCTTGAAATACCTATTCTCCTCTACATCTTGCTACCAATCATGCACTTAGATATTTTTTTACACAATACAATTATAATAACCATGAACATGCATTCTATTATACCAGTCACACTTTATTATCTTTTGTTCACAATTATATTCTTATCGAAAATCTATGTTTAACATTGGTTTTTGTTACCAACAAGTTAAGATAATTTATGCCCAAAAAAGTTTATGCTATCAAAAAATTTAATACCTTATGTTATCTACTCTATTGCACCCATCTTTTAGGCCATATAGTCTAATGAGTAATGAATTTGACCATATTTTACCTCAAATTATCAATAAAATATAGGTCATTTATAGTCAACTCATTGATGCACCATTATTATATTTCTCTGAGATCAAATATGAGTTTATGTTAGGAAATTAATATGTTAGTGCTCCAAATTTGTATGTGTGTGAATAATAATTACATTGGTAATTATTATTATAGTGAATGTTAGTAAGTTAGTAGGTTGTTATAAGTTATATTAAAAAAACTATAACTAATATTTTTTATACATGAGATTTTGTTAAACAACCAACTCACGAATATAGGAGTTTTGTAGAGAAAATTATGGGGAGAGTTGTTGGACAACCTCCATGAAAATAGGAGTAGTCTCTCCTATAAATATATGATATTGTAATAACTTGAATATATTGAATATTAATATAGAGTGATTATTATTTGTGTTAATAATATAGCTTGGTATTTTCCAAAGGATGTCAAAATCTCCAGATTTTGTATTAGAGCCATACCCATAATGGATTCCTGAAAATCTAAGGGGCAGCTACTGCAATTAGTGATTCATGTACAATTAAGTTTAGATATCTATGGGTGTTGCGTTATCCCTACAAAGAATAAATTGTGCAAATATTCAATAGAATTTATTAGACAACTATGTTATTATATTTTTTGCATTTTGGAAAATCCAGATTCATTATCTATAGCCAATCAAAATTTTGAAAAAGTGTAACGTTATGTATAGTTTATTGGATTCTAACGCCAAAAAATATAACTTTATATCTGATGATTGTTGTCCAATGTGTGCCTATTAAAATCTTACTGCCACTAGATATCTCTCTGAATTCGCATGTCCAAGCCATCAAATTTATCAATTAAAAAGGCATATTGCGTGAAGCGTTGGAAGCATTACAAGTCTTTTCTGAATCCTCATTTGAGCCTTGTTCATTGGTTCTCTTCCCTCTTAATCTCCACACACCTATCAAATTACAAAGTGCTTTCAAAGAAAACAGTGCATCCAATACTAAGTCATGTATGCCTTCCTTCACCCATTGTTTACTCCTATGGAAAAATAAATGTCATCGTAAGCTAAAGTCGAGTTCATACCTGATAATATTGAGTCGTTGAATGTTTTTTTAAGGGGTTCCCTATCAAGTTTATTTTTAAATAGAGTTATGGGTCTACGTGTCATGTCATTTAAGTCAAATGTCATCTTTTTTATGTTTGTTAATCCATGTAAATATTTATATGTTGTGTCCATCAAAGTTTTGATAAGTTGTGGGTTAATGTCATACATCTACAATAATTTTTTTGTGTTATTTGTCAAAATAGAGTCAATAAATTATCGTATTGTCAAGAGTCAAAATATTGTTAAAATAAAATAAAAATTCCTTATAGATGCATTTTTGGTCTTACTCGACGTCCTGGAAACCATTGATCCTCAAAGCCAAAATAAGATAAGTTAGAAACCTTTCACCAGAGGATGGATGCACATGAGGATGGAGGTCAATCAACAACCTCTTGTCAGTTGCCAATGATGGGGCTGCACAAAGGTTTGGTGACATATGTGTGCAGTTTGCTTTCAATTTTTGTGGTGTGTTTTTTGTTATGTTTAGTGTTCCAGTTTTCAATAAGTAGAAATTTCACATTGAGGGGGGGAACATGATCCAATTTTCCATTTCCAGTTTCCAGTTTGTAATATGTGAGCATGTTTTGAGCAAATTTTCCTATGTTGTTCTCTACAGTGGGATATTGATAAGGACTGATAATAGTACTTGGCACATTATGATGTGGTTGTAGGTAAACAAATTGAAAACCTTAATTTGTGGTTTATGGTAAACCAATTGCAAAACTACCATTCTTGGTTGTTGGTAAACCATTCGCAAAACCATCACCTTGTGATTTGTGGTACTCCAATTGCAAAACCACCATTTTCAGTTTTTAGTCAACCGTTTGCAAAACCATCCTTGAGGTTTGTGATCATCCTTTGAAAATCACCAGATCATGAGCATGCACAAGTGCAAAGGAAGGTTTTCCACATGTTCACACTAAGGGGGAGATTGTTAGGAAATTAATATGTTAGTGCTCTACATTTGTATGTGTGTGAATAATAATTACAATTGTAATTATTATTATAGTGAATGTTAGTAATTTAGTAGGTTTTTATAAGTTGTTATATTAAACAACTATAACTAATATTGTTTATACGTGAGATTTGGTTAAAAAACCAACTCATGAATATAGGAGTCTCGTAGAGAGAATTATGGAGAGTTTTTCTAGACAACCTCCATGAAAATAGGAGTAGTCTCTCCTATAAATATGTGATGTTGTAATAGTGTGAATATATTGAATATCAATATAGAGTGACTATTATTTGTGTTAATAATATAGCTTGGTATTTGCCTTCGGATGTCCAGATCTCTAGAGTTTCAGGATGTGTTCAGTACATATAACATTGATACACACGTTTAGAATATGTACTTTGATGGATCTAAATGTTCTATTAGTGTGGGGGTATCAATTGTCTTCTTTACACCCCACAATAAAACCATACTATTTGCATTTAACTTAGATTCTCATGCACAAATAATATTGTTAAATATGAGGCTTTAATAATAGGAATCTACAGCGCAGAAACATTACAAGTTCATCATATCCATATCTTTGGGGACTCCCTATTGATTTGTCACCATATACAATATGTTTTTCACATAAAGGAAAATTACTTATTACAGAAAACATGTTCAAACAATTGTTGTTCACCTTTATCTTGTATTGTATTTCTAACATCCTGTGTAAAGATAATAGGCATGTGTATGCCAAGGCTAGTGCAAATTTGTTTATTTTCATTGATATGGTTAATGATTGTTATACCTTCAAAATTAAATAAATGTGTAATCCTTCCATTACCCCTAATATTATTAATACTCTTCAAGTATTTTCCATTACTTGTACTGATTTTTACAATTTCATCTTTTGATAAATAATGCTCGCTCATGTCTCCACAAGAGGGATTCTAGGTATGATAATACTTTATGTGGTAAACAATTTTCAGTGGGTATTTATTTAAAAAATCCTTAGATATGAACTTACTATGATGTTTAGGAATTGATGACATTGGACCTTTCACAAATACATGATAGTGAGTGTAATGGCTATTTCAGAGGAAACATTATGTCCATTGTTTTTTCATAAAGGGTACTAGTGTTAAAGCGTTGTGATCAAAGACAGAAGAATGGTAATCTCAAGCATGCTTCTTCACATATGTTGTAACCTATCATCTCCCCATGGCCAGATCTGACGCGTTAACCTTGTTGATAATATTAATCCATAATTTTATCAAGGACATAAATTTATTATTACTACAAAAGAATACTTCACTAATTGGTTTAAATTAGTGCCTCTAGTGTCAACAATAGGTAATAACATATTCCCTTTCCTAATCTCAAATATTAGTACATGTTTTGGAGTACCTTTCATGATTGTTAATGATAACATATCGTCCTTTAAAAATTGAAAAGTTAAGAAGTTTTGCACGCCAAGGTCAAAATAAAAAATGCATTCTCCAATCCTTATTACCCATAGGGAAATGGCCATATTGAGACCATTTACAAGACCATTGTAAATATTATATGTAAGATAGTTGCAAAACATGAAACTAATTGACATTATCAAATTATATATACCCTTTAGGCTTACCATACTATTATTCACGCACTTAAAAATGCTACCTAGTTCTCATTAGTCTATGGAACAGTAGTGGTCCCCATCCTCGAACTTGGAATTTCATCACTATAAGTCTCACTTATAGATATTTTCAAGGAAAATTACTATCATGAGAAGAAATTTCAGGGACTTGAAATGCTTGACTCTTAAGATGTAAAATCCCTTGAACATCTTCCCATGTATCAGGAACATATCAAAAAATCCTAAAATAAGAAGTCACAAATTTGAAAGTTTCATGTTGGCTCTTCCCTTATGTGGTCATTGAATGAATAGACTCTAGCGTGTATTATTTTCCTCTGTTGAAGGTAAAACTATCAAAAAAACCTTGAACATCATACACCTACTCAAATATTACATTTGAACTCCCAAAAAAACCACTTCAAACACATTCATATAATCACATAACACAAAAACATTCAAATATGTGTAAAAAAAAGCAAGAAATGCATATGCTCTTGATTAGTTGGATTGTTACTTTATACATGTATTTTTTTTTATCACATTGGTTTTATAGATAAAATAACTAATATTTACACACTTACATGCACAAGGTATATTGAGCTTGATGTAGGACACAAAAAATATCATACACAATGATTAGATCTAGCTTGGTTCTTTACACTACTCTTTTGGGGCCATCCCTCTACATAATAAAGCTAACATTGCTTCATTACATGTTACTTTACACCATCCACATCATGCTTGATTACACACACACACACACACACACACACACACACACACACACACACACACACACACACACACATATATGTATGTATGTATGTATGTATGTATGTATGTATGTATATATGTACACACACACACACACACACACACACACACACACACACACATATCTATATCTATATCTATATCTATATCATTTGAGATAACATGGCTAACACTTTTATTTTGTGAAGTGCTAAATTATCTCACTATCTCTATTTTTTTATTACTATTTTCTACATTTGATTCATATGTTGTTGTCACTAATTGTTTATGCATGTGCATTCCTTTCTTTCTTACTACATGGATTCAATTGATTGTATTATATTATTATTATGTTATGATCATTTCCTTTATATGGCCTATGCCTTTATTTTCTTATGACGCTAAGGATGTCCCATGTTTTTGGGTCCATACCTATCTTCCATATATACACTTATATCTCTGGTTGTGGCACATTGTGCCTCCAATTATGATTTCCTTATGACACTATATGTATCTCATGTTTGGGGATCCATACCTACATATGAATATGCTTATAAATTCTATTATTTACTTTATTGTACATTGCTATTTCTATTACTCTATTGTTGCTAGCTTATGACACACTTGTCTTATACTCTACTGATTACAATAATATTTTTATTATGGATTGTGACATGCTTACTATGATGTTTCAATATTTGTTCTACTATGGAGAAGGATATGATTGTTACTTTTCTATGTTGTCACTAGTTAATTTACACATGTATTCTTTCTTGTTTCTTGTTTCATATTTATTTATATATGTGTCATGGTTTCCACCATGTGTAAACCCTTTTTCAAGTATAAGTTCTAAAATGTGGTCACCATTTCATCCTTCTATGTGATTCTATGTAGATTGTTAGACATGTCGTACATGGGTAAACATATATTATTTTGATCCACACACTTAATTTATTTATCAAACATTCCTCAAAAGAGGAGGCATTTGCTAGGACATTTATATAGTTATAGAGAAGTTACATAATACATGAACACATTTTTGTAGGGTTCAAATCATCACAATTATCATAGATACTAAAATGTGAAATAATACAAACAAGGTCAAAACTATATAGTATAGTAAGGACCATGGTATGGTCTTGGCATGATCCATGTTCCCAAATAGGGGCATATTCTCTATATTCTTTAATTTCCATAGATTCTATTAGCTAATCAAAAAAATTTCACACAATTATAGATATATGAAATATTTTAGAGAAAATTACAAGGGGCATGATTACTTTATTACTTAATTATAATACTATTAATATTTTGACATAAAAAATAATTCTTGGGTTTAGGCATCCATACCCACTTAAATGTTTCAAAATTCTATATGATCAGTTCAATCAAAGTAGCACCTTATGGTGTTATGGAAAATTCTATTCCTTCCAAGCTCTAATTTTTCAAGTTGGTACAAATTGGGCCTATATCCATCTACAAAAATGTGGTTCGTGGGTTTAGGGGAAAGTGTAAAGTAAAAATTTAAGTCTTCATAAAATGATCTTTCCTCTTCTCTCATTATATTCCCAAATGTGGAAAACTTTGAAGAAAAACTGAAGTCTTCATAGACTACTCTTTCCTCCTCTTTCACTAAATCCTCAAATAAGGAAGGAATATGAGTATATGGGTTCTTCATATCATAAACTCTTCCTCCCTAAACAACTCTAAATTTATGGTAAACATTTATCCTCTCCTCAACTATCTCATATGGTATACACCTAAGGGCATGAAAAATATAGGAGTTTATCTCTTCACAAAATGAATAGGTTTATTCATTCAATATTTTACATCTCCTTTGTGTAATTTTTAATTAAATCTTCAAAATTACAAGAACTATCTACATTTTTGACTTAAAGTTCATTTTCTATCACAAAAATTGACTACACTCTGTGTTGTAGGTTTCATAATGGAGCATGCCAATACCAAAACATCAAGAGACACTATCAAACAAAGATAATTTTTTTTTTGTGAACACTCAAGTATGTTTCCCCTTTAAGCATGGAATTTTTAACTATAGACTTAAAGTGGGGGGAAATGTAGACACTAAAATTTGATAACTTTTCCATGTGTAATGCCATGTTTGTTTAGATAGTAGTTCTTGACACCCTCCGGTGACCTACCCACACAACCTATATTCATAATTTAATCACTATACCTAAGACCCATTATTCCGTAAATCATATTCTACACTCATAATATCAATTTACTCTCATAAATATTAACGTACCCCCTCCTAATAATCCTAAACCACCTAAACCCATTTTAGCCTAGTAATACCAAACCTTCATAACCTCCAAACATCCCTAACACACTCTTACTTGTGCTATTCTCACCCCCAGATTGAAACTCACCCATTTGGAGTTGGTTTCAACCACTTTTAAGTCATTTTCCCCCACTTTTCCTGGATCGCCAATGAATCCCAATTTTTTTGGTGATTCTATATAAACCAACCAACTTCCTTGGATGGGGATCCTTAGACATTATAACAATACTCTATCATTATGGATACTTAAGTGAAATCATTCATGACATCTTATAACCCTATTGAGCCACACCAATTATTTGAAGAGTCCACACCATCGTAAGGCCTCTCTTCACCACCCATTTTCTACATTTTAAATCAAAGACAAGGTATCATTTTCTCTCTACACTTGCTTTGCATCTACAAAACATTTTTAACAACAATAAAGGAATTTGATCATTCATTAAAGATCAAATTTTTAGTCTATTCGAATTAGAAAATTACACAACAATCACAAGTGATTCCCTTGAATTGTAAATGACTTCCCTGAATTGCTAGTGATCCCTACTACTCATCCTATTTAATCACATATTACATTTTCTAGTCCATTTTATAGCCTATTTTATGCTAATCTCTATTTTTCAAGTTCCCTATATCTGTAGACGATTGTTCCAGGTGAAGGGTATGAACTAGAAACCATATTTGACTTACCGATCATGTGACAACCATTCATTTAGGAGAAATCAGATACAAACTATGAGTTAATTCTTTACGCCATTGCATTCACAACCGATATAGATGATATCACCAAACAATTAGAAGTCCTCCTCAAACAAAGTGACGAATCCAACCATTATTGGGAGAATGTTTTCAACCCTCCCTGATCTATCATCGAGGATGTCGACTAATTTCTTATATCCAAAACCTTTGATATTATTTTTACTTCCACCATTATCCTCCTCTTAATTTTCTAAAAATGAGTTGACACCCAATAAAGTAAGACCTTTGGTTCATGGGATTGGCCTTTTCCAAGAAACTCATCATATTGTTATCTAACATCTATTTTGTCAAGCTATCTATATGTATGTAAGTTTCCTCATTCTCTGGAAGAAGAAGGATCTCATGCCCATTACACCCATACATCTTGATGTTTTTGACACATGTATCATTAAAACCTATTATTTTCTAAGTTTTGGTGATTTATTTCATATATTAATAGTGAAACCAAAATATGCTTAAACATTCTATCATGTCCAGTAGGATTCTAATCCCCATTTTCAATTAAATTTTACATTTCCATGGTAAAACTTACCTCTTATTCGTTTCTTGTCACAAAAACTAACATTTCATTGTGGAGTCCTCCCGTGGAATTCTAAAAATGTGTAAAATGATTTAAAATGGTGTATTTAGTGAAAAAATGTGTACCTTTCTTTTCTCATTCAGTCTCCTTTCAACATCACATCTTATGTGCTTTGTATTCATCGAAATAAATATTTCTTTTGGATGTTAAAGAGAATATCCATTCTTTCCTTCTCATCTATCTTAAACAAGGGTTAAAATTCTGCATTCATTGCTTCCCTTCACACACAATCTAATCACATTACAAATCAAGTTTTCATTCTAAATAATTCCTTGTAGGTTTACCTACTTGGATTTCATCACCAAAGGGGAAGTCGACTCGGTGTTCTGGCTAATTATAAAAAATAGGTGGGTGGCATATCGACTAAGCACCCCACATCCTTATCACTGCAGGAATATGAAGTGAGGGGGTAGGACCCAATATCATGCCTCGTAAAGACACCAAAAGTTTTTTGGGAATCTCGTACTCTCAAGTATATGAAAGTATCCAACCTTAAACAAACCTAAACATAACCTTAGCTGACCTGATTGTTAGTACCATTTATCAGCTATCTTTTTCATTTCACATGTTTCATATTGAATCAAGATAATTAAAATCTCTTGCTGATTGTGTGACTTGCATCTTAATTAAACATCTTTATTTCATTATTTTTTTAATCATTTCATGGTTTTAACTAGACACCAATCATGTATTTAGAATATCATATACATGTCAAACCCATTGTAACAATCACCCGAATAAGAGAAGGATCCTCCATGCTCCCTAATGTACAATCAGATACATATGAAATTCCATATAAATCCCTTTCAAAAAACTTTCACATTGGATATCCAATGTTCGAAGAACTTCTGGACACCAATCTCATTTCCCTTAGAAGTTATCTTGCTTCCCAGGCTATCTTCCTTTCCTGTTATAGTCCAGAGTCTCCACCACCTATCACCACTGTCAAATTTAATCACTCTCGACTTATTGACCCCTCTTATAAGCCAGTTATCAATAAAATTTCTCCTTATCCTACCACTATTAATACGTGAACATCAACACCCGTATCATCCCCTCCCATAGTTAGCTTTGAAATCAATGTTATCTCATCGTAAATTATGGATATTCAAAAGGGCCTGTAACATCTGTGACCTCAACTATCCCTCAGGGTTCCAAAAATCTCACTATTATTACATCACTCATGGTTAGTCAAAAAATTCACATGCCATCTACGTCCTTATCTAACCCTCAGGGTTCCCAAATTTCCATTTTTACTTCATTTGCCACAGTTAGTCACACCCCTTCCACTTCTCTTCCTCCCCTAATAATCTCTGTTAGTATTCCTAGTTCTAAAAGCCCTGTGGCCACATCAAAACCCATGGTCTCACAAAAATATACATCCAGATTCCAAAATTTAGTAGTATTTATTCCTACGTCTTTAACACCCATCAATACAAGCCTCACCACTAGTGAACATTCCCTTTCACAACCTATTTATATGACAAACATGCCATAGTATGGATACATTATATCTTAATAATATCCACAACCATCAAAGCCCCTATCTACATTTCTATTCCTCATCCCTATCAGTATATTCAATCTTATTCACAACCATTAGTTTCACATTATAATTACAACATACCAGGGAGCCTTCTTCCCTTTAAAAATAACCTCCTACCCTATTACTCATAAAAAAATCAAACCTCCTTATCTATAATCAAGACAATAAATTAAACATCCAACCCTCTCAAAATGATCCCATGCAAGTATTAATAAGTTGAATTTTGAGTCTTGAAGCTACTACCATAGGACCTAATAACACATTTTCTGATGAGAAGATCTGTAATGATCCTATCAATCCATCTGTACCTTTTAAACCCTATCATCCTTAATAGGAACTTCCAAAGTTTATTAAATTCTATAGTAAGCAACATCCGTAACAAAAAATTCAATCCTTTCATCATGGTTTCTATATTATAGCGCATGATCAGGATCTTATGCTAAGGAAATTCCTGATGTCGTTAGATGGGCCCACCCTCAACTAGTATAACAACATTCACTTTGTTCATTCGCACAACTAGCACAATTTTTCTTGGAACATTTCTCTATCAATATCACACGTAATATATCTATCACCAACTTATACTCTATTAAATAATTTGAAGATGAATATGTTTCCAATTTATTCACTAGATGATGGTGAATTATTAATCAATTATCCTTGTTTTATTCTAAGTGGAGATGATTGAGTTATTCGCTCAGTCTTGCATGAAACATATATCATCCACCCTTCAGATTCATTTGTTTCAAATGTTTAATGAGATCCTCACCATGTCCCAGAAGTTGAAACTTTGAGACCTTGAGGATAGTAAGTTTAAATTATGCTATAAGAAACACAAACCAAATTCTCCCTTTAAGACCTCTTCTAGTAGTGAAAAATCCAAGGCTTGAGTAAATAAAATTGTCTTGAAAACTTCATCTAAAGGGTTCTCATATTCTAAATAGTCTTCAAGGACACGTAGATACACACATTTATGGGAGTCATATGGATTTATTTTTTGACAAACACATGGAAAATTTTATGATAAAACTCATTCCCATCCAACCCATCAAAGAATGTGACCCTAAACCATCATGGTATAGGGTGAAACCTATTACAAATATCACTAGGTCTAGGGACATGACATTGATAAATGCAACTCTTTTATAAATTTCCTCCAATATCTCATCAATTAAGGTGAAATAAACTTGACAATCTAAATGTACCTCCTAATCAAACCATAGACATGTTCAAACAACCTTTCCAAAACCATACCCCAAGCAATAATAAAATTAATACATTAGGAGATGAAAATTCTACCACTCATATCATTAACACTATCAACCAACTCTCACCTACATATACTAGACCATGCCTTTCTATGATTAAAAAATTAGAGAAATAATTAACCTCTTCGGATCTTCTTACTACTGATAGCTTGAATCCGCCTACATCACAACTTTGAAACTTGGCTAAATATACTCACAAAAATATTCCTGATACTCTCTCTTTGAGATTGCAAGAAAATCAAGTCATTACTGAAATCATAAACAATCCTTCAAAATAAAATATCTCACAGAATCAAATCAAAAACCTTGGGAGTCCTATAAACATCCACAAAATTATAACTCTCATGAGAATAGACAAATGTAACACATGATATAACATACCTACCTTCTATTTTAGGTCCACATCCCTCATCCAAACTTGTAGTTGACATCTTAGAATCTAATAATTCCCTCAAACTTACACCTAAACATGCCACATAGGACATGCTTCCAGTGCCTCATCATTATAAACCATCAAATGAAATACAAATCCCTACACCTTCGTTATCATATCAACAATAGGAATTAGGATATTACACCAAAATTGTTGAATTACTCATATATTCATCATCCATGATATTACCACCAATACATCCCTCCCATCACCAAGGTTGGAAACCTTTGTGGTACAACTACGAGGCAGTTTGCACTTACCATCAAATATGAGGACATTATATAAAATATCATAAAGCACTCTATGCCGTAATCAAAAACCTTTTTAACAAAGGAATCCTCTAGGAAAACTAAAACTATCCTCATCCCCCTATCAAATCCAAAATGAAAAGATCAAGCCACCAAATCAAACCCATCATTAAACCTATTTACATAAAAGCATCATCTAGTAATTTAACAACCAAATACACAACTTCTTTTAGTAAGTCCCCACTCTTACAAATCAATACCATCTGTATAGCCACAAGATCCTACACCCAATATTTGAAGGCCCAAAATATATACATGCCTAAAATATCTATCGCTGTTGTTCCTCCTGAATAATCCAATCCTTTATCCCCTAAAGTCAAATTTTCCATCCTTGCAGAAACCCACACTCAATCTATGACACATATACAAAATATTTTTCTCAAACTATTGCATCAAGCACACGTCAAGATGTCCCTTTGTAAACTTATTCAAAATTCCCCACAACACCAAAAAAATATGATAGAATCCCTCCAAGCCATCTCAATACCATTAGATGAGATATAACTATTTTCTAACCTCGTTGGTGCCCTCAAAATGTATTCATCCATCACATTCAATGATTTGGAGATTCCATCACTATAGCCTCAGGATTATGACCCCCCTCTTTTTCACACCTTCAAACTACTCCAGTTATGTGATATCATTTTCACTCAATCCCCCTAGTCTTACACACCTTTAACGATACTATTTTCCCACCTTGGGCATAGTTATATTTCGTATGAAAATAGGTTTCAAAAGCCTCTATGAACTCTTCTGTCTCATAAATAGAGAATTCCAATACAACATGCTACTAGGTCATCCCTGGATCTATGGTATGCATTGTGTCCCATCAACCTTACATCAATGTTTGAAGTATGAACATGAAGGTAAGGCCTTTATGGATCCTAGCTATCCTAATCCATTTAAATCCTGTCATATGACCTATATGCCTAATGATGTGCTTCTTCCATTACAAGACTCCATATCTTCTAATCAATCCTTTATGAGTTCTTTTATCCCTCCATCTAAATTACTATATGATCGATCCTTCGAGGACATCATGCAACATCTCTCACTGGGGGAGTATAAAATTTTAACCCTCAATACACTCCCTACACTTAAAACATATGGGAGAAACAAAAAACAACCCATCTATAAGCCTAACATGAAAAACATTATTTCCTTCGGCCTCCCTTTACTTCGAACACAACTTGTTTATAGGTTATCAATTGAACCTCCTCTCATCTTTAAAATTAACACACACTAAACCATTTTCCTCACAATTTTCATTCCTGGAAAAATCTCAGTTTTCTCAAACTTACCTTCACCGTTGTGCATGGAAATGTTTTAGTATTGGTAGGTATGAATAAGGTCTATACAATTTACCCTTTGAAGACTTGAGGAAACATTATAAAAAACATAGCCTCAGTTTCAAAGCATCATATACAAGTACATCATCACTAACATCAGGACCTCAACCATACCCATTACCATTATCATACCTATTCTCTGACAATGACGATACCATATCCATCCCTTATAACTTTTTAAATCAATGGTATTACATTAGGACCACTAAATTACCATTCTAATGGTAAGACTAAATCTCTTCCTTAACACTACCTCACATGATAGAGGAATATCATCGCACTATTGATGTTATTTGTTATCACAATGATGACGCTATATTAACCTATATGAGTGGTGAGGATAAATATCTCCAAAAAACCTTACCCTTAAACACATCTACCCTTCTCAATGAATCTACCATCGACATTAATATCAGTAGATCACAAGAATCACATATTGTCAAAATAGGTCAAGATTTAGACCCGCATGAATTTTTGAAATTCATCAAATTATTATCCAATAATAGTCAAGCCTTCGTATGGTATTATAGTGACATGTTTGGTATCGACCCTAACATTATTATTCATAATATCATCACTATCCATTATGATAAACCTGTGAAGACTCTAATGTCTTCTTTCATCTAATTTCATACTACCTATCGATTATCCCTAATGGGTTTCTAATATCATACCCATCATTAAACCCACTGGGAAATTACGCATCTATACAGATGTTCGAGATCTTAACCTCGCTTATCTAAAAGACAATTTTCCTTACCTAGAATCTATCAAATTGTTGATCTAACAATAGACCATGAAATTATGTTTCTTATGGATGATTTATCTATTTACAATCAAATCCTCATTGCACCTGAAGATCAACATATGAATTCCTTTATCACCTCGTGAGGAACCTTTCGCCATAGAGTAAATCCCTTTAGCTTGAAAAATATAGGAGATAATTATCAATGCATTATGACATACATCTTTCAAAAATGCATCCACAAAACCATAGAATACTACATAGATGATCTCTTAGGAAAATATAAACACTGAAAATATCATCTGGATGTTGTTGACATGATCTTTTCACATCTACTATAATTTCTTCTACGTCTCAATCTAGATAAATTCATATTGAAATTTCTCATAGGAAAAATCCTAGGATTAATAGTATCTATTAGGGGAATTTAAGTTTACCCTACCAAGCTCAAAGCCATTATCAAAATTCCTCCTCCATCTAATCTTACACAACTTTCTATCCTTGAAATAAAACTTTATTTATCTGTTTCTTTATCTCTAAACTATTAGATCATTTTCATCACCTTCTAAGGAAGGATATCCACTTTAAGCAATGAGCCTTTGATTCCCTCAAATAATATCTCTTATCACCATGAGTTCTTACACGTCCATGGAAGGGGGATTCTTTCTATCCATATATCTCTACTACTAACCATTCCCTAAGAAGCCATGCAAGCACATCAAGATGAAAAAGGAAAGGATCAGGTTGTCTATTACATAAGACACATTAGTCATGAGTACGAAACCCATTATTCCAAACTAGAAAAGTTATGTTTTTCCTTGTAATTTAACACTTTTGAAATTCATCATTGTCTTATCAATCACAAAACATATGTATTCACAAATATTAATCCACTAAAATCCATGCAAACTAAACCATATCACATTAATTATATAAAAAAAATTCCATCAAGGGGTAGTTCATCACTGATCATCTTTCTGAATCTCCCCTTCCTGCCAATAATTTTCCTTGTGAATAGTTTCCCAATGAATCTATAACACCCTTGATAATGATAACACATCTATCAATCTAGCCTTGTTTTCTGATGGGTCTAAATGAAAACAAGGGGGATTCTAGAATATTAATAATCCTCATTGGGACACCATACTACGTTATCCTTCAAACTAAACTTTAATTGCATGAATAACATGGTGGAATAGGAACCTCTCATCATGGGGATTCAGACTTCCACATTCATGGGAGTAAAAATCCTTGACATATACGATCACGGGGATGAACCTCTCATCTCATAATCAATCAAATAAGAGGGACATATCAATGTAAAAATCAGATCTTAAAAAAATAAAATCTATATTTGAAGACCTCCTGAAACTATTTTATCATTACGTAATAAAAAATATGCCTCATTCATCTAATAAATTTATGGACACCATGGATTCCTCGCATCTCTTATTCCTCTATGACCATAAGATTATAAATTCTTTGTCGTCATACAAAAAAATTATCAACTATCTTACACCAAAACTGCTCTTTTGACTATTAATCATATAGAAGATAGCCCATTCGACACTTGGTACACTCAAACATACAACTATATTTCCACAAGGAAAATACCTTTAGATCTATCCAAACATGGAAAATAATATTTTCAACAAAATGCATCCCTCTATCTCATACTAGGGGATATCCTTCACAAAATAAGGTTTTATGGCATTCTTCTCCACTATCTTAAATATCTAGAGGCTCATCTAACTATCCAAGAAATCCACAATAGGTATTGTTTTGTGTACTTTAACAGTTTAGTTGTTGCTAAACAGATACTTAATATGGGCTACTATTGGCCTACACTTAATCATGATTGTTGTGATTATGTCAAGAAATGCATCAAATGTTATTAAACCTCCAATATTACACACATCCCTAGTCAAGATCTCTAGCTAGATCAAGACCTGTGGCCTTTTTCACAATGGGGACTCAACCTCATTAGCCCGATCTATCCTCAATCATCAAAAAGACATAATTCCATCATCATAAAAATTTAATACTTTACAAAATGGGTGGAGGTGATCCATATTATATTTACTAAAGTAGATAAAATCATCGATTTCATTCATCATCACATTATATGGAATTTTTGCATTCCTCATAAAATCACCATAAACAATGGTAAATCATTCAAAAATAAGAAATTTCAAAAAATATGTGAAAATTACAAGATAAAACTTAGCTTTTCCATATCTTACTATCCATAAGCTAATGGTCAAGATGAAGCATCTAATAAAACCTTTAACAATATCCTTACTAAAACTATCGATCAGGCTGGAAGAGATTAACACCTTAAAATCCCATTTTCATTATGGCCCTATTAGACTAGAATTCAAACTCTTATGCATGCTACAAAAGTTTCCTTAGTATACGTCACTAAATTTGTTCTTCCTCTTGAATTCCAAATTCTGTCCTTATACATCTCACTCAAATATTTCATTCTCGAATAAGAATATTGTTAAGAACACCTATTGCAACTATAATTGTTATATGAACACCAAATAACTTCCCTCGAACATATCAACATTTGTCAAGAAAGAATCATAGGAGAGTATAAAAAACACCTCAAATAATGTGACTCCAACGTTGGTGATCTTTTCCTAATAGAAAATCAACATGTCACTAATATGGAGAATAAAAAATATGTAAAGTTTTATCTAAACTATCTTGGACCATATATCATCACTCATAGATATGGGCATGTAGATTATTTTTTATCTTTCATTGATGGTAAAAATGAAAAGGAACCTCTTAATGCCATGTACTTGTGGCCATTTTATTTTTAACATATCAACTCACATGCCCTTAGTTAAATCAAAATATCCCTCCATCAACCTACTTATATTTTACGTTTGTAATGATTTGGAATCATTTGGTTTCCCGTTAGCATACCAATTACGACCTTAAATATTGACACCATGGATCTACTCATAGTATATTTCACACAAACAAGTTCCCCACTCACAGCTAGGGAACCATGCAATCATTACTCTACCCAAATGAAGACATGTTAAGGATATACATGTAGCTTATACATTTACTTTCCCCCTTCTAAATGGCCATATAGGATTTCCCTTAGCTCAAAGTAAAAGTATCTAAAAGATGGATATGATCAAAATATAGACTAATCCCTCGAAGGACTACTATTAATTAAAATATTTACATTAGTCAACGTATAGTCCACTCCATCGAAACATGGATATCAAGTATACATATAAAAATGAAAAAGGTCTTCCTGTATTGATCAACCCTCATATTTAAATAAAATAAAATAGTAACTATCCTTGGAAAGCTTACCACATGAATCAACTTTTCCATAAAATGCAAGCTTCCTGCATCAATTAGCTTGCACAATATGCAATTGTTGGAAGAACAAAAACTGGGGGGATAAATAAATCAAAATTAAAAAAAAAATCACATTCACTTTAGCATTAATCAATTAACAATTAAACTTATCCATTCACCATTAACCATGTATTTAACAAGAAACATAACCATAGATGAGAAAATGAGAACATAAGAATACATGAACAATAGATATAAGTGGGAAACCATAAATGGTAAGAAAACCCACTAAAAAAACATTTATTACAATAATGAATCAAATTTAGTTGAGCACCAATCTAACAAGGAACACAAACCCCTAGGTTTAGTGAGGCACCAACCCCATAAGGAGCACCAACCCATAGATTTAGTAGAAACCAACCCTACAAGGAAGCACCAAACCCCTAGATGACTCATCACTAACTAAAGCCACATGATTTCTTTATCACCTCTAGAATTTTTCCTATGAAGCTCTCTTTCCTTATATATTCTCCAAATATTCCCTCTAGATTTCTTCTCTCAAGCACTTCCTCAACAAGTTGATTAGGTCATCTGAAATATCTCTCCAACAACTGATGGTCACAAAGACCTCATTCACCTTTTTAATCTCCCCTCTTACTCACACCTTTACATACACATTCGTGCTACAAAAATAACCCTTCTTTGATTACTTTTATACATGAATTAGGATCATAACACACCTAGGTCAGCCATCATGGGGAAAATAAACTTATTTTTTTTAATACATCCTAAATACATATTTAAAAGCACCAAATAGGTAAGAAATTTCAAGAACCAACTCAAAACCTCCATTAGGACATGACTAGGCCTAATTGCATAAAAAAATCCTTTTCTAAAAATGAATGTTCTTGAACCAACAACACCTTCTAAAAATATCTAAGATCACTTAGACATGTTTTTTAATTCAAGTGCATGCTTCTTAAATAGTTATCCAACTCTACACCATCAAATTATATTATGAAGCCACCATTAGGATCAAATGCTCTCACTAGGCCTGCCACCTTCAAGACCAATATTTTTTTATTAGATAGGGTAAAAAGAAGGGATAGGATCCCAGAGGCCAAGTAAAAAAAGATTACATCATGATAGAAACAAATATGGAAAAAAAAGGAATAAGATCCCCAAAGTTAAACAAAATTAACTCCAAAATAGAGAAGGGGGTCTATGAAACAACAAAGAGAAGAGAACTAAGCCATTAAACAAGAAAAAAATAGAGAAATTTCCCCGAAATTCCATAGACATTTTAGAAGAATTTCCTTTAGTTAGCTTGACTTTTTTTGGAGGGTTTAACCTCCCTAGTTTCTTATTTCATGCTAGAATCCAAATTCAACTTCTTCTAAGGGGGTTCCTTGACATCCTCCTCAGTTTACTCCTCATAATACTCCTCCTCCTTAGACCCCTCTTCCTCTTCATTAGAACTGATCAACCTCCTTTTCTGCTTCTCTTTTTCCACAGCATCTAGAAAGGTGCCCAAATATTGAACCAAAGAATCCAACTGCTTGATATCCCCTCAGATGTTCTTCTGGGCCAAACATATTTTCTTGGTGGCTTCGATATTGTCAATCATGCTCTTTCTCACCACTGAGTTAGTCTCTTCCAGGACCTGGACCACTATCTCCAAGTATTGGACTTTGGACCTTCAAGACCAGTATTCAAGCATGAAGTAAAAATAAAAATTCATTCAACAAAAATAGGTATAAAAATACTACACGATCTTAGGGTCATCACCATATGATTTAGACACCATCACTCAAGTTAATCAGAGAACATATGGAACATTTTAGTGCAAAAAATAAAGACTATTGGCCAACAACAAGAAAATCAAAAATCTAATTTAAAATCCTTTGAAGGTTGGAAAAACATGAACATAAACATTGATCCATCAAACTTAGAAATGGGTTGCAAAAATCATCCCACACCACTAGTCCCATATCATAGCAAACCACTGTATTCAAATATACTCCGAAGTAATTAGTGTAGACTTTGAAGCAAATATAACAAACTTCAGACAAACTCCAAAGCATTATAACATACTCGAGATAGATACCGAATACAAATAACAAAATTATATCAATCCATTACAATAGCTGGCCAAAAATATTGCTTCCATACTAAGACAAACCAAAAACTTTGGAAAAAATATGAATAATTTGAACAAACTTCTGACATACTTTGAAGCTTTCTGTATGAGACTCTAAAGTGACAAACAACACTCTGAAACACTATTGAGATTCTCTACACCTCATCCTTATTCTCTCCCTACTCTTTTGATGCTCAACCAACTACTACAAATGTGTAATACACCATGACACACCTTCCTCCTTCATGAATTCTGATTATGCCTCCTAATTAGTCCTTTTGAATATGCTTGTTTCTTCCATTTTTACCTCTTCATGACTTCATCACTCTTTCCCACCTACAAGAGCCTTCAACATGCAATATAAAATCACTAAAACATCCATCTACCTTTGTAAATTTCCTACAAGCCATCACACTACTAAAAAACCCTCATCACAACCAAGCAACATAACTCAGCACATGACACTGCTAATCAACCTTCATGCTCCTTATACCTTTTGAAATCAATGATACTTCAGACATAAATGAAAACATCACTCTCATATTCTCACTATGACATCAATGAAAAAAATGCCAAAAATCTTCCTCTTTGTCATTTATGGAAAACCTATTGATGGAAAACACATATAACTTATTCTCTCCTTAAGGTAATGTACACATGAAAATCAACATGTGATTTTAGATATACTCGACTTCCTAAGAGTCAAAGTGTATGAGATTAGATGAATAATTGATAGGAAACTAAAGGAAGTTCAAGGGATATGAAATAGTAGTGTGAAAGCCTAATATCTGAGTTGGGCAAAGGGGTTAACGATGGATAAAATAGGGTAGCGTGAATTCCCTATGGTTCGATTTCTTGTTTTGATTTGGTCTCTACACTACGTTAAAACTTAGTTTTAAATAAATAATGAAAATAAACTTAGTTTCAATAATTTAAAATTATATTTAATCGTTTAATTGACTAGATTAATTCCCAATCAATCAAATAAAATGAGAAATACCATATACTCTATTTTTTTTACATTCTAACCATATTTTAAAAGAACTAGAATTGAAAGAAACTAACTAAACACATAATATATTTTTGTATTTTCTAGAATTAAAATAAAATAAATAAATAAGCTATTTTATAGAAACATGAAATTACTTAAAATAAAATATTACTACTAATACAATAAACTAAAACAAGGAATAACCAGATGTAATTATTCCTCTATTGTTAAATTGTAGGATAAGATCTGCGTAAAACATAAAGTGTACTTAAAAGTTATTACCCTAAAAATGATTTTTTTTCTAACTATGCTTCTGCCTCAAGTTTACAGGAAAGGAAAGAAACTATTCTCAAAAGAAATTTATTCTTTACCTAGAAACTTTCCTTAACAAAGTGGAATTAAATTATACGGATTATTTATCATGAAGAAACAACAATATATCATAGATACAGAATATTCCTCCAACTTATTTCCCTCGTAAATCCACAGGGATAAGAAGAGAAGAATATATCAATGGTAACTTGTGAAAATAGTGCACAGACAATACTGAAAATGAAGAAATATTTAATTCTAGTAATTTAAAACAATGCATTTATTGTATTTTAACGACTACAATTAATAAAATATTAAATAATTCAAAACATCGCCAACATCTAACTATTGATCTGAGATATAATTCTAGGTGTGGTGATATGTTTTTTATCTCCTCATATTTGTATCCTCTTCCAAATATGATTCCAATTGATCCAAATGTGTGTAGAGTGATGGATGGTAACAAAGAAAACCAAGAAAATGGTCATGGATGGATGATTGCAAGAAAATGGTTTAAAATGCAATACAGGAAAGAACAATGCAATGAACATGTTTTTTGTGTGATTCCTAGCAAGATTTTGGCAGCACTAATTTGTAAATCAAATATGAAAACTCCAACCCATCATATGGGTAGAAAGTTGGCTTATATAAAATCTAGGGAATAAAAAGTCAAATTACATGTGTCGATTAAGGATTGAAAAATCATCCACATGAGGGGAAGTAAACATTATAAATTTATCCAAATAATAAGAGGAAGTCAATACAATTACAATGAGTCCAAAAATAGGAAAAAAGGTTGAGAAACGAGTGAGAAAATCACTCCCAGAATCCAAACATGCGCTCAAAAATGCATGTTTTAATTGTGCACTGGATGATGACAGGACCTCATCTATTTATAGAGGGTAGGTTGCACAACTACCACTATTCCCAAAGGGGAAGTCACAAAAAATATTCTCTTTGGAAAGTTATGATTTTACAACCATCGGGGTAGTTACGCAACCGCCACTCAAAAATAATGATAAAACCTTAAAAATCGGTCTTGCGAGTAAAATTGAAGTATGGGGACAAAGTAGAAAGGTTGATTTAGATCAAAAGAGGGATAAAAAATATAGAGAGATGGATCAAGATCTCATTTTTACCTTGCAATATGTATTTATCATCATAGGAGACATATCACATTTTTTGTTGCACCATGTAATTTTTGGGTGCATACATATTGCCCCCTCGGAAGAGTGTTTTAGCCATGTATGGGTTAAAAAATGATTTCCAAGAATGACGTCCCCAAATGGGAGGGTTATAATTTTTACCTCATCCAAGTACATGTTGATTTAATGCCAACCAAGCCTTCTTACTACATGTAAAATAAAAACATGAATCAAGTGCAATATAAAGAAATTTTGACAAAATTTTCAAAATAAAATATAATACTATGTACCATTCATGTGGTGGTGAGAAGTCTACTTTCCCCATGTATGCCAACCATACATATACTCACTCAAAAAATGTAGGAAAATACAAATATGTGCTATATAGGTCATTATCACTATTTTTTATAAATCTTTTGCATATTGTAAGTTTTCTGAATTTAGAGTTCTCGATTTCTGGTGACCATTTCATTCATGAGTATAGTCAAATCGGTGAATATTTTGAAATGATGACGAAGAACCGAAGGGAAGTGGATGAGGCTCAAGAAAAGGTAAGAATCAAGAGATTTGGTATTTTTGTGTTAGGATCTGACTTTTACTTTTTGAATGAATTTGAGGAGAATTTCTAAAAAAAAATTGTATCTAAAGCAGTCATAAGGATCTCAAAGAGACAAATACACAGAATGCTTTTATCACTTAGGCCCATTTATTTTATTTTATTATTATTATTTTTTATGTGTATATAGTTTTTTTTTGGATTTTTGACTCATTATTGAGTATTTTGACTACACTTTTCCTCAAGTGCAATGACATTGTACTAAAACATTGACACACACACACACACACAAGTATTTTTGGTTGAAATCCCTTTGATTTTTTTTCATATGTTTTATTTCATTGGTGCACTATTGTATGGTTGGGAATGTTTTTGAAGTTTTAAATGAATGCTATGGATGATAATGTAATATGATGAACAAAATTATTACATATAGTTACACACATGGTTAAAAATCATACTTAGGAAACTTTATGTTTCAAAAAAAGTTTAGAGATTCCATTCCATTGAAAAAATGTGTTGAAAATGATACGATGATAGGATGATCTCACTTTGTTATTGACCCCACACAACTAGTAAGATGTGATGGCTCATCATCGAGAGCCAAGAAGGACGTGAGATGTATAATTGAAGAATGTGTGAATAATAATGATGATCAAGAGATAATTTTTTTGATAAAGATTTATTCAAAAACCTATAGCTCAACCCTAATCAAGATTAAATAACTAAGTTTAAGATAATTTCCACTTATAAGTCTTGAATAGACTTAGATCCATGGATGACATACTGATTGGAAATATATGTTTAAGGAAAGATTGTCTCTCATAACATGAACATCTAAATCATTTTCTTAGAAATTTAAAATATTCAAGAAATTTCCTTTCTTTTTGTTTAAGGTTTTATTGACATGACCCCCTACATCTTGCCCCATAGTACCAGTAAGAATCATAGTCTCATCACCGAGGAAAAAATGTAGGAAATTAAGGGCATCTTCCTCCTTTCCTTGCCTCATGCTACTAGTAAGAAGCCATATCTAATCACCAAAGATTAGGAGGGATGGAAAATGTAGTTATTTGTAATAAGAACATATGTATATAGATTTTTTTTACATGACCACCTACATGTTTCCCCATGCTAATAGTAAGAATAATGGAATCATCATGAAGGAAAAATGTAGGCAAGTAAAGGCACCTTCCTCCTTTCCCTACCTCATTCTACCAGTAAGAAACATGGGCTCGCTATCAAATACTAGGAGGGACAAAAAATGTGATTATGTGTAATAATAATATATGTATATATATTTTTCCTTATCTTTTATGTTGCTTGTTGGGAGGGGAATTTTGTCCCCCAATCTCAGCCCCACACAACTAGTAAGATGTGAGAGCTCATCACTGAAGACTGAGATGGGAGGATAATAGTTCTGGGTGAAATTTTTAGAATGTTTTTGCTATGGGGAGATATTTTTAGGGAATAAATATTCCATTAGGAAGCTTCTAGAGAAAAATATAGGCGATAAAAACCAAAATTGGAAGAATCCATAAAAAGGATGAGTCACATAACTCCTTATAGGATTAATGAAAAAATTGTCTCATGAATGGAAATGATGATGCAAATTATATAGTTTGAGAGTGTGAAGAAATTTTATTAGTGTCATGATTAAGATATTTTCAAATGTTTGAAAGTTTAAAATCACTTGAAAATTAAGTTTCTGTTTTACAATTTTGACTAAATGTAAATGCAAATGACACAGACGATAAGAATGTAAAGGATAGTGTGGAGATGTAATGACTATATAAAAAATGTCCTAGGTGACATAAGTTAATGGATTCACTAAAATCATCACCTTATAAGGTACATAGATGATAATTAGGATTCTTGAAATTTTCATTTACTTGACAGGGGCACAATACTTTAGGTTTAAACTTACAACCCTTCCCCAATATCTTATCCATTCGAAGATCTAATCTTATCATAAGATCACTTAATTACAAAAAAATTATGCATATTAATTTGTTGTGTTGTTGACACATGATGTCAGCATGAAATTGATGGAATATTTTAATCTTTTCTCCCTATATAGGGAGGTGTGGTCATGTTATATGTATTTCTCGTTAAGGATACATGTCTAATAAACAAGGAAAGTTTGGTTTGTAACACATTTACATCTAGAACAAGGTTGGGAATGGGAGAAGCCATAGAGGTGGATTTGGTATAGATCATTTCACACTCAACATCCTATTCTTCCTTTGATATTTATACCATACATATGTATATGATATCATCAGTAGGAAGAGATGATAGAATGAGGAAATTTCTAACTCCTTACAATCCAAAGGGGAGAGTGATTGGAGAATCATTCTCTAAGATTTTTACAATCTCATCTGTGGGTTTTATAGAAACAATTTCTATAGACACAACCTTACTCTCATCCATTTTTGGCTCTTCAATTGATTTTGGCTTATTGACCTCAACTTTCTGAACACCCTATGTAGTCATAACTATTTCCTTTGGAGGAGGCATTTTGTTTAATTGAATCACAGGTAATTCATATTGAAAATGAAATATGGGATTATTCTTGTTGATCAAAGAATACTTGGAAAAAATCACACAAGGAGTCCGCATAGGGTATAAGACCAATATTGAAGGTGCAGAAGGATAGGAAGGACCCGCGCGTGGAAGGTAGGTTCAGATTTTAGGAATTAGCAATTTCTAGGCATGAGGATCTAGTTTTGGAAGATGGCAAGCAAAACACATCAATGATGCGGAGAAGTGCACACCAAACATTGTCTATATCTTCAAGCGTCAATGCATGGAGACAAGCTAAGAATAGAATGAACACTTCAGTTATCTGTAAGAGGACTATAGATAGCACACTTGCATGTGTGGCTATAACTGTAAATGGCATGTGGCTATTAATAGTATGTGACCTATTTCTGGAGTAGTTAAGAAGTGAAGGGAAATTTCCCACCCTATGTATATGATGGTTAGGTGCATAGTAAAAGAGAGATCTATATGTGTGTGTGGAAGAAATGGATAGATATGTATGTATAATTTTGAATACATATCAGATCCATATACGCTTAAGATGAACTGATAGTACTGTAAGGAGCTTCTATACTTATTAATAGATGGAGGATATTGGCTGTATCTAAGTGTCATTATGTGTAATTGAGTAGTACATGCTAGTATTTAATCATGATTACTGTTTAAGCTTGTTCTTTCATAGATTTGTGGGTAGCATGCACTGTAGAATGATGGATTATTCATGACTCTTTATATATCTTCCTTCATCATGTTATCATCCTATTATAGCAACCCTAAAGAGGGACCTGGTACCTTTGAACATTTCGAGTGAGTGCTCAGTCTAAGTTGAGTGATATGCTAGTGCGACTAGGATGTTATCTTGCAAATTCTAGGCTGCATCATTGGTTCTACTGCTAGGACCTCTTTTTCAGTTGTTTTCAGGATGGTTCACGATGAAGATGTAACAAATAACTCTAGAAAGTATTAAGCAATGGATACATGATTTGGAGGAAGAGTATGCATGTCAGTTCAGCACTGGATCTAAGTTTAACTCACGAACTTGGGTAGAACAAAACCTGTATGATAGTTTATATGAGATATTTTTGCTATCTTTCTAGTAGAACTATATGAGTGGCTTATTGCTTATGCATCTTAGTGGAATTAGAGGTATCGTGCACTCATTTGGACATAAGAAGAATTTCAGGCCCTTTATGATGTTGATGCTAATCTAGACTTGCGCGGTGGATATGTGGTTCCATGGTGTTCTAAATAGTTATATTCTGGAATATTCAATTTCAACGTAGTCTTGCCCAGAGGTAGCTGAATTCCAATTTTTGAGGTATCCAAGAGGGACATACTTACATGGTATTCTGCTGGTGATTAAGATCTTAATGGTAACTTTGAACCTCGAAAGTAAGCCAATAGCTAGCTAAATTTCACCTCGCGCGAAGGTAGGAATAGGTTTGGTATTAAGATGAAAGACCTAGTGGTAGAAAAGTAGAGAGAGGAAAATAAGCTTAAGTATAATGAGGCACGTGAGAGGGAAATAGAGAAGCAACATTTTTTTCTAGAAACTATGACATTGAAGAGAGAGTTGGATCATGAAAGATTTACGGCTCACATGGAAGACGTGGAGCCAGAGCATTAGGAACTCCCCCATATTGGAAAGCATGATAGAGATCCCTTCTCAGACTCGCATGGAAGTATGAAAAAAAAGACTACTTGGGCCATAGGCACGTATCTTAATCCACCTGGTGACCTAGCTTTTGTGCTTGGTTTTCCAGTATCTAGTACGAAAAGTAATCAGCAAGCTAATTTAGGAAGTAGGAGGACAGGAGTGAGTAAGTGACCGAGTACATTAATGGAAGGATAAATGAATTCAATGTTATTTAGAGGAACCTTTTTAGGCACATCATCTACACAGAATGCGAGTGCGAAGAATGTTGGATTCACCTATGGAAGTGGGACTTCCTCACAGACTGTAGGGGTTCTGTATATTACTACTATTAGAGCACAAGGAAGTATATCTACATGCCCTATTCTAATTACAAGTGGTGGAATAAGAGGTATAGGTGGTTCTATTTCTGGTGGATCTGGTGGTTCTGGAGGCAGAGGGAACACAGGAGGTTTTGGGTCAGGTGGTCAAAGTCTGCAACAACCACAAAATATCTATATAGAGATGTCTCTTCATCTTTTGGAATATAGAGGTATAGAGGATGTTGTTGATCATGTGGTTATGTGTGAAATTTTGTGGCGTGCTAAAGGGATTACAGTTGCTGAGCGAAAGGAAATTTAATTCACTACTACATTACAGGGGCACGTGCACAACTAGTATAGGAAGTTTGACCCTGATCAAAATTGCGTGGATTATGCAACACTGAAAGATGCATTCTTAAAAGACTTCGATATCCCTAAGTTTGAGCAGAAGAGTATAAATGTGCTCAAAGATATCAAGAAAGGCACTACTGAGAGCATACATGAGTATGATGCACTAGCCAACATGCACAATGGCTCGTTGGAGGATTGATTACACCTTTTAGGAGGGCACTATCACATAAGACCTACATGGACCCGCAAAAAGCACTGGAAGCAGCTATGCGCACTGAGGTAGTTGGGGGCATTAAAACTAGGGTTAGTCCATTCCTAGAGGCACAGATCGCAGCTATGGCTAAGAAGTTATAAAAGTTGTCAGCAAATTCAGCCCATGAAATGCGCTCAAGAATTTGGTGTACAGATTGTGAATTCAAAGGTCACACTAAGGATAGTTTCCCTCGGAGATTAGTACGCTCGTTACTATTGGACTGTGAAATTTTCCATTTGAATCATGATGCTAACCACTATCCTTTGTTACAGCATGCAATGAGGAAGAATGTATCCTACTTTTATAAGATTTATAGGTCCACGACCCATGATATTGAGGATTTTTGGTTGATTGGTCAGATCTAGGATGTCATAGACATTAGAGTACGACATATAGGTATAGCAGATAATTACAAGGGTAGGAATGAGCACCAGGATCGGGATCATACTCAAATGTGCTATGAAAGGAATGAGGGGCATTTTGAAGGGAGTCATGGAAGGGGACATGAATATTATGGTGGATATCGAGGATGCGGTCGTGGTGGAGGAAGAGGGGAGTTTCCTCGTGGAACATGTTATATGTGTTGATCTCCTAACCACAACATGCCCAAATGTCCTCACAATCATGAATGTTATTTATGTGGGAAGAACCATAGCTATGAAGAGTGCCTAGACCTATATGAGCATTTAAGAAAGCAACATAAGCAAGAAAAAAAGGCGTCAGAATGGTTAGAATCCAACTTGAGGTAGCAGACCAATGGATTCCCAAGATAACTGAAGGACCCGAGTCATTAATAGTAAAGATCACTACACATGCTAAAGCAACACGCGTATGAGTGGCATTGCATCAGAAGCCTATGATTACTAAGGATGAAGTATTGCATACGAGGTACCCAGATCCTACTCATCAGAAAGAAGTTTACCAGGATACCATGGAAGTGCCAAGGAATATTCAGGGAGAGATACAATACCTAAAGGAATAAAAGAGAGCCTCAGAGATAGTTTAAACTGATATCGACGATCTACGGGAGGTATGCAAGATGTTGCACTAGGAGAACATTATTCCACTATTGGGGAGTTGGCTAAAAGGGAACACTCCACGCGCAAGTCTTGAGACTGGAAGGCAGATTATTCATGCCAATCTTTCCCCTGATAGCATTGATTATGACAAAGAAATTACTTTGAATGTTGTTGTGGATGGGTGGCTATTGAAATATATTGATTGATACAGGTGTGAAAATAAATGTGCTGACATTAGATGCTTGGGTATAAATGGGGAGGCCTCCATTGCAGCCATCGTCTAATGTGTTGGTTATGGAAAACCATAATAAGGCCACTCCCATAGGAGTGTTGAAGAATGCATCTATAACTATACAAGGAGCAAAGTTTACTGGGGATTTTGAGGTGTTAGCACTTGCAGAAGTAGATAATTTTCTAGCCTTGCTTGGACGCCCTTAGTGTTATGTGAATAATGCTGACTTGAGATTCAATAAGGGATACATCAAATTTGAAAACAAGGAGGAAAGGGTTGTGATACCCTTGACAGATGAGAAGTCTATGCCCTATGTAGAGCCTCTAAGTGAGGAGGATTTGAATAGAGTCTATGTATGCGCTATTCAAGATCCAGAGGTCAACGAGCCATCAAAAGAAGGCATTTTACAGTGGGAAGATTCTCATTATATTATTGAGACTAAGAGTATTTCTCGTGACAATTGGGATCATGGTATATATGAACTGGTAGGGCGTGAGGTGAAAAGCGTAGTTACGCATGTGAATATATCTTGTTCAATTCGGCAGACCGGTGGCACAATATCTTAGTATACAGGGATAGAAGATCTTTCTGCCTTTCTGAAGGCTATGGAAACACAGTGGGAAAATCTAGTTAAATTAAGGGATATGCTAGTATATACACTACGCGGGACAACCGTGCGCTAGTGGGTAGTCCACAAAGATAATCTTATAAATTAGGAAGAGATTATAATAGCTTTATCTACCAGGTTTCTAAGGCACAATGTGTAACACTCCCATTTTAAGACTTTATAAACAAGGTTTTTTTTTTTTTAATAATGTTCACTCTTCTAAATAAAGCATTATTTAGAACAAACATTACATGCCAATCGAATTCAATGGATAAACGTATGCAGCTATAATGACTCAGTGATTCACCAATCTATTCATTCCATAACTCGGTAAGCTACCAATATATTTATGTTATCTTAAATGTATTGAATACATATTATATACTTCATATACTTTGTCTTCCTACCCTACACTAGGTACTGAGTGATCTGTTTAAAGAACATATCTAAATATCTGCTATCAATATTCATCTGATATCATGTTGTTTTAAAACTTAGTGAGTTAGGACAACGCAACCATCAGCTTGCGATACTCTGGCCAAATATTTATAACATACCGTATGAATATCACTATTCCTAGATGACATACTCGTCATATTGGAATATGTCCTTCACCTAACTCCTCATATTATCATGATTGGTCTTTACTAACTACCGTCAGTACACTTGTTCTAGGTTTAACCCTAGCCCTAGATAGGAACATAACTTATTATAGGAAGATGCTCACAATGGCTTAGGATAAATGGGTACACTCAGTTGACCTAAGTTGACCAGATGTGCTAACATACCCTGAGCCATTGGAAGCTAATTCATATCATAAATATGCTCCTATCTAGACCTAAAAAGAAACTAAGTTCAAGTTTGAGTTCCTATTGTGTGTAGATCTAGATGATCAATTTGGAAGGGTGATGCCACATGTCAACTATAACATTGTATTCTCGAGAAGACCCAAGCATTCTCAAAATTGCATCCCTGCAGTTGGCATGTGCCAACATCCTACAAAAACTACCTCATCGAGATGTACATACCCCCGAGGAGATTGTTAATACATTATTAGTTTGAATTATTTATTGATTACAACAACTCTGCCAAACCCTAATCCAACACTTAATAAGTTCTTTCCTAAATTTGCTTCATCCAGTTTATGAAGAACTTTGTTATACTTACGGTTGTTTTTAATGTTAGATCTCTCAGTTACACTGCAAATTAACCTGCAATCGAATAGTGTTATCATAAGTTTCATTCAAAAAGTACAATAACTTTTAGATAGGTTCAACATCCAAATATATCCAATTTAAAGTAGACTTCATACAGGATGAAGCCTAATAAATTGTAATCATATTTCCATACCTTTTTGGTTTATATTCAATTAAGAAAGAGAAAGAGTCTTTATCCACATGTTTAAGTGTTATGGTATATCCTACCCAATATCCATATTTCTTAATGTATGTTCATCACACATTACATTACTATATTATATAGTTTAGATAAAGAACATCATATTCTGCAACTTAACAAGCTGCATCTTAATTAGAGAAATTGGACTAAATCCCTTTATCCAACTTATCAAAGGATAGCCAATTAAGCACATAAGTAATATGAATAATATAAAAAAGATAGAAATCCATCTCTTTCACACAATTACAAGATAATTTACACAACCAATACAAGTAAATTATCAGCTTTCATTTCATCTTTATAACTAATACATATACATAGCGTCATGAATTTTAGGCATACTACATAACACCCACCTTCATTCTAAAATAATACTACTTTTCTTTTTCAATACAATCCCAAGAATGAATTAGAATTCTTCACAAAGAATCAGACTTAAATTAACCAGCGCATCATATAAGTTTTTGCCTTCTTTTATCACTTATGAAGTCCATCTACAAAAATTGCTAGCATGGGTCAGTTCAATGAACTGATCATGATAAGCACTAAGCCTCAAAACGAAGTGCATTCCACTAATTTTTCCATTAAAAAAACTCTACTTTCATGAGACAATTAATACATCTTAAATATAAGTGTAAGTAATAGCAAACAGAAAAGAAATACATTAACCAATCTGAATTCACTTCTAAGAGAAGAACATAATATAATCCAAAACATCTTCCTTATAAAATTTAAAGTTTATTTGATCCCAACAATTACCTTTAAACAAAAAAGAAAGGGTTTGCAACATAGTTCTCATTGGGATGATTCATCTAGCTCCTAAGCAAGGAAGAAGGATATCCATTCCAAACTATGCTCAACATAAAAATATCAGAAAACAGATGCAAGTTCATAACATGAATTTAACTGTTTCTTTTAAAGGACAACTACCTTTAAATATAACAATTAAGATTTTAAACATAAGAGAATACCATATCAATCTAAGAAGGAATATATAATTTAAATAGTCTGACAACAAGATTGTATTTTTTGTTCAACAAAACCGAAATATCAAATCTCCTCCTTCATCACTTTAATAAATGATATGAACAAGGAAGGATAAATAGGTATAATAAATCTTGGTTTTGCAAGAGAACTGATAACATAAGGGTTCAATCAAATGAAATAATCCCTACAGGTTAGAAAGGGAATCTTATCAGAATTTGACTCAATCTTTAATTCATTCTCTAAACTTAACAACAAATTCCCATCTCTAATCCAAACAATAAGCTCATACACTAGTTCCCATAAGAGAGAACAAAACCAACTCATTGCAAGAAATGTACTTCAAGTCCCCCTTACAATCATTACCATTACAAGCATGATTTCCAATTTCAGTTCAGAATAACATTCAGTAAAGTTCTAAAACAACACCATGTCCCTAAGAGTTCCCAATTTCCTTATTCTTTAAAAATACTCAAGAATTCACTTATTGATCCCAATAAGATTAGAAAACCTGAAACCTTAAAATAAACTAGTTCAGGAGTATCCTCGAACTTGAAACTGAAGTTCCTTTACATGCCTCCACAACATTGTACTTAAATGTAGGTGATTCATAATTCCTTTAGAACTATAAAACAAAATCAGGACTGAACAAATTTAAGTATTTTTCCTCCACTACTATTTCCAAGCACTAGGTACAAAATCGTTTTAAGAGAATTGCAAATCCTGTTATCAAATGAAAATGCTTCCAGTTAAATCTCCAAGAGATATTCAAACAGCTCAGTCATAATACTTACCTAGAATTACCTGGAGTAAGTGGTTTGCATTAAAGGAGTTATAAGCTTCCAACTAGAATACAATTTAAAACCAACTCACAAATACCATAACATAGCTAACACATCGTTTAGCTAAAAATTCCAGACACTATGTATCAAATTACATGTACAGTGCTGAATCACAAAGTTTTAAACGTGAGCACAGAGGTATACAAATATTATGATATAAGTCAGAATATAACACAGACAACCTTAACTAGTTTATATTGTAAACAAGAAACCCTATTTCCAACTCAAAATGAAACACAAGTTTCTCACAGAGGAGTTTAGAACTATTCAAGTAGATATTCGCAGGTTCAGGGAAACCACAATTCCCATTCTAGTTTGCATATCAAACAAGAAAGATCATACCAACTCGAAACATGAGCTCCTACCAGACCTCAAAACTAATAAAAAAATACTATTACTGTGTAAATTATGAACTTCCTTTAACAATCTAGAATATCACAAGAATAAACATGAGTACAGAGGTACATATGGACTTAAAACAGCTATCCAAGATTACTTGAGAATCCAAACACTGTTTCAGAGTGACAAGAACCTCCAACCCAAATCCTTAAAAAAACACTAACCCTAAATCAAGCTTAACTACACACAAACTTGAATACAGGCTCAAATGAAACACTAACTCAATACAAGCTCAAGCTCAAACAAAACACAAGCTCAACTGCAAGCTTTAGCTCAACTAAACACAAACCCGAATATAGGCTGTAGCTCAAAAAAAAGACGAGCTCAACTACAAGTTTTAGCTCAAATAAATATGAGCTCCACAAAAAGATCAAACGGGATTCAAGTTCCCAAAAATTAGAACCAAATAAACAGTGATGAAGGTCAGTTCAAAACACAACTTCTTTGTATACTGGTTCAAGAAATGACAAGCAGAGTTACAGTAACAAGTTTCTCATGCATGTCTCGCTAATTAGCACATACCAAATTTTTTTCAAAAACTTATCATCAATTTGCCATGGATTCATACCCAAATTTCCAAGGATTGCAAAAGCCAACAAGCAAATAACCAGATAAAACATGCAAGCCAAGAATCTCATAAGAGTAGAGTCATTTTAATGAAATATTTAGAAGAAAGCAAGATATTTTAATGGTTAGAGCCTATCATGCCTGATAGCACTTCTTCTAAATTGAAGGAGACTTCCAGATGAGCTTCCAACTCCTTTTCTCCTCCATGAAAGATCAACCAACCAACAAATTTCCTCAATATTCCTCATATACCTTCCCATGATCGAAAATAGACCAGGTGAGTTAAAAATAGCAATGAAGTGCAAGTTGAACTGCTGGTTCGAAGAACCAGTTTGCTTCATGTAGAGAAAAATTCGAAAAACATGTAAAAACCAAAAACCTCCAACAAACCCACCTTCCAAGTTTCCTAGATGGTTTGTGAACAAAAACTGAGGCCAATTAATTTCATTAATTCCAACTTTCCCGCTCAACTCTCCTTTCCACCACCTTCCAAATCTGGCGAATGCCAATTCCCATTTAACATGCAATTCCATTTTTAGTGGAGCTTCCACATAAGCCTTAGCCAAATCAACTAGACCCTACCAAAACTGACAGTACTAATGCCTTTAAGAACCTTATCAATAATTAAATTCCATTGGAACCGTCGCCTTAGAGGTATGAGACCCATTTAGGTTCCCATTTAATAGCTTATGATAGATCCCTTAAAACTTAGGTTAGTTTAGGAATAACTACCTTAGGCCTTAACACATTACCTTAGGTAATTCCAACATTAGGTTAGGTCATCTCATAACCTTATAACATTAGGTTTTAGGTTAATTTAAATAGCCTAGCAACCTTTCCATATTCCCTTAGCACAAGGCTTAGGTTAGAAAAAAAAAATTCAATTAAGTAACATAGCTAGGTAGTAAATATGTTTACCTAGCTTAGGATTCCGTAGGATAATCCTTTAGTTTTAGGATTCTGAATCCTTCCTATGCCATGAACAGGCTATATTTCATTTACATCAGCAATGTACTGCCAAGATCAATCTACAAGGACCTAAGCACAACATACAACTGAATAGAAATACATTCACACAAGATTAAAGAACTTGTAATAACAAATTTTAGTCCACCATGTCCCTCAATTATGGAATGTCAATTTACCATTCATTCATCTGAGAAGGTTTTAAACATTCCTTGGATCACTGAAATTGATCCAGGGATGAGTCAGATAAAGAGGTAAGTTTGTAACTCTTAAACCAGATTGCAACTCACCTAAGAAGTGAAAAATGGATTCAAGGAAGCCATTCCATTCCAGTCTAATAATATTAAGAATAGAAAAGATTTATCCATATCAAGCATGATCTCCAACAATCAAAATAACACATCTTTAGAAGAAAATCACATGTCAACACTTGAAATGCAAAGGAGGAATATAACAATTGTCGAGGATGTTACACAATGCACCTACGAAAATTTGTACTTATCATGGTAATCAACTTGTTCAGCATCACATTCAACAGTGTGAGAGACTCTGGATAGCAGGACAAGAAGCATTGCCACCATCACTCTAGGTACATAAATTTTATTTCACACTCTAAGGATGTGCACACGTTTGGTATGTATATGCAAAACTACATAGAGAAACCAGGAACTGGAAAATGTTGACTGTAAGTATGACCCAGACCTTTGATTATTTCTCAGCTTAATCTCCAGTAGTAGAGGCATTAAAATTTTTCAAGCACTTAACTATGGGAGATAGTGCATAACTAGAAGGGCATATTCAGGAATTGTTTGGCGAGGTCGAATTCGGAGCATGTTTTGTAAAGGAAGAAGAAATAGACTCCTTACTACTTGAGCGCGCTTTCCTTGAGAAAGAGATAGGGAAGATGGTCTACCTTGTGGACGAGGAGGAGGTTGAGAACTTGGATATTGAACATTCACATGGGGTGTACAAGGTATTGGATAGTGCAGACAAGGATACATGTGCCTACCATGAACCCATGAAGACAAAGAAGGTGAATATAGGTTCGGAGGTTGAGCTTAAGGAGGCCATCATTGGAGACTACTGGTCAGACTCGGAGGAAGCAAATATCATCGAGTTACTCTAGGATTATCAAGACTTATTCCCTAGAGGATATCATGAACTAAAAGGTGTGCATAAATCACTTGGGGAAATGAAGATCAAACTTAAGGATGGTGTGTGGCCAGTTAGGAAGAGGCCTTATAGGATGAATCCTAATTTGTGTGAAAAGGTAAAGGAAGAAATTGATAAAATGTTGAAATATAGAATTATCAAGCCCCTTGATGAGTTAGAATGGGTTAGCCTAATGGTGATCAGTATCAAGAAGGATGGGAAGATTAGTATATGTGTGGACTACAGGGAGCTGAATGCTGCATGTGTCACAGATCCTTTCCCTACACCATTCACTGAGGAAATACTAGGAGTTATAGGGCACGGAATCTATTCTTTCACAGATGAATTTTCTGGGTATCATCAGGTTAGGATCGCATAGGAGGATCAATAAAAGACAACATTTACAACTGAATGAGGAAGTTTTTCCTATACTGTGATGCCATTTGGATTGAAAAATTCACCTGTTGTATTCTCACGCATAGTTGTTCAGGTGTTCAAGGATTTTATTCATAACTTCTTACAGGTATATCTAGATGATTGGATAGTATATGGGATTTTGAAAGATCATTGTGACAATATGTGCTTAATGTTTGAATGATGCAGACAATTGAGTATCTCTTTGAATATTAAGAAGTGCAAGGATACTGTTAGGGCATATAATCTGCAAGGAAGGTTTGCTAGTTGATCCAGCCAAGGTTAAGGTCATATTAGACCTGGACGCACCTACCAGTCAAAGTGAGGTGTGCACATTTTTGGGTCATACAAGATATTATAGAAAGTTTATAAAAGGATATGCCAGAATTGTAGCACCCTTGGAAGAATTGCAGAAAGGAAAAGGTATATTTTATTCAGGAGAACCGCAACATCGCACGTTTGAGGTATTAAAAGATAGACTTACTATCACACCTATTTTGTGCTTTCCCTCATGGGGTAAACCATTTCATGTGCATGTGGATGCTTTTGGTATAGTCATTGGTGTTGTGCTAGCTCAACCTTGTGAAGGTATTGTTGATCATCCATTCTGTTTTGCTAGTAGGAAGCTGACTCCAACTGAAAGGAATTATACAACTATGAAGAATGAAGCTTTGTCAATGATTTATGCACTATACAAGTTTCGACAGTACCTGTTAGAAACGCCATTTGTGTTTTATACAGATCACATGGCATTAAAGTAATTGGTAAATAAGCTAGTTTTACAAGGGAACATATGTAGATGGGTGCTCCTATTTCAAGAATTTGACTTCACAGTTGTAGAAAGCCAGGGAAAAGACACTCTGGACTAGACCATTTATCTAGAATCAATACAGGAGAGGAGGCACAAACAATTGAAGAGACATTTCCGGATGCACAACTATATAGGTTGCAACATGCGCCCATGGAACTAGGAGACATTGTTGTATTTCTACGAACAGGTATGGCCCCAGAGGGAATGACATCATTGGAAAAGAAGCAACTTGTTATACACATGGAACCATTTATGTTGATCAGTGGTGACCTTTACAAGTTATGCAGAGATGAGGTATTACACTGTTGTGTGTTGGAGCATGAGTGCAAGGATATCATAGAAGAATCTCATGGTGGTATTACAGGAGGCCATTATGCAGGTGATGTGACTACTCGAAAGATCTTAATTACTGGATTATGGTGGGAGACACTATATAAAGACTATAAAGACTACTGTAAGGTGTGTGACCATTGTCAACACCTGGGAAAACTAAGGTAGAGAGATGATATGCCTTTGAGACTAATTACTAGTGCTGAACCATTTGAGAAATGGGCCATTGACTTTATAGGACCTATTTTTCCAGCCACGCGCAGGAATGGATCTCGCTATATCATTACTTGCATAGATTATCTCACATGGTGGGAAAAAACAACCCCTACGAAATATTATACGGAAGCTACAACAACTAGGTTTCTATGGGAGAATGTTCTTACATGATATGGGTGTCCTTTGAGCTTAACAAGTGATAGAGGTATGCACTTTTTGAATGAGACAATCAGAATCCTATTATATGAGTTTATGGTGGCCCACCATAAAACTACACCATATCATCCTTAGGAAAACGGAGCTGCTGAGGCCTTCAACAAGATTTTGAGCCAAACTTTGACCAAAATATGTGATGTTGGGAGAAAGGATTGGGATGACAAGGTGTCAGCTATGCTTTGGGCATATAGAACAACTTACAAGAGATTGAACAAAGCCACACTGTTTCAATTAGTATTTGGCATGGAAACTATTCTTCCTATAGAATTTATGTTACCTTCTTTCCGCATTGTGCGTGCTGGAGGTCTAGCTGATGAACATGCTTTAGAAGAATGGATTGAAAATATGATTCAACTAGATGAGTGCCGAGCCATAGCATGGTGGATTCAAAAGTAAGAAAAGGCCAGGTAGAAAGCATGACATGACAGAAAGATAAGAGATAAGAAGTTTGACATTGGACAAATGATTCTTCTTTATGACTCAAAGTTCTTCCGCCATCTAGGAAAGCTCAGATTACATTGGTTGGGGTAGTATGTTATAACTTCTATACTTGACTCAGATGCATGTCAATTAGATGCACTTAATGGAACACGACTACCTGATTACTTTAACAGGAGTAGGTTGAAGCCCTACTATAAATAAGTCTTCTTGGTGTTTGTAATAAGGCAATGTTGCCATTTAATCTAGGTTTTCAATTCCATATTTCCTTAATGTATTTCTTTCATTTTCGCTATGATTTTTCAATTTCATTGTTGTTTGGGTAATAAACGTGCTTGCACACATGAAGCTAATTACTGTATGAAGAATTTTTATGCGTAGAGTACTACACATACTTTTAATGTGGGGTGGTTGTTGTTATTCAAGAAAAGGACTGAGGGAATTAGAAGGTAAAAGAAATAAGTTGCTACATGTGTGCTTTAAAGAGGATTGTGTATCAAAAGGTGACCAAGGATGAAGTTGGATGAAGGAATAATATAACATGAGGTAAGAGTAGGCCATGTTAGCTACCAGGAGAAGGTGTAGTGACAAGGTACTCAAGTGCAGGAGCGCGTATTGAAGAGAAGTCTGTGACCAAAAGGTAGGAAGGTACACTAAAAGGTTATAGCTGGGTGCAAAGATGTACCATAAGGAACGAGTAGATTTGGTCAATAAATGAAGGGATATTTAGTAGGTGAGGAGTAATAAATGCATCAAAATTTGAAAAAATTATATAAGGGATGTAGATTCATTTTTACCATTATAACTAAGAGTATTCACTATAAGAGCCAAGTACAAAGAGCTGAGTGATCGATTTAATGTGAGAAGGGTGTGAAGTCGAGTGTGGTAACCAAATCTATGCTTTAAGAAGCTTGTGTCCCCAATGGTGAAGGGTTTGAGCAAAGCAGGGAGACATAAGAGAGTTAGGTTATAAGTTTTCCACCTAGGGTAGAGTTGGATCAGGCTAGGGTTTGATTTTTGGGTTACAAGGTTGAAGAAGAAATATTTGCAAGGTAAAAATGGCACCAAAGAAGGCATCTACAACATTAGTAAAAGGAAAGAAGAAGGTATTTTTTGAGGAAGAAGAAATGGCACCTGAAAGCCATTTCTCAGAAATGCAATGCCTGGTAGGGGTTATTATTGGACAAGAATGGGATTCACCCATTAGAAAAAGAAAAGTGAGCGAATACAACCACAAGACATCAGAAAACAAGAAGGAGCTTGATTCTTTACTGATGACCAGAACAAACAAGTGCACATCAGATGACATGTCAATATATGACGATGTGGGTGAGAAATTTTTGAAGAGAATTGGGGTATATCAGTTGTATGAGCTGCCATATTTTGGGAAGTATGAACCCTTGTACCAGTGGCTTATGAGCAGGGTACACAAAGACTTCTTCTACTTTGTAAGATGCAGAGTTAGAATTTTTTCTGCACTCATTTCATTAGTAATAGGTGTTGATCAAAGAATACTTGGCGAAGATCACACAAGGAGTCCATGCAGGATAGAAGGCCAGGATTGAAGGCATGGAAAGATAGTAATGACCCACACTGCGGAAGGCAAGTTCAGATTTCAGGACTTAGCTGATTTTGAGTTGAAGATCTATATTTAGGAGATGGCATGCGGAACACACCAATGAAGCAGGGACACACGCACCATGCATTATCTATATTTGGAGAAGCAGTTCAAAGCATCTATGCATGAAGACAAGCTAGGAATAGAATGAATACTTTAGTTATCTGTAAGAAAACTATAGATAACACACTTGCATGTGTGGCTATAATTGTAAATGGCGTGTGGCTATCAATAGCATATGACCTATTTTTGAAGCAGTTAAGCGGTGAAGGGGAATTCCTCACCCTATATATATGAGGTTAGGTGTATAATATGATATACAAAGGGTGAAAAAAGGAGAATTTCATGTAACACAAAGAGTGGTATATGTGTGTATCAGATCCATATGTACCTTGATGTAAATTGATAGTACTATAAGAAACTTGTATACTTATTAATAGATGGAAGATATTGGCTGAATCTAAGTGTTATTCTGTGTAATTGTGTAGTGCATGTTAGTATTTCAATCATGGTTACCATTCAAGCTTATACTTTCATAAATTTGTGAGTAGCATGCACTATAGAATGATGGATTAGTTGTGAATCTATATGTTTCCATCTTCATCATGCTAACATCTTGTTATAGTAACCCTAAAGAGGAATTTGGTACCTTTGTGTGCTTTGAGTGAGCACTCAGTCTAGGCTGAGTGATATGCCAGCGCGACTAGGATGTTATCTTGCAAATTATAGGCTGCATCATTGGTTCTATTTCCAGGACCTCTTTTTTATTTAGTTTCAGGATGGTTCGCGATGAAGACATACTGACTAACTCTAGCAAGTATTGAGGAATGGATACACGATCTGGTGGAAGAGTATGCACGTTAGTTCAACACTGGATTTGAGTTTAACACATGAACTTGGGTAGAACAGAACCTGTATGACAACTTATATGAGAGATTTTTCTGCTATCTTTCCAGTAGAACTTTACGAGTGGCTTATGACTTATGCATCCCAACGGAATTAGAGATATCACACACTTGTTTGGACACAGGAAGAATTTCAGGCTCTTTATGATGCTGATCTAATTTGGACTCACGCGGTGGATACGTGGTTTCATGGTGTTCTAAATAGTTATATTCTAGAATATTCAATTTCGACGTACTCTTGCCCAGAGGTCGCTGAATTTTAGTTTTTGAGGTATCCAAGAGGAATGTATTTACATGGTATTCCATTGGTGATCAAGATCTTGATGATAACCTTGAACCTGGATAGTAAACTGATGGCTAGCTAAACTTCACCATGTGCGAAGGTAGGAACATGTTTGGTATTAAGATGGCGGACCTAGCAACAAAAAATCAGAGAGAGGAAAGGTGTCTTAAGTATAATGAGGCATGCGAGAAGGGAAATAGAGAAGCAACGTTCCATTGCAGAAAGTATGGAACTGAGGAGAGAGCTGGCTCGTGAAGGATTTACAGATCACATGGAAGATGTGGAGCCAGAGCAGCAGGAACTCCCCCATCTTGGAAAGAATGATAGATATCCCTTCTCAGCCTTACATGGAAGTATGCCAACAAAGACTACTTGGGCCGCAGGTGCACATCTTAATCCACAACCTTGGTGACCTAGCCTTTGTACTTGGTTTTCAATCAGTATCTGCAGGAGCATATGTCAAGTACACAGCAAAAACTAACTTGGGAAGTAGGAGTAGTAGGATTAAACAGAGCAGGGATAACAAGTACATCACTCTGGTGCAGGGATAGACAACCTTAGCGTCAATGTTATATGGAGGAGCATTCTTGGGTATCTGCATGTCATCTGCTATGCGCATGGATACATAGAACAGGAGTATTTGTCATGAGTGCGCAGAATACTTAGATTCACATATGGAATGTGGATGTCTACCTCACAGGTTGCTGTAAGTTCCTTGGGTTTCCTTGATTTATGGCATCTACAATACGGGATAGTACTACTGTTGTAAGCATCTGAGGGATATTGTTTCAAGGGTATTTGCAGTACATCAAAATTGCCCTATTCCAGCTACAAGTGGTTTAGTCAGGATAGTATCATTCGCCATATTACAGAGGTATTGGTGGTTCTAGTTCCAGTGGATCTGGTGGTTCTAGAGGAAGAGGAAACCCAGTGAGGTTCTGGATCAGGTGGTCATGGTCCGCAACAACCATAGAATATCTATATGGAGATGTCTCTTCATCTTATTAAATATAGAGGTATAGAGGATGTTGCTCAACATGTGCATATGTGTGAAATTTGTGGCACACTAAGGGGATTACAGTTGCTGACCAAAAGGAAATTCAATTCACTACTGCATTACAGGGGCGCACACACAGCTAGTATAGGAAGTTTGACCCTAATCAAACTTGTGTGGATTAGACAGCACTGAAATATGCGTTCTTAAAAGAGTTCCATATTCCTGAGTTTGAGTAGAAGAGTATAAGTGCACTCAAAGATATCAAGCAAGGCACTACTAAAAGTGTACGTGAGTATGATGCCCATTTTAAGACACTTCTATCTAAGTTGTCTTATGATATACACGCTAGCCAACATGCACAGTGGTTCATTGGAGGATTGATTACACCTTTTAGGAGGGTGCTGTCACATAAGACATACATGGATCTGCGTGAAGCACTGGAAGTAGCTTTACACACTGAGGTAGTTGGGAGCATTGACACTGGAGTTAGTCCATTCCTAGAGGCATAGATCATAGCTATGGCTAAGCAGTTAGAGAAGTTGTCAGCAAATTCAGCCCATGAAATGCATTCAAGAATTTGGTGTACAAATTATGAAGTGGAAGGTCACACCAAGGATAGTTGTCCTCGTAGATCTATACATTCATTGTTATTGGACTGTGAAATTTTCCATTTGAATCATGATGCTAGTCACTGTCCTTTGTTACAGCGCGCGATAAGGAAGAATGTATCTTGCTTTTGCAAGATTTGTAGGTCCACGACCCATGATACTGAGGATTGTTGGTTGATTGGTCAGATCCATGATGCTATAGACATTGGAGTATGATAGATAGGTATAACAGATAATTCCAAGGGTAGGAATGAGCACCAGGATCAGGATCATACTCAAACACACTATGAAAGGAATGAGGGGCATTTTGAAGGGGGTCATGGAAGGGGACGTGGATATCGTGGTGGATATGGAGGATGGGCCATGGTGGAGGAAGAGGGGAGTTTCCTCATGGAACATGTTATACGTGTGGATCTCCTAACCACTACAGGTGTGAATGTCCTCAGAATCATGCATGTTCTTTCTGCGGGAAGAACCATAGCTATGAAGAGTGCCTAGACCTATATGAGCATTTGAGCAAGAAACATAAGCAAGAAAACAAAGGCACCGGAATGGTTAGAATCTAGCATGCAGTAGGAGATCAATGGATGCCCAAGATAACCGAAGGACCTGAGGCATTAACAGTAAAGATCACTACATGTGCTGAAGCAACACGCGCACGAGAGGCATTGCATCAGAAGCCTATGATTACGAAGGAGGAAGTTTTGCATGCGAGGTACCCAAATCTTGCTCATTAGAAGGAAGTTTACCGGGATACAATGGAAGTGCTAAGGAATCTTTAGGGAGAGATATAGTACCTAAAGGAACAGAAGAGAGCCTTAGAGATAGTTCAAACTGATATTACCGATCTGTGGGAGGTATGCAAGATGTTGCACTAGGAGAAAATTATTCCACTATTGGGGAGTTGGATGAAAGGGAACACTCCGCGCGTAAGTCTTGAGACCAGAAGGTAGATTCTTCATGCCAATTTTCCCCCTGATAGCATTGATTATGAAAAAGAAATTACTTTGAATGTTACTGTGGATGGGTGGCTGTTGAGCAATATATTGATTGATACAGGTGTGGAAGTAAATGTGTTGACATTAGATGCTTGGGTATAAATGGGGAGGCCCCCATTACAGCCATCATCTAATGTGTTGTTTATGGCAAACTGGACTAAGGCCACTCCCATAGGAGTGTTGAAGAATGCATCTATAACTATACAAGGAGCCAAGTTTACTGGGGATTTTGAGGTGTTAGCACTTGCAGAAGCAGATAATTTTCCAGCCTTGCTTGGACACCCTTGGTGTTATGCAAATAATGTTGACTTGAGATTCAATAAGGGATACATCAGCTTTGAAAACAAGGAGGAAAGGGTTGTGATACCCTTGATAGATGGGAAGTCTACGCCCTATGTAGAGCCTCTAAGTGAGGAGGATTTGAATAGAGTCTATGTACGCGCTATTCAGGATCTAGAGGTCAATGAGCCATCAAAAGAAGGCATTCTGTAGTGGGAATATTCTCATTCTATTAGTGATACTACGAGTATTGCTTGTGATAATTGGGCTCATGGTACATATGAACTAGTAGGGTGTGAGGTGAAAAGCGTAGTTGCACACACGAATAGATCTCACTCAATTCGATGGATCAGTGGCACAATATCTTGGTATACAGGGACAAAATATCTTTCTACCTTTCTGAAGGCTATGGAAACACAGTGGGAAGATCTAGTTAAATGGAGGGATATGTTAGTATATACACAGTGCGTGGGACAACAACGCATGCTTGGTGGGTAATCCACAGAGATAATCTTATAAACTGGGAAGAGATTGGAATAACTTTATCTACTAGGTTTATAAGGCACAATGCACCTACGCAAATATGTACTTATCATGGTAATCAACCTGTTCAACATCACATTCAGTAGTGTGAGAGACTCATGACAGCAGGACAGGAAGCATTACCACCGTCACTCTGGGTACATAAATTGTATTCCACACTCCAAGGATGCGCACACACTTGGTATGTATATGCACAACTACATAGAGAAACTAGGAACTAGAAAATTTTGACTGCAAATATGACCCACACCTTTGATTATTTCTCATCTCAACCTTCAGTAGCAGAGGCATTAAAAATTTTCAAGCGCTTAACTATGGGAGATAGTGCAAAACCAGAAGGGCATATTTAGGAATTGTTCAGCGAGGTCAAATTTGGAGCATGTTTTGTAAAGGAAGAAGAAATAGACTCCTTACTACTTGAGTGTGCCTACCTTGAGAAAGAGAAAGGGAAGATGGTCTACCTCGTGGACAACGAGGAGGTTGAGAACCTGGATATTGAACATTCACATGGGGTGTGCGAGGTCTTGGATAGTGTAGAAAAGGATACGCGCGCCTACCATGAACCCATGAAGACAAAGAAGGTGAATATAGGTTCAGAGGCTGAGCTTAAGGAGGCCATCATTGGGGACTACTTGTCAGACTCGGAGGTAGCAAAGATCATCGAGTTACTCCGGGATTATCAGGACTTATTCCCTAGAGGATATCATGAAATAAAGGTGTGCATGAATCACTTGGGGAAATGAAGATCAAACTTAAGGATGGTGCGTGGCCAGTTAGAAAGAGACCCTACAGGATGAATCCTAATTTGCATGAAAAGGTAAAGGAAGAAATTGATAAAATGTTGAAATTTGGAATTATCAAGCCCCTTGATGTTTCAGAATGGGTTAGCCCAATGGTGATAAGTATCAAGAAGGATGGATGGATTAGGATATGTGTGGACTATAGGGATTTGAATGCTGCATGTGTCATAGATCCTTTCCCTACGCCCTTCACTGAGGAAATACTAGGAGTTGTAGGGAGTGACATATATTTTTTCACAGACAAATTTTCTAGGTATCATCAAGTTCAGGATAGCTCAGGAGAATCAAGAAAATAAAACATTTATAACTAAATGGGGTAGTTTTGCCTATACTGTGATGCCCTTTGGATTGAAAAATGCACCTGTTGTATTCTCACGCATAGTTGTTCAGGTGTTAAAGAATTTTATTCATAACTTATTATAGGTATATCTAGATGATTGGATAGTATATGGGCTTATAAAAGATCATTGTGACAATATGCACTTAATGTTTGAATGATGCAGACAATTGAGTATCTTTTTGAATATTAAGAAGTGCATATTTGTCTATGCCATTCGGGATATTGTTAGGGCATATAATCTGTAAGGAAGGTTTGCTAGTTGATCCAGCCAAAGTTGCGGTCATATTAGGCCTAGAAGCACCTACCAGTCAAAGTGAGGTGCACACATTTTTGGGTCATATAGGATATTATAGAAACTTTATAAAAGGATATGCCAGAATTGCAGCACCCTTGGAATAATTTCTAAAAGGAAAAGGTACATTTTATTGGATAGAACCGCAACATCGTGCACGTTTGAGGTATTAAAAGAGAGACATACTACCGCCCCCATTTTGCACTTTCCCTCATGGGATAAACCATTTCATGTGCATGTGGATGCTTGTGGTATGGCCATTGGCGTTGTGCTAGCTCAACTTGGTGAAGGTATTGTTTATCATCCAATTTGTTTTGCTAGTAGGAAGCTAAATCTTGTTGAACGGAATTATACAACTATAGAGCGTGAAGATTTTTTAATGATTTATGCATTGTACAAATTTTGACAGTACATGTTAGCAACACCATTTGTGTTTTATATAGATCACATGACACTAAAATACTTGGTAAATAAGCTAGTTTTACAGGGGTGCATATGCAGATGGGTGCTCCTATTTCAAGAATTTGATTTCACAGTTGTGATGAAATTAGGGAAAAGTAACTATGGACCAAACCATTTATCTAGAATCAATACTGGAGAGGAGGCATAAACGATTGAAGAAATAATGTCGGATGCACAATTATACAGGTTATAACGAGTGCCCACATAACTAGAAGACATTGTTGTCTTTCTACGCACAGGTATGGCACCAAAAGGGATGAAATCATTAGAAAAGAAGCAGCTTACTATACACGCGACACTATTTATGTTAATCAGTGGTGACCTTTACAAGTTAGGTAGAGATGAAGTATTACGTCGTTGTGTGTTAGAGTATGAGCGCAAGGATATAATGGAAGAAGCTCATGGTGGTAATGCAGGATGCCATTATGTAGGTGATGTGACTTCCTGGAAGATATTAATTGTTGGATTATGGTGGGAGACACTGTATAAAGACTGTAAAGACTATTGCAAGGTGTGTGATCATTGTCACTGCTTGGGAAAACTAGGGCAAAGAGATGAGATACCTTTGAGACCAATTACTAGTTCCGAACCATTTGAGAAATGGGTCATTGACTTTGTAGGACCTATTTCACCAGCCACGCGTAGGACTAGATCACGCTATATCATTACTTACACAGGTTATCTCACATGGTGGGTAGAAGCCACACCTACTAAAGACTTATGAGAAGCTACAACAACTAGGTTTCTATGGGAGAATTTTCTTACATGATATGGATGTCCTCTAAGCTTGAAAAGTGATAAAGGTACACATTTTTTTAATGCTACCATCAGGATCCTATTGGATGAGTTTATGGTTGCACACCACAAAACTACACCTTACCATCCTTAGGTAAATGGAACTGCTGAGGAGTTCAACAAGATTTTGAGCCAGACTTTGACAAAAATATGTGATGTTGGGAGAAAGGATTGGGATGAAAAGGTGTCACCTATGCTTTGGGCATATAGAACAACTTACAAGAGATTGAACAAAGCCACACCGTTTCAGTTAGTAGTTGGCATGGAAGTTGTTCTTCCTATAGAATTTATGTTACCTTCTTTATGCATTGCATGCGCTAGAGGTCTGGTTGATGTACAGGCTTTATAAGAATGGATTAAAAATATGATTCAACTGGATGAGTGCCGAGCCATAGCACGGTGGATTTAGAAGCAAGAGAAGGACAAGTAGAAAGCATAACATGACATAAACATAAGAGATAAGAAGTTTTACATTGGACAAACGGTTCTTCTTTATGACTCAAAGTTCTTGTGCCATCCAGGAAAGCTCAAAGTACACTGGTTGGGACCGTATGTTATAACTTCTATACTTGAATCAGGTGCATGCCAATTAGACGCACTTGATGGAACACAACTACCCTGTTACTTTAACGGGAGTAGGTTGAAGACCTACTATAAATAAGTCTTCTTGGTGTTTGTAATAAGGCAGTGTTACCATTTAATCTAGGTTTTCAATTCTATCTTTCCTTAATGTATTTCCTTTATTTTCATTATGCTTTGTTAATTTAGTTGTTGTTTGTGTAATTATCATGCTTGTGTGCATGAAGATAATTACTATGTGAAGAACGTTTATGCACAAAGGACTACACATACCTTTAGTGTGGGGTGGTTATCCTTATCTAAGAAAAGGATTGAGGGACTTGAAAAGTGAAAGAAATAAGCTTCTACAGGTGTGCTTTAAAGGGAATTGCATATCAAAAGGTGACCAAGGATGAAGATGGATGAAGGAATAGTATAACACGAGGTAAGTGTAGGCCATGTTATCTATCAGGAGAAGGTGTAGTGACGGGGTACTCAGGTGAAGGAGCACATGCGTTGAAGAGAAGTCTATGTGACCAGAAGGTAGGAAGGCACGTTAGAAGGTTATAGCTAGGCCCGGAGATGTACCATACAAAACGATCAGATTTGGTCAATAAATGAAGGGATATTTAGTAGGTGAGGAGCAATAAATGCATCAAAAATTTTAAAAATTTATATAAGGAAGGGACGCGGATTCATTTTCACAATTGTAACTAAGAGTATTCACGAGAAGATCCAAGTACAAAGAGCCGAGTGATCAATTTAAGGTGCACAGGGTGTGAAGTTGAGTGTGGTAACTAGATATATGCTTTAAGAAGCTTGCGTCCCCAGTTGTGAAGGGTTTGAGTGAAGTAGGGAGATAAAGAGAGTTAGGTTACAAGGTTTCCACCTAGGGCAGAGTTGGATTGAGCTAGGGTTTGATTCACGGAGTTGTAGGGTTGAAGAAGAAATATTTGCAAGGTAAAAATCACACCAAAGAAGGCATCTGCAGCAGCAGTAAAATGAAAGAAGAAGGTAGTTGTTGAGGAAGAAGAAATGGCACCTAAAAGCCATTTCTTAGAAATATAATACCTAGAAGGGGTTATTGTCGAGACAATAATGGGACTCACCCATTAGAAAAAGACAAGTGAGTGAATACAACTACAGGACATCGGAAAACAAGAAGGAGCTTGATTCTTTAGTGATGGAAAAGAACAAACAAGTGCATGGCAGATGACATGCCAATATATAACAATGTGGGTGAGAAAATTTTGAAGAGAATTAGGGTATATCAGTTATATGAGCTGCCATATTTTGGGAAGTATGAACCCTTGTACCATTGGCTTATGAGCAGGGTACATGAATATTTCTTCTACTTTGTAGGACTGCAGAGTTAGAATTTCATCTACACTCATTTCAACAGTAACAGGTCTGAAGGCCACATGAGAAGACATAAAAAGTGACCTTGTAGATAAAGCCATGATTTTGAAGACCAAACAGGAGTTGGGATACCTAAAGGGTCCGTGCGGAATGGACATAGATAAGTTGAATAACTACCGAGTTGTACAAGCTACAACACACTTGGTTACAAAGTTGAATGATCAGGAGCGGTGGTCATAGGTAAACACTATGTGGCTGCACATGGCACGAAGGATGTTGGAAGGGATGATCTACAACATTGCAGGCTATATTGTAGAGAAGATAGTTGAAGAAGCATGCACTAGAGGAAAGATCAGCTTTGGGGCTATCTTACTGTCACTGGTCTTCATGGAAATTGGAGTACCAGATGGACCAAAAGAGAAGATATGGGAATACCCCATGGAAAATAAGTCCCCAGCTGAAAGGTTCAGCAAGTACTTATGCAGGGGGGCCATGACAGATGAAGTAAGATAAAGGGCAGAGAAGTGGTATGACAGGCTCCACGTGGCATTTGGGGAGGAATGGTGCATTCCAAAGGACCTACCAGCAGTGGTAGGAAAATAAGTTTAGTTTGTTGTATACCAGCACTTCTACATCGCACGCTTTCCAATGAAAGATGGAACCTGGAGCCCTTGGTGCAAGTTACCTTACACATTCACCGGCGAGGTATTTTCAAGCTTCTGTGCATAGGTTTACAGACACGCGAATACTAAATTTCAATGTAGACAAGGTAGACTGTGACTACCATACATTGTGAAAAAAGTATGTGTATCCTGGTAGAAGTGCCTACACAGAGAGAATTATTTCGGAGGTGTTGAACATCAAGCCAATAAGCTTGGCTGTGGTAGATGTGGGGGCAGCATTAGTATATCTCCAGTTGAAGCCCAAGATAGAGAACAAAAAATACATGGAAGGTGAGTTCGCACTTCCTGCACTACCTAAGGGGAAGCATACAATGGAGAATGTCATAGCGCCCAAGCCTACAAAGCAAATCAAGATACAAGATGAGGAGGAAGAGCATGAAGATAGTGGTGGTTTGGACCATCGGGGTAGGAGACATCCTACAAGTCAGAAAGACGTTGAGCGCACTGTTACACCACCTCAGCCACAAGAGGGGGATGAAGAGGACTTGAGTACAGTCCAAGGGGAGCATAGATTTAAAAGGGTATTCAGGAGAACAAGGACCCAAGGTGCTACCCTGACTACTATGTGTAAATCACCCTAGATCTCCCCGCAGAAGGAAGCAACCACGTAGAGAATAAGGAAGCTGAAGTTGAGTGAGGAGGTGGAAGAATCTATTGAGAGTGCGTCTACATCTCCTACAACCCCAGAGCACACAAAAGAAAAGGGTGAGGCATCAAAGGAGAAGGATGGAGAACAGAGAAGGCCAGAGGAAACAGTTACAAGGGAAACATAGGACATAGAGATGCAAGCTCCGAATTTGGAGGATAGGGTTCCTAAGTAGCAAAGGTCTAGAAGGGTGAGTGGAGAGCACATTCCACTAGCCATGGGGTATGCAGAAGGCACATGAAATATTGTCTGTGCCGCTTCCAGAGAACAATCATGTAGGAGGATCTATTTGGCTGGGAGTTGATGGATGAAGATATGGTGACCATGTGAACATGAAAGCAATTATCATGGTCGATGCACACCCAAATGGACAAGCCTAATTTCAATGTATGTGAAGAGTCATGCGTGTTAAGGCAATTGATGAAGGTGCCTCAAGCTAGACACATGATAGTAAAGCCTACTATCATGTTAGACGAGCAGGTTAGCAATGCACTAGTAAAAATTTCTATTGAAGTGGCTAGAAGGAACATGGATAAAGCTGCCACAATTAGAGCACTGCGCAAAGAGGTAAAGAAAAAATATGAGGAGATAGCACGCTTAACACAGGAAAAGGACTTCACACAGAGGAAGAATGACATCTTTATAAGCATCACAGAGGAGATTAGGGACACTGTAATAAAAGTAAGGCCACACTTAGAACCTAAGGTACCACAGACATTTCCTTCAATGATACACTATGTGGGAAAGTTGGTGGACTTGGTGCTCGAAGATGAAAATTTTTGTATGCAAGTGCCAGAACAATCAGAGAAGGATGCAGAGCGGGAGAAAACATCTGTGATGTGAAAAATTACATCCTATGAGGGGTTGTTGTAGGCATTACAAGAAGTCTTGAAAAAGGTGGATCAAGCCTTGAATATAAGCACAGATCCAGAGGCGCTCATCAACACTAAGACCTTGGAAGAGAATAATGAGGTCTAGAAGGCCATGAAGGATGAAACATTGGGCCACGCAGAAAGGTTGGCAATAGTTAAACAAAAGCGTGAGGCCCTAATAGCAGCACAAGAGCCACATAAGACTAGGCTGGAAGAGCTTGGAAAGCTGATTGCATAGAAGATGGACCTTTTGGAAGGAAGGATGACATCTATGTCCAGTGTTGTGTTGGTTCTACAAAATGAGAAAGGGGAAATTGAGTGGGATGAGTTGGAATCCATTGCTATGGACATTCCAGAGAAAGTAGAAGAGGCACTCACTGAATGGCAAGATTTAGAGGCAACAATAAAAGAGGAGTATCCAGAGCTGATGCTGACAACTGATACAGAGGAGGTTACTTGAATAACCTCATATAAATTATTTATTCTTCCACATTCTTCATTCTTATTCTTTCATTGATATTCTTTACTTCATTTTTTTTGGAAATTTCCATTGTCAAGATGACAATGAGACTAGTTTGGGGTAATGATGATCAAATAATACTTGGAAAAGATCACACAAGGAGTCCATGTGGGATAGAAGGCCAGGATCGAAGGCACAAAAAGATAGGAAGGACCCGCACATGGAAGGAAAGTTTAGATTTCAGGACTTAGCCGATTTTGAGCAGAAGATCTATATTTAGGAGATGGCATGTGGAACACACCAACGAAGTGGGGACACGCACACAATGCATTATCTATATTTGGAGAAGTGGTTCAAAAAGTCTATGCATGAAGACAAGCTAGGAATAGAATGAACACTTCAGTTATCTGTAAGAGAACTATAGATAGCGCACTTGCATGTGTGGCTATAATTGTAAATGGTGTGTGGCTATCAGTAGCATGCGACCTATTTCTTAAGTAGTTAAGCGGTGAAGGGAAATTCCCCACCCTATATATATGAGGTTAGGTGTGTAATAGGATATACAGAGGGTGAAAAAAAGGAGAATGTCATGTAACACAGAGATCGGTATATGCGTGTATCAGATCCATACGCACCTTGATGCAAATTGACAGTACTGTAAGGAGCTTCTATACTTATTAATAGATGGAAGATATTGGCTGAATCTAAGTGTTATTCTGTGTAATTGTGTAGTGCATGTTAGTATTTTCAATCATGGTTACCCTTCAAGCTTATTCTTTCATAAATCTGTGAGTAGCATGCACTATAGAATGATGGATTAGTTGTGAATCTATATGTTTCCATCTTCATCATGCTAATATCCTGTTACAACAACCCTAAAGAGGAATCTGGTACCTTTGCGTGCTTCGAGTGAGCACTTAGTCTAGGTTGAGTGATATGCTAGTGCGACTAGGATGTCATCTTGTAAATTCTAGGCTGCATCAATAGGTCTGAAGGCCATGGGAGAAGATATAAAAAGTTACCTTACAAATAAAGCCATGATTTTGAAGACAAAATAAGAGTTAGGATACTTGAAGGGTCTGCGCAGAATGGACATAGATAAGTTAAAGAACTGCCCAGTTGTACAAGCTGCAACACACTTGGTTACCAAGTTGAATGATTAGGAGTGGTGGTCACAAGTAAACACTATGTGGCTGCACGTGGCGCAGAGGATGTTGGAAGGGATTATCTACAACATTGTAGGATATATTGCATAGGAGATAGTTGAAGAAGTGTGCATTGGAGGAAAGATTAGGTTTGGGGCTGTCTTACTGTCATTGGTCTTCATGGAAATTGGAGTACTAGATGGACCAAAAGAGAAGATATGGGAATACCCTATGGTTAATAAGCCCCCAGCTGAAAGTTTTAACAAGTACTTATGTAGGGGGGCCATGACAGATGAAGTAAGACAAAGGGCGGAGAAGTGTTATGACAGGCTCCACGCAACATTTAGGGAGGAATGGCACATTCCAAAGGACCTTTCAGTAGTGGTAGGAAAACAAGTTTATTTTTCTGTATACTAGCACTTCTGCATCGCATGATTTCCAATGAAAGATGGAGCCCAGAGGCCTTGGTGCAAGTTGCCTTATGCATTCACCGTGAGGTATTTTCAAGCTTCTGTGCATAGGTTTATAGACACGTGAAGACTAAATTTCAATGCATACAAGGTAGACTGTGACTACCATACATTGTGAAAGAAGTATGTGTATCCTAGCAAAAGCACCTACACAGAGAGAATTATTTTGGAGGTGTTGAACATAAAGCCAATAAGCTTGGCTGTGGCAGATGTGGGGGTAGTTTTAGTATATCTCTAGTTGAAGCCTAAGACGGAGAACAAAAAATCCATTAAAGGTGAGTTCGTGCTTCCCACACTGCCTAAGGGGAAGCATACAATGGAGAATGTCCCAGCGCCCAAGCCTACATAGAAAATCAAGATACAAGATGAGGAGGAAGAGCGCGAAGATAGTGGTGATTTGGAACATTGGGGTAGGAGACATCCTATAAGTTGGAAAGATGTTGAGCACGCTATTACACCACCTCAGCCATAAGAGGGGGATGAATAGGACTTGAGTATTGTCCAAGGGGAGCACAAATTTAAAGGTGTATTTAGGAGAACAAGGACCCAAGGTGCTACCCCAACTACTATGTGTAAATCACCCTGACTCTACTTGCAGAAAGAAGTAACCGTGCGGAGAAGGAGGAATTTGAATTTGAGTAAGGAGGAAAAAGAATCTGAGGAGAGCACACCTACATCTCCTACACCCCCTGAACATACAGAATAAAAGGGTGAGGCATCAAAGGAGAAGGATGGAGAAGAGAGAATACTAGAGGAAACAATTGCAGGGGAAACATAGGACATGGAGACACAAGCTCCAAATTTGGAGGCTAGGGTTCCTAAGTGTAAGAGGTCTAGAAGGGTGAGTGGAGAGCACATTCCACTAGCCATGGGGTATGCAGAAGACACATGAAATATTGTCTACACTAGCTTCCAGAGCACAATCACATAGAAGGATCTGTTTGGCTGGGAGTTGATGGATGAAGATTTGACAACTATGCAAACACAAAAGAAACTATCCTGGTCAATGAAAACCCACATGAATGAGCCTAATTTTGATGTATACAAAGAGTCATGCATGTCAAGGTGATTGAAGAAGGTTCCTCAGGCTAGACACATGACAATAAAGCCTACTATCATGTCAGACGAACATGTTAGCAATGCACTAGTAAAAATTTATACTGAAGTGGCTAGAAGGAACATGGATAAATCCACCACAATTAAAGTGTTGCATGAAGAGGTAAAGAAAAAAGATGAGGAGATAGCGCGCTTAACATAGGAAAATGAATTCGCATAGAGGAAGAATCATGTCTTTATAAGCATCACAGAGGAGATTGGAGACACTGTAATCAAAGCAAGGCCACACTTAGAACCCAAGGTACCACAAACATTTCCTTCAGCGATACACTATGTGGGAAATTTGGTGGACTTGGTGCTCAAGCAGGAGAAATCATCTGTGATGCAAAAAATTACATCCTATGAGGGGCTATTGCAAGAATTACAAGAAGTCTTAAAGAAGGCAGATCAAGCTTTGAATATATGCACAACTCCAGAGGTGATCATCAACACTAAGACCTTGGAAAAGAATAATTATGTCCAGAAGGCCATGGAGGATGAGACATTGGGCCATGCAGAAAGGTTGGCAATAGTTAAAAAAAAGTGCGAGGCCCTAATAACAACACAAGAGCCACATAAGACTAGACTGGAAGATCTTGGCAAACTGATTACACAGAAGATGGCCTTTTGGAAGGAAGGATGACATCCATGTGCATTATTGTGTTGGTTCTATACAATGAGAAAGGGGAAATTATGTGGCATGAGTTGGAGTCCATAGCTATGGACATCCCAGAGAAAGCGGAAACAAGCACTCACTGAATGGTAGGATTTAGAGGCTGCAATAAAGGAAGAGTATCCAGAGCTAAAATTACAAACTGATACAGAGGAGGTTTCTTGAATAACCTCATATAAATTATTTATTCTTCCACATTCTTCATTCTTATTCTTTCATTCATATTCTTTATTTCAATTTTTTGGAAATTTCCATTGTTAGGACAACAATGAGATTAGTGTGGGGTAATGTTGATCAAAGAATACTTGGAAAAAATCACACAAGGAGTCCACACAGGTTATAAGGCCATGATTGAAGGTGTGGAAGGACACGAAGGACCCATGCATGGAAGGCAGGTTTAGATTTCAGGACTTATCCATTTCTGGGCATGAGGATCTATTTTTGGAAGATGGCGTGTAGAACACATCAACGATGTGGAGAAGTGAGTGCCAAGCATTGTCTATATCTTCAAGTGTTTATCCATGGAGATAAGCTAAGAATAGAATGAACACTTCAGTTATCTGTAAGAGGACTATAGGTAGCGCACTTACATGTGTGGCTATAACTGTAAATGGCATGTGGCTATTAATATCATGTGACCTATTTTTGGAGTAGTAAAGCGGTGAAGGGAAAGTCCCCACCCTATATATATGATGGTTAGGTACATACTAAAAGAGAGATCTATATGTGTGTGTGGAAGAAATGGATATATATATGTATGTATAATTTTGAATACGTAAAAGATCCATATGCACTTAAGATGAATTGATAGTAATGTAAGGAGCTTCTATACTTAGTAATAGATGGAGGATATTGGTTGAATCTAAGTGTCATTTTGTGTAATTGAGTAGTGCATGCTAGTATTTAATCATGATTACTATTTAAGCTCATTCTTTCATAGATCTATGGGTAACATGCTTTGTAGAATGATGGATTAGTCATGAGTCTTTATATCTCTTCATTCATCATGTTATCATCTAGTTACAACAACCCTAAAGAGGGACTTGGTACCTTTGCGCACTTTGGGTGAGCACTGAATCTAGGCTGAGTGATATGCCAGTGTGACTAGGATGCTATCTTTAAAATTATAGGCTACATCAATTCTTGAGGTTTTCCAAATGTATATCAAATGTCTTAGGATCCCCTTGAGCGATGAAAATGAATCTAACCTCATGGAACAATGTGGAAGTGATGGCATTCATCATGTGAATCCATGGTCTTCCCAAGAGCATATTGTAATTTTTTTCCTTAATGATAATGTAGAATTCCATTAAGGTAGTTTTCGGTCTGAGGGAAACTTAAAGGGATATGGTTCTAATTGAGGTATCTTTAAGACTATTATATCCTCACATTGTGTTTCTAGTAGAGGATAAATTAGCCTCCCTATATCCCAACTTATGCAATAAATAAAAGTGGACTACATTCAAGGTACCCAATCATCGATCATGGCTCTCTTAATGAAATTATTATAAACCCACACTTGCAAGTATAATACAAGATATCCTCTTCAAGATATCTCAACATCAGAGGTCTTCTTTTTTATATCAAACACAAATCTCGTGTCCCTTTCATTTTTTTCTAGAGGATGTATATAGAATTAAATATGATTGATTTGAGCCTCAGGTGGAGGCATACCATAGATTAGATGACCATTCCCCAATCCATCTAGAAACATGGAATGATGCGCTAGGGAATTATTTAAGAAATCTAAAAATGAACCATACACATACTTTTGTAGTCTTCATCATGGCTTCTGAATCAAACCAGGATCAAACTAGATCCACATACCCAACTTTTACCAACAAACATAGAGCACTCTGCCTATATTTTTGACTTTGAATCTTACTATTCAACTAACACAAACCCAAATAAGGTCACATAACACTACTCTAAGCTAAAACATGCATATATCATTATTTAATACTGTTAAAATCTTATTTTAATCCTTCATACACCTTTTATGCACTTCTCAAGGAACTATAACACCATAAAAATACTAAATAGATCATGAAAATGATTTTGCAACATACCTTTTATAATAATGAAACTTTTATGTTTGATCAAGTCATCATATATCTACACACAGTTCTCTCAATCCGTTTTACCACCTGCTGGATCTATACATGCAAATTAAAACACAAAGCACCCTATTTACATTGTGTTCAACATACATGCCTATATTTGAGTAACTTGAGTCATCTTCTTCAAAATAACTAACCCAAATTTATGACCTTCTACAACACATCTACAAATCCATGTTTCACCTTGTATCCTTCATGAGCCATATGACACTCCATCATGGCACATACCTTATTAAAATGTCAACAATATCTCTTCATGCACGATTCTTAAGTAAGACATGTCCTATCATTTGCAACCTTTTTAATTCTCAAAATATCATGTAGGGCCTTAATGATCCTCTCAAATCTCCAAAAGGTCTTAAATTAAAGTTCATACCTTGTATGATAATCATATTTAGCCTTTAGGGCTTCTACCACTAACTTGAGCTTAACACACTCGTCTTCCATGGACTTGAGATCAACCGTCAAACCTTCAACCTAGGATTTCTTTCATTCTTATCTCCTTTGAACATGATTATTGTTCTATTTATCCATGGGGAAATATTACTATAGTCCAAATCTCCATGACCAAATGTATTACATGAAAAGAAACATCCATTGAATGAGCTTACATACATTTTACTAATTGAAATTTCATTTCCTTGATTTTCCTTATCAATATTTTGATCTTCTTTATCCATATCACTCTTTTAGATACCTATCTTCTCCTTTAAAAATTTGGCCACAAAATTCCATATCTTCCTCATATTTGTGATTCAAAGGACCACCTCAAGCTGTTAAGCTTGCTTCAAAATCCCTCGCTCTGATACCAATTATTGGAATCATAAAAACTAAGAGAGGGGAGGTGAATCAGTGGGCCTTAAAATATTTATTATTCACTTTAACATTCATCAATTAAAAATTCAGCTTAACCATTCACCATTAACCATGAATTTAACAAGAAACATAACCATACATGAAAAAATGAGAACATAAAAATAAATGAACAAAAATATATGTGGGAAACCCTTAAGGGGAAGAAAACCCACTGAAAAAAATATTTATTATAGAAATGAATCAAATTTATTCGAGCACCAACCCAACAAGGAGCATCAACCCATAGGTTTAGTGAGGCACTAACCCCATTACGAGCACCAACCCCTAGATTTAGTAGAGAACCAAGGATACAAGGAGGCACCAAACCCTTAGATGAATCAACACGAGGTAAATCCAATTGAAATTATTATGACCTCTAAAATGTTTCCTAAACAATTGATGATGACACCTATGAATCTCTCTTTCCTTTTATCTTCTTAAAATATCCCCTCTAGAATTATTTTCTCAAGAACTTGTTCAAGAAACTAATTAGGTCATCTGAACTATCTCTCCAACAACTACACACCATATATAACATCATGGAACACTATATGATCTCTATTTATTGTCTAGAATATCACCTTCATGTCTTTACTCTGTCCTCTTCCCTTCACTTTTCCATACAAACACTAGGCTACAAAAATAAGCCTTCTTTACTTGCTTTTATACATGAATTATGATCATAACACACCTAGTTCAGCCATCATGGAGAAAATATACTTAAAACAACTTTAATATGTCCTAAATACATCTTATAAAGGACCAAATAGGTTGGAAATTACATGAACTAAATCAAAGATTCAAAACATCCATTAGGGCACAACTAGGCATAATTCCACAAAAAAACTTTGCTAAAAATGAATGTTCTTGAGCCAAAAACACCTTCTCCAAATATCAAGGACCACTTAGAAATGTTTTATAAGTCCACTCCATTCTTCATACATTCTTCTCCAACTCTACACCATCAAATTATACTACTAAGCCACAATTATGATCGAATTATCTCACTAGGTTTGTGACCTTCAAGACCAATTTTGAAATTTGAAGTTCAAACACCATAAAAACACACAATCAGGAAACCAAATCAAGTATAAAAATGCTACAAGATCCTAAGGTCATCACCATATACTTTAGACACTATAACTCATGTCAGACAAAGAACATATAGAACATTTTATTGCCAAAAATAGAGACTGTCAACCAGTAACAAGAAAACCACAAATTTATTTTCAAATCCTTTAAAGGTAGGCCAAACATGATCACAAAAACTGATCCATCAAACATAGAAATGGATTGTAACAGTCGGCCCACACCACTGATCCTAGATCACAACAAATCACTATTTTTGGAAAGACTTTGAAGCATTCAATTTAGATGCTGAAGTAAATAGAACAAACTTAAGACATAATTAAAATCTTAGTAACATACTCCATACAGATACCAAAGCAAAAAAAACATACTTTGAAGGATACATTACAATATTTGGCTAAAATTTTTGGTTCCATACCAAGACAAGAAAAAAACTTCAGAAAAACTTTGAAGCATTTTGTATGAGACTTCAAAGCGACAAACAACACTATGAGAGACTTCTAAGTATATATATACACCTCATCATCATACTCCCCATGTTATTTCCATGCTCAATCAACTACTATAAACTTGCAACACACCATGACACACCTTCCTCATTCATGAATTATGACTAGGCATCCTAATTAGGCCTCTTGATCATGCTTTTTTTTTTACATGATGACTTCCTCAAGACTTCATCACTCTTTCCCACCTACCAAATCCTTCAACATGCATCACTACAACATCCATGTACCTATGCAATATTCCTAAGAGACATCACACTACTCAAGAAAACTCATCAAGACCAAATAACTCAACTTAACATATAATACTACCAATCAAACTTCATTCTCCTTACACCTTTTAAAATCATTGATACTTCATACATCAACGAAAACATCACTCTTATCTTATCACTTTGATATCAATGAAAACACAATGCCAAGAATAATAAAGTTGGGGAACCTTGGAACCATCAAGAAAGACCCTTTTCCCATACATTTTACACATAAACCTTTCCCTTGTCAGAAAAGGCCAAACAAAATTTTCTCATAGGCATCCATGATCCTAATATGACTAACCATTATCACTTATATATTAGTATTAATTATAAGGAAACACGTGTAATGTCATATACATAAAAAAATTACCATCATACATTATATGCATTAAGAATAATAAGGAAGCAAACATACCACAACATGTTCTTAACCATAGTAAAGTACATGACAGTAAAAAAAGATCATCATTTGTCACAATCATATCTAAAATCACCAAAACCATATATATAGCAACTCATAACACATACATCTCTAATATAAAACATACATTTAAAATATTTCTATAACACATCACATCAAATCTGAATGAAAATCAAACATAACACAAATTTGAAATCACACACACACACACACACACACACACACACACACACACACACACATCTAATGTTTGTACATCATCAATATCTCTAAAAGAATCATACATAAAAATATCATCCATCAAAATCTCTAAAACAAGGGCCTATAAACTATGTAGTAAACTATAATTCCGACAAGTGAATGCCCCCTATAGAATTTCTCCCCTGATCATCATGAAGGTCCCTAGTCAGTCCCTCACTAGGACTAATTTGTGAGTGGCCCACACTCATAGCACTCCTTAATGGATCATATCTCTAGCAATCCAAGTGCTCACCATATCAAGTCTCATCACGAATCTTCCATCTAACTATGATCTTGTAATAGAGAAAATCAATTCCAAAATCCTGATATTGATCCATCCTCACACTAGCAGGTGGGCCCATATGCACACTTTATTAAACCCTAGCTACCTCTAGCTTCACTCTTGATACCGAACTTACTATTGCCTCAAAATTCCATTGTAATGTCTCCCTCTCATGATGATATCTATCTATATCTTCTCTAAACTAGGCAAGATCCCCCTGCACTATCATAAGTTATTGGCTCAACCTATCTCTCTCCACAGTAACTGTGTATTTCTCTTGGGTCATGAAATATCGAGAAGCTATAGTACTATCTCACTCAAAAATAACAATGTCCCTCTCGATTATCCATGCAACCCTCTTTGCCTCAAAATTTTCCACCATCACATGAAATAAATTCACTCCCTCATCCACCTCACCCCCCTCAACAATACCCTCAAGTGGATCTTCCATACATTCTCACACTTACCTCTCAATACCATCCACCTGGCCTTGTCACCATGTAACATATTCCTTTGTCACTCTGGCATCATCCACACTCACCTTGGCCCCATTTTCATCAACCATAACCCCTAATCCATCATCCACCATAAAAAATGGCTCCCAAACATATGGAATCCCCACATCCCCATAATCATTCTTGTAGGAAAAACCACCTCAGGCACATCATATATTAAACCAAACTGTCGTCTAACGTGACTGAATATGATTAACTTATAGTGATCATCTCATCAACCCCACACCCACATCTATTGATTAGTATCCCTTATCTCCCCTTTTACCCCTTCCCACACTAAGAAACCTTTTTCTGATGTACATATTACATCTCCTTCCTGTATCCCTACCAGGAGCTAACTATAATGATAATATCCTCTCACAAGCCTTGTAGCCCTAAAATATGACTGCCACCTCATAAACCCAACACTATAATATAGGCAAACCCATAGGGCCCATGGTAACCATATCATCAAATCCACTTGTATATGGTCGTATGCCTAACACTCCAACAAAATATCCACATCAACTCCAAATCTCTGCCATGTCCTTCAATCCCACAACTGAATGTATTTCTAAGTTAGCAAGGCAGTATTCCAAGAAAACAATTTCCTATGCTATAACATGTCACTCACCACCCCAATCAACATCCATGAAAATATACCACCCATTGAATCTGGTAGGGTGTTGGTGCCCATTTTGACCCTCCATCATTTTGCCATGTTTCCCCTTTTCTCTTTGTGCTCTGAAACATTTTTTCCTCATGAAATCAGTGATGTGAAGTTTTTCTTCCATTTGAATGCCTTGAATTGTTTGCAAGTCCACTTGTAAAATCTTTATCATGCCTCATTTGAAAGAAATCTCCAAGTTTGCCATGAACGTGCCCTAAAATTTTCAAATCCACTAGATCTACCATTTTTCCATTTTTCCCGGCTTTTGGAGCTTGAAAATGATTGATTTGTACGTTTTCCCTCAGAAATCCCTTTCGATGGTTGAAAATTGCTTTAAAACACCTTCCATTTGTCTTTTGATCAAAAAATTATTCACCCACGAAGGAAAAATTGATTTTGGAGGTCGCTGGCAATTTCTGTGTTTTTTGACGGTCTTACGAGCGTCCTTTGCCCGTCAAATTTTTTCTCACAATCCTCTCGTACGTGGCCATTTGTAATTGGATGGGGTTTGGTGGATCATTTCTAAAAACTTAACATTTTTTGGTTTTTAGAAAGTTGTGAATGTTGCCACCACGACTCCACAGGTCCCAGATGAGGACACATGGCAGGCAGGGAGGAAGGCAGAGTAGTTTGAAATTTTTTTCCCTTTGGTGAAAAGGTATTACAATGTAAAATAAGCCCACAGGTCCGCTAGGTCAATTAGGGGTGGACACGTGGTAGGATCTGAGTGGAGGGGGATGCGGATTGACGTAAGACTTAGTGATTTTTTTGGCCTTTTTGGTAAAAGGGGTAAAAATGTTGAATGAGCCTGCTTATCCTCAGTGATTTAGCAGGTGACACGTGGCATGGAAAGGTGAAGGTGTGGGAGTGCAGAAGAAATATTACAAAATTTCCTTTGGCGAAATAAGATTAAAATATGAAAGGAGGAAAACAAGCCCACGAAGAATCAGTGATAGAAACATGTCAAGGACAGAGGCGGAGGTGAGGGCCTACAAGGAAAATTGTAAATTTTTTTCCTTTTTTCCAAAAAAGTTGGAAATGTACAGAATCGATCAGCGATTCCAATGGGACTCATAGTGTGCCATGTGTCAGTGCCAAATCTCAAGGGCGGAGGGGCAGAGAAAAATATCAAAATTTTCCTGAAAACTTTAAAAGGTAAAATTACACTCCAAAGCCCATCTCCAATGGTTTTTCTCCATGTGGAGGGCTCAGATTAAAGGGAGAAAGGAAAATCAACGATAACTATGCATTTGGTCATTTGGCCACCATTTGAGCTCTAGGAAGCTTGGAGATGCCTTTTTTGCATCAATTTCCACCAAATGTTTGACAAATTCATGTCGTTTGTACCTGCAAGGACCAATGCAATTAGTTTTAAGGATTAGTTTGAAGATCTGAGATGTTTTTGAAATGAAATCTTGTTCGGGCTCGAGCAAAAATGTGAAATATTAAATCCAGAAGTTACAGAGTCAAATTTTGGAGGGATAAGCATGAAATAATGAAAGGAAGGGGGTTTGCATGCTTTGAAGATGAAAACATGCCTTTACAATGGATAATGATGTGAATTTTGTAATGATTCACCTTTTTGAGGCACCTGACAAAATTTTGAACATTTTTTTATTAGATGTCCCTTTCTACGAGTCATGATTGAATTTGTAACAAACTAAGATGCCATAGGATATTATTTTCTTGGGAAAGAAGGATCAATTGTAATAGAATGTTATATAATGCATGTTTTTTGACATGCAAAAGATCAGGAAATTGAAAATCACGATAAATTTTTGAGAGAATCTTATCTTCTGAGAAACCTTCCAAAAAACCTGGTTAATGTCTTCTGTGTTGGATCTTCATTCATGTTGAGTTGGTTACAAGTGTATAGCCATCACAGAGCTCTGAGATTGTTCCTGAAACTCTCCCCTATTGATGAATCTAACAAGATTTTGAATTAATCTATGTTATTTTGGGCAATATGATGTCTGTTATCATGTTTAAATGTCTGCAAATAGTTTTCCTTGTTCTAGTTGTAATCTTACATTTAAATCTTTAGAAAAAACATATATCTCATCCTTATTGATGGTTTAGTGGCATTTGCAATTTCATTTTCCAGAGGAGCTTTCATATGGCACTAAAAATAAGAGCTTTAAAATCACTTCACTTTCATTTGTTGATAGACATTTCTTGTAAGCCTTTGGGGGTACCTTAGGCATGATTTGATCAGAGATTTTGATGTTTAATTGAGTCATTTAACTCAATATTTTGTGTTGAGATCTCAAAGATTGTGTGAAGAGTGCAAACTTGGGCCTCCATTTGTATATCTCTTTTGGTTGAAAGGACATCCTGACTGTTTTGAAGTATTTTATCTGATAGTTGTTCAAATGTTGTAGAGGTTGTCAAATATCTGGCATAGTCAAGTTTGTCTTGTCAATATCCCACCAAAATAATTCAAAACAACTTATCCTACCCCATACTACCCATGGTTTTCCCTGTGTATCAACAAAAGAATACAATCCATTTACAAAAATGCACAAAGCAAATCAGGATTTCAAAATGTCTTCAGTGATCCTTGCCTTGCATTGAAAGTATCTCCTTAATATGGAAGTGACAACTTGTGAAAGTCAGATTTGGAGTTTTGATCATATTTTCCCAAGGCCCTTTTCATACTATTTTCACAAATTGAGGGATATCTTCATCTCCTTCACCATTTGAGGGTTACAAAATAGGTCCTCTTACCTTGGTTGAAAGGCACAACCTAAAATAGTTAGGACAAGATCAAGTCCTATTGGAGTGCTATCCATCTCTCCACAAATATGAATGACAGTTAGATCACATCCTCAGCTACAAAACGACATACATCATGATCTATTTGTATTCAAGCTTCATGCCATATCTCTGATGCTGCTTAGACTTAAAAGGAGAAAAAAATTTGGTACCAACATAGGGCATAATAACTGATGTCGATCATCTTCATCATCACAAGATCTTGATCATCATCATCATCACTAAAAAAATGCCATGTATAAATCCCCCAGATTCTAGGGATCATCATCATAAATATGATGCATAAAATCACCCATGAACACCTCATCTATAATATATACCTACTCCCTTGCACTAGTAGTCAAAGAATCCTATGAATATCCTCCAAAGTGATGGTCATCTCATTGGTCGATAAGTAGAAAGTTCTTGTAACATGATCCCACTTCTCAAATAATGCCTACAATAGTCCCATATACACATGGATATGCCTATAGTAACACATCCCTCCTAGACAAACCCCCTCCAGATGTCCCCAAGAATGTTATGATAAATGCTCATACACAATATCTAATAACTTCATGATCTGATCCCAGGTAGTCAACTGATCCCTTTCATACTATAGACACCAAAATTGGGTCACAACCCTCTAATCCCCTTCTAAATAATTAATTGACACACGCACCTAACCATGGCCCCTACCACACATTTGTATTAATTTAATTACCCTTATTTAAAGTAATCCTTATTCCACCTCAAATCTCCACCTCACCTAGCCACCTCACTTCTTGACCTCATCTTAGACCTATTCCAAGCTCATTAATTAGCCAAGACCAAGTCCCCACTCCCCTTTAACCAACTAGGACCTAATCTAACCCTAATATTAAAGGCCTATTATCTATCTAACTAATATCCCACTCCATTTAGCTCCATTCCACACTTTTGACCTGAAACCAAAATCTCAATCAGACCAAATTTGGGAGAAATTAGGATATTTTAAGCATATATGACCTTTTTTACTTAACCGATGCCAGTTATTCCTTGGTCGGAAGTAGTTATCTAACCGACATCGATCATCTTAAATAGGAATTTCAAACTCTTTGTTCAAGTTCTGAATCTAATTTTCTGGCTCTTGTGACCGCATCCTAACTCTTGAGCTTTCCAGTGATTTTCTGACATACTAGAGGCCCTTGTAGTATTCAGAAAACACATTATTCATCAACATATTGATCCAAATCTCTAGTGCACTCACAAGGAAGCACCATACCCTCCTGCTATTGCTACATTTTTTCAGGACCACCTTCTTCTGCAACTATCACCACCACCTACTTTCTACCTGCATTCTACAAGTAAGTACATTCCTCCTTTTTCATTGGTTTAATAAATTAGTTCTTTATTACTTATATGTTTCATCCCATCCTCTTGTTAGGAAATAAGAGATAAAATATGCGGAATAATCCCTTACAGAATCGCAACAGTAGAAACTAATATGCAGAAAAATATTGCAGATCTGAAATAAAATTGCAGAATAAATAACACAACACAGAGAGACAATATTTAACGTGGTTCACCCAATTTGGGCTACGTCCACCAAGAATCACTTGCTCAGATTTTATTACAAGCCTTCACTCTCTCAATACAATACCCAGATCCGTTTGGAGCTATGCTCAACAAACTCTACAGAATTCAAACCCGAATTCAAAACCATCATCTTATCACCCATGAGTCTTCTTGAAAATCCCACAACCTCATCCAAGCCTTCCCAACTCTCTGTACAATCACAGAGAGCTCCCATCAAACTTTTTTTAATATTTTCATCTAATTACCCCTACCGACACTGGTCACCCAACCGGTGTCGGTCACATACCAATAGCTGACATCGATAACCTAATCGATATTGGTCTTTGTGACTAGTAATTTTCCCAAACAAGCAAGCTTAAAACTCACCCAAAACCAACCCAAATCTCACCAAATATTTCCCAAACCTTAGTTATAGCCTTAGTCAGACCTAAAATCCTAGACCAACTTACCACCCCTTCAAATTTAATTATAACTAGCATGTAAGATTAGATTCACTTATTTTTATTTTGTATGAGATGCCCAAATCATAGTAACTACAAGAGGATCTATTTTTTAATGTTATTTCCTTGCATTAAATTGTTAAAAACAATGGATTGAGATACTCTCTAGGAAGTATCACACTTCTTGGATATAACATACGCTAGGCATTCCACTTCCATATACTTCTTAACTCTCTCTTATGGTCTTGTGTTCTATTTCAGTTTGTTCCTCCTAGCCAAATGGAATATCTTCACAATCAGCTTGGTCAACATTCAACGCACGCACACCTTCTTCAATTATCATAGGTATTCCTCCTCCTTTCCTTTACCTCTTATCTGTTTTATCTCTATTTTTATGGTGAAGCATTTTGGCATGCTCTGTGGGACCCCATCTTTTGGGTTCTTTACATTGTTCATATAGGGTGCATTTGTGTGTTTGTTTCTTTTTTGAAAATTTCACACTAAATCTCTCCCTGGAAATATTCTTTCCTTTCAATTTTTCTTAAAGAAATTTTTCATTTGGTGCTTAAAAAGAACACTTCTTCTTTTCTTCTGTATTATATTTAGTGAAAGAGCATTCCCCTTCATGTTATCCTTTTGCTACATCGAATATCATTTTATATTAGGGTTTAAAATTTGTACATTTCATCCTTTGAGTGTTGCATTAGATCACATAGATTTAATTAAAAATCACATGGTGGAGTTCATGACCACTTGGTGATTGGATTGGATTAAGCATAGTTCACATCTATGCACACACTCCCAGGAAAAAGCCACGTAAACAATTTACAAATTTCTTAAACATTTCCTTTCCAAGAAGAATCTACCAAGGATTTAACAACCCATTGACAATGGGCACCGCTCGGTGTTCTGGATAGTTTGTCATATCATTACATGGACCACACGTACTGAAAGGTATATCAGGAAGCTTTATCCAAAACTAACCTAAAACCAGCCATAGTTTTCTTATAGGGCACCTTCCTTATCCACAAAATCTATTCTATTCATAGTCAGTTTAAAAAGGCATAAGCCACTAAACATTAAAATATGATACCTAGGATATGCATGTTTTGCTAGTTTTTTCTTGATTTTTGAGTTGTGAGAACGATTCATCATTTTTCTTCTCTTTCAAAATCCACCCTCATAACCGGTGTATTATGGTTTTTCTAAGTGTGATAGGACATCTTTTAGCCATACATAGATTCTGGGTTGGGTTTTATTTTGACTTAATTCACTCTAAATTAAAAAATTTCTTCATCTTCTCAAAAATCTCAGTAACCAACATTAGTCCAACGACCGCCACCGGTTCATTCATCACACTGACACTGGCTACTCAACTGGCATTGGTTTCTCTATGTTAATGATTATCCTATCAAAAACAATATTCTTCTTACATATTAACTTTATGTAACATTCTGTGTTTCACATTTTACAGTATACCAATTTCTAAGTCTTTATAACCATTAACAAAGCCCATTTTCACCTGTTTTACAATTTTTTTCTCTATATTTCCAAATTTCTTGGTTATCCTTAGTAAGTGGCATCATTCAAGTGACCAAAATCAATTTTCTTTAATAATTGGCACTGGTTACCCGACCGGTATCGGTCTCTGTGTTTTGATTTTTATCAAAAATAGTAACCTTTTTTATATCCTTTAGATTCTTCTGTCTTCTGTTTCTATGTTTCTGTAGCATTTTTAGAGCTCAAACCACCAATTTTTCCGTCATTCACATGGTTTTGACTTGTTAGCAAGCTAATTCACAAGTTCTGCATGCTAGCTATCAGCTTCTACCTCCCAACCCTTCACCTCTTATTTCTTCACCCATGGACCCCACATCTTCTACCGCTATACCCGTAGGTGACAAAGAGTTCATGAAATTACCTCATCATAATACCATATCCTTGCAATATTACCTCGCCCATTCTTCCACCCATGACTCGTTAGGTCAGCCCATGTTTGTAATTCCTACCTCCATTTCTCCTGCTCTTGTACCCACTTCCGTATCATCCAACACTAGTGTAACGTTACCCACTCCTACCTCACAACCCATTATTTCTCAGATCATCCCTGCATCTTTGATATCTGTCATACCTATGGCATCTATCACACCTTTGGCATTTGTCGCCCCTTCGATTTCCACCTCACCAACATCTACAACTCTTAGTGTAGGGATATCCACATCATCAACACATCATGTACCCATTACTTCTCAGCCACCAGTCGCTTTGACATATCATACCCCTTTCCAGAACCCGGTCCTTTCTATACCCCAATCTTTTCCACCTATTCCTATGAGGATCTTCACACAAGTTCCTCCCACCCATACCCTACCTCAACAACCACCCGTCGCCTCTACTTATTATTATGGGTAAATGCCTTTGAAATCTATTCCCTCTTACATGCCCCCATTGCAGTTTAATTATTCGACACCACCATAGACTGGTGTGCCATCTACAAATTATCTACCTCCTATACCATGGGGGCATTGTTCAATCAAATCCTTTAATGGATCTTATAAATATGGCGAGGGATAATGTACAAAATCTTGAAGAATTTATTGCCTGATTTCACAATACCTTGACTTACAATGAAATATGTAATGAGCCTATTTATCCATCTATACCCATTCATCTTTATCCCAAATATCAGGAGATGCCTAAGTTCAACAGATTTAATAGAAAGGAATATCTATAACAACATTAGCGATCGTTCAAACACATATATTATTTGATCACTAACGATGATGCATCACTCCTTAGGACTTTTCCCATGTCCTTGACAGGACCTACTCTAGATTGGTATAGTGCTCTACCTAAGCACTCAATCTTCTACTTTAATTAGTTAGCCTAGACCTTTCTTGACCACTTCTCCATCAATATCTCCATGAATTATTTATACTATACTCATCACTACGATGAAGAGTCTATCATTGATTTCGTTGCATGCTGGAGGGGTCTCATTAATTAGCTTACCTTTCAACTTCCAAAAACTGAGCTGATAGATTTGTTTACGAGGGCTTGTGCCAAGAATGTTTCCCCAACTATTTAGGTACAAACATTTTGAATGTTTGACGAGGTGTTCAACTTGGTAAAAAAGATAGAGAGCTATGCCCTTGAAGAGGAAAATATTAAGTTACGCAACAAGAACACTTCATTTAGGTCAAATGACTCCTTTTCTTCTTCTAAACCACAAAATAATCATTCCAAAAATCATTCTAAAGAAAAAGGATCTACCAACATGGTGGTCTAGAAACCTAGCTCCTCTCATCCATCAAACCAACTGAAACCTCCTCCTAATTTTTCCCCTGTTCAGAATTTCTAGTACAAGTATGAATAAAAATGTTATACCCCTATAAGAGAGCCTTAATCCTCCATGTTGGAAAAACTGTTAAAAGTGGGAGCCATCACTCTTCCACCTGTTAAACCACATACTAGTTTTAACCCTTCCCATCCTGTATCCGTATGGTATAAGGATAATGACTACTATAACTATCACCGTGTTAGGGGGAAAAGTGATAACAATTGTAAAACATTCAAGAAAATTTTCTAGGAAATGTTAGATAATGGAGTTCTCATCCAAGAAAACCCTAACACACCTACAAATAAAAACCTTTATGTCTTTAAGAAACCTTTTCCAAACCATACCCCTTCATCAAACCAGGATGATGAGACATCCAACAATGAAACTAATGTTCCCGAGGTTCATGCTATATTTGACACAGTCCCTATCCCTTCTTCTCAATTTCCTTCCATCCCATCTATTCAAGAAATTTTTGTGCGAGCTCCTCTACCCATGGAGGATCCTATTTCACCTACTCCTCTGCCCATGGAGGATCCTACCTCGCGCACTCCTTCATCTACATAGACGCTTATCCCACTTATTCTATCACCTATCGAGGAGCCCATATTACCCATGTTTCTACCCAGAGAAGAGTTTATCTTATCCTCTTCTCTACCAAAGGAAGAGTCTACACCACCTACTTAGCCCCCTCCATGACCCATAGAGGAGTCACTTTTATATCCTCTTCCTGTAAGTGATGCTTCTCTTAGGATCTTCCAAGATCTTGTTAACTTTCTTACATAACTTCTATATATAGAGTCAGAAGCCAAAAACATCCTTGTCTCACAGACCTCAAAATTCTTTACAAGGATTACCATAAGGTCATTGTCATCTTCATCTACCTCTACACTCTTATTTTGTTTGGCTGATCATTTCGAGTATGTTGATTAATCCACTCTCTAGGGGAACCTTAGACTCCTAGTTTTAGCTCAAATGCAGATGTTGTCTCTGGATACTTCGATGATCTATCCTAAAATATTCAAGGAAACTATTCCTATCAAACCTGAACTGGTTATATCAGCCTCACCTTCATCCCAACCTTCATCTACACCTAAACCTATTGCTACATTTGGGGTATTTCCAATGTCTAGTCTAGTCCATCCCCCTGTGAAGATAGATTTGACCACCTCTTCACAAACCTCTACCAAGTCTATTCCCACACCTAAGAGGAAGAACCAACCTCTTAAGCCTCGTACCTCAGTTTCTCCTATGCCCTCTTATTTACCTTCACCTCTTCCATCAATATTAGGCCCACATCTTTTGACCTTGGTCAAATACCCTCTCCCCTAAGGAGAATAAAAGTGAAAAAACCCACACCCTCATCTCGATCTATTATTTTACCCACATATTATTCATCACCCACACCTCTACCTTCTCATTTATTACCACCCTCGGCGTTACCTACAACCATGCCATTACCCACACCTCTATTGTCACCTTGGTTTAATCACACACCTACACCTTATGAATTCCCTTATTCTTCTCACCCTACCCTTGCACCTTTACCCAAAAAGGTGTAACCAAAATGAAAAACCACCCTACCTACCAAAAATGTAGTTAAGCCAACCTAACCCCCAACTCCACCAACACTGACTTCATCCAAACCAACACTGACTTCTCATTGCGATCCATTGGTAGGATCCTATTCTAACATCCTTGCTTTGTTGTTAGAAACCTCTACTATCGAATTTCCACCCATTAATCCTTATGATCCACTCAAGCCCAAACCAACAGGGTTTGATGATACTAAAATCTATGCATATCATCACTCCCCAGGACATGATGTGAAAGGGTGTAAGTTCCTCAAAAACATTCTCATTCAACTCTACACTTCATATGGTCTCTTCGAAGAGGATGAACTATTGAATGAGACTTCCATTCCTCCTTTTATTTCCCCCACACAACCTCGTTCTATATCTATTCAGCGTCCTTCATCTCCACCGCCATAAACCTCTTTATCTCCTTCAATCTTTGAAATAACCATATTCCGAGTAGCCACTCAATCACATAAAGATAAAGGAAAAGAGAATACTTATAACCCATCTAGTACACCTCTACCCACCCTTCCATTTTCACTTGCCCACAAGGTAACCATCCATAGGCTGACATATCCTATTTCTAAAGGAGTCGCACATCTTACAATGATCAAACAACTTCATCAATATCCTTTAAATATGTCTTTGTACGACTTGATTCAAACCTTTGAGTCTCATCATTAGTCCCTCATTGAGGTCCTACAATCTATCAAGGTTCCACTAAATGATCCAACAACTATGGCCACCATCTTTACCCCACAATATGTGGCTTCCCTAACTACTCCACCTCAAAATTATGCACCCATTTCCTCTCCTCAGGTTTCTATTGTTAATTTGGTGATTCAAAGATTTCCCCTCTATAATCAGATGATCATGATACCACTCTCTTCATCAACACCTACATCAATGAAACCCGCATTTGACGCATTATGATTGATGGAGGTACTAGCATCAATATTGTTTCATCCCATGCATATGAATAATTACGCATACCCACCCATTGCATGCATAAAAACCATGTTATGTTATATTTTTTCAATGATGCCTTGAATTTTACCCTGGGCACCGTCATCCTCCACATTCATGTGGGTCCCTGCACTAGTCCCAAAATATTCTATGTTATGTAGGGGGAATTTCAATATAAGTTACTACTTAGCCGACCATGGATTTGTGCTATGGGGTGTGTCACTTCATCCCTTCATCGTTACATAAAATTTGAGTATGAAGGACACCCCTACACCATTAAGGCAGATCCTTCACCTTTCAAAAATTGTAACATGCTCTATCACCTAAATGTTGTCCTTGTTCCAGTCAAGGTATCTACCACTTCTACCACTACATCTTCCACTACCTCATCTACTAATTTTTCCACTACATGTTCCAGAGTCAACCCATCCATCCCTTTTACAGTCATAGCTTCCATAGCTAGCCCATCTACCAACACACCTATTTCACTATCAACTGATACCCACTTTCTCAAGCTTCAAGTAGTTCATCCATTCTCACTACTCAAGTCTCAACCTATATTCCCTTGGTAGGTGTTTTTCAATGCCTTTCCTTGGGGGAATACTACTCATATAATGTAATCACTTTCCTTACTCCTCAAGAATATGGAAAAATTCACCAAAACCCACATTACAACCGTCATGTAGGAGAGGTTTTTCCATACGGTCCTCCCCACCTTCATACCAATCTAAAATATGGGGGGCTAGAAACTTCTCCTTATTCTATGGAGCCACTAACCCAAACCTGACCTTTCTCATCCAACTTCCAATACTTCACCAACCACTGCTTCAGCCACACTTTTCTTCATTAATGTGCCTATAAGGGATTTAGATTTGGTCTTTATGAGTAGGTTCATCACAGAGTCATACCTTGCACCACCTGAAAACACAAGGACCACTATGGATTTGATTTTTCTTCATAGCCTCCTATTAAGAAGGCTTATGTTACACTCGTCGAGAATGAAAAGTGTTCTTAACCTTCCCCACCTTCCTCTCCTATTGTGCCACCTTCACCCATGGTGTCCATGGATCCAGAATCCATCCCTCTTATTTTTTTTCATAAACATCGTTTCCTTGGGACCTCTGACCTATTAGTGTGATGGTGAGGTGCCCTCTTCCCTTTCTCTTCTTTATCCTGACAAGTTAGATGATGACACACCTTCTATTGATTTCATTCAATGCCAAGATGTTGATTCTATTCTCACCTATTTAGGTGCAGAAGATTCTTATATTCACCAATCATTACCTTAAAAGACACAAAACATGTTGAATGAATCGACCATAGAGATACACATTCACACTTAGAATGATCCTCACATTCTAAAGATAGGCCAATATTTAGATTCTGTTGTATAGAAATCTTTCACCTCTTTCCTCTGAGATCATAACAATGCTTTTGTTTGGTCTTACATTGATATGCCGAGTATATATCATGGTGCACAATATCGTGTCTATCCCCACCGATAAAAATGTGAAACAAAGCTGAAAAAAATGCATCCACACATTTCCCTTATTTTGAAAGAAGAAACCCAGTGCCTTCTTTTTGTTTCCTTAATTCTACCCATTGAATATCCACAATTTATTTATAACATCGTTCCTGTCACCAAGGTGACAAGGGACTCCACATCTACATAGATTTTCATGACATTAACCTTGCCTACTCTAAATATGAATTTCCTTTGTCTAGTATCGCCTAACTTTTGATCTTATGGCTGGCCATGAGATGCTATCTCTTATGGACGGGTTCTTGGGTTATAATAAAATATTTATCACATAGGAAGATCAACTAAAAACTACCTTCATCACCCCTTGGGGTACCTTTTTTTATTGCATCATGCCCTTTGGCTTGAAAATTTTTGGAGCCACTTATCAATGCGCTATGACTTATATCTTCCATAACATAATGCGTGACATATTGGAATACTATGCCGATGACCTTCTCGGTAAGGCCAAAATTCATGACGAACACCTCTTGGTTCTCAAAATTTTCTTTGACCATCTCATATAATATTGCATCTACCTTCAACCAAAGAAGCATGTTTTCACTATTATCTTTGGGAAACTCCTTGGTTTCATCATTTCTTTGTGGGGAATCAAATTCAATCCTACCAAAATCAAGGCTATTCTCATGATTCCACCACATACTAATCTTCAAAAACTGCATAGTTTGCAAGGAAAATTATAATACATTAGATGCTTTATTTACCAACTTTCTGATAGATTTCACCCTTTTCACCATCTTCTTAAAAAGGATATCTCCTTCAATTGTAATGATGAGTGCCGCAAATCATTTGAAGCATTTAAGAAATACATTCATCAGTCATCTTTTCTCATCCCACCTAAAGATGACAAAACATTTTACCTCTACATTTCAGCCATTGGTCATTCCTTTCGTGTCATGCTCGATCACTTTGACAATAAACATAGGGAGAAAGTGGTTTATTACATAATCCGTACTCTTTTAGACTAAAAGACTAGATATACTCACACTGAAAGCTCTACCTAGCCTTAGTATTTGTGGTGACTAAAATTTGTCATCACCAACACTGACCCTATGTATTACATGTATGCTAAACCTTACTAGCATTAACACACCTCGTGTTGTCTCATGCTACTTGTATACCTAGACCTGAAATTCATTCATCTATAGTATGTCAAGGGACAAAACCATTGCAGATCAGCTTGCCGACGCTCCTCTTCCTAGACATCAATCCTCTAAATTTGATTTTCCTAATGAATATATCACTACCATTTCCCTTGATGACACCATTTATCAGGTGACCTTATTTTTCAATGGTTCTAAATGTCAACGAGGGGGTGATGCATGGGTCATCCTCATTCCTCTTTACAACGGGCCTATACCTTTATCCTTCAAACTTGATTTTGACTGCACCAACAACATTGCTGAGTATGAAGCACTTATCCTAGGTCTGATAACTGCCATAGCCATAGATGTTAAAAGCATTAATATCTTTGGTGACTCTCAACTAGTTGTGAACCAAGTCAATGTTTTGTACAAATGTCATAACGAGGTCCTTCAAAACTATAAACATTATGTTGACATACTTTTAATCATGTTTGACACCTACCTCATTCAAACCACTCCACGATCCACTAAAAAATTTGTGGATACCATGGATTTCCTTACCTCACAAATACCTGATTCACCTTTAGCCTCTAAAATATTATCTTATTCATGGCATAAATTTTTTGGGATGAATCAAACCTGACCCATGTGATGTTTGGTATAAGAAATTTTATAATTACCTCTCCCTTTAAACTATGCCTCTAGATCTCACTCACAATGGATGATAAGCCTTCATCAAAAACATCTCTCGCTACGTCATCATGAGGGGTATTCTCTACAAACGTGGTTTTGATGGTATCCTCCTATGATGCCTCACTAGTTCTAAAATATCATTCACCATAAAAGAAATACATGATGGGATTTGTGGTGGAAATTTCAATAGCCTCTCCATTGCTAAATGTGTCCTTCACCTCAGCTATTAATGGCCAACCCTTAACCAATACTATTGTGAATATTTCAAGCATTGTGTAAAGTGTCAGCAGCATGCTAACCTTCATCACACCCCAAGTCATGCCTTACAATTCACTAGAGAATTTTTACCTTTCTCTCAATGGGGTTTGGATCTTGTCGGAGAGATTAACCCTCATTCTTCTCAATGTCATCAATGGATCATCATAACGAATGAATACTACAGTAAATGGGTAGAATCCATCCCTCTCATTTCTATGGAAGCTAAGAAAATATGAGAATTTATCAATCATCACATAATTTGTCATTTTGGTGTTCCTCATCACCTCATAACTGATAATGGAAAAAAATAAAAATAAAAAACCTTACTCAAATTGTGTGACAAATTTGACATTCAACTAAGTTTTTATTTTCTTTATTATCCTCAAACAAATGGTCAAGACAAATCAACTAACAAAACCCTCAACAAAATTCTTATAAAAGTGGTTGATGATATTGGTAAGGATTGACACACGCATATTCCTTTTGCCTTATGGTCATATCACACTAGCATTCACACCTCTACCACTACCACACATTTCTCTATGGTCTACGGTACAAAGGTTGTCACTCTTATCAAAATTAAAATTCCATCTCTTCATATATAAATTAAGGATATGCTCTCTGATGATGATTTTTTCCAAGAATGTTTGGCACAACTTGAGTTACTAGATGAACTCCATCTAAATGCTCTAGACCACCTTCAAATCAACCTAAAATGCACCAAATGTGCTTACGAAAAATATTTTCATGAACGAACCTTAGAGCTTGGTGATCTTGTCCTCAAGGAAAACCAACATGTAACCAAAGCTCAGAATAACAAAAGAGGAAAGTTTTTTCCCAATTGGATTGAACCCTACATTATGACCCATACCTATGGATCAAGTGCTTATATTTTATCTTCTCTTGAGGGTAAACCCAAACCTATAACCCTTAATGCCCTGCATCTTTGACTATTCTACTGTTGAATAAAGAAGTACATCAATTTATGTCACTTATATTCTTGTCCCTTGAGCAAATATTTCCTTCCACCTACTTCTTTCAAGGACCAATGACTAAACTAGAATTGTGTGATTATGCATCACCATTCAGCCTTGTCTTCAATATGAGTACCAAATATCTACTCATGGGATGATTCTCATGGATACTTTTCATCCTTTTCAAGATGGAATCCCATGGTTGGTCATCACTTAAAACCCCTCTTTCATAGCTAACCTTTTTCATGTTATGGTTTTCCCTCACAAAAGAGGCCTATACTCCTTTATAGTTTTATCCATGACTTCAAGTAAAAAAATTATACAAGAAAAAAATATATGGGATACCAAAATTCTACTCCTTGAGTCAAACTTCTTGAAAATAGATGAATCCCTTAAAAGGACATATATGTCTCTCTCTTGCTACTATAAGTAGACTACTCCCTTGAAGGAAAATTATAAAAATCCAGCCACTTAAATTGTAATTAGTCTATCCAAAAATAAGATTAATTTGTATCTCTCAAATAAAATAATCCTAAATCTTCCCGCATTGATCAACTTCATGAAGACCTCAAGGAGAACCAACTTATCCTGACATAGAACTCCCACATCGATCATTCTATGATAGAAAAATGTTCGGCACTATTATCCTGTAAAATTGACAAGAGCAATTTTGCAGATAACCATACCAAAATTTCACTTTGGTCCCCTAAGGAGGTCTATTAACGTTCAAAATGGCCTAAAATTTCCCTTTCGGAAATCAATTTTTAAGAACTTAGCCATTTTCACATTTTTGAACTGGGCATAATAAATGATGTGTCGACACCATAAAATGTGCACCCATTAGAAAATCCTTTGGCGCCCTATATGACATGTTAGCATCGATGAAGTTGCACCAATTTAGCACAGGAAATGACTTGTCAACATCATAAAACATGTGCCCAAAATATGTGCTAAGGCGCGAGAAATGGTATGTCAACACATAAAAATGTGTGCTGAGTAAATTCCCTTAGGCGCTGAAAAATTCATGTCGACATCATGAGATATGTGCTTAAGGTGCTAAAAAATTTGTATCAACGCTAATACATTTGCACCAAGGGACATCACAACCTATGTCGACACTCTGAAAAGCACGCCAAAGAAAGTTGGAGATAATTAATGCCAGGTTTTCTATAAATAGGTGCTTAACACATGTCATTTTCATGAATTGAAAATTGTGAAAAGTATTCCTCTGCGCCTGTCAGCTATCCCTATGAGGCCCGCATGTTGTTTTTCAAGTTTGTGGACCCAAATGTTGTCCTTCGTCCTTTATAAAACTGGGTAAGTGGATTTTATCACTCTTGTTATTGTTTGTGGTTTTGTTTCTTGGTTATTGTTAGGTTTTAGGGTTGTTATAAATCTAAGAGGTTAAATCTAAAATGAATAAACCTAACAATCTATAAACCATATGAAAACCCTTTTTGCCTCCTTCCAGATCTACAAATATGAGAAGGCTCTGCCTTATAAGAAGTCCCTCTCCTCCCTGTCATTTTGTAAAACCAAAAAGAGAGAGAAATCTAAGAAGTTGTGAAAAAGGTACAAAAATCATTTATCCTTTGGCACACTATTTTTACATGTTGCACTCCCCATAGTGGCGCCTTGGTGCACTACCCCCGCATGCAACATATCCATAACCTGTGCCAAGTATAAACACTTAACAAATTTCCTAAAGGCACAGGTGCATCTTGACCAACATCAATATTGAATGTTGTGTCTTCCAAATCCGAGCCAAGTAGTTTTCCTTTAGTGCATTTAGATCATTTGCAACATCTTCAAAAATTGCACCTTGGGATCACTTAAAAGTCATGCAACACCATCCTTTAAAGTGCATGTGCATGATCCTTGATATCAACATGCCATGTTATGTGTTGCAAAATAGTGCTCCGTACCTTTCTCCTTGGCGCTAAAACCTTTTGTGCAACACTCTCCAAAAGTACACCCTTTATAACCCTTTGGTGCAGCTTTTCTCCTATCAACACAGGTGCACCTTTTTGCATGTTGACATCCCAAAAAGTGTGCTGAGACTTTTTTAAGCCTCCGCAACATGCTATGAACTTGCGCTTTGTGCCCTAAGCCTTATAATTGCTCATTCTTCTTTCTGAAAGATTTTACTATAAATAACATGATGGTTGATATGGATATTCTGTGTTAGACCTCCTTGATTCTTCTCAAAAAACAACAACAACCATATTTGAGCTTACACATGTCTTCATCAAGCAAAAGGCCAACCAAATCTAAAGGTAAAGCTAAGTTGATAGAACAAGAGATGAAGTATAAATATCAGAAAGCCAAGATACCTGACTCATATGTAGAGAGTGATCTCGATATCAGAGACTCCAAGCTTGGGCACATTGATATGGAAGAATTTTGGGTGAGAACCAACTAGGCCACTAGTGGCCCCTGGATGAACAAAATGGTGGGTAGTGGATTGCACTTTGCAACTGCGCTGCTAGTAAGTGTTGTTAATAACCAGTTCATCATGTTGGTGGCTCGATGCTATAACAAGGACAAAAGATGTGTCGAGGATAAAGAAGGAAAGACGGTCCTCGACCTAACTACTCATCACTTTGAAATAACTCTGGGCATTCCTCATCACAGGAAATATGTCACCGTAAGCCTAGAAGACTACAAAAAAGCATGGGATGACAATGAGGAAAAATGTATACAAATGATGAACAAACTATATCTACAAAAAAAATCTGGTGATCAGATGGCCTTAGACCATCCACTGAAGTGACTTCAATGGGGAACTGAGTGATATAATCACCTTCCTTAGCAAAGTGTTTGGGCTTCTTGATGCCCATCATTTCCATAAATGGATGCTGAGGTACTTAGAGACCATGAGCAAGAATGTGCCTGAGCAACATTTTGGCTGGGGGGAAATCATCAGTGACACCGTCTCCCAGTAGCTTCAACAGGTCATCACAACTGGGAAGTTCTATATGAATTCATACGTTGTATATGTTGCAACTTCAGCGAGAGATTTCATGGGACTAGCTCGGAGTGGGGTATGGCCCCAGGTCAAAATATATGAATACTACCCAGAGCTAAGGATCGAGAACAACATCCCTCAGTTCTCAAAAATCAATGACGCCTTCTTCTATGAGGTGATCTACATATTGAGGCCAAATATGAGACATGGTTGAACCAGCCTGAGTGTGGTCATTATCACAAAGAAGTGGGGAGCATTGTTCACTCAGTTTCCCACATTCACATATCTCTGGGAGTTGACTTTCGAAGGTGAATCAGCCAAGATACCAAGGTATGCGGGTCCCAAACTAATTCTCTTGGAGTTATCAAGGCAACTAATCACATACCATGAGAGATGCATGAAGAGAAAGAAGGGAGGAACTCCATTCCTCCTTACAGCAAGCCGATACACCTACACCACACTGACCAAAGCATGGGAAATGTTTGTCGAGCTTGAATTGCTGAATCTAAAGCACAACTTCCCAGCCAAGCCTACCTTTGATTTCTGGGGTTACCTCCCAAAGGCAAAAATTGATCCTATCCATGTCCCTGAGATTGAGGACATCTACATTGACCTGACACACGAAATAGATCTCAGGCTTAAGGATCACTCCAGGATGGCTCTGGAAGAGATCAAACACTATGGCGTGGCCATCATTCCAAAAGGATTCCAAGAACTAGATCAAGAAATTGATCAAGTTTACCTTGACAAAAATGGGGACGATTGGTCATTCACAGAGATTGACAGAGCTAAGGCACCAAAGACCATTCAGGAAAGGGTTAAGCACACGTTACAGTGCAATGAACATTGGTGCAAATAGAATGGTCTCACCTACATCGGGGTAGATTTCACTACCTCTCCTTTAGGAAGAGCATCTCCAAGGCCGACCCAAGTGCTGAAAGGAAAAGGAAAAGATAAGGAGGGAGAATCCAGCAAAGAAAAAGCTCCTCAGAGCCCTCCTACTACTTCTAAGAAGCAAGTAGTTGACTTGGTTTCCCCAGGTAAAGAAGAAGAGACCACCGAAGTCTGAATGGATACATCCACTCAGGATGTGGTCAGAGCTACAACCACTGAGGTACCCACCATTCCTTCTTCCACTCCTCCTTTCCCTATCATTAAAGCATCTACCACAATGGATGTTTCTTCTTCTCTCCCTTCCTCCCTTCCATCTCTCACTTCTTCCATCCTCTCCTCTCTTGCGGATCTATTGCCTAGTGTTCCCTCTATACCATTAAATATCCCTTCCGCCTCCATCATATTTTATTCTTCGGTAGTAACTCCAGGCCCCACAAGTAGCAGTGTGTTGGACTCCTTGTCAATACCACCAACAAGTGTCTCAACGTTCTTCCATGCGGCCTCTTCAGTTGCTTCCCCTTTAACTCTTGTTTCTTCTTCCTTTCCCTCCACTCCTTCCCCCATAAGTCCAACTTGGATCTCTGAACATCTAGCTAAACATAAGAGAAAGGTCCCCATAGTACCCATGGACTTCTCTGTCATTCCAAAGAAGGGACCCAAGAAGCAAAAAGCTATAACTCACTTTTCAAAGAGCACTTTGGGAGAGAGGGTCATAGAGATTGCATATCCTGATCCCACCAAAAAGAAGAAAGATATGTCTCCTACAAACTTTACAGTGACCCAAGTCATGTGGGAACCTCATCTGAGAGCCTGCAAGGAGAGGCCTTGTCAGCTATAGACTCCCTCTGTAAGAAGCTTCAAGAATTAAAGGAGGAGACTAGAATACTCAAGGAGAAAAAAAAGCATCTCCTCCAAGCTTTATAGAGAATGGGCAATGCTCCTCCTATGACTGCCACTGAGCCTACTGAAGTTCTCAGTCAGGACAAGATAAATGAATATGCTTAGATTGGCGAACAAGGAGCTGCAGTATTCTCTTGGATAGTGCGAATCGTCAAAGATAGTGAGGAAATAATCAAGAAATTCACAAGAATCTACTATAGTATAGATCAGGAAAATAATGAGCTACAAGCAGTAGATGGATCTCTCTCCGAGGAGGTGGATAATGCCAGATTGCAACACAAAATATTTTAGGCAATGGTCAACTACTCAAGTGATGATCTATTAAAGGTCGGTGTCATTGATCACATGTGGGCACACCACAAATTTCTCATTGCACTGGATTACCGGGTTAATCAAATGGAGTATATCCTGGAAAGGATAGATAAAATAAAGGAGGAAGCCCTGAATGTAAAACACAACATGGAGTAGATTGTTACAAAGATGGCTCTAGAGATGCTTAGTGAATCATTCACCTTGAGGGAGGTAGACAATACAATCAAGCTCTTAAAGGAGGTTTGGCACCATAGGTCACTTTTGACCGAGAATCAATCAATAACCTTATGGACTGCCACAATTTCATGGGATACTTAGTTGAGGCATGCGAAGTGTACACCAAGCTACTTGATAAACTCAAGACTGAAAAAGAAACTTGTGAAGTCATCGGAGACTACTTCAAGGGTCCTGATCATAATCAACTTTAGACCATGATTAGCAAGTTTATGGAGTACCGAGCTCAGTGTCACATCGCCTCTCTCGATCGAAAGCAAGACACTCCGTTCAAGCAAAGAGATGATGGCGAGTAGTTTCTCATCTAGTGTATGCTTCGATATTTTTGTAAAAAATATTTAAAAAGTATGTTGGCATTTACGACGACATCATCCATGTTGCACCATGGGATGTTGCCATCCACGAACTTGCCCAAAGTCAACTTTTGACTTTTTAGATATTTTGTAAATAATGGTTGGTTTCTTTTTGTCTTCTTTCTCCTTCTTCTTCTATAAATACTGGAATACTTTTTGTATTTTAGGTAGACATTTTTTGTATGAAAAAGGAAGCAAAGAGAGAAATACTTTGTGCCTTCTTATAACAGAAGAGATATTAATATATATGTTAAGACTTTGTGCTCAATATATGTGTTATTTGCATCACATATTTCTTAAGTTAGATCTATGTTTCTATTTTGTTGGATTCATTCTTATTATTGTCATATTTTCATCAGTATTTCTTTGTTTATGCAAGTAAGTTTGGCTCTATTTACTACCAGCCCAAAGCATAAACCCTCTGACCTTTTTGTTTTGGAATTCATTTCTTTTCTCACTTTAGATCTACCTTCCTCTATTCCTTCCCTCTTACATTTCTATTCGCAGTTGGAACTACCTCTACTGGGATGAGATCCCAAACCCTTGAAGTTAGAATAGTGTAGATTTACACAGATTCCTGCTTGATAGAATAGCAATAAACCAGTTTCACTTTGCTATCTCAAAGAGGGGCTATGCCCTACACATTGTTGGCCTGTTTCCCCACGACCTGTCTAATCGACAAATTTTCAAACCAATAGTTTTGGGACTCTACGGGGATCAAACTAAGGAAATAAATTAAAAAACTATAAAAATCACTACCAGTTTGCAAATTTTAACCCTTGTAAAAATTAAAATTTTTACAGAAGTGATCAAAACGGAAAATTTCCTTAGAAACTCCCCGATCTTGGACCTCGGATAGGAGCTTTTAGTTCATGAGTTTCTACCAAAAACTTCTATATTCCATAATCTGAGATTCGATATTTTCAAAACCTTACAAAAAGTCATTTCAAAGATCCAAAAATCAGCTTTTCTAAAGTAACCCACCTTTTATCCTTGTTGGCACAAGAGATGTGGAGAAGCGATCAATATGATTCTACCTCAAAGCACAATTTAATATTCACTCCAACCCGTCACACACTTAGGTCAGTGGATTGATCAGACAAGAAGTGCCTTGCCTCCCAAAGGAGCGGATTTTCACAAGGTGCCTGACATAATTTGCATTTCCTTTACTAAGTGAACCAGGACTCCCGCTCGTGTTCGTTTCCCTATGTTTTAAATGGTGATAAATCTACCTGTACCATGGGGAAATGCCCTAGGTCCTCTAGCACTGCCGCATCCGGTCAACCCCTCCCTCACAGAAATAGCAAGAATTTCTCGAAGTTTGATGGGAGTAGGAATCAAAGTACAAACATGCATATAGCTACGTTTATTCTGTTTATGCATTTTCTAGATGTAACTCATGAAGATGTATTATAGGCTCTCCTCGGTCCTTCTAGGGCCGCCTGCAATCAAATGGTTCTAAGCTTTGTCAACAGGATCCATCACGATTTGGGCCACATTTGAACTGCATTTTGAATACAGGTATAAAGCTTCAGAAAGACGGCGTTCAAATTTTTTGTCACAAATCACTCCCATGAAGTAGAGACCAATGAACCATGCGTGATTTTTTAAACTGAATTTAATTCACTAATCATCATTGCCACCTCCATGTTTTCCAACTTAGAGATCCAAAGTGTTTCTTTGTGACTGCATGAGTTTTGGAATAAGTTTCTTATACTGTACAAAGAACAAATCACAAGACTTGGTTCTTGCTCAAGCTGCGGCCATTTAGATAGAAGATAACCTACTTATATTTGGCAAGTTAAGATGAGAGCCATCAAAATCAAAGGCTTTAAACTCTTCTCAGGCCACCTCATCTGATCCAGCATTCCAGAAGATGGCAAATGACTTACTCTCATTAAAGAAATAATTTTCTCAAGCATCGTCTACTGCTCCGTACCGGGATATCCCACGGAGGAAATTTGCTCCCAATAATGCCCCCAAAAGCCATGTTTGCCTGCTACTTCTCAAAGATTGGAAATTGAAGCCCCTCTAGTTAATGCCTTGGTTGAAATCGAAGAAGATGATAAAAATTATGAAGAACCTTTGTCGTAAGATGAAGATGATCAAAATGTCAGTAAACTGAATGGCGAATCTACTATCAGGTATATGGAATTTTAAGATAAGGAATTTGATGAAGAGAAAGGTACCCAAGGGTATGTGAGTGGACAATCATACAAAGTTTTCACTTTCTCGCAAGGAAAAGAAGTAAATATTGCTGCCGAAAAACAAAAGGAAAAGGCCGTGGTAGCTTCACCACTAATGATTGCTATAAGAGGTAATCCCCTTCCTACTCAACCTCCTGTTAAACCTGTTGTAAAGAAACATTTTCCTCCCATTTCTCCTCCAATTCAGCCTTCCTCCAATTCCACAAAGACCAGTAATCCTCCTCCACAAATGTGAAATAAAGGACTCATTCCTTCATTAGCACAACCCTTGGTTGCATTTGATATAATTCATCATGCTAAAAAGACCAAGATCCATATGTCTAAGGTTGAGTACCTTAAGTCCAACCCAGAGTAGCTTGTAAGACTAACAAAGTATATCCAATACCAGGCCACGCCCTTCCTCCCCATTCCCCAAAAGGAATTCTTCCCACCCCACCTATGTCGCATGTAAACGTTGCCTCACTTTTACGTCAGGGAAAATTAACCTTATTACTATCTCTCCTAATCAAGGTCATAACCTCGTAACTGTATAATCGATTATGGAGCTTCTGATAAATGTAATGCCATAAGGTCACCCATGCTTTGGGCCTCAATGATTACTACACTTTTGGTCGATGCTACTCTCCATGGAAACCAAGCAAGTAAAAATTGATATGGTCAGATCAAAGATGCCGCAGTTTACATTTGCAGCAACATTTTCTGCGAAAAGGGAAAAATGGACTATTCTCGCAGCTAAATTCGCAGCAGCCTATGGAATATTACTAGGGAGGAGCTTCTGTAAAGAATTGGTGGGGAAATTCTATGGAACCTATAGTCCAAAAAGCTAATTCCTGTCAAAGGGGTGATGTAGACTTATAACCAGAATCACAAGAAATATCTAGTCAAAGTCACCAAGTCTGACGACCCTAAGGCTCAATTCTTTTCAAAAATCATCGTGATGGGGACTACTTCTTGGCCTGCCCGACTTAGATAAAATTGGATGTTCTTCATCCGAAGAGGATTCTCAACAAAGTGTGGATGTTGTAGTTTGATGGCAAGCTGTGCCCGATAGATTCGGTGTGGGGCTGTTCTACTAGTCCATTCTTCGGAATTTTTCCCCTTTTTTCATTTTCCATTTTCCTTCTGGCCCATCCCCCTAATCCCTCTTTTCTTCCTGCCTTTTGTACTGTGGCTGCAAGGTGCAAAAGAGAAGGGAATCAATAATCTAAAGTCCAAGTGATGCTGAGCTAATTGTCAATCAGTGAAGGGATATACCAGTACAGAATGATTGGATCAGATATTACCGTAATTCAGTTATTGGGAAGCATCGAGGAGTTTTGATGCCTTTCAACGAGAGAGCTCAAATGACATGGCTAATTCATTGGCCATCTCAACATCTCCTCATGCTTCCTCACCCATGTTTAAAATAGATACCTATGCCATTGAGGTGGTTTTTTCACCCAAGTGTGCTAGATAGTCATAGCACTGGCAGGTGTTTCAATGATGACAACCTACTATCACTATTCCTGGATAAAGTTGACGATTCAAAGGAGGCTTCCTTTAGAGGATCACCTTCTGCGTGCCATGAGTTCTCTCACTGGTCAAGCACTAATCTGATAAAGAAACAATGATACAGCTCAAAGGAAACAAGATTCCGAAAGGTTTAGTTTCCTTAGAATGACTATTTGATAATCATGACAATTTTGTAAAGAAAAAGCGATAGGATGATCCTTCCTCCTCTCCAAAAACTGAATTTGTCAATCTGGGTACTATGGAACATCCTCATTCCATGAACATTTCTGTACTTTTTGTGCCCCCACCTCCTCTCACTTACCACCTTCCCTAAGTTGGCGTCTGAAAAATTACATGATTGTTAGCATGGTCTTATGTTGATCTGAAGTCTTTCAGCTAAAGACATCAACTGAACATTCTGCTCAATGACTACATTAATAAGACTTTTCATCAAAACAAAGGCATTAAACCCCATATCTTGGTTCATCCAGGTTTGAAATTTAGAATCTGCTAGATGAATAATCAGTTTTTCAATTCATCATAGTACCCTTCCAAGGCGAGGAGAAAGTGGGCCGTGCAGTGGTAGTGAAGGAAAAGATGGCTGATGGGCCACCGCCCGCGAGGCTTTTGCTAATACTGTACCTATATGGAAGAAGAACGGTGAAATACGCATATGCTTGGACTTTCACAACTTGAACCAGTCATCCTTAAAGGAAAATTACCCACTACCGATAATGGATCAAGTACTATAGGCAGTAACAGTTCGAAATGTTTTCTGCTCGACTGTTTTTTTTTGGGTTTACAATCAAATTCAGTCATCCTTTAAGATCAGTTCAAGACAACTTCACGCACCTCTTCGGGTCCCTTCTCTTAATTTACCAGCATGGATGTCGTTGCGGTTAATCAACCCGGTGCTACTACCTTCAACGAGTAATGGAATTTGCATTCAAAGGCATGAATGGGAGCGTTCATCGTGGTTTAACCTAATGATTAACCGTGTTCCTCCAAGAAATGTGAGTGATCACCGTGATCATTTGGAACACGATAATCTTGATGCAGATTGCCAAGAAAAACGGATTTATTCCACTCAATCCTCATAATTCTTATTTGGGGTCATTTAAGGGAAGCTGCAGGACATTCATTAGCATGGAGGGAACTTAAATAGATGTCCAAAAGGTCAAGGCGATTTAAGGCCTTACCTTGCCTACAAGCAAGATTGGTTGTTCACTCTTTTCTTTGGAAGTACCTTTCTTCAGACACTTTGTTCCTGATTTTGCTGAGAATACTCTTTACTCTTCAGATATCTAAGATGGATGAAAGGATCCCAAAAAAAATAATTCCAATGGAGTGAAAAGGAAAGGCATGCATTTGTGAGACATAAAGACTTCTGTCACTCACGCCCTCCATTCTGGTGTGCCCTGACTCAGAAGACTTCCATCATGTACATTTATGCCTCTGCGCATACTGTATCGGCTATCTTGATGCAAAAGAACCCCAAGGATATTGAATCCCCCATTGCTTTCATGAAATCTTATCTCAAGACTCATGAAATGAAGATGTCACAATTGGAAAAGCACACCTTTGCCATGGTAAAAGTAGTCAAAAGTTTCACCTACTACATTCTAAATTTTCATCAATAGTATAGTTCGACTGTTGTTAAGCTATCCCTGACTTACAAGAGTTAGGAAGCTTACTGGGATTGGATCACAAAGGTCCAAGAATATGATCTTGACATCAACTGACCAAGTTGGTAAGGGGTAAGGCCTGTGTTCAGGTAAATGGCTGCAAATAAAGACTCAGAGGTCCTGAGGAGAAAACCTCACGTTGATGAGAACCAAGTGCAGTGGAAAAGTAGATTCTTTCCGCCCTGTTTTGTTTTTGTCGCACATGACGAATGGCACTTCTAACATCACTTATTCTCACTATGGAAAGTTCCCAATCATCTAACCACTAACGGACAAAGTGAGTGGTAAAAGCTTAGAGCCAATGAGATCTAATCATATGGGATGATGAATTGTAGCCAATGTGGAATTGACGGAGTTTTTCCTACGATTTTTGATAGCCCAACAGAGAAGATTGTTAAAAAAATTCATGATTCAAACCTACATTGGTCACTTTCCTCAACTCCGTGAACATCACACAAAATCATTTGGGCCAGGTACTATTTGCCGATGCTATTTCTGATGTAGCTACCTAGTACAAAATGTGACAATTTTCCAACAGTAACGTTGGGCAAGAAAAGCTGGCTGCATTTCCCCTCGGACTCTTATTGACGACCCATTCAAGCAGTGGGGTTGATTTCATTGGAGCACTCAATCCTCAGTTGAGTGCTGGACATGTTTAAACCGTCCACCCCCCCCCCCCCCTAAGATACACTGCCTATATTCACCTTCACAAAAATGGGTATAATTCTATACCCTACCAAACATACCACTTCTAAAGGTTTGTTTGCAACTTCCTCAAGGAAAATATTATGTGGATTTGGCATCCCCACATAAAATCATTGTTGGAATCAACCCAAGTGTGGTCACTGTCACAAAGAAGTGGGGAGCATTATTCACTCAGTTTCCCACATTCACATATCTCTAGGGTGTTGAATTTAGAAGGTGAAATAGCCAAGCTACCAAGGTATGTAGGGCCCAAGCTAATTCTCTTGGAGTTATCAAAGGTAACTAATCACATACCATGAGAGATGCATGAAGAGAAAGAAGGGAGGAACTCCATTCCTCCTTACAGCAAGCCGATACACCTACACCACACTGACCAAAGCACGGGAAATGTATGTTGAGATTGAATTGTTGAATCTAAAGCACAACTTCCTAGCCAAGCCTCCCTTTGATTGCCGAGCTTGCCTCCCAAAGGAAAAAATTGATCCTATCCATGTCCCTAAGATTGAGGACATCTAAAATGACCTGACACACGAAATAGATCTCAGGCTTAAAGGATCACTCCAGGATGGCTCTGGAAGAGATCAAACACTATGGTGTGGCCATCATTCCAAAAGGATTCCAAGAACTAGATCAAGAAATTGATCAAGTTTACCTTGACAAAAAATGGGGACGATTGGTCATTCACAGAGATTGACAGAGCTAAGGCACCAAAGACCATTCAGGAAAGGGTTAAGCACACGTTACAGTGCAATGGACATTGGTGCAAATAGAATGGTCTCACCCTACATCGGGGTAGATTTCACTACCTCTCCTTTAGGAAGAGCATCTCCAAGGCCGACCAAAGTGCTGAAAGGAAAAGGAAAAGATAAGGAGGGAGAATCAAGCAAAGAAAAAGCTCCTCAGAGCCCTCCTACTACTTCCTAAGAAGCAAGCAGTTGACTTGGTTTCCCCGTAGGTAAAGAAGAAGAGACCACCGAAGTCTGAATGGATACATCCACTCAGGATGTGGTCAGAGCTACAACCACTGAGGTACCCACCATTCCTTCTTCCGCTCCTTCTCCTTTCCCTATGCCATTGAAGCATCTACCACAATGGATGTTTCTTCTTCTCTCCCTTCCTCCCTTCCATCTCTCCACTTCTTCCATCCTCTCCTCTCTTGCGGATCTATTGCCTAGTGTTCCCTCTATACCATTAAATATCCCTTCCGCCTCCATCATATTTTATTCTCTCGGTAGTAACTCCAGGCCCCACAAGTAGCAGTGCGTTGGACTCCTTGTCAATACCACCAACAAGTGTCTCAACGTTCTTCCATGCGGCCTCTTCAGTTGCTTCCCCTTTAACTCTTGTTTCTTCTTCCTTTCCCTCCACTCCTTCCCCCATAAGTCCAACTTGGATCTCTGAACATCTAGCTAAACATAAGAGAAAGGTCCCCATAGTACCCATGGACTTCTCTGTCATTCCAAAGAAGGGACCCAAGAAGCAAAAAGCTATAACTCACTTTTCAAAGAGCACTTTGGGAGAGAGGGTCATAGAGATTGCATATCCTGATCCCACCAAAAAGAAGAAAGATATGTCTCCTACAAACTTTACAGTGACCCAAGTCATGTGGGAACCTCATCTGAGAGCCTGCAAGGAGAGGCCTTGTCAGCTATAGACTCCCTCTGTAAGAAGCTTCAAGAATTAAAGGAGGAGAATAGAATACTCAAGGAGAAAAAAAAGCATCTCCTCCAAGCTTTATAGAGAATGGGGCAATGCTCCTCCTATGACTGCCACTGAGCCTACTGAAGTTCTCAGTCAGGACAAGATAAATGAATATGCTTAGATTGGCGAACAAGGAGCTGCAGTATTCTCTTGGATAGTGCGAATCGTCAAAGATAGTGAGGAAATAATCAAGAAATTCACAAGGAATCTACTATAGTATAGATCAGGAAAATAATGAGCTACAAGCAGTAGATGGATCTCTCTCCGAGGAGGTGGATAATGCCAGATTGCAACACAAAATATTTTAGGCAATGGTCAACTACTCAAGTGATGATCTATTAAAGGTCGGTGTCATTGATCACATGTGGGCACACCACAAATTTCTCATTGCACTGGATTACCGGGTTAATCAAATGGAGTATATCCTGGAAAGGATAGATAAAATAAAGGAGGAAGCCCTGAATGTAAAACACAACATGGAGTAGATTGTTACAAAGATGGCTCTAGAGATGCTTAGTGAATCATTCACCTTGAGGGAGGTAGACAATACAATCAAGCTCTTAAAGGCTATCACAGCCCAAGGTTTGGCACCATAGGTCACTTTTGACCGAGAATCAATCAATAACCTTATGGACTGCCACAATTTCATGGGATACTTAGTTGAGGCATGCGAAGTGTACACCAAGCTACTTGATAAACTCAAGACTGAAAAAGAAACTTGTGAAGTCATCGGAGACTACTTCAAGGGTCCTGATCATAATCAACTTTAGACCATGATTAGCAAGTTTATGGAGTACCGAGCTCAGTGTCACATCGCCTCTCTCGATCGAAAGCAAGACACTCCGTTCAAGCAAAGAGATGATGGCGAGTAGTTTCTCATCTAGTGTATGCTTCGATATTTTTGTAAAAAATATTTAAAAAGTATGTTGGCATTTACGACGACATCATCCATGTTGCACCATGGGATGTTGCCATCCACGAACTTGCCCAAAGTCAACTTTTGACTTTTTAGATATTTTGTAAATAATGGTTGGTTTCTTTTTGTCTTCTTTCTCCTTCTTCTTCTATAAATACTGGAATACTTTTTGTATTTTAGGTAGACATTTTTTGTATGAAAAAGGAAGCAAAGAGAGAAATACTTTGTGCCTTCTTATAACAGAAGAGATATTAATATATATGTTAAGACTTTGTGCTCAATATATGTGTTATTTGCATCACATATTTCTTAAGTTAGATCTATGTTTCTATTTTGTTGGATTCATTCTTATTATTGTCATATTTTCATCAGTATTTCTTTGTTTATGCAAGTAAGTTTGGCTCTATTTACTACCAGCCCAAAGCATAAACCCTCTGACCTTTTTGTTTTGGAATTCATTTCTTTTCTCACTTTAGATCTACCTTCCTCTATTCCTTCCCTCTTACATTTCTATTCGCAGTTGGAACTACCTCTACTGGGATGAGATCCCAAACCCTTGAAGTTAGAATAGTGTAGATTTACACAGATTCCTGCTTGATAGAATAGCAATAAACCAGTTTCACTTTGCTATCTCAAAGAGGGGCTATGCCCTACACATTGTTGGCCTGTTTCCCCACGACCTGTCTAATCAACAAATTTTCAAACCAATAGTTTTTTGGTGACTCTACAAGGGATCAAACTAAGGAAATAATTAAAAAACTGTAAAAATCACTACCAGTTTGCAAATTTTAACCCTTTGTTAAAAATTAAAATTTTTACAGAAGTGATCAAAACTGAAAATTTCCTTAGGCAAATCCATAGATCTGGACCAGATAGGAGCTTTTAGTTCATTGAGTTTCTACAAAAACTTGTATATTTCCATAGATCTGAGATTCTGATATTTTATGATATTTTCAAAACCTTACAAAATTCATTTCAAAGATCCAAAAATCAGCTTTCTAAATTAACCCACCTTTTATCCTTGTGGCACAAGAGCTTGTGGAGAAGTCGATCCAATATTTGATCTACTTCAAAGGCACAATTTCAATATCACTCCAACACGATTCACATCACTTAGTTCAGTGGATTGATCAGCAAGAAGTGCCTTGCCTCCAAATCAGCAAGTACGAACAAAAAGATTGACATTAATTTGCATTTCTCTTTTACTAAGTTGAACCAGACTCCCTGCTCGTGTTCTTTTCCCTATGTTTTAAATGGTGATAAATCTACCTGTACCATGGGGAAATGCCCTAGGTCCTCTAGCACTGCCGCATCCGGTCAACCCCTCCCTCACAGAAATAGCAAGAATTTCTCGAAGTTTGATGGGAGTAGGAATCAAAGTACAAACATGCATATAGCTACGTTTATTATGTTATGCATTATTCTAGATGTAACTCATGAAGATGTATTAGTAAGGCTCTTCCTCGAGTCCTTCTAAGGGCCTGCATCAGAATGGTTCTAGCATTTGTCAACAGGATCCATCACTAGTTGGGCCACATTATGAACTGCATTTGAAGACAGGTATAAGCCTTTCCGCGTTCACATTATAAATGTCACAAATCACTCACATGAAGTAGGAGACCAATGAAACCATGCGTGATTTTAAAACTGAATTTAATTCACTAATCAATCATGTGCCACCTGCCATGTTTCCAACATTAGAGAATCAAAAGTGTTTCTTTGTGAATGCAATGAGTTTGAGAATAAGTTTCTTACTGTTACAAGAACAAATACAAGACTTGGTTCTTGCATCATAGCTGCGGCCATTTATTATGTCATGCAATATTCTGGAAGATAACTCATGAAGACGTATCAGTACATCAAAGGCTTTAGACCTCTTCTCAGGCCACCTGCATCTGAATGGTTCCAGCATTTGCCAGCCAGATGGCAAATGACTTAGCTGGGCCACATTAAAGAAATACATTTTCTCAAGACATCGTCTACTGCTCTTACCGGGATATCCCACGGAGGAAATTTGCTCCCAATAATGCCCCCAAAAGCCATGTTTGCCTGCTACTTCTCATGAAGATTGGAAATTGAAGCCCCTCTAGTTAATGCCTTGGTTATCGAAGAAGATGATACAAATTATGAAGAACCTTTGTCGTAAGATGAAGATGATCAAAATGTCAGTAAACCAATGGCGACGACTCTACTATCAGGTATATGGAATTTTAAGATAAGGAATTTGATGAAGAGGAAGGTACCCAAGGGTATCTGAGTGGACAATCATAAGTAGTTTTCACTTGCTCGCAAGGAAAAGAAGAAAATATTGCTGCTAAAAAACAAAAGGAAAAGGCCGTGGTAGCTTCACCACTAATGATTGCTATAAGAGGTAATCCCCTTCCTACTCAACCTCCTGTTAAACCTGTTGTAAAGAAACATTTTCCTCCCATTTCTCCTCCAATTCAGCCTTCCTCCAATTCCACAAAGACCAGTAATCCTCCTCCACAAATGTGAAACAAAGGACTCATTCCTTCATTAGCACAACCCTTGGTCGCATTTGATATAATTGATCATGCTAAAAAGACCAAGATCCATATGTCTAAGGTTGAGTACCTTAAGTCCAACCCAGAGTAGCTTGTAAGACTAACAAAGTATATCCAATACCAGGCCAACGTCCTTCCTCCCATTTCCCCAAAAGGAATTCTTCCCACCCCACCTATGTCTCATGTAAACGTTGCCTCAACTTTTACGTCGGGGAAAATTGAACCTTATTACCTATCTCTCCTAATCAATGGTCATAAACTAAGTAACTGTATAATCGATTCTGGAGCTTCTGATAATGTAATGCCAATAAAGGTCACCCATGCTTTGGGCCTCATGATTACTAAACCTTTTGGTAGATGCTACTCCATGGAAACCAAGCAAGTACCATTGATTGGTCAGATCAAAGATGCGCAGTTTACATTTGCAACATTTTCTGAGAAAAGGGTAAAAATGACTATTCTCGCAGCTAATATTCCAGCAGCCTATGGAATATTACTAGGGAGGAGCTTCTGTAAAGAAGTTGGTGGGGAAATTCATATGGACTAGTCCAAAGCTACAATTCCTGTCAAAGGGGTGATGTAGACATTAGAACCAGAATCACAAAAGAAATATCTAGTCACCAAGTCTGACGACCCTAAGGCTCATATTCTTTTCAAATCATCAGTGATGGGGAACTACTTCTTGTCCACTGACTTAGATAAAATGGATGTTCTCATCCAGGAAGAGGATCTCAACAAAGTGTGGATGTTGTAGTTTGATGGCAGCTGTGCCACGAGTAGATGCGGTGCTGGGGCTGTTCTAATATCTCATGAGGAGGAGATTTTCCCTTTTTATTTCAAGTTGCAGTTCTTCAATACAAATAATACCGCTGAGTATGAATCCTTGTTACTTGGCATGCAAGGTGCAAAAGAGAAGGGAATCAAGAATCTAAAAGTGCAAGGTGATGCTGAGCTAATTGTCAATCAGGTGAAAGGGATATACCAAGTACAGAATGATTGGATCAGATATTACCGTAATGCAGTATGGGATAGCATCGAGGAGTTTGATGCCTTCTCAATCAAAGTAGTTCTAAGAGCTCAAAATGACATGGCTGATTCATTGGCCATCTCAACATCTCTCATGCTCCCTCACCCAGGGTTGAAAATAGATACCTATACCATTGAGGTGGTTTTTCACCCAAGTGTGCTAGATAATTCATAGCACTGGCAGGTGTTCAATGATGACAACCTACTTATCGCTATTCTGAAGAAATATGACAATTTCAAAGAGCTTCATTTTGATGGATCAAATTTTACGTGTCGCGAGTCTCTCACCAATCAAGAACATCAATCTGATAATGAATTAGTGATACAACTCAAAGAAAACAAGATTCCGAAAGGTTTAGTTTCCTTAGAATGACTATTTGATAATCATGACTGTTTTGTAAAGAAAAAGTGACAGGATGATCCTTCCTCCTCTCCAGAAAATGAATCTGTCAATCTGGGTACTGCAAAACATCCTCATTCTGTGAATATCGATAAGTGTTATATGCCTGAAGAAAAATGAAAATTTGTTAATTTGCTGAAAAAGTACATGGATGTATTAGCATGGTCTTATGCTGATCTGAAGTCTTTTAAGCCAAAGGACATTTGACACAACATTCCGCTCGATAATGACGTTAAGCCTTTTCGCCAAAAGCAAAGGAATTACAACCCCAAGATCTTAGGTATCATATAGGCTGAAATTTAGAAGATGCTAGATGCAAGAATCATTTTTCCAATTCATCATAGTACCTGGGTTGCTCATATTGTACTTGTATAGAAGAAGAATGGTGAAATATGCATATGCATGGACTTTCATAACTTGAACCAGTCATCCTTAAAGGATAATTACCCACTACCGATAATGGATCAAGTACTACAGGTGGTAATCGGTTCAGAAATGCTATCTATGCTGGACAGTTTTTCGGGTTACAATCCAGTTCAAGTCATGCCTTAAGATCAGTTTAAGACAACATTCACCACCCCTTGTGGTACCTTCTACTATAGCAGGATGCCATTTGGTTTAATCAATGCCGGTGCTACCTTCCAATGAGCAATGGACTTTACGTTCAAAGGCATGATAGGAAAGGTCATCGTGGTTTACCTAGATGACCTAACCATGTTCTCTAAGAAATGAAGTGATCACTGCGATCATTTGGAACAAGTCTTGATCAGATGCTGAGAACATGGGATGTCACTAAATCCCAAGAAGTCAGTCTTTGGGGTCACTGAAGGGAAGCTGCTAGGACATGTCATCAGCAGATAGGGGACTAAGATAGATGTCGAAAGAGTCAAGGCTATTCAGAGCCTTACCTTTCCTATAAGCAAGACTGGTGTTCACTCTTTCTTTGGAAAGGTAAATTTCCTCAGACGCTTCATTCCATATTTTGCTAAGAAGACTCGTCAGATATCTAATATGATGAAAGGATCCCAAACATTCAAATGGAGTGAAAAAGGTAAGGCATCATTCGAAGACATAAAGACTTCCATCACTCACGTCCCCATTCTGGTGTGCCCTGACTTCAGCAAAGACTTCATTATGTACATTTATGCCTCCGTGCATACTGTATCAGCTATCTTGATGCAAAAGAACCTCGAGGATATTGAATCCCCCATTGCTTTCATGAGCTCTCATCTCAAGCCTCATGAACTAAAGATGTCACAAATCGAAAAGCACACCTTCACCATGGTAAATGTAGTCAAAAGTTTTCGCTACTACATTCTAAATTCTCATACAATAGTACTGGTTCCAGACACGGCTGTTAAGTCTATCCTGACTCAACAAGAGTTAGGAAGCTTACAAGGGAATTGGATCACAAAGGTCCAAGAATATGATCTGGACATCAAATTGACCAAGTTGGTAAGGGGTAAGGCCCTGTGTTAGCTAATGACTGAAAATAAAGACTCAAAGGTACCTGAGGAGCAAACTACTCACGTTGATGAAGAACCAAGTGAGCTGGAGAAAGAGGATTCTTTACCCATGGTTCTATTTGTCGCAACAAATGATGAATAGTATTATGATATCACATTCTTTCTCACCTATGGAGAGTGCCTAGATCATCTAACCACTAAGGAAAAGTGAGTGGTAAGGCTCAGAGCCGCAAGATATGTCATATGGGATGATGGATTGTACAAACGTGGAATTGATGGCATTTTTCTGCGATGTGTTGATAAGCCACAACAGATAAGATTGTTAAAAAAAATTCACGATTCAGCCTACAGTGGTCACTTCTCCTCATTTGTGACATCACACAAAATAATTCAGGATAGGTAATATTGGCCGATGCTATTTCAGGATGTAGCTACCTGGGTGGAGAAATGTGAACTTTGCCAACAGTTCATTGACAAACCAAAGCTAGCTGCATTTCCACTCAAGCCTGTCATTATTGACAAACCATTCAAGTAGTGGGGAATTGATTTCATTGGAGCACTCAATCCTCAGTTGAGTGCTGGACATAGTTACGTCCTAACAATGACAAATTACTTCACAAAATGGGTGGAGGCTATACCTATCAAACATGCCACTTCTGAAGTTGTTAGCAACTTCATCAAGGAAAATATTATCGTGAGATTTGGCATCCCACATAAAATTGTTTCTGACAACACTTCCAACTTCTTTTCATGAGAAGTAATTGGTTTTTGTTATGGATATGGGATAACCTTATCTCATGCTTCTGATTACTATCCTCAAGGAAATGGTCAGGCAGAATCTAGCAATAAGAACCTAGTGACTATCATACGGAAGCTAGTTGATGAAAACCAACGGTCCTGGCACAAATGATTGTACGATGCTTTCTGGGCAGATCGTATTACTCCCATGAAATCTCTTGGCATGTCACCTTTCTAGGTGTTGTATGGGACTGATGCTGAAATCCCTATCTCCACAAAACTTCCTGCTCTGTGCTTGGCTCGAGCAATCAAAGATGAAACTTTTCAGAATTCTCTTGAAAAGAGAATTATGTACCTGATGGAACTTGAAGAAAAGCAAGTAAAAGTGGTTGACCAGATCACAGAACATCAGAGTCAAGTCAAGAGGCTATTCGACAAGAAAGCTAGGTAGAGAGATTTCTAAATAGGGGATCTTGTCCTTCTGTGGTACAAACGAAGAGAACCGAAAGGTATGCACAGAAATTTTGACTCTCTTTGGAGAGGGCCATACAAGATCAAGAAACCCAATGGAGATAATAGTTTCTATCTCTCATATCTTGACAGAACTGAGCTCCCACTTCCCTATAGTGGGTAGCAGCTGAAGATCTTTAAGAAGTAGAGCTTGCTCTCTTCTTTGTACAATTTACTTTCGTTGTGTGTTTTATTTTGTCATGTGTTTGTTTCCTGTTTGTTGTGTGTTTCCTTTCTTCCCTTTTTGGTCGCCCTTGTTTTTGACTCTCTGTAACCCAATGGATAGGCACATGAAAAATTGGGATTCTCTACCCTTAAGTTTTACTTAAGGATAGTCCCCAGAAAGAGCCAGTTGTTATCCTTTAAAATTGACAAGGGAATTTTTGCAGATAACCATACCAAAATTTCACTTTGGCCCCCTGAGGAGGTCTATTAACGTTCAAAATGGCCTAAAATTTCCCTTTTGAAAATCAAGTTTTAGGAACTTAACCATTTTTCACATTTTTTAACTAGGCACAACAAATGATGTGTCGACACCATAAAATGTGCACCAGTTAGAAAATCCTTGGGTGCCCTAAATGACATGTCAACATCGATGAAGTTGCACCCCTTTGGTGTAGGAAATTCCATGTCAGCATCATAAAACATGCACCTAAAATATGTGCTAAGGCATGAGAAATGGTATGTCAACACATCAAAATGTGCACTAAGTAAATTCCTTTAGGCATTGAAAACTTCATGTCAACATCATGAGATATGCGCTTAAGGCACTAAAAAAATTGTGTCAACACTAATACATTTGTGCCAAGGTGCATCCAAAACCATGTTGACACTCTGAAAACCATGCTAAAGCAAGTTGGTGAGATAATTAATGCCATATTTTCTATAAATAGGTGCTTAACACCTGTCATTTTCATGAATTTAAAATTGTGAAAAGTATTCCTCTGTGACTTTCAGCTATCCCTGTCATGCCCGTGTGCCATTTTTTGAGTTTTTGGACCCCAACGTCATCCTTCATCCTTTATAAAATTGGGTAAGTGAATTTTATCACTCTTTTTATTGTTTGTGGTTTTGTTTTTTGGTTATTGTTAGGTTTTAGGGTTGTTATAAATCTAAGAGGTTAAATCTAAAATGAATAAACCTAACAATCCATAAACCATCTACAAACCCCTTTTCCCTCCTTCCATATCTGTAAATCTAAGAAGGCTTTGCCTTGCAAGAAGTCCCTCTCCTCCCTGCCATTTTGTAAAACCAAAAAGAGAGAAATATGAGAATTTGTGAAGAAAGTGCAAAAATCATTTATCCTTTAGCGCACTATTTTTACATATTCCACTCCCCACAGTCACACCTTGGCGCACTGCCCCCACATGTAACATATCCATAACCTGCGCCAAGTATAAACACTTAACAAATTTCCTAAAGGCACAGGTGCATCCTGACTAACATCAACATTGAATGTTGTGTCTTCCAAATCTACACCAAGTAGTTTTCCTTTAGCGCATTGAGCTCCTTTGTAACATCTTAAGAAATTGCGCCTTGGGCGCACTTAAAAATCATGCAACACCATCCTTTTTAGTGCCTAGCTAAAGTAAATTTTCCAAAGCGTAGGCGTATGATCCTTGACATCAACATGCCATGTTGTGTGTTGCAAAATAGTGCCCCGTGCCTTTCTCCTTGGTGCTAAAACCTTTTGTGCAACACTTTGCAAAAGTGTGCCCTTTATAAACCTATGGAAAAAAATTTCTCTTGTCAACACAGGCACACCTTTTTTCATGTTGACATCCCCAAAAGTGTGCCCAACCTTTTTATTCCTTTGCAGCATGCTATGAACTTGTGCCTTGCACCCTAAGCCTTATAATTGCTCATTCTTCTTTCTACAAGCTTTTACTATGAATAACATGACGGTTGACATGGCTCTTCTGTGTTGGACCTCCTTTATTCTTCTCACATAACAAAAACATCCATCTTCAAGCTCACACATGTCTTCGTCAAGAAAAAAGACAACCAAATCTAAAGGTAAAGCTAAGTTGAAAGAACAAGAGATGAATTATAAATATTAGAAAGTCAGGATACCTGACTCATACACAGAGAGTGGTCTTGATATCAGAGACTCTGAGCTTGGTCACATTGATATGGAAGACTTCTGGGTGAGAAACAACCAGGCCACTAGTGGCCCCTGGATGAACAAACTGGTGGGTAGTGGATTGAACTTTGCAGCTGGGCTACCAGTAAGTGTTGTTAATAACAAGTTCATCATGTTGGTGGCTCGATGCTATAAGGAAACAAGATGTGTTGAGGATAAAGAGGGAAAGACGGTCCTCGAACTAACTGCTCATCACTTTGAAATAACGCTGGGCATTCCTCATCAAAGGAAATACGTCACCATAAGCCTAGAAGACTGAAAAAAGGCATGGGATGACAATGAGGAAAAACTGTATACAAATGATGAATGAACTATATCTAAAAAAAAATCCAGTGATCAGATGGCCTTAGACCATCCACCAAAGTGACTTCAATGGGGAACTGAGTGATACAATCACCTTCCTTAGCAGAGTGTTTTGGCTTCCTGATGCCCATCATTTCCATAAATCGATACTGAGGTACTTAGAGACCATGAGCAAGAATGTTCCTGAGAAACATTTTGGCTGGGCAAAATCATCAGTGACACCATCTCCCAGTAGCTTCAATAGGTCATCACAACTGGGAAGTTCTATATGAATTCATACGTTGTATATGTTGCAGCATCAACGAGAGATTTTGCGGGCCTAGCTCAGAGTGGGGTATGGCCCTAGGTCAAAATATATGATTATTACCCAGAGCTAAGGCTCGAGAACAACATCCCTCAGTTCTCAAAAATCAACGATGCCTTCTTCTATGAGGTGATCTGCCTATTGAGGCCAAATATGAGACATGGTCGAACCAGCTCGAGTGTGGTCACTATAAAATAGAAGTGGGAAGCATTGTTCACTCAATTTCCCACAATCACATATCTCAGGGCATTGAATTTTGAAGGTGAACTAGCCAAGCTACCAGGGTATGCGGGGCCCAAGATGATTCTCTTAGATTTTTTAAGGCAACTAATCACATATCATGAGAGATGCATCAAGAGAAATAAGGGAGGAACTCCATTGCACGTTATAGTGGGCCGATACACCTGTACCACACTGGCCAAAGCACAGGAAATGTATGCTGAGCTTGAATTTCTGAATCTAAAGCACAAATTCCCAGCCAGGCCTACCTTTAATTGCTAGGGTTGCCTCCCAAAGGAAAAAATTGATCCTATCTGTGTCCCTAAGATAAAGGACATCCACATCGACCTAACACATGAAATAGATCTCAGGCAAAAGGATCACTACAGGATAGCTCTGGAAGAGATCAAACACTATGGCATGGCCATCATTCCAAAAGGATTCCAAGAACCTGATCAAGAAATTGATCAAGTTTACCTTGACATGGATGGGGAAGATTGGCCATTCGTAGAGATTGACAGAGCTAAGGCACCAAAGACCATTCAACAAAGGGTCAAGTACACGTTGCAGCACACAAAACATTGGTTCAAATAGAATGGTCTCACCTACCTCATGGTATATTTCACTACCTCTCCTTCAAGAAGAGCACCTCCAAGGCTGACCCAAGTGTAGAAAGGAAAAGGAAAAGACAAGGAGGGAGAATCAAGCAAAGAAGAAGCTCCTCAGAGCCCTCCTACTACTTCTCAGAAGCAAGTGGTCGACCTAGTCTCCCCAGGTAAAGAAGAAGAGACCACTGAATTCTCAATAGATACATCTACTCAGGATGTGGTCACAACTACAACGACTGAGGTACCCACCATTCCTTCTTCCACTCCTCCTTCCCCTTTCATTGAAGCATCTACCCCAATGGATGTTTCTTCTTCTCTCCCTTCCTTCCATCTCCCACTTCTTCCATCCTCTCCTCTCTCACGGATCTGTCACCTAGTGTTCCCTCCATCCCAATACAGATCCCTTCCACCTCCATGATCTTTTCTTCTCTGATAGTAACTCCAGGACCCACAAGCAGTAGCACATTTGACTCCTTGTCGATGCCACCACCAAGTGTCTCAACATTCTTCCCTTCATCTTCTTCAGTTGCTTCACCTTTCACTCCCGTTTCTTCTTACTTTCCCTCCACTCCTTCCCTGATAATTCCAAGCTAGATCTCTGACCATCTAGGTCAACTCAAGAGAAATATCCCCTTAGCACCCATGGACTTCTCTGTCATTCCAAAGAAGGGACCCAAGAAGCAAAAAGCTATAACTCACTTTTCAAAGAGAACTTTAGGAGAGAGGGTCATGGAGATCGCATATCCTGATCCCACCAAAGAGAAGAAAGATATGTCTCCTACAGAATTTACAATGACCCAAGTCACGATGGGAACCTTATCTGAGAGCCTACAAGGAGAGGCATTATTGGCCATAGATGCCCTCCGCAAGAAGCTTCAAGAAGTAAAGGAGGAGAAGAGAATACTCAAGGAGTAACACAAACATCTCATCCATGCTTTACAGAGAATGGGCAACGCTCATCCTATGACTTCCACTAAGCCTACTAAAGTTCTCAGTCAGGAAAAGATAAATGACTATGCTTAGATTGGTGAACAAGGAGTGGCAGGATCCTCCTGGATAGAGTCAATCCTCAAAGATAGTGAGGAAATAATCACAAGGCTCTACCAGAGTATAGATTAGGCAAATAATGAGCTACAAGCAGTAGCAGGATCTCTCTCTGAGGAGTTGGACAATGCTAGATTGAAACACGAAACATTCTAGGTAATGGTCGACTACTTAGCTGATGACCTATTAAAGGTCGGCATCATTGATCACCCGCAGGCACACCACAAAGCTCTCGTTACACTAGATTACTAGGTTGATCAAATGGAGTATATTTTGGAAAGGATAGATAAAATCAAGGAGGAAGCCCTGGATTTAAAACCGAGAATCAATCAATAACCTTCTGGCTTGCCATGATTTCATTGAATACTTGATTGAGGAATGTGAAGAGTACGCCGGGATACCTGAAAAGCTCAAGACTGAAAAATAAACTTACGAAGTCATCGAAGACCACTTCAAGGGTCCTGATCATAATCAACTTCAGCCCATGATTAGTAAGTTTATGGAGTAATGAGCTTAGTGTCACATCACCTCTCCCGATTGGAAGCAAGACACTCTGTTCAAGAAAAGAGATGACGACGAGTAGTTTCTCTTCTTGTGTATGATTTGATCTTTTTGTAAAAAATATTTAAAAAGTATGTTGGCATTTATGATGACATCATCCATGTTACACCATGGGATTTTTCCATCCACGAACTTGCCCAAAGTCAACTTTTAACTTTTTAGATATTTTGTAAATAGTGGTTGGTTTCTTTTTGTCTTCTTTCTCCTTCTTCTTCTATAAATACTGGAATAATTGTTGTATTGCAGGTGGAAATTTTTTGTATGAAAAAGGAAGTGAAGAGAGAAAGACTTTGTGCCTTCTTGTAAAAGAAGATATATTAATATATATGTTAAGACTTTGTGTTCAATATATGTGTTATTTGCATCAAATCTTTCTTAAGTTAGATCTATGTTTCTATTATGTTGGATTCATTCTTATTATCGTCATATGTTCATCAATATTGCTTTGTTTGTTTCTACAAGTAAGTTTGGCTCTGTTTACTACCAGCCCAAAGCATAAACCCTCCGACCTTTCTGTCTTGGAATTCATTTCTTTTCTCCCTTCAGATCTACCTTCCTCTGTTCCTTCCCTCTTACATTTCTATTCGCAGTTGGAACTACCTCTACTGGGATGAGATCCCGAATGATTGAAGTTAGAATAGTCTAGATTTGGACAGATTCCTGCTTGATAGAATAACAGTAAACCAGTTTCAATTTGCTGTCTCAAAGAGGAGCTATGCCCTACACACTGTTGGCCTATTTCCCTGCGACCTGTCTAATTGACAGATTTTCAAACCAATAGGCACGTAGGACGATATATATATTCCAAAATAAAAATCATCGTACAAGTATCGAATGACATGATTAATCAAACCCACATAAGACCCTCCTCTCCATTAACACCTATATCCTCCTCCTAGCCCTTATTTGGGAATGGTCTATGAGAGATGGTAATCTCACTCTGTCCCTGTCTCTGGGGCTAACAACACTCTATGTTTCCTGATCTATGAGTCCTAGATCTTGTCCTCTCACTGGCTTCTTGTTATCATTTTTTACCTTATTGCACCATATAGCACCAACTCTGCCTACCCAAAACCTTTTTTTCCTTAACCCAAAGTTGACCCTATCCTTACACCTCACCCTCATGACCTTATTACCTATCGCCCAACCTTAGAATTAGTTGGGGCATGTTTTTAACCCTACTACGGCCTTACCTACAGCCTTACCTAAATCACCCAACCCAACCTCACTCATTGTGACACTCGAATACGTTTATTCGTCATACCTTGAGATGCTTCTACTCATGTTGTTTAGCCTACCGACCATACCTTTCCTAATGTCATGTTGTTTATCCTGACCTAAGTTTTGGTCTCATGGAACAAACCTATTGCCCATTCCAACACATTTCCTAGTTGTGTTTCAAGACCATATCTTATAGCTTGGATATCTAAACCACTTCAACCTTGTTTGGATAAACCTATCGACCTTTGATGATGTAGAGTATGTAAACTCTTCACCCTGGTACATTATCACATTCTATACATGTGCACGCATTAGACTGACAACACATATTACTTGACCACAATCACCCTTCCATATAACCAAGCTACCCTCATTTTCATTACTTAACCATTTAAAAAACCACTCACCGAATCCATTTAACACCTCATTAGTTCCTGGTTTGAGGGGGAGCATCTCCACCCACACTTGGGGAAACCTAACCTTCACTCATACTTGAAGCACCAAATTATTGTCTTTGTCAGCATCGCTTATCAATACAAGTTACGTGAAAAAAAGGGGTAAATGTAGATACCAAATTTGGTTCACACTCCCCTTGGTCCCCTTCACTTAATTAACGTAACGCATTTAACTAATCAAGAACCCTTTACCCCATATTAATATCCATCCTCACATTATTAATTAATTTAATTATTTTAATTAAGTTAATTTCATCCTCACACCTCCACCTTATCATTACACCTCACCCTGGACCCATTCCAGGGGCATTTAACTGACAATGACCAATTCATCACTCTCAGCACTGAGTCATGACTCCCAGTGCCGAGTCACTACTTGACCTAACTAACTAAAAATTCTTCCTAAACCTAACTAGACTTCTTCTAAGATCTTTCTAACTTCTCTCACATGAACTCTACTTCCCTAAGTGGACCCAACAATCAAAATCATGCCAAAAATAGTAAATATCAGTATATTTTTGGTAACTTGAACTATTTCACCCTAACCAACGTCAGTTTATCCTCGGCCAACATCGATCACCTAAACCACCATCGATTCCTTTATATAGAATTTTACAACCCTTTACCCGGGTTGGTAATTCAATTATTGGATCCTTATTGCATTCAAACATGAATATTCAAGACCTCCTAAATCTATATGACGAACACACATAACCACAGATCAAGACAAGCAACTGGTTCTCCTTCCAGAGCATTATAATAATCACGGGAGCACACAGGTTATACTACTACAACACTAGACTCAAGAACCTCTTCTTCGATGAACCATCAACCATTTCAACTCACAAGATGTAAAAAATACCAAGTGTTGTGATTTCAATCATTCGTGCTTATCCCATAGTAGATCTCTTACTATTTTCAATATTTTATTTCTTCTGTTACCCATACATCATATTCTTCCCGCCAACCCACTATTCAACCACCCCTAGCCTTTTCACCCTTATAAGCCTCCTTGTTAGTTTTCCCGAGTCCTCTTAGCCATATTACAACCCAAACCACACTACACTCACTCTTTGTTCAATCACAGAGAACATAATAACCAATTTTTAATAGTTCAGTACCTATTTCCTCTACTAACGTCGGTTTACCCTACTGCCATTGGTTTTGTCCCCATACCAACATTGGTCACCAAACCAATATCAGTCTCTTTGTCATTTTATATTCTTAGACCAGCAAGCTTCACACTCATCCTAAACTAACCCAGAACTCAACCAATCAGCCCCAGACCCTTACTAAAACTTTGACAGACCTATCTGACTTGAACAAACCCTTATTCTAATTAGATTTAGGGTTATTTTGATATCTAGCATAAAATCTAGTGTATTGTGTTTATGAGAAACATAAATCATTACATTTAAATAAGACTTATTTATTTCAATTTCTTATTCACATTGAATTGTTATTAAACAGTGGATTGACAACCTTTCTAGGAAGCACCACACTTCCTAGATCTAGCATATGCTAGGCAATCCACTGTCATATTCTATTTAATATTATTTTTTGGTCTTTCTTTGCATCTACAGGTAGTCCTTACCAGACAAAAAGGAGTTTTGTATGATCATCTTGGATAATGTCAACAACGTGCGCATTCTACCTTCCACCTTTGCCTCATAAGTATTCCTCCTTAACGATTTACCTTCTATCTATTTTATGATAGAAATCATTAAACTTATTGGAAAAATGATAAACCAAATAACTACATCTCCATATCATCTCTAGGAGGGGCTGAAACCTCTACTTCTCTACCTTGTCTCCTCTCCTAGCCTCGGCCTCTGAAAACTAATCACCTCTCAATGGCCCTACCCATGCGATTGGTGGCTACCTGAAATGCCAGTGCTACGATTCTGTGAGCTCGTCCTCGCACTAGCTTCCTACTGGGCTCTATACTCAACATATGAGAAAACCTATAGACTGACATCTGTGATCTGATCCTGATAATACCTACCCTTGGCCATAACATCTCTCTACTTTTCCATGGATATAAATTGTGTTGGTGTCATCGCTCTAGCACCTACCTGTAAACCTTGTCCTACTGCCTATACAACGAGATCCTATCCCGATGTTTTTTCTTATACAATGGGACCCTATCCCGCTGTTGGTGCATGTGCAGCTTCTAGTTATGCCTGTAATGAGGCAACTTGTGCCTATAAAGTGGTCACCTGAGCCTATAATCATGTAACCTATCTCCCATCCCCTACTAGTGCCTAGGCCTGTGCTAGTTTTCCCTGTAGAGTAGTCACTTGTGCCTATTCTTGAGCGAGCTGCCAGTGTAAATTTGTCACTTGCTCCTGTAACTGGTCCATCTATACTATAATAATGGCCAAATCAAGATGCCTAGGCCTTAGCGGTCCTTCCTGTAGTTGGGTTATCCACCACCACCTATACCCGTTAGTGGTACACATGTCATCAATCTTCCTATCAACAGTGTGATCCTCCTGCCTTGTTGAATCTACTAGATGTGGTGGAGATAAAGGTCTCTCCACATTATCCTTGCAATACTATGGAAACGGTGGAGGCATATACTATTGAAGCCTAAAATGGCATCTGAATTGGTCAACCGAAATCATCCCATGCTCCTTGGGTCACCTCCCATGTATCCATCTAGCCAGCTATAACCTTGCAAAATCATCTACCATGCTCCCATATGAAGGGAAATCAACATAAGTTTTCCATAGAATATCAAATCATGATATGCCATCTAATAATCTCCTGTAATATGTCACATCTTGTGACACCTCGTCCATGCTAGCATGTTCTCCTATCAGTATCCATCTCCTAAAACTTGTTCTATAAACTACTATGAACCAATCCTTTCATGGAAGGCCTGGTGGACATATACACACTATGTGCTCATAGACCCAATAATGAAGAAGTTAGGTGCAACAAACACTAAACTGCCGAATCCTCTTATATGCCCACAACTCTCTATAAAATTGTACCAGTTACACTAGTTCCCATACAAAATAAACTCGTTCCTCAATCATATCCTCAAAAAATCCCATTAATGCCCATGGAAATATCCCACCCTCTGAACTAGGGAGATCATAAAACCCAATAGCCACCATCATCAACATTGATAATTTGGTCTCATGTGGGTGTGCAATGTATATATCCCCATAACTGATGCTAACACTATGATAAGATAAATCTCTTGTGGCATCTCCAAACAATGTAACCATTAGATAAAATGCCTCATCTGATGAAATTTGATATGATGGCTCCCTAAAAATAAGAAGCATCAAAATATTATAGACGCCCTCCAAAGTGATCATCATCTCTCTAGTCAGTAAGTGGAATGTGTTGGTCAATGAATCACATTTTTCGATGAGAGTGACCATCATGCTATGATCTCTAACAATCTGCTTGTACCACCTAACTGCACCTAGCCCAATAACCCTTATATGCTCCTACCCATCCTCCATCAAGTGGGGTCTCATCTACACCAAAAGGGGTGGAAACCTATCTCTCATGGTTAATTGATGCCTTTCCTGTATCATCACCAATCAGACATGTTAATCAATTGGCCCTTTTGATTGTTTATTTGACCTTACTTAGCCTAATACCTACCTAGGCCTTTCTTATCCTACCAACCTTCACCCAATGTACTTACCTGATGTACATCTTATCTACCCTAATCATTTACAATTTCTCTATTTTCTTTACTTTCCTCCATTCCCCTATTAACTTCATTACCTCATTCATTTTCCACCCATTCATATCTAACTTACACCTAAATTTCCCATCTCTAATTGCATTCATCTTAACCCAACCATTTCTGCTTACCTTGGCCCTAACCTCCACATTCATACCTAACATTTCCTTAATTTACCTAATCATACCTAATTAAGTCCAATATCACCAATACCCTATCATTTTTCCTTGCCAAACTATATTTTTCAACACTTGGTCCCTTTTTATAGTGACCATAGTCAGTCCCCTTGACTGATACTAGTCTCCTTTGAACCCAATGATGCCATAGACCCACTGAGATCGACCAATACCCGACCGGCGTTGGTCACTAGATCGACCCTAGAGCCAAACCCCCACGTCTCCATTTGTAAAACTTAAACTAAAACACTTAAATAAACTACCTAAACCATGAAAAATCACCTCTAAGTTCATTATTCCACCTAATTACACTAATTTTGACCTTCCCCATACCTAATTTCACCCAATTTCACTAGTTTTTCACCAATTTAAAATCCACATTCAAAACCCAAAATTCTTCATTTTTGATACCTTAGTTTTAACCCAAACCACAAGAGGAACTTGAATCCTATCTATACTCGGCTCCGTCTCCATGGTGGAATATATGGTCTCTCAACTAGAGGTCCTCCAACACCCTCTCGATCCTCTTCCATGACTGAATCAACCTCTCAGATATCAACCAATCGAATCAGTCATGTAGATCTCGTGGGCTTGTCGATTTCAACTCCAACACCCACTAATTACTCACTAAATCACCTCTATTAATCACTCTATCATTTTCTTGTAGAAAATCACTCTCTCCCTTCATTTTCCCAATTTAGAAAGGTTTAAATGAGTCATTTTAGACTCCTTTTTTATTTTAACCCAATTTTATCCTGACTGATGTCTGTCAGGTCATGCCCTAGGGGACAGACTTCAGTTACTCTTATCGGCATCAATTCACTCTCAATCAGTATCAGTCACCCTAGTTATCCCCTTTATACCTAATTTTCCCAACATTTTGATGCAAGATGTCATTTTCTTGCTACCAAAGCCTTATCCTAGCTTGACAGGATCACCTAAAAATACTTATTGCCTAACCCTGACCTTAGTATACTTCAAGGCATCTTCTTCCTACACCTCGACCTTACCCACGATCTTAACTATATACACACACTGACCTCACCAATTTGAAACTCAAATTTTCTTACTCGCTGTACCTAGTGACGACGTTACTCGTGTTGTTTAGCCTACCGACCTTTCCTTGCCTTATGTTGTGATGTTTATCTTGACCATCCCAAACCTATTTTAGAACACACCTAATGCCCATTCTAGCATCTAGCCTCGTTGTTCTTCTAGAACTGTATCTTATTTCTTGGATACCTAAACCACATCAACCTTGTTTGGATAAACTATAAATCTTTGATGATGTAGAGTTTGTGAGTTCTTCATCCTAGTTCCTTGGATAAACTATTGACCTTTGACAATGTAGAGTTTGTGAGCTCTTCATCCTAGTTTCTTGTTGTATTTTATACATGTGAGTGCATTTGAATGCTCTCACTTGTTACCCACACTAATATTTTGGTTTCCTATACCCATACTTTACCTCCTTTTTCATCACTCACCACTTTATCAAAATGATCACCGATTCATCCTCTCACTTCATCAGTTCTCAGTTTGAGGGGGATCACCTCTACCCATACCTAGCGTAACCACTCTTGTTTTGGTTATCATTTCTTATCAATACAAGCTACATGACAAAAATGAGAAAATGTAAACACCAAAATTGGGTGGTAACCCTCTAAGCCCCTTCTAATTACTTAATCGACACACACACCTAACCATGTCCCCTTCCATACATTACTATTAATTTAATTACCCATATTTAAATTAATCCTTATTCCACCTCACATATCCACCTTACCTAGCCACCTCACCTCTCCACCTCATCCTATACCTATTCCAAGTTCATTAGTTAACCAAGAGAAAGTCCCCACTCTCCTTCAACCAACTAGGACATATTCTAACACTAATCTTAATGGCCTATTATCTCTCTAACAACTCTCTTGCTCCATTTAGCTCCATTGAACACTTTTGACTCGGAACCAAAATATCAAATCATGCCAAATTTGGGAGGAACCAAGTTATTTTTAGAAGATATGAACTTTTCTCCTTAACCAACGCCGATTACCTAGCCATTTTTGGTCACCTTAAATAGGATTTCCAAACTCTTTGTTTAGTTTCTGAATCTCATTTTCTAGATCTTGCGACCTTGCATCCTAACTCTCAAGATTTTAAGGGGTCTTAGGATATACTAGAGGCCCTTGCATTGTTCATACATCACATTATTCATCAACAGATTGATCCATAGCTCTAGTGCACTCATAGGGAAGCACACTGCCCTTATGATACCACTGCATTCATTCGGGACCACCTTCTCATGTAACTATCACCACCACATATATTCTATAAGTAATTACATTCCTCCTTTATCATTTGTTTAATATATTAGTTCTTTATTACTTATCTATTTCATCCCATCCTCTACCATAACCAGATCTATCCCATAACACCTCCATTCAATTGTCTTCTCATTTTACTTTTCATACCTTACCCAAACCCTCATCTTATCACCCCTAAGTCTTATTAAAAATCCCACGACCTCATCTAAGCCTTCCCAAATCTCTATGAAATCATCAAGAACTCCCATCAACCTATTTTTAATATTTCCATCTAATTCCCCCTACCGACACTAGTCACCCAACTAACATCGTTCACTTATGAGTAGCTGGCATCGATCACCTAACCGATCCCAGTCTCTATGAATGGTAATTTCCCTAAACAATCAAGCTTACAAATCACCTAAAAAAAACCCAAATCTCACCAAATCTTTCCCAAACCTTAGTTATAGCCTTAGTCAGACTTGTAAGCCCAGACCAGCCTACCAGCCTTTCAAATCTAATTATAACTAGTCTGTTAGATTAGATTCGCTTATTGTACTTTGTATGAGATGCCAAAGTCATATTAACTACATAAGGATCTATTTTTTTAATGTTCTTTCCTTGCATTAAGTTTTTAAAAATAGTGGATTGACAACCTCTTTAGGAAGTATCACACTTCTTGGATCTAGCATATGATAGGCAATCCATTGCCATGTACTGTTTAACTCTCTCTTGTGGTCTTGTGTTCTATTTTAGGTTGTTCCCCCTAGCCAAAGAGAATCTCTTCACAATTATCTTAGTCAACATTCAAAATATGCACACCTTCTTATATTATCACATGTATTCTTCCTCCTTTCCTTTACCGATTATAAGTTTTATCTCTACTTTTGTGGTGAAATACCCACATTCATAAAAAGAACAAAAAATTATTAGACACAACTCATCAACATCACTCAAATTTTTAAAACAAATCTTAATTTCACAAAATAACTAAAATCCTTGGTGACCCCATATAATTAGATACAATTCTATTAAATTGTTTGGGATTTCATATGAAATCACATGTGATTTCCTCATTATCAATAAAAAAACAACAGAACTTGAAATTCAAAAAATCAACTTACCTCTATAAGGGTAGGTATACAATATCTCACACCATCTCTAGCTTCCTCTATCACTCTAAAAATGCTACAAATTTGGAAAATTAGAGCACACCAAATGTTTTTCTCTCAAAATCGCAATAACACAAAATGACCCCCCAAGGGATATGCATACCAAAAATTTCCTTTCATTAGGATCATCGACGATTTTGGATAACCACCAGCTATTCCAAAAATCTCTAAGGATTCATCTCCCACATTCCAAATATCATTTGTTGATTGTCAAAAACCTATATTTTTATAATAATCCATACCTTTATAGGCATTGGACCCATCCAATGGTCTCATAACTCTACACATCCCTTGTGAATTACACACTTTTAATGTATATGCTTATTTTTTAGGCCCAAAGACCCTCTTAAAATTAAAATTCATCATCTTTATATGTATCCTCTGTTTATAAAACCAACATGGATTTTACACCCTCTCGGGAAAATTTTCCCTTATCCCTCCTTTAGATCATACATCTATAGGTTGAGAACCCAAGAGTTCCCCTATCACTTGACTTCCTGTTTATGTAAGCCCACATTTTTGGCAACATATTTATACCAAGCCTGCATTTCCCTATTGAAATCACAATGAATGATAGGTAGGTGAATTTGTATTATAAAACTTTTACTTCAATTTATTTTACTTATAAGAGCCATCAAACTTAATCATTCAATCAGTCATTAACTAGACATGACCTTATTAAACATTAAACAACCATTCATAAGAACAAGATGCAAGAGAGAACACATAAAAATAACACAATGTGGGAAACCCTTAAGGGGAAGGAAACCCATAAAACCTCTATATATATTACACAAAACAAAGTACTCAAGTGAATATTACACATCACATAAGATTTGTTTAGTGAGGCACCAACCCCACAAAGAGCACCAACCCCTAGTTCAATAGAAAACAAATCCTACAAGGAGGCTACAACCCCCAAAGATTACCAAACACAAACTCAACCACCTAAATATGAAGATCACCTATGAAACTTGTTTCTCAACAATTGATTGTGATCACTCTTTCAACTCTCTTCACTCAAAACCATATAAATCACTTTTCTTGTCTTCTTCACTCTATGGATTCTTCACAAAACATGATTAGGTCAATTCACCTATCCTTCCATCTGTAGAACACACTCATAAAAACATGAACATCATTTATTCCAATTCATCATTATCACTAAGATCTATAACACATCCCCAATCATCTCTCTTACTTTCTCATCCTCATGCACACAAATTAGGTCTTCTTAGATTCAACTAGGTCATGTATGTATAACCTTCTTCAATCTATCCATTATCAAATCAGAAACATAGAAGAACTATATATAACATTCAAGACCTTATACTCTTCATCTCTATCCTTATATCTTTCTCATATCTTCTTCCCAAATTTTCTACCTTCCCATATCTCTAGCACACATAAATGATCCTCCTAAACTAGCTTATATACCTATCTTATTAATAAAAATGATGTAGGGAAACCTTCATACATAATACATCATCAAAAAATAATAACAAAATCATGAATAAAACATTTAAAATATAATATAGGTTGGTCATATCACCACCATATCAAAAATTCTCCATTAGGTCTCCAATAGGCCTAATTGCACCAAAACTCCATCTCGCCAAAACTAAACCTCTTTGTGCCTACTCTCCAATCACCAAATCCTTGAATCAATTTAGGAACATCATGAAAGACCTCATCATTCTTCCACCATACCTATAAATCTCTGCATTATCACCTCATGCCATGAAACCATCTAAATAACATGCTTGTTCTTGTGCACCAAACCTTAGACCTAAAAGATGAGGCTCAATACAAAATTAGATGACCTCAACCATACAAGTATTATATATCACTGGAAAAATATTGATTTCAAATACATCACAATGTACTCATTCTACCACAAATTATATATGGTGCATTATAACAACTCTATAAGAAGACTTTCCTTAAGCTACCATTCATCCCCAATTCCATCCCCAAAGACCAGTATTCAAAGATAAGGAATAATTTTAATCATAAGAACTCGGCCATGATCTGAAAATATCATGGAAATGAATTAAAAATTTGTGGATTCCATAAATTCTAATTTAGACATTAGGTTTAGTGGATAACTCTGTCAAAAACTAAAAATCTCCATAAACAAACATTTTTAAGTGGGGCCTAGAGACAAATAAGACCTATAAAATACATCAACATAAATATGGAGAAGTCATTTATATAAATAAATCATCACATTCGAAAAAGGAATCAATTCTAGGATTGTACAACCATTTTATCTCAAGTCAATTTCAAACTAGGGTTTTGAAATCATAATAAAGCAATTTTGGTGTTAATGATGGTTCGTAAAACCATGAAGATAAAATGAGATCATTAAAATTGGAAATTATTATTATGAAAAATATTCAACATTCCTCAAAATATCAGAATCCCATGAAAATCACACATTATCTAGCAAACATCAAAACATCAACTTCAAACTCAAAAACTCACTTTCTTGAACTTGGTAAGGGAAAACATCTCATAACTTGCTCAAACTCGCAAACCAACATTTTAAACTTGGTACATACCTCAAGAATAACCTGATTTATGATCTCAAATTCATATTAATACCTTATCACACCTGAAACTCACCATACACCATGGTTTTCATGTATTTTTTCCTAGTTTTCAATCTTCTTTCTTCGAAGGACCTTAATCATGCGCTATCAACTTGAATTTTTACCTTTGACATCTTCCAAACATGCCATGAAACCTAAAAACACACCTTACATGATTGCACTAACCTTCTCTACTTCATAATCCATGTCACCATCTCATCTTGTTTACACTACCTCAAGAACAAGACCTAAAATGGCTTGTTTCAACACATAATTCTCATGAAATTCCCTTGATATCACCTACCAGACCTATTAACACCTCTAACACAACATATTGAACATGTTATACATCCTAGAAACCTATGAAAAAGTTTGGAGTTCATTCTCTTCACCTATTTTCTTGACCATGCCTCAAGAACCATGCATACATGCCTAGTGATCATGTTACTTCACTAATGAAACTCACCATGAAACTTCTTCATGCCACTAGATACCTCATATTGAATCAATGAACCCATTAAAATAGAATGATGACTCACCTATACACCCTTTGACATCAATGTTACTTTACATCAATGACAACAATATCGACACAATGCCTAACAATCTCCCCCTTTGTCATTGATGGAAACCACCTTTAAAAACATTGATGGAAACCACACAAGAAAGCACCTATAAACCTATTTTCATTTTTTTGAGCATACTCTCCCCCTTTGGAATCTAATTGAAAAGGATACTATGAAATATTGACATGATAAATAAAAGCAACAATGCATACCAACTTACTTTCTTGCCTCCCTTGGTTTTTACCTACTTCTTGACTTCAACTGATTTCTTGAATTTCTTTCATACCTTCAACATCCACTCCTTTATTGGAACACAAAACTATGGCTTATAGCCATAATGGAAAACATCTCATGCATGCTCATTTCTTAGGATACCTTCAAGACCTAAGCACATATCTCCTTGGGAAAGTATATACCTCATTTTGGTTACATATAAACCTGTCTTGATATTCACTTTTACTATGTAGACAACATTTTCAACTTGAATCTATAAATCACATTCTTCTTGAAACTTTTCACAACTTCTTGGAGAATATAATCATCTTAAAACTTGCTATGAGTCTTGATATGCAACTATATGAACTCATGTCATCATATTTTTCAAACCAAACAACAGTGTAATACATACCTTCAACCTTTAGAAAGTATTTAGGAGTGGATAAAATATTTAGAAGAAGAGTATGCTTAGAGGTTCAGCACTGGATCTGAGTTTGACACATGCATGTGGGTAGAGAAGAATTTGTATGAATGTCTATATGAGTGCTTCTTTCCTATATTTCTGGTGGAGCTGTACGAGTGGCTAGTTGCTTATGCATCTAAACAAAATTGGAGGTATCACATACTTCTCTAGACATAGGAATAATTTTAGGCCCTCCATGATGATTATCTGATTTGGATGTGAATTGTGGATACTTGGTTCCATGGTGTTTTGAATAGCTATATTTTTTAGTACTGAATTTCCACTTATTCTTTCTCAGAGGTAGTTGAGTTCCATTTTTTATGCTATCCCAAGGAAACTTATTTGTAAGGCATTCCACTGGCGATCAAGATCTTGATGGTAACCCTGAATTTGGAAGAAATTTGATGACTAGATAAACCCTACCACACATGGGGGTAGGAGCAGGTTTGGTGAAGGATGGCGGACATAGCAGAAGAGAGTAAAAGAGAAGAAAGGTAGGTTAAGTATAATGAGGTGTGTGAGAGGGAGATAGAGAAACACCGTGATATTGTAGAGTGGATTACATTGAGGAGAGAGATGGCTCATGAGGGATTTAGAGTTCACGTAGAAGGCATGGAGCCAAATCATCTGGAATTCCCCCATTTGAGAAAGTATGACAGGAAACCCTCCTTGACCTCACATGGGAGCATGCCAATAAAGATGACTTGGGCTATGGGTGCGCATCTGAATCTACCTGGCAATCTAACCCTTGCACTTGGTTTTCTAGTATCTACTAAAACCAGTAGTCAATAATTTAGTTTGGAGAGTAGTAGAAAAGGAATAAATCAAGTAAAAAGTGCATCTATGGTTAGGAAAATGTCTTCTTTTTTATTTAGAGGTACCTTTTTAGGCACATCATCAGAACATAACTTAAGCACGTAGAATTTTGGACTCACTTCTGGGAGTATTACCACCTCAAAAACTATAGGAGTTTAGTTTAGTACCACCTATTGGGACACAGGGTTGTATATCCACTAGTCTGATTTCAGCTATAGGAGGATGATCAATGGGAATAGGTGGCTCTAGTTCTAGTGGATCTGGTGATTTTGGAGTTAGAGGTAACATAAGAGGTTCTGGATCAGGTGGGCATGGTCCTCACCAACCCCAAAATATTTACATGGAGATGTCACTTTATCTTCCAAAGTATAGGGGAATAGAAATGTTGTTGAGCATGTACACATGTGTGAGATATTATGGCACACAAAAGGAATCACAGATTTTGAGCGCAAGGTGAGTCATTTTGCAACTACTTTGTAGGGATGTGCTCATAGTTGGTACATGAAATTTGACCCTAACCAGACTTGTGTAAATTATGCAGCATTACGAGAAGCTTTCCTTAAGGAGTTTCATATCCCTAAGTTCATGAAGAAGAGTTTAAGCGTGCTCAAGGATATTAAATAGGGAACTATAGAGATTTTTCAGGAATATGTTGCCCATTTCAAGATTTTTTTGTCTAAATTTTTTTATGATATTCATGAAAGTCATCATACATAGTGGTTCATTAGGGTTTTAATAACACCTTTTAGAAGGGTGTTGTTACATAAGACATATACGAACCAACGTGAAGCACTTGAGGCCACTTTACACGATGAGGCAGTCAAAAGTATAGAAACTAGAGTGAGCCCATTCCTGGAAGCACATATTGCAGCTATGGCAAATAATTTTGAGATACAACTCGTGATACGTGCACTGGGATTTGGTGTATAGATTGTGAAGTGGAAGGAAACACTAAGGATTGTTGTCCTCACAAGTCAGTACATTAATTTTTTCTATACTTCGAGATATGTCATTTAGACCATGATGTAAGTCACTACCCATTATTACAAGATGTGATCAGAAAGAATGTATCCTGCTATTGTAAGATTTTCCTGTCCATGACTCACAATACAAAAGAATATAGTTTGATTGGTCAAATCCATAATGCCATAGATATTGGTGTGCAACAGATAGGAGTATCAGATAATTCTAAAATTAAAAATGAGCACCATGATCATGATCACAACCAAGGGCACTATGATTGGAATGAAGAAAATTTTGAAGGGGGTCGTGGCAGAGGTTGAGGATACCATGGTGGATTCAAGGTTTGAGGCCGTGTTGGTGGATGTGGTGAGTTTACTCATAGAATGTGTTTTACATGCGGATATCCTGACCACTACAGGTGTGAATGTCCTTAGAATATTACTTATTCATTTTGTGGGAATAATCACAAATATGAGAAATGTATCGACTTATATCACCATATTAGTAAGCAACATAAAAAAGAGAACAAGGGCACAAGGATGGTTAGAATACAACATGTTATAGAAAATTAGTGGATTCCAAAGTTGTTACTGGAACCTGAGGTATTACTAGTGAATATTACTACACACGTTGAAGTTACGCATGCCAGAGAGACATTACAGAAGAATCCTACCATCACTAAGGAGGAAGTTTTACATGCAAGATATCTAGATCCTACACATTAGAAGGAGGTTTATCAAGAAACCATGGAGGTACTAAAAAATATTCAGGGTGAAATAGAGTGTTTAAAGGAACAGTCATAGAAGTTGGAACAAAAGAAGGCAACATAGATAGTCCAATTGGATATTGATGATTTGAAAGAGGTTTGCAAGATGCTATGCCAGGAGAATATCATTCCATTACTAGGGAATTGGCTCAGGGAAACATTTTACGCGTAAGTATTGAGAATGGATGACATATATTGCATGCTAATATTCCACCTCATAGCTTGGGTTATGATAAGGAGATTACTCTGAATGCTATTTTGGATGGATGGATTTGAGAAATATATTGATTAACACAGGTGTAGAAGTGAATGTGCTTACTTTATATGCATGGGTATAGATGGGAAATCCTCCATTGCAGCCATCCTCTAATGTATTGTTTATGGCTAATCAAACTAAGTCCACTTCCATCAGAGTTTTAAAGGATGCATACATTACTATACAAGGGGCCAAGTTCACTGGGGACTTTGAGGTCTTAGCACTTGTGCAAGAAGACAACTTCCCAGATCTACGTAGGTTATTTTGGTGTTTTACAAATAATGTTTATCTACGGTTCAACAAGGTATAAGTTTTGAGACTAAGGAATAAAGAGTTATTATCCCTTTGACAGATGGGAAGTATGTACCTTATATTGAACCATTGAGTGAGGAATACCTAGACATAACTTATGTACATGCCATTTAATATCTAGAAGTACTCAAGCCATCTAAAGAAGGAATCCTCAAGTGGGAAGATGCATAGTCTATTAGTGAACAAAAAGTATTGCTTGTGAAAATTGGTCACATGACACCTATGATATGGTTGGGCATGAAGTAAGAAGTGCATTTACATGAAGGATCAAATCTCACTGTATCAAGAGGATAGGTAACAACTTTGTACCCTGTTATACTAGAGAAGGATATCCTACAGTATTCTTGCATGACATAGAGGAGCAGTGGGTAGATCAAGTTGAAATAAGAAATATGTTGGTGTATACCCTGTGTGGGGCAGCAACTCACTAGTGGATGGTTCAAAGGGATAAAATCATAGAATGTAAATAAATTAAAATTGCTCTAACCACTCGGTTCTTCAGGAACAATGTACCTACTCAATATGCATACACTATGGTAATCAACCTGTTTAATACCATGTTCAATAGTGTGAGATACCCTGGATAGAGGTGCAAGAAGCTTTCCCACCTTCATTATGGGTACACAAAATTTATTCCAATTTGTAAGGCGACATACATGCTTGGTATGTTTATGTGGAACTGTATAGGGAGATTAGAAATTGGTAAGACTCGATTGCAAGAATGACCTAGAATTTTGATTCATTCTTTACTAAACCTCTGGTAAGAGAGGCATTATGGGTTATGGAGCACTTAACTATGTGAGATAGTGTAAAGGCTGAAGAAGTCATTCAAGATTTATTTGGTGAGGCAGATTCATGAGCATGTTTTGATGAAGTAGATGCTACATATGCTAAACTATTTATGCGTGCTTTCTTTCAGAAGGAGAAAGGAAATATAATCTACATAGTGGATGATGAGGAAGTAGAATATTTGGACATAACTCATTCTGAAGTTACGTGCGAGGTTTTAGACACTGCAGATAAAAATGTGCACACCTATCATGAACCTATGAAGACGAAGAAGGTGAACATTGGCATGGATGTTGAACCGAAGGAGGTAATAGTTGAGGATTATTGGTCTAATTCTGAAGTGGTAAAGATAATTGAGTTACTATGAGATTTTTAGTATTTATTCACTAGGAGATACCATGAGTTAAAAAGAGTGCATGAGTCATTAAGTGAGATGAATATTAAGATAAAGGAAGGAGTGCACTCAGTCAGGAAGAGACCTTACAGGATGAACCTAAACCTATGTGTAAAAGTTAAAGAAGAAATTGACAAAATGCTGAAATATGGCATCATTAAACCCCTAGAAGAATCAGAGTGGGTTAGCCCCATGGTAATTAGTATAAAAAAGATGGTTAGATTAGGATTTGTGTGGATTAAAGGGATCTGAATGTTGCATGTGTGATTGATCCTTTTCCTACACCTTTCACTAAGGAAATATTAAAAGGTGTTTCAGGGAGAAAAGTTTACTCATTTAAAGATGGATTCTCTGGGTATCATCAGGTTATAATTGCACAAGAAGATCAAGAGAATATGAATTTTACCACTGAATGGGGAAGTTTTGTATATAATGTGATGCCCTTTGTTTTGAAAAATGTGCCTACTATATTTTCACGCATAGTTGTTCAAACATTCTAGGATTTTATTCACAAATTCTTATAGGTTTAGTTGAATGATTGGATGGTGTATGGGCTTGTTAAGGATCATTGTGACAACTTGTACCTAATGTTTGAAAGATGTAGACACTTAATCATCTCATTAAAAATCAAGAAGTTCATTTTTGCTACACCTTTTTGAACTCTGCTAGGGCACATCATCTGCAAGGAAGGTTTGTTAGTAGATCCAACTAAGGTTGCAGTTATTGTGGGCCTAGAAGAGATTATAACTTAGAGTGATGTGCACGGATTCTTGGGCCACACAGGGTATTACAAAAAAATTATCAAAGGTTATATAAATATTACCATGCCACTGGAAGAGTTATTAAAAGGAAAAGAGACATTCTTTTAGGGAGAACCGAAGCAACGCACATTTGAGGTATTTAAGGAGAGACTTATTATAGCACCTATTCTACATTTTCCCTCATGAAACCAAAAATTTCACGTACATGTAGATGCCTCTGGTATAGCCATTGCCGTGGTGTTATCTCAACATGGAGAAGGTATTATTTAGCATCCTATTTATTTTTCTAGTAGAAAGTTGACTCTTGCAAAACAAAATTATACAACTACAGAGTGTGAGGCCTTGTCAATGATGTACGTGCCAAATAAAATTAGACAGTACTTGCTAGAAACACATTTTGTATTTTATACTAATCACATGTCATTAAAATACTTGGTAAATAAGCCCATTTTACAGGGGCACATATGTATATGGGTGCTCCTATTCCAGGAATTTGACTTTACAGTCGTAGTAAAACTAGGTAAAAGTAATTCTGGCCCGAACCACTTGTCAAGAATTCAATCAGGGGAGGATACACAAAAAATTAAGGATACAATGTTAGGTACACAGTTTTATAACTTACATCACATGCCTTCAGAATTAGAGGATATTGTTGTCTTTTTATGCATAGGTATGGTGCTAGAACGAATGAAATCATTAGAGAAGAAATAACTTGATATTCACATTGCACCTTTCATGTTGATCAATGGTGACTTATAAAAACTAGGCCAAGATGAATTATTACACCAGTGTGTACTGGAACATGAGTGCACATATATCATGGAAGAGGTTCATGGTGTTATTTCTGGTGGGCACTATGCAGGTGATGCTACCGCGCATAAGATTCTACTCATTGGATTATGGAGGGAGACCATCTACAAGGATTGTAAAGAGTATTATAAGGCATGTGATCACTATCAATGCCTTGGAAAACCTGGGCAAAGAGATGAAATTCCTTTAAGGCCTATTATTAGTGCATAGAGTCATTTGATAAATGGACTATAGAATTCTTGGGTCTTATATCCCCTCCCTCACGTAGAACTGGATCACGCTACATCATCAATTGTATAGATTATCTTACAAGGTGGTTAGAAGTAGCACCTACAAAGGATTGTACAACAACTACAACAATAATGTTCTTATGGGAAAATGTTTTCACTAGGTATGGATGTACGCTAAGCTTGACAAGTGATAGGGGCACACACTTCTTAAATGAGACAATCAAGATATTGTTAGATGAATTTATGGCTACGCACCACAAGACTACACCTTATCACCCTAAATAAAATGGGACTGCTCAGGATTTCTACAAGATAATGAGCTAGACCTTGACAAAAATTTGTGATGTTGGAAGGAAATATTGGGATGATAAATATTTTTCTTTACTTTGGGAGTATAGAAAAACCTACAAGAGGTTAAATAAGGCCACACCTTTTTAGTTGGTGTGTGGCATGGAAGTATTTCTTCCCATGGAATTCATATTACCATCTTTGCGTATTGTGTGCACTGGAGGTCTAGCTGACGAACATGCATTAGAAGAAAGAATTGATAAGTTAATAGATTTAGCTAAGAGGTGTGCCATAGCACGTTTGAGTCAAAAGAAGGAAAAGGATAGAAAAAAGGCATGGCATGATAGAAACATTAGGGACAAGAAGCTTGAGGTTGGATAGATGGTGCTTCTTTATAATTCCAAGTTTCTATGCCATCTAGGAAAAATTAAGGTGCATTGGTTGGGACAATATGTTATCACTTATATAATTGAATCAGGTGCTTCCTAGTTAGACACACTTGATGGAATATGGCTACCCACTTACTTTAACGGGAGTAGGCTAAAGCCCTATTATAAATAAGTCTTCTTTATGTTTGTAATAAGGTAGTATTTCCATTTAACATAGATTTCCCTTTCTATATTTCTTTTAATGTATTTCTTTCTTCTTTTTTATGTTTTTTCAATTTAGTTTGGTGTTTTGTGTAATAAGTGTGTTTGTGTGCTAGAAGTTAATTACAATCCGAAGCATTTTTGTGCATAGAGAGATGCACATACCATTGGTGTGGGGTGGTTGTTATTTTTTATTCAAAAATGGGTACACATAAGAATATACTATTACATGTGCTATTTAAATATGGAAAGGAACTGCTAGAAAGAAGATTGATCCTAGAGAACACCATAGTTGGAAATAAATGAATGAACACTATAACATGAGGTAAGTTGCAGCCATGGAAACTACTGGGGGAAGGCACAGTGGCGAGGTACTTTGGTGCATGGATGCACGTAGAAGGAGGTCTACAACAAGAAGGTAGGAATACACGCTAGAAGGTTATAACTGGGGCGGGAAGGTGTACCATGTGGAAATTGGGAAAATGGGAAATTAACGAGAGAATTTGTGGTAGGTGGAGTAATAAATACAGTAAATCTTTGAAAATTTATATAAGGAAGTGATGCAGGTTCATTTTTACATTTTTGATCAAAAGTATTCGAGTGAGCTAAATGTGACTGAACCAAGCAAAACGTGTTGAGGTGTAGAGAGCTATGAAACTAGAAGTGGAGAGAAGATTTATGTGTGGAAGTGGCTTACGTACCCATTAGTGAAGGGTTTGAGCATAACAGAAGCATTGAGAATGATCTAGGGCACATGGTTTTGAGGTAGGCCATGCAGTTTTGAGCTAGGGTTTTATCTTACTCGAAACAAAAGATAAAAGGTGGGATTTTTATAATGGCACAAAAGAAAACACCTGTAACAAATACGAAGGGGAAGAAAAAGGTGGAAGTTGAGGTCAAAGTTACTCCTGAGAGCAATTTTTTAGAGATGCAATATCCAGAAGGAGTTATAGTCAGAAGGGATTGGGATTTCTACTTTCGCAGATGTAAAGTAAGTGATTATAACCACCGCACCACCAAAAAAAGGGAGAATTAAATACATTGTTGAGTAAGAAGACCAACAAGTGCATGGTGGATGATATACTAGCGTATAATGACATTGGGGAGACATTGCTTAAGAAGGTATGGGTTTATTAATTATATGAACTCCCATATTTTTGAAAACCAGAAGCTTTATACCAATGGTTAATGAGCATAGTCCATGAGGACTTCTTCTATTTTGTTGGACAGAGGGTATAAGGATCACAACATCCTTGATTGGTACATTGACATGAATAAAGGGCACAAGAAAAGAAATTATGAGTGATCTAATTGATAAGGTAGCTATTATAGCCACCAACAAGAAGTTAAGATACTCCAAGGGTCCACGTGTAATAGACATACAAATTACAGAAGTATCCTATGGTGCAAGAATCCATGCATCTACTCACTAAGTTGAATGATCAAGAAAGGTTATCACATGTAAATACCATGTGGCTACATATCACGAAGAAAATGTCAGAGGGATAAATCTATAACTTGGCTGGCTACATCGCATAAACTATTACTGAGGAATCACACACAGGTGAGAAGATAAGTTTTGTCACTATCCCCTTATTTCTTATGTTGTTAGAAATTGGAGTGCCCGACGGGCCAAAGAACAAAATTTGGGAATACCATGTGGAGAAGAAGGTCCTCATGGAGAGGTTAGAGAAATACTTGTGTGAAGGAACAATGATTGGCCCATTCAATAAAAGGGAAGAATTTTGGTATGACCGACTTTGTGCAGCATTTGAGGAGGAATGGTGCATTCTAAAGGAGCTACCCTCGGTAGTGGGAAAGGAAGTACAATTCATGGTGTATCAACATTTTTACATCACACGGTTTCCAATGAAGGATGGGACATGGATTCTATGGTGCAAACTACTCTATGCCTTCATAATGTGCTACTTTGAGGTATCAGTTTATAGGTTTACTGATGTGCATTGGCTGAAATTCAATGTAGATAAGGTAGATTGTGACTACTATACTCTCAGAAAAACATATGTTTATCCAGGTCAGTTTGCCTACATTGAGAGGCTCATTTCAGATGTTCTAAATATAAATCTAGTAAGTTTGGATATTGGGGACAGTGGATCCATGCTCATCTATCTTCAGCTCAAGCCTAGGATGAATAATAAAAAATATGTGGAGAATGAGTTCATGCTACCAGGGCCACCTAACGGAAAAAACATGGTTGAGAATGTGGAATCTCCAAATCCTGTTGTGACCATAGATATAGATGATGAAGAAGAATGTGAGGATGGTAGATTCTTGGACCATAGAGGCCAGAGGTAGCCCACAGATAGAGTGGAGAATGGGTGCACAGATACTCCACCACAGGCACAAGAAGGAAAAGAGGATTTAGACATGGATGCAGTCCCTGAAGAGTGCCTGTTTAATATGGTATTCAGAAGAACCAGGACCCCAAGTACATGAACATCACAGCCTTTACAAAGATAACCTTGACTGTCCCCTCAGAAAGAAGCACCTGAGAGGAAGAGAAGAAGAAATATGAAGCTTAATGAGGATGCAGAGGAGTCCGAAGAGAGTGCGCTTAGTACCCCGGTTTAACCAGAAGATGTGGAGGAGCCCCAAGATGAAGAAATGAGAGATAAAGAAGAAGGGGTGAAATAAATAGAAGAATTTTTTTTAGAGCAGAGTAGCGCACCTATTACGACTCAGATATGAGAAGGGCCAACTCTAGACCTTAGTGCTTAGGTTCTTAAGGGGCCAAGAACAAGGATAAGTGAAGAATATGTTGTGCCAAGTATGGGATACATAGAGGACACAAGAAAAATCATCTGCACCTAGTTCCAAAGCACAGTGGACCTTAAGTAATTATATGGATGGGAGTTGATGGATCTAGATATGGCCACTACGTGTGCAAGGAAAAAACTATCCTAGTCCATGCAGACCCATATGGATGAACCATATTTTTATGTATGCAAGGACTCTTGTGTCTCAAGAAGAGTAAAGTAGGCACCACAAAGTAGGAACATGACCATAAAACCCACTCTTATGTCTGATGAGAAGGTAAGAAATGCCTTAGTCAAGGTATTTGTTGAGGTGGTGCGGAGAATTATTGATAAGGCTACCACCATTAGAGAACTGATGGAGGATAACAAAGATAAAATTACAGAAATAGAGCACTTAAAGATAGAGAAGGAACAAGAACAAACAAAGAATGATGCCTTCGTTAGCATGGCAAAGGAGATTGGTGATTACATTTTGAAAGAAAGGCCTCATCTTGAACCAAAGTTACCTGAAATTTTTTCCTTCTGTTATTCATTATGTGCACACTTTGGTTGATTTTGTGCTAGAAGATGGACCACTTAGAATGCCCACACCAAAATATGCTAAACAAGAAGAAGAGAGAGAAAGGGCCTCTATTATAATTTTTTTCAACTTACGAGGCATTACTAAAAACTTTAAAGGATGAGGTGAAGAAAGAAAACCAAGCTCTTAACTTGTGTGCAGCACCATAGGTAGTAATGAAGCTCTGGAAATAATGAAATATGAGACTTTAGGGTGTGCAAAAAGATTAGAACTAGTTAAACAAAAGTGTGAAGCCCTTGTAGCAGCCCAAGATCCACATAAGGAGAGGATAGATGATATTTGGAAGCTCATAGCGCATAAGATGGATCTTTTGGAAGGAATGATGTCTGCTATGGCCAATGTTGTCCAGGTACTATAGAATGAGAAGGAACAAATCACTCAGCATGAACTATATGCCATAACCACATACATTCCATAAAAGACAAGGACATCGCTAGATGATTAGAAAGCACTGGAGGTAGAAATCAAATTTGAATATCCATAGCTAATCTTTCTAGTTGAAGATGAGGATGTTGTAGAGTAAAGATTCATTCTTTTATATAATAATTCTTTGAATTCTTATTCTTTATTATTTGCTAACATCAGAAATTCTCCATTGCCGAGATGACAATGTACTTTAGTGTGGGGTAATGTTGAGAAGACATAATATTATTCTAAGGAGAATACACATAAAGAATACGCACATGGTAACAAGGTGCATTTAAAGGCACAAAATAATAGGAAAGGAAACACGTGCCAAAACACTTGGCTCAGGACTTAGCCATTTTTATGGATACAGGTTATTTTTGGAAGATTTTTTATGGAGCACACATTGGGATGGAGACTTACGTGATACGTAAATGAAATTTTGGGAATAAGTGGCTGATAAGCACCATGCATGGTTGTAGTTAATAATAGGATTACTTCTTCCGGTTAACTATATGACATCTATTATTAGTGCACTTACATGTGTGCATGCTATTGTAAAGGCGCATGGCTATTATCAGCATGTGACCTATTTTGAGAAGTGCTTAGGCAGTGAAGGGAAATTCTGCACCCCTATAAATATGTAGTTATAGGTGTGTGTGTTTTTGTGAATTATTGTAGAGTTATGTTGCAGGATATGATACACGCATTACTTATGCTGATACTTTATAATGTAAGAAGGTTATGTGTTTTACAATGTCTACTATAATGAATGATATTTTCTAGATAATGCTATTAGACATAACTGAAATGGGTTCATTTATGATTAATATTATTACAATTATTGTTTAATTCATGATTCTATAAGATCTATATCCGGATTATGCACTATGGAATGTTTATGTTTATTTATGGATCTGAATACGTCTTATCTTCATCACACTAACATCCTACACAAGAAAATCTAAAGAGAGGCCCGACACCTTTGCACTTCAGGTGAGCTCTTAGCTTAGGTTGGGTGATGTGCTAGTGTGCCTGGGTTTTATATAGTAGATTCTAGGTTGCATCACTCACAAATAATACATACTTTCATGATTTTACATATGATTCCTCATTCAAAGTAGGAAGACACATTTCTAAGAAATAACACAAGCCAAATTTTACATACCTCTTCCTTCAATAACTTGTGCTAACTGATAGCTTCATAAAACATGACTTAAACACCTTGTCATTCTCCCTTCTTTTAGTAACAAGAAATCATCTACTACTTTAGTGCAAATAATACATCTAGAAGAACATTCACATACCTTGCAAAAGAATACAATCTTAATAACTCACTATCTCCCCCTATGAATATGCATTAAATTTTGGAGATCAAAATTTCACCCTTCCTAAATTAGAATAATGTAGGGATTTTAGGAAACATGGGACTATCTCCAAGTTGTGGGACTTGATCTTTAGAAAGACCTCTGGAGAAGGCCATCTTCCTCTACTTATTCCTAATGCTAAAACTACTACTATGAAGGGAAATGTAAATATCTAACTCTATTCTATCATTCCAAGAGACCATGGTGAGAAGGAGATGCATAAAAATAAAATCCTAAACTAAGGGGAGGTGATATCACCATGAAGAAGTGGAAAAACATTCTCAAATGAGGGAAAATGGGATGGAATGAAGGAGGAGAGGGTAGATTGAGAGCCACATTCCAAAGCAACATTCAAACTTCCACTTTCACATAATACACAATAGAAATAAACCCTGTAAAGTGAATAAAATCACACAACATACCTGCAGTTATATGAAAATGAAAGGAAATGCAATAAAACACAAACTAGAGTGAAAAAATAGCCATAAAATAAGAAATTAATTTCCTTAGGGAGATGCATTGATCATTGAAATGGAGGAAGAAAGAATAAATATATCAAAAAATCCAAATTTGAGGCCTACAAGTTAAGAAAACTTGTGTAGCACTTTGAAATGTTTCTCTTGCATTCTAAGAGTATCTAACACTACAAATGAGTATCATTTTACAATATATAGAATATGGGAAAGAGAGAAGAGGGGAAAGAGATGGAAACACATATTTTCACCTTTAAACAATAAAAACATAAATTAAATGACTGAAAATAGGCATAGACAATCTTCCAAATCCATTACCCCATGGTAATCTTCTTATAGGAGAAAGAATGGGCACCATACCTTTTTAAATGTGGTAGTTGAGCTACCTATAACTGTTATTTTTAATTCTAGAAAATATATAATTTTTAAAACACATATCCTTGTGTAGACTAAGAAATATAATTTTTTTGGTGTAATACATGTTGATATCTTTTCATCGGTACCAAGTTTTTCAAATTTGGAGCTATTGTGTGAAAGTTATGGAAATTTTAAGTTTAGGGTCTGGGATGGGTCGACAACATTCCTTGCGCAATGTTGTAGTCCGCATTCATGTGGTTCGTGCCACGTGTGGAGGAACTAGCCAATCAGGGAAGAAGAGGAAGCATGGAACCTTTCTAATTTTTCTTCTCAATCCCATTTTTACTGCATTGGTCACATGTGTTTTTGCTTTGCAGAGAATCAGAGTTCAAGTGAAAGTCTGGAAATTTTCGATCCATTCCACTGGTGCCCGCATTACTCACTTTGACCACAAAACTATCTCTCTAATTACATGTTTAGTTCCATCTACTACTTAATTAGCCAACTGTACCATGTAGAGAACTATTTTGTTCATTCCCACCAAACCTTCTTTATTCACAACATTGTCTCGTCCTTCCTTATGCAGTCAGAATGTTTGTGCAGAGAACTAATAAGTCTAAGGAATTGTTCCTTCAGTCCTTGAAATGATGATCCATCTGCAATGAACTACCCCAACATTCACTGTGGATAAATGCAGTAATGTGGGGAACAAGAGGAACTATTCCTCCTATTCCACAAAAATCCTATTTGGCCAATTTTTCTTGGATTCACCCAAATTTGAAATTTTTTTCTAAGTGTTTGGAATTTTAAGGCTTACAGAAAAGAAGAGGGATGCTCTAGAATGATTGCACCTGCCACAAATCATGAAATTTATCTATTTTTCCAATTTCTTCTCGAAGGTTCAACCATATTACCTTATTCAAAAGATACAAGTTGGCCAATTTGCAGGGGGTGTAAAATTGGATAACAATTTGGTGACACAATGGGGTAATATGTTGGTTAGATTTAAGAGAGAAGTCAACCATTAGGCATGGAGTCAACCTAATATTTTAAAAAATGATTTGAAACTTGAATCTCTAACCCCTGAATCAACCTAAAATGTTTCTTGAAGTACTTCCTGGACCTAGGACTGATTTGTCATGCTTGAATTGATCATTCTCATTATAAAATTGTTATGAATTAAGTTTATGAGAGTGAAAAATTGTCTTAAATTTTAAATTTCACCATAATATCTTGAAATAAATGATCAAACTGAGGAACAACATCCCCAACATTGAATGTATGCCATTTTGATTTTAATTTTGTTCAGGTTCTCCTTAGAATACTCTTAAAAGTTAATTTATTAGGTATGAAGATATGAAACTTTATAATTTCCCTAAGGACTGAAATTTATTACGAGAGAGGAAAAAAGAGCACACCGGTCTAGCCTGCAAGTGATCTGTTAGGGAAAATGAATGAGCATCTGAAATTGTCCCCATATATGATTTTAGTTTCTTTGCATTTGGTTTTTTGAGATATTGCAGCCGATACTTGAAACCTTGATATTTTTCCGAGTTCATACTTCCTATAGAGCCTCCATTGAAACACTGTGCAATAACAAAGCCACCAAAACACAAAAATACATTATGCAAATAACTTAGGGAAAGGAAACCTACAATATAAACAAGATAATGTTCTACAATCACTTAGATGAATTGAAAACTAATCTAATATGTATAAGATGCAATGCAATAACTTAATTGTAATTCTTAAGATAAATCCTATGAATGGATTTTTTCATGCATTTCCATTAAGGTCACATAACTCAAAAGAGTTAGCTTCTTTATAAGAATTGATGATAAATGGCCCACTCCAAATTACATAAAATTTAGAGTTTCATCCCATTTTATCTCTGTCAAAATCCCATTTCAACACCATGTCACCAACAATGAATGTATGATCTCTAGCATTTCTATCAAACCACCGTTTGGTTAATTTCTAATGTTATTCTAACATGATTATGGAAGAATTTATTAATTCTTCAAGATTAATTAGTTCTTCTATTCTGATGTATCTTTGATGTACACCCTCAAATTCCAATTTGTGACAAAGGAAACATGGATTCTTTACCATAGAAAGATTTGTAAGAGGAAGTACCAATTTACTTGTTTATTATGATCATATCGGCATAAAGAGCATTTCTCACCTTTGCATGTCAATGTATTTGATTGATATCCATTATTATTATCATGATCATAATCAATTTCTTGTTAATGGATTTTTCCAAACCATTACCTTGAGGGTAGTGTTATGTCAACATTACAGCACCCCGCGATTTGTCTTATGTGTATGAGGCAATCGGTGCATTTTTCTAACATGGGTCCATCTCTCAAGTTGTGGGAATTGAAAAACTAAGATGGACCTCTAGAGAAGGCTGAATTCCTCCACCTAATCCTAATGTTAAACTACTCCTAGAAAGGGAAATGCAACTATCCTAACACTAACCTAGACTTTCCAAGGGACCAGGGAAGAAAGAGATGCATAAACTGAAATTCCTAAACTAAGGGTGGTGATAGCACCAAGAAAAATGGAGAGATACTATGTTGAGTGAGGATGAAATAGGGAAAATGGGGGTGAGGGAGGTTAGAAAAATGTGACACAGACCTAGACCATAATTCACCATCAAAACTCAATGGAACACAACATCATAAACCTGTAAGTGAAATAACATGCACAAAATATAAAAATAATAATGGAGAGACAAGAAAATATAATAAAAATGAGATAAGGTAGAAGAAACACAATTTTTTTTATTGCTTCAAAGTATGCACAAAATGTTACATTTGATGCATAAAGGCATAATTACATTGTTAGGCCCAAAAGAAGGCTCACAACTCAAATGGAGTTGAGGGAAAATTTTGCAAGAGTTTCCCCAACTCCCAAAATGTCTCCCTCTCAAAAATGAGGGGGTCGAATACATTATATAAATTTTTTATCTCACCTACCAACAACCCTCATTAATTACATGTATGGAGGTATGGGCAACCATACTGGTATGATTTCCAATGGTACTTTTCTGTCAGAAAAATAAATGGTCATCATGTTTCATTAAACTTGTTGTTGAGCTACCATGTACGATACCATTAATGCCCATTCTATAGTTGGCTTTCCTTGCTAACGCCCAAGAAGATTAGAGGAAACTATCCACCAACAGGGAGGGGTTGTCACATGAAAATAAGAAATGTTGTCATGTGACAACAAGGGAAGGTTGATGCACGTTAAGATGGAATGTTGATACATGACAGGATGAAGGCGGATGACCTGTGTCAGCAAAGGGAATTGATGCATGATAGAGAGGGACAACTGATGGGCATCAGCAAGAGGTATTGATGCATGATATGGGGGCAATGGTTGACACACATCAGCAAGAGACATTAACGCATGACAGGGTGACGATAATTGACAAGTGATAATGAAGGTGGTTATTGATGCATAATAGGAGATGGCTCCAAACCTTTTCCACAGCTCACCAGCTCGATGTGAAACCTGACCTTCCATACAACTCATAAAATCTCAATTTTTTACTTGCGAGTCATCATGAGTTGTCTTATTCTAAGACCCGGTGCTAAATTTGATGGCCTCTCGCACGTCCCAAAATTTGAATGGATAAGTTAATTTATAATGAAATATCCAAATTAACCTGGGGGTGAATTTGGGATAACAATTTGGCGACCTCTCGGGGACATCTGCCTGTTAGATGTGTGACCATTTGCCTTGAAAAATCCATTGGGCATGGAGTCAAGCCTAACCTTGAAGAAACTAATATTTATTTTTGAAAACTTGTCCCCTAGACTCAAGCGAACTTAACATCTGTATTGAAACCTCCTTAGCCTGCTCTTAAAGCTGATTTTGGGACTTTGTATAAAACCTGTAAACTGTCCACCAAAACTAAAAATATGATCAAGGAAAATGTGTGACAAACTCTGAGCCTGTAAATAATCTATTGGGGATGAATTTATGTAAATTGAAAATTCCCCAACAATCTAATTCTCCTCATAAATACTACCATTAGCTGAAATGCTGAAAATAGAAAATCCCCCGTAACCAATTTTCTGATGTAAGAAGAGACATAGGAGCTCAACTGTGACTCATCTAGGGAGACATAAGAGATGAAAACATTGAAACTATCCCCCAATTTGATTTATCTACTCCACATTTGGATTTGATTAGATATAGCTAGTGTGTCTAGCAACATTGAACCCCTTATTATAAAATTTACTCTCAGCAAAATGATGAATTTTGCAAGAGAAACCACCACACAAAAAATATGTACAAAGGAGAAAAAAACATACATGCTTTAAGTGGAGTCATGTAGAGTGTGCACAAGCACTTCTTCTGTTGAAATAAAACCTACCTACTCTATGCTAACCGGAAGCAAGGTAACTCAAAAAAATCCTGTAATTGGCAGGGAGAAGTAGCTTCCCTTTCTCACAATCTTGGACCATGAGATTGGTTTTAAAATGGGCATGGTCATGTATGAGAGTGAAAAATTGAACAAAGGAAAATATTCTACCTAAATAAAAAAATTATCAACATCAATAAAAAATACCTGCTCAAGTTGATTGATATTTGGACTCCTATAGGTGTTGATGGTGACCCTTGGTGCTTCGTATATCATCCTCTACCCTTAAAATGGACTATTGAATGGTTTTTTTGGATTCCCCTTGGATCCAGGAAGCCAAGTACCGAAGTGGGCAGGTTGATCGACAATAGCCACATTGCTATGAAAATTCACTCCAAAAAGGAGCCTCTTGCGGACCTATGAAAAACATGGGTACTGCATTGCATGATTTTTCTTTGCATTTATTTTGCAAGTAGTTTATCCTTAGCCGTGATCGGACCAGTGAATATAATTGTGTCATATTGTTCCTTCCTCCTATATCTAGTGTGAGTGGAATTATAAAAATATTCCATATGGCTTAGATGGATACCATGGATGCAAGATGTTTCCTTGAATGTCTCGACCTATGGTAATAGGATCTGATGTTGGAGATGAAATGATGAGGTTGCAAAGTTGGTGGTAATATCCAAAGATCCTCTCCATAAAGTAAGTCTCTAAATCAGATAGATAGTTTACATCCTCCGTTGTCCGATTATGAGTAAGGCCTCCCCATGGATGTCTCCAGATCTGTAATAATTTTGTCACCCGGGATCCCTCATCCTTGAACATGGAGGTTTTTAAAAGATAAAACCTTCTCGATTATATCTCGAAGGCGGATGAATGAGAGGAAGAGCCAAAGGTTCTCTAGGTCCTAATTCTATGAAGCCTATTGAATGTAAAAATTCTCATCTCTAGCCGGAATGGCTCTCTTTTTTGGTGGGAGTTGGAGAGCAACTAATTCTCTATTGTAGTGTAGATTGCAACCATGGTATTCAACCTTACCTCCTCTGGAAGTCTGACCTAAGGTTTAGCTATTGTTATCTACAAGATGGAAAATGGAAGCCATAATCTTAGATTTTTGTATTTCTTCTTTGTTGGCTTTCCTATTTTTTTTGTTCTTCTTGACTGGGCTTTTGGGTCACTCCCAAACCTGGGTAGGGAATGAATGAGGAGGGCTGGTTTATTGAGAGAAACAACTGGTTCTTGATTTCTGAGGTAGTGGGAGGACGGTATTCACTTATTCGTGGAGGGGGGGAATTAGGTGGGAGGGAGAGGCGTAGAGAAAATATCAAGAGGGGATGGGAACTAGAAGAGATAAAAGGATTTTCCACAAAGAAGTAGTGGATGGGAAGCTGGAAATTGAATCGCGGGTGGAGATGGTGTTTATTGGGGAATGAGCGCAAATTGTCTGTGATGTTGTAGGGAATTAAATACGTGAGAGGTTTCGTTGCACCAATTTCAAGGCCTCTATATCTTCCCGGTCCACGTCAGTTGGGAGGAATATTTAGCATGGAAAATCATCTGTTTGCTGTGGGCTTAAATATTGGTGTAGGTAAAACCATGGATAAATGGCCTCATAACCATTTTTGAAATAGTCATTGAAACTTGGGAATCTCTAACCCTGAAATCACCTTAAAATGTTCTGAAGTACGTCCTGGACCTTAGGACTGATTTTCATGCTTGAATTTGATCATTCTCATTATAAAATGTTATGAATTAAGTTGATGAGGTGAAAAAATTGTCTTAAATTTTAATTTCAATAATATCTTGAAATAAATGATTCAAACTGCAGGAATAACAGCCCCAACATTGATGTATGCCATTTTGATTTAATTTTGTCAGGTTTCCTTCGAATACTCTTAAAGTTAATTTATTAGGTAGGAGATATGAAACTTTATAATTCCCTAGGACTGAATTATTAAGACGAGAGGAAAAAAAGAGCACACGGTCTAGCCCTGCAAGTGATCTGTTAGGGAAAATGAATCGAGATTGATATTGTCACCATATATGATTTTAGTTTCTTGCATTGGGTTTTTGAGTATATTGCAGACCCGAGATTACTTAAACCTTGATATTTCCGAGTGAGTTCATACTTACGATAAGAGCTCTCCATGTGGAAACATGTGTTCTTTGCAAATACAAAGCCACCAAAAACACAAAAACTACATTAAAACATTACATAGGGCAAATAACTGAGGGAAAAAGGGAAAAACATACAATATGATAAACAAGGATTTAATGTTATACAAATCCACTTGATGAATTGAAAACTAATCTAATATTGTAAAGATGCCAAATTGCAATAACTTTAAATGGTAATTCTTAAGATAAATTCCTATGATGAAGGATTGTGTTGTCATGAATTTCACTTAAGGGTCACCATAACTCAAAAGAGGTAGGTTAGCTTCTTTAGAAGAATTGATCGATAGAAATGGCCCCCCCACTCCAAAGTACAATAAAATTTAGGAGTGTCAGCCCATTTTAGCTCTAGTCAAAAATCCCCATTTCCAGTTCAACACAAATTTGTCACCAACAAATGATGTCTATGATATCTAGCATTTTATCAAAACCACCGTTTGGTAATTTCCAATGTTATTCTAAACATTGATTATGGAGAATTTATTAATTCTTAAAGAGTAATTAGTTCTTCTATTTGATTGTATCTTTGATGGACCACCACCTCAAATTCCAAAGTTTTGTGACAAAGGAAACAGGAGGGGATGTCTTACAAATAGAAAGATTTTGTAAGAGGATGCCTTAGTACAGTCTAAGTACAAAGAGTACCAATTTACTTGTTTTATTATGATCAATCGGCTTATTTTAAAAGAGCATTTCTCACCTTGCATGTCAATGTATTGATTTGATATCCATATTATTATCATGATCATTAATCATTTCTGTTAATGGATTTTCCAAAACCTTACCCTTTGAGGGTAGTTATGTACATTACAGCACCCCCGCGATTTGTCTTCTTATGTGTATGAGGCAATGGTTGCTTTTTCGAAACAGGGTCCATCTATCAAGTTGTGGGAATTGAAAAAACTATAAAGAGGAGGATCATTAGAGAAGGCTGGAATTCCTCCACCTAATCCTAAGTTAAACTACTCCTTAAGAAAGGGAATGCAACTATCCTAACACTATACCTAGACTTTCCAAGGGACCAGGGAAAAGAACAGAGGAAAGAGATGATAAACTGAAATTTCCTAAACTAAGGGTGGTGATCAGCACAAGAACAATGGAGAGATACTATGTGAGTGAGGATGGAAATGAACTTAGGGAAAATGGGGGGGGAGGGAGAGGTTTGTTAGAAAAAGGGTTAGAATTTAAGAGAGAATTTTGTAGAAAAAATGTGTGACACAGACCCCTTGACCATTAATTCACCCATCAAAAACCAATGGAAAAACACAAAATCGTATACACCTGTAAGTGAACAAAACATGCACAAACCAAAATATTATATAAAAATAATAATGGAGGAGACAAGAAAAATATAATAACAAATGAGATAAGTGGTAAAGAGAAAGAAGAATAGAAGAAAGAATTACAATTGGGTAGAAGAAGAAACACACAATTTTTTTTTTTTATTGCTTCAAAGTCATGCCACTAACATGTTAACATTTTGGTGCATTTAAAGGCATCTAATTCCATAATTCATCATTATAATACATGTTGAGGCACCAAAAGAAGGCTCCTCAAAATCTCCAAATGGACACAGTTGAGGGAAAAAATTTTTGCAAGATTTTTCCCAAACTCCCAAAATGTATACCATCGAAAAAATGAGGGACTGGTTCTCGAATACATTATATAAATTTTTTAATCTAACCTACCAACAACCATCATATTACGTACATGTTATGTATGGAGGGTATGGGCAAAAAAACCATAATTGGTCCAAGTGAGGGACAAGGGCGCACGGGAGAGTACTCAGCTCCCCCCCCTCTCCTTCCTTTTTCTTTCCTCTCCGCCTTCCTCTTTATTTCTGGGAGGAAGAACACCTTAAAAGAACACTTGGGGAACGATATCTGGGGACGTCTGCTTTTGGCCGCGGTGATGGTATATGAAATAGTGGTTGGGCAGTTGAGGTCCTCTACGCCTACCATGTACTGATACATTAATGCCCATTTCTATTATAAGTTGGCTTTCCTTGCTAACGCACAAGACACAAGAAGAATAAGAACCAAGAGACTTTGAAGATTACGGAAGAGAAGATGAGAGGGAGGAGATTAAAAGAAGACCAAAGCCAGAAGATTAGAGGAAGATTTTAGAGGAAGGAGGGAAAGGGGAAATATCCACCAACAGGGACGGGGGAATCAGGGTGGCCCAGACTCGCCTCCGGCGCGGGTGGGCTAACTAGGCAGGAAAACCCGAAAACCGGGTCCTCCGATAGAAATGGGGCACGATGGTGGCACTGTGAAAAACATATAGGTGCATAGGTTGGAATTGAAAAGGGTGAAATGGATGGGCGAAGGAGAAATAGGATCAGGGTTCGAGGAAAGGACAGGTTACGGGAAGGGACCGGTTCGTCAGCAACATCACAAATGTTTCCTCTTTCTTTTTCTCCCATTGCTCGCATCTTGTGTCAGCAACGGGAATGATGCTAGATACGAGAGGGACAATGTTATGAGGCCTCCCCCACCTTCCCCTTTGGCCATCCTTCTAGATAAGACTTTGGTTGATTGAGGACATGATATCCGGGACGGCAGGCGGGCAAATTGGGGACAACACATCAGCAAGAGAAAAGGTGACAAGCCACTTCTCTGCTCATGTTCCAACCTAAACAACCCGCCCCAGAAATTGATGAAAGGTTGTTTCGGTCTGTGGGGTGACGATAATTGACAAGTAGGAGCAAGGGAAGCAAGGGGGAGGGGGAGGGCGGTTTGCCAGAAGAGGACGAGGGTGTGAACGAAACCAGTGGGCCACAAGAGGAACCAGTCGCGGTGTGAAAACCCCCACACCCCCGTGACCCGGCAGACAACGCAGAAAAAGCGCAAGGGGGGACCGGGCGAGTAATCATGAGTTGTAAGTATTCTAAGACCACACCCGGTTTGTCGTCCTCTTTCTCTTTAAATTTATCCTGACTTGCCTCGCGCAGTTCCAAAAATTTGAATGGATAAGTTAATTTAGAAGAAATATCCAAATTAACTGGGGGTGAATTGGGGATACAAGTTGGCGACTCTCGGGGCGGACATCTGCCTGTTAGATGTTGTGGACATTTGCCTGGAAAAATCCATTTGGGCCGGGTCAAGCCTAACCTCCCCCAACCTTGAAGAAACTATATTTTTTTTGAAAACTGGTCCCCTAGACTCAAGCGAATTAACATCTGTAGTGAAAACTCCTTAGCCCTTGCTCTTAAAGCTGATTTTGGCCTTTGTATAAATAAAACCTGGAAATGTTCCACCAAAACTAAAATAGATCAAGGAAAAAATGTTTTCTTTGTTTGTGAGTGCAAAACTGAGCCTATAAATCTATTGGGGATGAATTGATGGAAATTTGAACAATTCCCCAACAATCTATTCTCTCATACATACTACCATTAGCTGAATATGAAAATAGTAGAAAAATCACCCGTAACCAATTTCGAGGGATATATTTTTTGCTAAGAAGAAGAGACATACGATGAGAGAGACATAGGAGCTCAACTGTTGTGCATCATCTTAGGGACGAGACATAAGAGAGGAAAACAATTTTGATTTGATGGAAACTATTCCCCCCCCCAATTTGATTTTTATCTACTCCACATTTGGCTTTGATTAGATGATAAAGCTAGTTGTTGGCTTTAAAGCAAACATTGACCCCTTAGTATCTAACATTTACTCTCAGAAAAATGATGTGATTGAATTTTGCCAAGAGAAAAGAGAATGAAAGAAAAGAGAAACCACCACACAAAAAAATAGTGTACAAGAAGAAAAACACACTCACATTGCTTTAAGTGGAAGTCATGTAGGTGGGAGTCATGTGAGTGTGCACAAGCACTTCTTAGGTTGAAATAAAACTACCTACTATATGCTAACCGGAAGCAAGGTAACTCAAAAAAAATCCTGTACATTTTGGCAGGAGAAGTTTATTATGATAGAAGTTGAGTTTTATTTTTAGAAGAGAAGGAGGCCAGGGAGAACAGTGAGAAGTTAGCGATACTTCGGGAGCAAGTTTAGTTAGGACAGTTAGCTAAGAAGTTAGATGTTTTAATGTTGAGAAGTAGAAAAAAGTAGTATAGTTTTGAATTATGAATGTTGATTTAACAGAAGTAAGTTTACAGTAGAAGTTAGAAGTAGTTTTAAAGTATTAGTATCACCAGACAGAAGGAAAGAAGTAGAGCTTAAGAGTAGCTTTTAACGAGAAGAGAAGTGTTTTATTAGAATTGTATAGGTTATTGAGTTTTTTCTGAAGTAGAGGGGAGAAGTATGAGAAAAGAAAGAAGTAGGAGAACAGTGTTTAGTATTTTATTAGTAGCTTCCCTTTCTCCACAATCTGGACCATGGATTGGTTTTAAATATGGGCCAAACAGGTTTGTGGCCTATGATGAGCAGGTTGATTGGATATTACCCAATTTGAAAAAAATTGAACACCAACGGAAATATTCTACCTAAACTATAAAAAATTTTCTATGCAACCATCACAATAAAAAAATACCTGCTCAAAGGTTGATTGGTTATTTGGATCCCTATCGGTCGTTCCTTTTTCTTCCTCGGTGTTTTTGATGGTCTGACCCTCGTGGTTTCTGACTCGTAAGCACCTTTTCTCCATCACGCATAAATGGACATGAATGGTTTGTGGGATCCTCTCCCTGGTCCAATGAAGACAAAGTACCTAATTTTTTTTGGTGTCATGGTCCTGATCTGACAGATCTGCACATTTGCTTGAATTCAACTCCCAAAAATGGAGGAGTCTTTTTGGTTTTTTTATTATGATGTCTTTCCCTTTGTTGGGACCTATTTTGAAAAACATAGGGTACATGCCTTTTCATTTTTTGCTGATTCTTTTTGCTTTTGACTTATGTTTTATTTTTTTTTTGATTTTAGTTAGTTTTCCTCTGACTGATATGTATTCCATTGTTTATGCGTGGATGAATAAATGGGTATCATGGTTCATTGCCTCCTTTATCTAGTGTCGACGCTTGGAAAGATACAAATATTCCCAAGCTATTGGCTCTAGATGGATACCAGGGAAATTTTGCAAGATGTTTTCCTTGAACTGTCTCGCCCTATGGTAATTAGGATCCTTGATGTTGGAATAATTGAAGATGGGTTGCCAAAGGCGTGGTAATATCCAAAGATCCTCTCCATCAAAGTAGTCCTCTAAATCAGTAGATAGTCTTACATCCCCGTTGTCCTTAATGTATTAGCCTCAGCTCCTCCATGGTTGTTCTCCAGGATCTGTAATTTTGCACCATGGATCCCCATATCCCTTGAAAGGAGTTTTTAAAAGATTAATAAAAACTCTTATCTCGATATATATGTCTCGATTAGTGTGATGAATGTGATGAGGAGGACGAGCTAAAGGTTCTTCTATGTACTAATTCGTACTTGAAGCATAGTGAATTGTACTATTCTCCTCTATAGCAGGGAATGCTGATCCTCTTCTTGTGGATGGTTAGCATTTACTGTAATTCGTCTATTGTAGTGTTTAGCTTTCCAATTGTTACTTCAACCTAACCTCCTATGAAGTTCTTGACCATCAAGGAGTAATCTTATTTATTCACAAGCTGGAAGCCCAACTCCTTTTTTTATGGGGGGGGGGGGGGCGGGAGCGGTGGGTGAGGAGGTGGGTGAGTGAGTGGGGGGGGGGGGGGTGGGGAGGGGGCGGGAGGGGGGGGGGGGGGCGGATGGTTCGGGATGGAGGGCGGGTGGGCGGGAGGGGGGGGGGGGGGGGGTGGGAGGGGGGTGGTGGTGGGGGGGGGAGTTAACGGCCCGATTCTTATGTCCATTTCATTCTTTGTTGGTTTTTCTAACTTTCGTTTGTTCTATCTTGACTGGTCTTTTGGCGGGTTTAACTTTACCAAATGGGGAGTTATTATTAAGGAAGCGCCTCATAGTTAGAGATATACAATTGTTATTTTTACACTCTTCTTTGTTGTCTTTCTTCCACTTTTTATTTATTTGATTCCTTCTCTTATGAGGAGGCGCTCCTTTGGGTGGCTGTTCTCTGGTTTAGAGTTTGGTTTTTCTTTTTGGTTGGTGGCCTGGGTTTTTTTGGTTTGGTTTAGATCACAACTGGCTTTTGAATTTTTGAGGTTTGTGTTTTATGCCACTGCTTTACAAACCTTGAGTTGGGATGAGGAATAGGAAGGTGACAGAATGCGCATGGGAAACGGGTAGGGGCCACGGAGTTTATGGTTTCCTTAGGGGGTTCCTAGCCAACTGCGCGGCTCGGTAGAAGTGGGAGTGGAAGGAGGGAAGGGTATGGGATATCGGGTAAGGATTCACTCTATTCTTGTGGGGGGGAATTATTAGCGTTTGGAAGGGGTTGTTACGGGTAGAGATAATTTCTTGTTTACTGTAGAGATCAATTTTTTTACGTAGTAGAGATTTTTTTAGAGTTTAGAGCAAACTAGAGACATTTAGAGATAGTTAGAGTAGAGCAAGTCGAGCTTTATTTACGTCTTTAGGAAAAAAGAGAAATTAAGATGGGATGGGCAGCTAGAGACCTAGAAGATGTAGTTATACTCAAAGGCATTCCACAATAGAAGTAGGGGAATGGAAGTTGGCTCAAGTTGAAATTGAATCTCGGGTTGAGATGGGGTTTCTGGGGAAATTGAGAGGAAAGAAAATTGCTAAGATGATGGTTGTTTGTAGGACATGTTTTTGGTAGGGGATTGCTGTAGGAATTATTACTAGTTGACGAGTCGGTTCGTCTGGGGGGGCACCAATTTCATAGGCCTCTATCTCCTCGGTCCACTGTACAAGTTGGGGAAATATCTTAGCCATGAAATCAATCTTTTGCTGTGGGCTTAAATTTATTGGTGTAGGGATAACCCATGGATAAAGTGCCTTATAACCAATTTTGAACTCTTTCATCTAAGCTGTGGCCTTTAACTATACCATGTCTACCTGGTATGTTGAAAATCTGATCCTATAATCAACACTATCCATGTAAAGTTTATGTCCTAGATGCGCACCCCCCATATCCCTTCTCTCGACAGGTTCCCTAGTTGAATATCGGATCATGGTTTAATATTAGTAATGTAGGGTAGGAATTAGTGATTAATGATTATCATAACACTGATTAGATGAGATCATAAATACATTGAGGTGGACTTCGCAACTACTACTGCCTATAAGTGTCAATTCCATGCGAGGAATGAAGTCATGATTGCATAACTTCATGGAATGGAAGGAAAATGAGCGGGCTGGAAAGGAACAATGAAAGGATGGAAATGGAGGAAGGTCTGAAAAATCAAAGAAGGGGTCGTTGACAAAATGGATTTGTCAGATGTGTTTAAGCATGTGCCTTCAAAGGCTAAAAGTTTGATAAGAACACACCAACTTACTAAAATGAATTCTTCTCCAGATGTTGAAATGCAAACTAGAAAGATCTTCTAACAAAGATACTGTAGTGGACACATGTGTGAGAAGATGAAGCTTCAACTTCTTGTCCCACCGGGGGGGTGTGCGAATTGTTATGTCAAAAATACAACATCCCAATTTGTGCTTGTGTGTGTGGGGGAAATCATGTAAATTTTGCTAACATGGTCCATATTCAAGGTGTGGGACTTGCAAACCTAAGATGACCTCCAAAGAGGTGGAGTCCTCTAACATGGATCCATATAAGGCCATCTACTTAACCATTGGACATGAACGATCTCATTACAATTTATAGCAATTTGAATTTCCCTTTCACCTCCTAATATGATCTTCATCTGCCATATTCACTAGTGAAATTTCATTTCCATTGAATTGAGTATTCCTTTATAATTTGACGAAAATAATTTTTAACCAAATTAAAAGGTCACTAAGTGACTTGATGAAAATTACACTGATGATGCATAAACGCAAGAATGATAATGCGAGAGAGGAAATTAGAGAGGTAAAGGAAAGGGAGAGGGAATGGACGTGTATGGAAACATAATCATAATGAAATACTTTTAAAGCCTCGATTGCAGCCTATCACTTTGAAGCGATGATTATCTACCACGGATGGTCTTGACATTTTGATGAAGATTTCTCCCTTGAATCACTTTCGATCATTTTCCCAATTATAGTGATGACATAAGAACATATAGGATGCCATGGACAGCCTGGACCAAAATGAGTTGTTAGAAAACATTGTTATGTTGTTTACCATCACAGATTGAGATGAACACATAACAATTCCCCACAATGACCCTCTTTGAAAAACTGATTGATAATTGAAATCATCGAACCAATTCAAATTGCGCCATCACATGGCATTAAGTGATGAAGAGAATAGATGACATTAACATGATGTGCCTTGTGATGCCTTTGCTTTGCTTTGTAAATTCATTACATTCAAGATGAAACTTCTAGGACCGCCATGAAGTTCTCATTCCTCTTTTCAAATCATGAACACCACTCATCTTATCCAAAAGAAGAGTCCAAAAATCAGTAAAGGTGGTCTGAAAACAACGTTAATGTAATTTTCCACTCCAAAATGAAAAACTTTTATTTTTGAATATGAGCTTGTGATGGTATTCTGGGGCCAGACCAGGAATAAATTTTGTCTCATTGGTTTTCCCTTCCTCCTTATCTATTGTGACGGCTTGGAAGATACAAATATTCCAATATTGGCTCTAGATGGATACCATGGGATGCAAGATGTTTTCCTTGAATGTCTCGCCCTATGGTAATAGGATCTTGATGTTGGAGATTGAATGATGAGGTTGCAAAGGTGGTAATATCCAAAAGATCCTCTCCATCAAAGTAGTCCTCTAAATCAGATAGATAGTCTACATCCCCGTTGTCCTGATGTATTAGCTTCAGCCTCACTCCTGGTTTCTTCCCAGATTTCCCCCCCCCCTGTTTAAATTTTGTCCATGGATCCCCTCATCCTTGAACATGGAGTTTAAAAGATAAAACTCTTCTTCGATATTATAGCTCGAAGGGGATGAATTGAGAGGAAGAGCTAAAGGTTCTTCTATGTCCTAATTTGTACTTGAAGCCTATTGAATTGTACTATTCTCCTCTATAGCCGGAATGTGCTCCTCTTCTTTTGGATTTGGAGCAACTAATTCTTCTATTGTAGTGTTAGCTTCCACCATTGGTACTTCAACCTTAACCTCCTCTGAAGTCTTGACCATCAAGGGTATCTTATTTATTCACAAGCTGGAAGCCCAACTCTTTAGATTTTCTGTCATTTCTTCTTTGTTGGTTTCCTATTTTTTTTGTTCTTCTTGACTGGTCTTTTGGGTCACTTCCCAACATGGGATTAGGAATGAATGAGGAGGGCTTTGGTTTGAGATACCAACTAGGTTCTGAATTTCTTGGAGGTAGTGGAGGGAATGTTTCACTCCTATTCTTGTCGGATGGAATTAGGTTTGGAAGGGAGAAGGGTAGAGAATTAATGGGATGGGAAGACTAAGAATGGTATAACAGATTCCCCAATAAGAAGTAGTGGATGGGGAAGCTTGTGAATTGAATCTCGTGTTTTGAGATTGTGTTTTCTTGGGGAATTGAGAGAAAATTGCTAGATGATGGTGTAGGAATTACTCGTTGACGAGGTTTCGTGGCACCAATTTCATAGGCCTCTATCTCCTCGGTCCACTGTACAAGTTGGGGAAATATCTTAGCCATGAAATCAATCTTTTGCTGTGGGCTTAAATTTATTGGTGTAGGGATAACCCGATGAAAATGCCTATAACCAATTTTTAACCTTTCATCCTACTGTGGCCTTTAACTATACCATGTCTACCTGTATTTTTGAATCTTATCCTATAAATCAACATTATCCATGTAATTTATGTCACTAGATGCATATCCCTCTCTCGAACAGTTCCATAGTTGAACCGATCATGGTACTACTAATAGGGGTAGGCATAGTGATTAATGATTTTATCATAACACTGATCTAGATGAGCTCATAAATACATTGGAGGTGGACTGCACTACTACTGCTATAAGTGTCAATTCCATGCGAGGAATGAAGTCATGATTGCATAACTTCATGGAATGAAGAAATGACGAGGATGGAAAGAAAATGGAAATGGATGAAGTGAGGAATCTGAAACTCAAAAAGGGTCGTACAAAATGACTGTCAGATTGGTTAAGCATGCCTTTCAAAGGCTAAAAGTTTGATAAGAACACACCAACTTACTAAAATGAATTCTTCTCCAGATGTTGAACTGCACACCTATAAAATATATTCTAACAAAGATCTGTAGTGGAACACTTGTGAAATGTGAAGCTTTCACCTTCTTGTCCCACCGGTGTGCTGCGAAAAATGCTTAATGTCAAAATGTACAACATCCCCCAATCTTGTCTTTGTGTGTTGAAATGCCATTAATTTCCTAACATGGTCCTATCTCAAGTTGTGGGACTTGCAAACCTAAGATGGACCTCCAAAGAAGGTTGGATTCCTCTACCATGGATCCATCTAAGTCCCTCTACTTAACCCTTTGGAATGAAGATCTCATTACAATTTATAGCAATTTGAATTTCCCTTTCACCTCCCTCATATGACTCTTCATTTCCATATTCCACTCGTGAACTTTCATTTTCCATGAATTGAGTATTTCTCTATAATTTGAGAAATAATTTTTACAAATTTAAATAGGTCACTTCAAGTGAATAGGATGAAATTACATGATGATGACATAACGGAAGAATTATAATGGAGAGAGAAAGAGGAGAATTTAGAGAGGAAAAGAAAAGGGCGAGAGGGGAATGGATGTATGGGAAACATACTCATAATGAATAATTTTATGCCTCGATGAAGCCAGACTTTGAGGCGATTGATTTCTACCACTTGATTGGTCTTTCTACACTGATGAAGATAGAATTTCTCCCTTGAAAAAATTTCGATCATTTTCCCAATCTAGTGATGACCATTAAACTATATGATGCACATGGACATCCTGGACCATAGAATGAGTGTTTAGAAACTGTTATGTTGTTTACCATCACAAGCTGAGATGAACACATACCATTCCACAAGACCCTCTCCTTTGAAACTTGATGAATCATTGAATCATTATAACCAGTCAATTTGGATCACTTGGTTTCCTTAAGGATGAAGATGAATATTAACAGATGTTGCTGTGATGCCTTTGTTTGCTTTTGTAAATCATTACACTCAGATGAAACTCTAGACCTCCATATGGTGGAAGTTCTCATCCTCCTTTTTCAACTCATTGAAACCATTTTCATTATCCAAAAGAGAGTCCAAAAATCAGTAAAGGTGGGTGAAAAAAAAACAAAGTTATATGTAAAATTTTTCCACTCCAAAATGAAAACTTTCTATTTTTAGAATATGAGCTTGTGCTCTGCTATTCTGGGGCATACCACCTTTCTTGATCCAATTTCACCTTATAAACCATATACCATATTCCAAAGTCTTATGTTTCATATATATTTCTATTTTTAGTAAATTCCTATTTTTAGCAGGTTGTTATTTGGGGACCTACTATTTTGGGAAGAAGTCATTTTCTGTCTTACTTTCTATTTTACCCTTTTCTAATTGTAATGTGCGATCAAAATTTATTAAGTGCGGAATCATCATTTATATCATGTAAGGAAGTATTAACAATATGTATTTTTAGTGAAGAGTGGTTGAAACTTACCTTTGTTTTTCGACGAGATTTTTTGGATTTGCTCTTTGTTCACGAACTCATGCTCAAATTTTCATCACGAAACACGGTCCAAAAAAGCTTGGAAGAAAAAATGAAATTTTTATTTATTAGTAGGGTTGGGGTGCAGGCTACCCAGGTAAATAATTATAAAAAATCAATCCTTCATATCTCAAGAAACTGGAAACTTTATTGTCCAAAAACTAGTTTGAGAGAAACTAGATTTTTTTGGAGACCCTTCCCTCTAAATTTTGGATGATCTCACCAGCCGAATATTTGGGAATTTGAATTTTTATTTGAAGAGGGAATAATGCTGATAAAAAAATAGCCCTCCATATCCCTAAAAAATAGGGACTTCATGGCACAAAAACTAGTTCACGTGAAACTAGATTTTTCAACGATCATTCCCTCCAATTTTCATGCGATTTCACCCACTGGAACCTTGAGAAGTGGAGAGGTAGCTCGCTGATTTTTTCCACTACTATGTCATAGTAGCCATTAATGGAGATTGAAAATTTCAGGTCTGGTTTTTTTCACCATTCGTGATGAAATCAACTTGATTGGGATAGTTTTTTTGCATCTTGTCTCACTAGTGAAATTTCTCTTCAATCTGGTTGCCAATTTGACAGGAAATTGAAATTTGTTCTTCGTGGAGCTGGAAGGGAAATTTATTCATTGTGAGAATTCCTTGTTGAAAAATGAAGGTTTTAATATGATTTTTTAATGGAATTCAAGAGATAAGAACTTAACAAAATATGGTTTGGCAATGGGGATTTCCATTGTTTTTCTTCTTTGTTCTTTGTTTCTTTTTCTTATCTTGATGAAATATTATTTTGAGACCTATGTATCACTATGGGGTAGAGGATTTCATTTCTTTAGTGAATCTGGTTTAATATTTGGCAATGGTGGAGTGGTGGTCAGAAGTTGCAGATAAAGTTATAGAGTAAGTTGTGCACATAGGAGTTAGATGTTAGAAGTTAGAAGTAGGATGAATTTTTAAAATTTAAAAATTATGCACAGAAAGGGCTGGGAAATTTCTTTTCCTTGACATTCCTCAACTCAAAGGGACATGAGGAAAATCAATTTCCATGGTGAGAAATAAAGTGACACGTGGCAGCGATCCGACGACAGGGAGCGAGAGCTAGAAAATCAGCACTGAGGGGCTGGAAGCAGGTCACATGGTGACCAAAAGGATCTCCTAGGGGGATGGGAAAATTTTTCAAGGTTTTATGTCCCTAACATGTGAGGGAAATGAGTGACATAAAATTCCACATTGATCTTGGAGCTGACACATGGCAGAGATCCAACGACAAGGAATTTGAGCTCCAAATTGCGCCCGAGGGCTGAACTGCTAATCTTGAAGGTCGCATGGGGTTACCGAGGTCACATGGGGGCTGGGTGAATTTTTCCAAGGTTTATGTCCCTAACCCTAAGGGACGTTGGGGACACAAAATCCCTCTAGGATCCTAGAGCTAACACATGTCCTCCAAAAATTTAGCTAACTCTCAAACTCGCTCCAAGAGAATAACTTAAGACGATGATAACTTGAGCTCCTGATGGACTCTTTCAAAAAAAATTTAAATGATCCTAACTCTAAATTTATCTTTTACAATGGTGGGTATAGTCCTTATATTCCATTTTATCATGAAAAATATATTTGATTTATTACTCCACTGTGCATGAGAAAAAACTGTTACAGACCTAATGCGCTAAAGTGTTGTGAAAAAAATGATTTCACCATATTTTAGGGCTTAGAATTATATTTTTTGTGATATTTTTTTTTCTCCTAACTCCATTTTGAGCTCTCAAAATCACTTTTCAAAGCTCAGTGGTTGTTTTAGCATGTGCACTGACTAGGCCTTTGAACCCTAATTTTGGTGAAACTACCCTAACTTCTCTGAGCCCTTCCAGAACCTTTTTAAATCACTTCCATGATTTCCCAAGACCTTTGAATCACCTCCATGTTTTTTTAGATTTTTTGCTCTATTCCATGGGGTTGCTTCATCCCTAGGAAGGCTAGTGATAGCCCTTCCCACAACTACCTATAGCTTGCAGATTTTAATGAACTCCTAAAATCACAAAGGGGGATGAGATAATGTTAATCAGGAGGTCACTTGGACTGACTCGACAAACCTATGACATCTTGGAAAGATAGGAATTAAAAAAATTAACACAGGGGTACAATTATCATGCTTGGAAATTGTTAATTTCCTTGTTGCACATTTGCATCTCCCAAAATTTGAATGGCTAAGTAAATTTATGATGAAATATCCAAATTAACCTAGGGGTGAATTTGGGAAAACAGGTAGTACTTGGAATAAGTTTTGAAATAAATTCCAAGTCCAAGAGCCCAATCAAAAATTTTAGAGACTAAGAAGGATTTTGCATTATTAGAAATGATAACTTATGGGATACCAAAACTTTTCACATTGTCCTCAAGGAAGTCCAATATAGATTATTTAGTTGTTTCCTTGAGTGGTACAACATCTGTCCACCTGGTAAAGTAATCTATTAATGTTAAAACCCATTTATGACCAGAGCTAGATGAAGGATTGATCATGCTAATGAAATCAAGACCCAATTGGGAAAATGAATGATTTGCTTGAATTGGATGAACTAGAAGGGTAACAAACCTTTTCTTACCAATGAAGAAATAACATTCCTTACATTTTATGACCCTTGTGTGACAGTAAACAAATAATGTGGGTCAAAAGTAACTTGCTTTTATAATTTTCATTATAGTGGATTTGGTAGAGAAATGTCCACCAGATAAACCATCATGGAATTCTTCCAAAAAATTGTCTAGTTTTTCCCCTTCAATGCGTCTCAAAAATACTCCATCAATATTTATTTTAAATAAAATCCCATCAATTAGTGCATAAGGAATAGACTGCAGCCTCAAATGTCTTCTTTTGGTCTTGTTTAGGCCAAGAGGATATGCACTAGTAGAAAATAAGTTAGTTATATCACCAATCCAACTATGATCATTATCTGTATTGTGTTCATCCTGCTAAATTTCACCATCATGTGAATATTCCTCATTCATGAAAAATGAGGTTTCCTGGTCATTTTGAGAATCCAAAGCAATATGCTCACAAATTTCTCTACCTCTTTCAAAATTTGTGGCCTTGATAGTCACATCATACTCCATGATTTTTGTCACCCATACAGCTATTTTCTCACCGATTTCTTCTCCCATGATAATTTATCTCACATTGGAATGTGAGACAAAAACTTTGATATGATTAGTGGAAAGAATACTCTTAAATTTATTTAGATTCCTCATGATGGAAAAGAAATGTTTTTCAATGTGATTGTACCTCAACTCATAATGCTTCAATGTTTGAATGAAGAAAGCCACTGGCTGCTCCAATCCTTGATCATTTTGCTGAGTCAAAATAACAACAATACTATATTCAACTCCATATTCATATAGGATGAAATACTCATAATAGTCAGGGTTGATAAGTGTAGGAGCTTGAGGAATTTATTGTTTAATCTTAGCAAATATTTCTTTCCCTTTAGATTTCCATTTGAAAACTAATTTTTGTTTAACATTAGAGTGATAGGATTGAAAAATCTTGTAAAATTAGGAATGAATCTCATAAATAAGTTAATCTTTCTAAGGAGTGGTTGCATTTCTTTCGTGTGAGATGGAAAGGAAAGAGAGAGAATAGATGATATTATTTCTTGATCAATGAAAATTCCATAATTTGAATATGCCCTAAGAACTTACCCCTAGGGACTACAAAGTTACATTTATTGGCGTTAAGAAACACCCCATATTTCCAACATCTCTCAAATACCTTATCAAGATGAACGATATGATCTTTTCTTTGTTTTGAGAAAATGGTAATATCATCTAGATAGATAAGGATGAATTCATTGATATATCCTTTGAAAGAAATATCCATTGCTCTTTGGAATGTTGCACCTAAATTTTATAAACCAAATGCATTTTATGATAAGAATATGTTCCCTATTTTTCTGTAAATGCAGTCTTGAACTGATCCTCCTCCCTAACCTCGATCTGATTGAAACCTGAGTATCCGTCCAACATAGAAAACCTTTCAGATCCTACCACAGTTTACATAATTTTTTCCATAGTAGGTATAGGATAATGATCCTTTAGGGATGCCTTATTCAAATATTGAAATTAACACAAAGTCTAATTTCTCCATTTTTCTTCCTTATCGAAACATTTTTTTTCACTCATGTAGAGTATTTGATAGGAAAATTTATTTTTTTCTCAATTGGTGTGGATAAATCCTACCTCATGAGGGGATCTATCTTTGGATTGAATGGTCTTTGTTTTTATCTATATTTCTTGAATCAGGATAAAGATCAATGGAATGTTGGACAATTTTTTGGATCAAAACATTTAAGATCCCCATAATACCATGAGAATACATCATAAAAATTTTGACACAAGGAAATAAAAGCTTGTTTCTCATTTTTATGATATACCTTTCCAAGGTATAGTTCCTTTCCTTGTGTAATGGTGACTGGTTGACAGTCCTCTTTCCTTACTATTATTTTATTCTCTTCACCTCTGAATTCATCATCAGGATTGAAAACATGCTCCAAAGTGACCAATCCTTTTAGAAATTTATTTTTCTTCAGCAGAATAATTTGGTCACCACAGCTATCATGTAAATCAGATTGTATTTTTGAATAAAATTCAGCTTCATTCTAGATGAATTGGATAATTTTTTCATCAGTTTCAAATACTTTTATGCTGGTTTCATTATCTGGAATGGATGGCCTAACCACCACCCTGACATGTTTCCCATTTTCTTTAACAAAATCCTCAACATGTGAGAATTTTTAATGAATGTATGCCATCTGATATACTTATTCATTCAATTTTCTTAGAACCAAACCACCCATTTATTTGAGTGGTGATGGTGTTAAGTCTCAATTCTTATTAAATCAGCTCCAAATTTCCCCTTATTTCTTGGGAATAAGAATTTTGTGCCATAAGAGTGAGTTACCTACGAAAGTGCATGATGTTTCGTGATGTCTCATTTTTTCCACCATTTAGGGCATGGAAAATACCTTTCATAGGTACTTTTTTGCATCTTGTATCATCATGAATCTCTCAGAATATTTTCTTGAATTTAAGACACTTGTTTTTGGTGTTTGTTCCTTTAGGCCCAAAAACCCACTTTTGTTGAATCAACTCCAAAACATACTGATCTTTCCAAAATATCCCAATACCTTTGTGTAGATGTTCTTGGAACTTTAATGCATCTCCACTTTGAATTTTTCTCGTCCATTATACTCCAATGGATTGCATTAATCTCGGGAAGGTAAGTGGTAGCCCTTCCCAAAATTGTTCAAAAATTGGCATTCTCAAAAATCTCCTAAAAGAACCTAGCGGGACTGACTTTTCTTTCCTAAATTACCTAGGGGAATTGGATGGACATCTAATTAGGGACCAAAACTGACTAAGTAATGGTTGGTGTTAAGAATGGATAGACCTGGGGTGTCTTGGAAAGATAAAACTTGAATTTTTTTGACATGGGATTATAGATATCATTGTCCTACTTTCTAAAGAATTTTTCCCCTGCAAAAACCCAGGACAACAACTGGTTCTAACTTTAGGGCATGGTATGGATTGAGCATGGAGAAGACATGACATGAGGAATCCCAAAATTTCAGCATTTAACATATTGACCAATTCTTTATCCATTGGGCCTTGTGGAGTCATGTACAACTTATAAAAGAGAGATAGCAAGGAAGAAAAAACACGTAAAACAAAGGAAAGGAAACATAAAACACACATAGAAAGGGAAAGAAACACACAACAGAAATGAAAACACACCTAACAATCACCTATGGTATAAGGTGGGGGACAACCTACTTTCATTGATGATACATCTTTTGTTATTTCCCGTTGGGAGGAAATTCCAACGATGTCCCATCTTGATATGAGATTAGAAATACATTTCTACCACAAGTCTCGCGAATCTAGAATGGGCTGAGCCATAATTAATTGAACTTTCCATGGCTCTCTTTTGGTTCTCTCTTTTTGTCCCATAGTAGGACAAGGTCTCCAACTTTGAATTCCCTAGCCTTAGCCTTTTTGTCAAAAATATTCTTCACTTTAAGTTGATTCTCTTCGATACAGTTAACCACTCAGAGCCTTTTTTCTTCCAAATTTTCAATAAATAGGATCCTTGTGTCCATCTAATTCTTTTACTACTCATCTTCTATTCCCTGGAGAAATTTAAGAGCTAGCATTTTAACTGTGATGGGTATTTCCACTTCTATCCCATATAGTAACTGAAATGGTGACATGCTAATTACTTTCTTTGGAGTGATCCTGTCCACCCACAATGAATCATACAAATTCTTGTGAAAATTCCTCTGGTTTTCATCTACGAGCTTGTGGACAATGGTCATGATCAGGGATTTTTTTAGTGGAAAATATTCATAATTTGGCGAATATTCCATTTTAGGAAAATTTGAATAGGCAAATTTTTCAGAGCAGGTCAGTGTCCTGTTAGCCTAAAATTTGCAGTATATTTTTTTTAGGGGTTGGCTTTTCCTACATTTGAAAACATCTCCTATAAAAATCTAGGTGATTCACTGAGTAGTATACTAGTAAATTACTACTAATTGAGGTATCGACATATCAATTACCATGAATTTATGAACTATAAGCACCAGTACACAGTGTAGATCAGTTTTTAAGTTTTTAGTCGGATGACAAGTGCTATTTGTTAACACGTGACTAGTGATATTTGTTGATGTGCGAGAAAGGTTTTTCTATTGACCCGCGACAAGGAGATTCCGCTGACATGTGAAAAGGGTAAGGATATTGATGCATGACACTATTATTTTTTATTCATGACACAATATTGCTAACACGTGACAAAGGTTCTTTTGTTGATGCGCGACAAGGTTATTATGTTGACACATGAAAAGGGATAGGTTGTTGATACATGATAGTTTTTTTGTTGATGCATGACACTCTTCTTGTTGAAATACGATAAAATAATGTTGATGTGAAATAGAGTGTTTAGTGAAGCATGAAAAAGGTTTAACTTATCCGTTCAGAACAATGGAAGGTGTTAGTGCTCTGAAGACCCAAAAGTAACAAAATAATCTCAAAAGTCCTTGTTTAAGTATTTTGGAAACTCTGCTACTATAGATACTGCAACCAATAACACCCATACAACTTCCACTAGAATCAATCATAGTACAAACTATGTGGAAGGTATTATTGAAGTGGACATGCATTCTGCACAGTATTAACCAAATGACAGCTATGATGATACCATGCCAGAGCTTGAAGATATTCCTGTTGAGGTGCAACTAGGAGTGCATCAAGATATCTTAGATACAAATACTCAGAAAAATGGAACATAAAAATCAAATGCAAATTTTGGTTCATGAAAGAGGAAACCATATGATTGTGATAATGCTTAAAATTTTGCTCATAAAATTAAAACACTAAAAACAAAAAAGAATATGTGGACACTTGGGAGGACATACAATATTGAGTGGGTTGCCAAATTTCCTTTTATCAAACCTATACAACTATCTAATTTAGAAGATATACCATATGAATATACATGTACAATATGTACGTGGAAATTGGGACAGAAACAAAAAATACAACTAAAGCTACACACAATTGAAAGGAATGTGGAAAACTATATTCGACTGTAATAGGGGAGGATGACCAGAAAATGAAAACACACATGTGGAAAAATGAAGAAGAATGCATGCATCTTAAATACACAACAAAGTATGAAACAAAGAAGAAAAGATGTAAACATCTCATGGAAAAGGGAGGAATGATCACATCGTAAATTTGTAAGATAAATCAAGCAAATTTGTATGCTAAACTCATATAGTTCTCTAATTTATTTCACATTCTTAAGAAAGTAATACCAATTTCATATTTCCTTGATTTCAAAGTTTTGTATCAATATAATGGAATGCACAACGTTCCTCAGTCTCATTGGTCAGATAGAAATGCATGGGAATGGACAAGTGCCTTGTAATGATAGAGAAGGAAGATTTGAAAGAGAGTGTAAAAAATGTAAATTTTATCTCTCTATCAAATGATGAAGTAACACAAGTTGACAACACTACATAGGTATGTATCCACATTTATACTTTATAAAATCATATAAGTACATCGTATCTACTGGGTGTTATGAAGAAGGTTGAAAATTACAATGTCAAAAACCTACATAAAATAGTTTTTTCTCAATTGAAAGAGATTGTTGGCATGATTGATTATGAAATTGCTATGAATTTGGTATACGTTGGATTAGATGGTGCATCAAGAATGTAGGGTCACCGAACTAGGATGTGTGTTTGATTGCAAACAACAATATCCCCTTATATGCTAGTAATTCATTGTATGGCTCACAGAATGAATTTAGCATATAAATGGTTAACAACTATGAAATGTTGCTAAAGTAGAATACATTATAATATAACTACATGCCTATATGGAAAGAATCCCAAAGTGATTTATTGAGTTTCAAAATTTGCAGTTGGAATTACAAATGGAAAAAAAAATTAAAAGATGTTGAGACAAGGTGGACTTATTTTTATGAGCCTGCATGCAGAGTTCATGATGAGTATCCTTCGTTGGTTGGTTTCATGCACAAATATCATCATGATGTTGATAGGGCGAGGGACTTGTTGTTCCGTTTAAATGATTTGGAAACATTTCTTACATTGTTTGGAATTCTTCCAATGTTGAAGGAGATCAATACATTGATGAAGCATGCACATGAGAGATTAATCTATATTGTTGATTTTATACAGATGAGAAAAATGGTATGTCAAAGTCTTAATGTCTTGTACACTTCCCAAGATAGTTGTGATACACCTATTTTTTCTAAATGGAAATTTTTATTGGATCTTAAGAATCCTAGTAATTATTTGGATTTAATATCCATGATCACGTATATATCAATGTTAATTAAAGAGACATAGCACTGCACATTTTGCAAAAACATCAAGATGTTACATGATTGAAAAGAGAATAAGTTCCTATGACATGTAATCTATTTTCTTCTGTTATAATTGAAACAAGAATGAAACTTAGAAAAATTGCATAATCCTTATCATCAGAAATTACAAAATGTTTCAGCAAAGATAGAATTCTTGAAGCAATGGGTGTGATGAATCCTAATTTTTGGAATACTGAAGGTTATCATGTAGAGTTTGTAAGTAAGCTTTTACATAAATCAATGGATACAATAATGGATCATTTCACCAAGACGTAAGTGGTATAGGGTATATAAATAAAAGGTATACTAAATATTGATTTAATAAAGTCTCGATCAAAAAAATTTGTAACGACAATGAGGAGCCAATATATATTATTAGACGAACCTTGCAAGAGTGGTGCTAGTACAAGGATCTAGCGAGGAATCTATCACAGTATAGTGTTACAAGAAGACATCAGTGAATATTTTTTATCATACGAGTTGTGTCAAAAATTATTTTTGGATTTTTGGAGGAAGAAAGGGTTTTCAATGCTTTATCTTTTATAAAATCAATACTGAGAAATAGGCTGGATAAAAATCTCAAAATTTACATGAGGTGTTATGTTTCTCGCTACTCCTTGGAAACCTTTCCTTTCAAAAGAGAAATTGTGTATTGGAATTCCCTTGCCAAAAGAAGAGGTGTAAATAATACAACTACAAGTATTAATATTCTCAACGATGATACTGTAATTGGTGCATTGTAAAAATATGCAGAAGCAAATATTGAATATGAAGAAGCTATTGATAATGGATTGTTTCAGCTTTAAATAGGTATCACCTTGACCTTAATTTTATTTTTGGTCAGATTACATTTTAACTATTGTTATTTATTCAATTTCATATTAATAGATTCAAATATAAAATTTTATAGTTAGACGTAACACAATTGTAACTCTACAGATGTAAATATTGACTATGAGGATGCTTTTTAGCATATTTTGTTTCAACTCTAGTTATTATTGAAGATGTTACAAATATATATATATATTTAAATTTATTTAAATACAATTATTTATAAACATACCATTTTATATCATTTTTATTTTAGATTTTCAAACTGCTTTGATGTTGTGTTTGTGACATGCATTTGTCGAATACTAATTTCTAAGGCCTTCAAAATTCAAATATGCATATTTTTCCACTCTTAGTCTCTTTCATACTTCCAAAATTCTAGACTTCCATTGTCTATACATGCACATGTTCTCGTTTTATTTAATATTTTTGTTTCTTCCTTCATCTGCTCAGTCAATATTTCATATTTTCTTTATCAAAGACGTGAGTTGACATCCATTTGAGGAAGCTCTCACTTCTCAGGACTAACAATATCAAGAAACTCACCTATCTATATATTAATCCATTTTTGTGTAGAGTTCTATGGAATCGAAGGTCATCAAGCTTGATGCGAAGGATGATTTCTCATTTTCCTTTTATATGCTTTCTCATTTTTGTTTCCTTCTATTTTTTATAATCATGTTTAATTTATTTTTGGTATTTTCAAAATTCTTTGATGTAGTGTTTGAACTTTGTCACATGAATATAAAATTACATGTAAAAATTGATATTCCCAAAAAACATCACATTTACAAGTAGAGAGAAAAAGATTTTGAGAATGTTTAAATGTGAAGAAACCTGATACAAAGTTCAAATTTTAAAAGTAGAGAGAATTTTTTTTACTATATTAAGATGTCTTTATCATACAACTTAAAACATAATCATTTAAATCCATTATCATCATCCATGATCATGCTAGAAGATACATATATGTCCAAATACAATTCATCATCATCCAAATCTAATGTCATCATCATTACAAGCAGAGAGATTTTTTTTTGAGAAGGTTTAAATGTGAAGAAACTTGATACAGAGTTCAAATTTTACAAGTAGATAGAAGAAGATTTTATTGTGATGTCTCATCCATGATCATTCTAGAAGCTACATCTATGTCCAAATACAATTCATCATCATCCACATCTAATGTCATTATCATTACAAGTAGAGAGAAGAATATTTTGAGAAATTTTAAATGTGAAGAAACCTGATAAAATTTTTGAATTTTACAAATAGAGAGAAGAATATTTAATTGTATTAAGATGTATCTGTCATACCAAATTCCAAATTTTCTTTAAAAAATATCATTTAAATCCATTATCATCATCCATGATTGTGTTATAAGTTACATCTATGTCCAAATACAATTCATCATCATCTATATCTACTCTAATGTCATCATCCACATCTAATGTCATCATCATTACAATTAGAGAGAAGAAGATTTTGAGAAAATTTAAAAGTGAAGAAACCTGATACAGAGTTCGAATTTAAAAAATAGAGAAGAAGATTTTACTCTATTAAGATGTCTCTATCATACCAAATTCGAATTTTTCTTAAAAAATAATCATTTAAATCCATCATCATCATCCGTGATCATGTTTGAAGATACATCTATGTCCAAATACAATTCATCATCATCCATATCTGTGTACATGAATTTGTTAGCAATGCAAAAATAATTAGAACTGACACCTAGTAGTCCTAAAACAAAGCTAAATTGAAATCAATGCACCATCATGCTTATATCTTAAACAAGACTAATCTACCAAAATCCTTGGATTAGATCAAGAATAAATATTCAAACTAACATGTTAATCCATTAATGTCTATCTCTATTGAATGTTAATCAAATGAAATGAGATTGAACATATGTAGATCTCTAGCAATCAAAGAGTTGCTTATGTGCTTGAAATCCCAAGGTTTCTAAGAATGGAGTCTTATCAAATCATGGCTACAAGACCATTTAACATATCTCCATATGACTTCAAAAAATTGGGTGGATGAATGCAAGCAATGGAGAAGGCTAGCTCTTCTAATGGAAGAATGCTTCAAAGATGATAAAATGTCTATAGTTTATGCTCTATGCTCATTTAGGAGTGTAGGTGTAAATAGAAAGGTATGAGGAGGGCTCCTTATATAGTCCAATGGATAGAAGAATCTCTACATCCCTCTTCATGTGGGATAAATGGAGAGGTTGGGTTAGTTGTGGATAAGGGAGGTTTAGAAAGGGTTGATTCAACCTTAGGAGAGTTTATTTTTTCCTTTAGTGACTCATGGGTTTTGAGGGGATTTATTAATTAACCAAAGTGATTAATTGATAGATGTGTAAGCTTATAGAAGCTTTTTAGAGGAATAATTAACATGATTTATACTATGAGAGGGATTTAATCAAATAATTGACGATTTATTGATTAAAGAGAAGAGAAAATTAATTAGTTAAGAATAATTAATTAATCTAGATATAAAGGGGAGATGATTAATGGAAAGTCGTTATTGGTGTTATTTTTGGATAGAAGAGTTAATTAACTAATGTAATGTAATTAATTAACAATGATAGCAGAGAAAATATCTGATATTGACGATATGTCGTCAATTTGTGGGAAAGGGTATAATTAGCGCAATTTAAGTATTTAAATTGCTTAAGATAAATTATAGGTGTCTACATTTTCCCCTCTTTGGGGTGGTATAAGTGATGCCATTTCAAATATAGTAGACAGATAAAATTTTGATGGCGTAGAAGAAAAATTAGTAGAAGTGAGAGATGCTCCCTCGAGTGTCGATGGGGTGATGAGAGAAGGCGAAAAGAAATAGAATAATGGGTAGGATCAGGATGCCCCAGATGAATAAGAAGAATAGTGTCGATAAGAGAATGATGTAGAAGAGGAATGATAGACAGAAAGAAAAGAGCAATCTTTCATCTAGTGTATTGAAAAAAATTTATCGTCATCATATTGCCAAAGATCTACATCATCGGTCCTTATTAAAAATATAAGAATATGAATAAATTAGGATGACATAAAAATCATACTATGAACAATTGTCCATTGCTGAAACACCCACTCAATGCAACATACAAAAATCAACGCAATATGAGAAGGAAACAAGCTCATTTAATAGGGAAAACAAATACAAATACACATATTCCAACCACCAATGGTCAAGACGGTTGTACAAATGTTTTGTTATCAAGATGAAGATCCCTAAATGTTCATGATTGATGACAAGGGTTAAAAATGATGCCCTGAGCAAGGATACATACAAGGGAAGATGATGAAGGACACTTCGTCCAATGAGAAAACGTCGTGTGCCACTAAATAGTACCAAGAAACTATATGTGCCCCAGAGTATCGACGAAGCAAGTAGGCTAACTTTGTGAATGGTTGTAAGTCAGATGATTTATGAGTCATTTAATTCATGAACACATGAAAATTCTAGTAAGATATGGAATGAATACCATGTGCAAGACATGATATTGAACTGCTATGAGCTGGTTCACCTGTTTTTATAAATTTTTCAATTTTTAGGATTTTTGAGAAATTCTGAAATGTTTTGAATTTTGGCTGGATATATAATTTTTTGGATTTTTAATTTTTAATGGGTTGGATGTGTAGAAGAAAGTAGAAGAATAAAGAAGAATCTCCCAGATGTAAAAGAAATGCCCCAGGGATAAGAGAGAAGAAACAGGTGGCAAATAATGCCCCAACACAATGGAAAAATTAATAAAATAATTATTTAATAACAAATAATTATTCGATGGAGTGTGTAGAAGAAGGGATATCTCCTAGGAGCAATACAATTTTTAGAGTGAGAAGAAATGAGTACCAGATGGAAAATAATGCCCCAATATGGTGAAAAATTAAAATAAAATAATTATTCATGGTGAGTAGAAGAAAAATTAGAGTGTTATGTTATATGGTTTGATTTCACACTTTGTATGTATCATGATGATAGTTGAGATGTCTTTACCACACATGTTTGATTTTTACATGATAGATCCATAGATGATATCAATTGTATTGTACATGTGATGCTCTATATTAGTGGATGGGATGACACAATGATATTGGTGTGGGGGGTAGATTTTGATTTTTTCGATCCCTCTTGCCCCCATTTGATGATATGATACATGATGATTAACATATCATACATGTATGATGTACACATAACATTTTATTTATATATGATGTATATATGATGTTAGATGTGATGATATTGATGGAGATATGATGATGTGATAAAAAAATATGTACATGTGACAAGAAAACATAATCAAATGTTTACAAAATACATAGTGTCAACCAACACGAATTAACACAACTATGCATAATTATTTACAAGAATACAAAAACACAATGCATATTTACAAGTAAGAATGAATCTAATCTAAGTAAGAAAACATGAATCTTATCAAAGTATGTCTACGAAACAAACTATATAAATGTATAAACAAGCAACAACTATACAAGCAAACAATGTACACAAACAAAGAAAGAAACAAGATAAAGTAAGTAAACTAAAGTTATGCTTTTGTAATATTGTATTGTGAAACACTTTTCTACTATTTTTTTCTTTTTTGTTTTTCTATTATTTTGGATTTTGATCATATTTGAATGTTTTAACGATTTTTTAAGGTTTTCCAAAGCTATTCACAGGTAACCGAGAAATATGGATGTCCCTAACGTTAGACGGAGAATATACAAATGAAGGTGCCATATGTTTATAAACAGGAAGGTGAAGCTATATAAGTGCCCCCAACGCTAGATGGGGAAGATGCAAATACTATCATTTCATAGATTAATAAAAGGAGAAAAAGTTGGATCAAGGCTTGACATGATATGTTCACAGGGAATCTCATATGCATGCATGGAACTAGCCCTAGGCTAAGTAAAAGTACCCTCCAGATACAAGATTCTTGTGAACAACGAATCCTCCCATGGTGTCGGAATTCGGTTTTCACCCAGGGACCTATCCAACGTGTCAAAATTGTGTGGTTTTCACATATGGATGACCTATTTTCTCTTTTTTTTTTTCTCTTTTTTTTTTTTTGTATTTTGATCATTTTTACTCTTTATTTTGGTTTGATTTTTCTGTTTTTCATGCCATGTTTAAGCGTAGAACCTCTTAATGTGCATGGCATTCATAGGTTCACAGAGCTCATCACCATTGGGATGGGTAATTTTGTATGCTCCCATAACATATTTGGCCACAATGAAGTAAGGTCCTAACCAATGCAATTCGAACTTTCCTTTCTTTTCTCTTTCTGTGCTTGTGTTAAACTAAATTTCTTTCATGATCAAATCTCCAACCTCAAAATGATGAGGTATGATCCTTTTGTTGTAATTTGTGGAGATTTTGTTCTGATACACTTTGAGATGGTTAAGGGCTCAGATACACTTTACATCTAGGAGTTCTAATTCTACCAGTCTGGTCACTCTGTAATCCTCATCCTTGTCCAGATAATCCCTAAGAGATATTCTTAGGGAAGGAAGCTCAATTTCCAATGGGATGATGGATTCAATTCCAAATACTATGGAATAGCATGTCACACTAGGAAGAATGCAAATGGAGGTCCTATAAGCCCAAAGGGTTGGGTGAATTTGCAAATGCCAATTGCGACTTGTCTTACTCACCATCTTTTCCATGATCCGAACCAATGTTTTGTTAGTGGCTTCAACTTTCCCATTACCTTGTGGATAATATGGCGTAGACCACTTCAATTTTATTTGAAATCGATGACAAAGTTCCTTCACTATCTTGTTCTTGAATGATTTTCTATTGTTAGTAACTATGGTAGCATGAATTCCATATCAGAAAATAAGGTGATTCATGATGAACTTTGAAATCTGAGCACCTATTACATAGGTCAAAGGGAAAGCCTCCACCCACTTAGTGAAATATTTTGTAGATATGATGATGTGAGTATGACCATCAGATGAGGTAGGGGTGAGCTTTCCTATTAAATCAATTCCCCATTGGGAGAATGGCCATGGGGTTATGATAGGTTGCAATGGATGTGATGGAGCATGGATGAAATTTCCATACTTTTGACAAAGTACACATTTCCTCATATAGTTGCAGTAGTTTGTTTCCATAGTAGGCCAATAATAGCCCACTCTCAACAATTTCTTATCTAGAACCAATCCATTTTTATGGGCGCTGCACACCCCTTCATGTACCTCTTTGATTGCTTGGACTAAATCTACTACATCTAGATAATGCTCCAGATTCCCATCGTAGCCATGATGATAGAACGTATCTCCTAAGAGGGTGTAACAAGCTATTTGGTGGATAAGGATTTATTTTTTGGAATGGGAGATATTAGGGGGGAAGGTGTTGTGTTTAAAATAGGCATAGATGTGTACATACCATGGGGAATATGGACCAACAAATTCACAATCCAAACATAATTTTGGCATGTCATATGTAGGCTGACGTAAATTATCAACAAATAATGACATATCATTGCTATCTGGTGGAATTCATAGCATAGAACCTATGGTTTCCATAGCATCTATGGATTTGTTTTGTGCTCTTGGAATCTGTTTGAATGTAATATGCACAAAATACTCTTTCAAAGTTTCCACCAGTTTTTTATAGGGAATGAGTTTGTCATCCTTCACTTTATATTCATTGTTAACTTGTTTGATTATCAATTTTGAATCACCATTGATCTTAACATGATGGATATAACATTTGATTTCCAAATTCATCCCAACGATGAGTGCCTCATATTCTGTGATATTATTTATACAAGGAAAACCAAGGTGAAAATCTTAAGGTGCAGGGTCTCCTAAAGGTGTAATTAATACCACACTTGCCCCTGAACCTTGAAAATTAAAAGATCCATCAAACTGCACTTTCCACATGACAGATTCCTCAATATACATTAATGAAGCATCGGGAAGATCTAGAATCATAGGATCTATTCCAGGTAATGGTGCTTCTGCTAACCAATCAACGAGTACTTTTCCTTTTACCGACTTTTGATTTACATACTCAATGTCAAATTCACTTAGTATAATGATCCAATCAGCCATTCTACCTATAAAGATGGGTTTCGAAAATAGGTATTTAAGCGGGTAAATTTTGGATATAAGCTTGGTTTTAGTATTTAACATGTAAAGGTGAAGTTTTTAGAAGGTAAAAACTACAGCTAAACAATATTTTTCAATCTGAGGGTAATTGACCTCATAAGCAATGATCTAAAACTCAAATTTAACTAGCAATTGTGCACACACGTAACTTTTCTTTGTATTAATTTTTGATATAAAAAATTGACTATTATATCCTTTTGTATTTTTAATAAAATAATTAAACTTAAATTATTGTGTAAAAATATAAAATAAAGAGATGAATCACGAGCAATTTGACATAAGAATTAATAACGGAGCTCGACACTTGTGGCCTACGTCTCTGGGTCCATTTGAATGAGACCAATATATTAAAACCTAATAATCTAATCTTATCATCATGTTCCTCTACCAAAAATAATAGGATTCACTTTTTACTTCATCTCAAAATTCCATCTCTAGCTCAAGTTATGAGCAAAACAATAACACAGTCACTTTCCCATGTCTATACTAGTAAAACAAATATCCTTTTATAACACTTCCAAATGCATGACATAGTGGTCAAAGCCTTATTCTTTTATCCAAACGGCCCAAGTTCAAATCCCATTCCATGTGGGGCACATTTTTCATAGGGATAAGATCCGACATGCAAGGCACCTTAGGAGGAGATATGGTTTAATTGTAGGTAGCCTAGAGATCTGTATTAGCTAAGAATAGCCATGTGACTTGGTCCTCCTTGATTTAAGAACTTAGTTTAGGCACATATCTTGGAATGGATGGGAATATTCTATTTTTGGTGCATTTAAAAGGGATAAATAATATGTTGAAATATATATTGGGAGGATAAGAATAATAGTTGACAAAATTAATTGGAAATTAAATAATGTGCTCAATGTGGAGTAATAAATGGGTGTGGCTGAAAGGAAGCTTGAAACTACTTCAACTAGCAAGAAAAGGAAGGAGATGAAAAAAAAGGTCCCTACTTCTCAGAGGGTTCTTAGAAGTCATAAAGACCTGGAGCTTGCCGTGAATCTGTTGCACATTAGTAATCTGGTGGAGGAGCTTGAAGATGAGGACTTGTTGGTTAGAATGGGAAAGATGGAAAAGGAAATTCAAGAACTAAAGAGTGTTATTAGAGATATGGATAAAGCTAAGGGCAAAAGGAAACTACAAAATTATGAAGAGGAGGATATCACTGCTGAAATTTTCAAGAAGCTTCAATCTTTGGATGGCAGACTTGGAAATAAAAAACGACATAACAATTGTATCCTCTTTGCCCTTAAAAGTATCTAAAATTTCATTGAACAACATGTTCATAGTATTTGCAGTCTCAGTGGTATTACCGAGGACATTTGGGGCTCCAAGGAGAAAAGAGATATTGCAATTGCTCAGGCGGATTTGAAATACCCTTCCCAGGCCAACGCCATTGCATTATTTGTCTTGCTTTAAACAATCAAAGCCAAGATTGACTGGGCTATCAAGTGATACAGAGCTTTGTTGCTGTTTATTGGCTGTGAAGTTTCTATTGACTGGTGGCTTTGATGCTTTATTTTGGCTGAGATGACCAGTGATGGTTATCTCTTGTTCGTTTTTTGTCTCTTCTACTTTTACTCGGATCATTGTACATCTTAATCCTGTTTTATTACTATTTTGTATTATTTGGCTGTTGAGCCCTCTATTGTTGGACGTTTTGCTGTTTTTGGGCTATTTTTACCTCTTTTGATATCTAGCTTTTGAGCCTTTTTGTATACAAGGTATAGTCCCTTCAAAACTATTTACCCTTAATAAAAAATAAAATAAATGGGTGTGGCCAATTTGTTATTATTATTATTTATTTAGTTTCCATATTTCTACGTGTCATAGTTTCATTGCTCCACTTTTCTAGTGTGCACATGTTCACCCTATGCATAATCCCCAAAATTTTCCAGTTACCCAAAAATTTCAGCAAGCGATAACTTTTGCATATGAGCTTTGTTTCCGACAAATGAGATATCGATGGAATCGTCTAATTTTTCTCCATTCCATGGAACTGATTGGAACTAATTCTAAGAATATATTATGTTGGTATTTCTTGGTGAGGATCCTATTGATCAAGCAACGAGATTATGACTAAGATAGTACACAACGTTTTCAAACATGATATCTAACTTTAATGAAGGAAAATTAGATTTCAAAGGGTCTCTTTTAGGATTAAGTTCCCTTTTCCCTTTTTCTATATTGGTACATTTCTTCCACCATTTCCTTCATATGTAGGAATGATTGACGAATTTTTTCTTCCTCTCGATCCGCCATTGTAGGAAGTCGAGACCATTTAATACCAATTTTGGGATCTCCTTCAACTAACTCTCCTTCACCCTTCTTAGATTGAGACCTTGTTAACATCCAACACACAACTTGCAATCCAAAAACCGTTAATCTGAACCAAAAATTAGTCAAAACCAGCTCTGATACCAGTGATCTAAAAATCAATTTTAACTATCAATTGTGCACACACTTAACTTTGCTTTGTATTGATTTTCAATATAAAAAATTGACTATTATATCCTTTTGTATTTTTAATAAAATAATTAAAAATGAAAGTACCATGTAAAAACATAAAATAAAGAGATGAATCACCAACAATTTTACACAAGAATTGATAATGGAGTTCGGCACTTGTGGCCTACGTCTCTGGGTCTGGTTGAATGGGACCGATCTATTAAAACCTTGAAAATAAATATTTCCAAATATTTATAAAATAATATTATCTTCTCATCATGTTCCTCTTCCAAAAATAATATGAGTCACTTTTTACTTCATCTCAAAATTCCATCTCTAGCTCAAGTTATGAGGAAAACAATAACACAGCCACTTTCTCGTGTTTATACTAGTAAAATAGAGCTCCTTTTATAACACTTCCAAATGCATGACATAGTGATCAAAGCCTTATCCTTCTATCCAAGTGGCCTAGGTTCAAATCCCATTCTATGTGGGGCACATTTTTCATAGGGATAAGATCCCACATGTAAGGCACCTTACGAGGAGATGTGGTTTAACTGTAGGTGGCTTAGAGATGTGCATTGGCTAAGAATAGCCATGTGACTTGGTCCTCTTTGGTTTAAGAACTTCGTTTAGGAGCTAATCTTGGAATGGTTGGAAATATGCTATTTTTTGTGCATTTGGAAGGGATAAATAATACATTGAAATATATATATATATATATATATATATATATATATATATATATATATATATATATTGGGAGGATAAGAATAATAGTTGACAAAATTAATTGGAAATTAAATAATGTGGCCAATGTGGAGTAATAAATGGGTGTGGCCAATTTTTTTTTTATTATTTATTTATTTCCCATATAGATATGTGTCATATTTTCATTGGTCCACTGATTGAGCATGCACATGTTCACCCTGTGCATAATCCCCAAAATTTGGCAGCTACCCAAAAATTTTAGTCAGCCATAACTTTTGCATACGAGCTCTATTTCTTGTAAATGAGATATTGATGGAATCGTATAATTTTTCTCCATGCCATGGAACTAACTGCAACTGATTCTGAGAAGATCTTAGATCAATTTTTCTTGGTGAGGATCCTCTGGATCATCCCTCCCCACTAAGAAACTTTTGGACCCCAAAAGTCAACTTAATTGGTGAATAGGTGAGGGTACACCTACCTCACATTTCCAGTTTCCATCCATTTAAACTTGTTTGGATGCATGCCTTTGAACCCAACATGAAGATACTCAATATCACCCCTTCGCGAAGTTTTAGCCTTCTTGTCCAAAATGATGTCTTCCTACAACTCATCAATATACTCAAGAGAAAAATCATCAATGGAAGGCACTATGTTAGCATCATCATGATAAATGATCATAGGTGGTTCATACAATATTAAATTCTCAACATTTACAAATGAGTAGATTTTCATATAAGGAGGTAAATCTAACCGGAAAGTGTTATTACCAATTTTTTCCAATATTTGAAACGGACCATACCGTATAGGTTTCAATTTTTTGCCTTCCCTGTCAGTATTTCCCTATTGATGTGAAGCCAAAATGAATCATCAACTTTGAGATTGTGATCAGTTCTATGTTTATCATGCATGGATTTGTACTTAGCTTGAATTTTCTCCAATTTTTCACGGACACATAGATGAACCTGTTGAATTATCTGAACAAATATTTTAGCCCTATTAGAATCACTTGAACCATTAACAATAGTTTCATGTCCATAATATACATCTAAAGGAGAACTAGACAGATATCCATAACAAGTCTCAAATGGAGAATTTAAAGTATAAGATTGTAAGACATGATTATAAGCATGTTGCACATAATATAGATGTTCATCCCATAATTTAATATGTTTTCCATAATAGCCCCTAAGTAAATGTACTACTATGCGGTTTACAACCTCTGTTTGACCATCGATTTGTAGATGAAAAGTAGTGCTCTTTTTCAATTTTGTGTCCATCAACCCCCACAATGTTGACCAAAATTCCCCAAGAAATCTAGAATCCTGATCAGATATAATTGAATTAGGTAATCCAAAGTGAACCCAAACAAATTGAAAAAACAAATGTGCATTTCCCTCACCAATTATTTGTTCAGTACATGGAACCATTACACACATTTTGCTAAATCTGTCCACTACCACATATAAGTAATCATGTTTCTTCCATGTCATGGGTAAGCCTCCTACAAAATACATGGAAACACTTTCCCAACTCCTTGTCGAAACAATAAGAGGAGTGCAAGGTCCTAAATTCCTCTTACTTGGATTGCTTATGGCATAAAGAGCACATCCCTTAATATACTTGTTTACATGCTCATGCATTCTAGGCCAATAACAATATTTCTGTAAATGTGCAACTGTCTTACTAACACCAAAATGCTTTGAAATAAGAGAAGTATGTGCTTCCCTAATCATATGCACACGTTCATTTTCTGGAATACAAAGTTTACCAGAGTGATATAACAATTCTTCATGCAAATGATAATATTTTTCTCCTAATTGTTTCCCACTTACCAGATCCTCATACACTTCTCTAAAATCAACATCATTAACATATTGTTCCTTATAACTAACATGAGCCAAAGAACTATGCTGTAAAAGGATAGATGCTACTACCATTGGTGGTCTAGATAACATGTTGGACAACCTTGTTTTGAGATACCTTTTTTTTATGCCTGATTACAAGATGAAATTATTGCAAAAATACCATCCACCTGAAATGTATGGACTGCTGCAATTTGGTTTGTGTTTGTATGTACTGAAGTGGTTGATGGTCAATATGTATAATTATTTCTTTTCCCATTAAATAATGCTTCCATTTTTTAATACTTTGAACCAAAGCATACAACTCTTTATCATAATTTGGATAGTTTCTTACTACACTTGTAAAGGTTTCTGAATGGTAACACACTGGTAATTTTTTCTACATCAAAACAACCCCCATTTCATAGTCGCTAGCATCTATCTCAATCTCAAATGAATGTTGTAAATCTGAAAGTGCCAAGATTGAAGTGGTACTTATTTTCTCTTTCACAGTATCAAAATATTTTTGTTGTTTTCCTCCCCACTGAAAGACCTGTTTAAAACTTGTCAAAGCATGCAAAGGAGATGCAATATATGACAAGTTAGCAATAAATTATCTTCAGTACTGAACTGCACCTAGAAAACTTCTAACTTCCGTCACATTAGTGGATCTAGGCCATTTTACAATAACCTCTTTTTTTGCAGGATCAATTTTCAATTCTCCATTTCCTACAACATAACCTAAGTAAATTAAAGATGTTTTACCAAACTCACATTTTGACATCTTCAAATACAGTTTCTCTTTCCTTAGTGCATCTAAGACTTTCTGGATGTGTTTAACATGTTCATCCCATGATTTACTGAAAACAAGAATATCATCTAAGTATACAATAATAAAACTATTAATGGATGGTCTAAAGATATCATTCATAACTCTCATGAATGTTTCCAGTACATTGCACAATCCAAAAGGCATCACTAACCATTCAATCAATCCCTATTCTGTTTTTAAAGTGGTTTTCCAAACATCACCTTCTGCAATTCTTACTTGGTGATAACCACTTCTTAAGTCTAACTTAGTGAAATAAATTTCTTTCTTTAATTGATCCAGTAAATCATCTATTCTAGGAAGAGGGTAACGATTATTTATAGTAATCTTGTTTAAAGCACAAAAATCAACACACATTCGCCAAGTGCCATCCTTCTTAGGAACCAAAATAATTGGCGAACCACATGGGGATGTGCTTGGACAAATTATACCTTGAGCAAAAAGTTCCATTACTTGTCTCTTGATTTCCTCATTCTCTACCACTGATAACCTATACATTCTGATATTGGGAAGAGGTGCATCCTAAAGCAACTGTATCTCATTTCTAACCCCTCTTTTGGGAGGTAGACCTTCTGGATCCTAAAAAACATCGCCAAAATTAGAAATAATTTTTACCAATTCATATTTATGTTTCAGATCACAATCCTCAAAATCCATCTCATGTTCTTTCTCTTTGGCTTTGACCACCATGAGCACAAATTTTTTTCATGATTTTACAAGCCTTATCATTTGACTTGCAATTACCAAGGATAGATTATTCTTTTCATGGTGAGATCTAACAATAAACTCAATTCCATCCTTCATAAGAAAACATTTATTTTCTTCCCTATAGAATATTTTTTTATAATCATATAAATAAGGACTTCCCAAAACCAACCCACAAATATCCAAAGGAACTACATCCAATTTACCCTCATCTATACACTTTTCTATAATGGAAAATTTGAAAGTACAATTTTTAGTTACCTGCGGTTTTGCATCGTCACAAACCCAACCCAAAGGATAAGACTTAGGATGTCTATTATTTTTGAGTCCTAGTTTCTTTACAACCTCCTCAAAAATTAGATAATCTTGAGATCCACTATAAAAAAGAGTATCAATTTTCATATGTTTTGAAATCACTCTAATGTGGAAAAGCTCATTCCTTTTCTTATCATCATGTATAGTTTTTTTACTTGAAGAAGATGCAAAATTTGTAGTAATATTGTTGGAAATTGAAAGACTTGATTTACCTTGAAAAATCATAGTTGTGATCTTGGTTTCATTACCTGAATCTAACCCAAGATCATGAACTACAGTGTTTGTTTTCTTTTCCTTTCCTTTCTTAACCATCCATTTAGGTTTCATTTTAGGATGTAATTTCCAACATTTAGACTCATCATGGTTCTTTTTACAATGATTGCAAAATGGTTTTTCATCTTCCTTCTTAACAGTACAGTTTGTCTTATGCTTACCCTTTCCTTTTCCTTATTCTTTCAAACCTTTTTCTTCAAATTACTTGTTCATTTGTTTAAAAGAGGAGGAAGAGGAATCCTTTATAATTTTCCCTCATGCTTCCAAATGGGTTTCTTGAACACATACTGCATCAAGATTAGTAGGACCTACAATAAGTATCATATGCCTTAGATAAATATGCAATCCACCAATATATTTAAGCAGTGTTTCTTCTGTGTTTAGGGAAATTCCCATAATTAGAGACCTTTTCATAAATTCATGTCTAAAGTCTTGAACACTTTGTCCCTTATCTTGTCTTAATGTTTTCCAATCCATCATAGCTTGTTTCTTATAACCAAGAGGATAAAATTGTTGCCTAAGACTTGAAACAAATTAAGACAAAGAAGTGATTGCTTTACCTTTGGTTGCTTCCACTTCCTGAAGCTTACTCTCCCACCAAATGAGTGTTGTTCCACCCATCCAAAGAGTTTTCAAATAAATATTTTTTTCATCATAAAAAATTATCTGAACCCTACAATATACTTCTATCTGCTTGACCCAGTTACCCAACTTCTCTGCATTTAGCTCTCCAATATTCATTGGCAGTTCAAACTTGATATCTAACTTCAATGAAGGAAAATCAGATTTCAAAGGGTCTCTACTAGGATTATCAAAACTACAGCTTTCTTCTTTCTTACCTTCTCTAGTTCACTTTTCCCTTTGTCTATCTTGGTACATTTCTTCCACCATTTCCTTCATCTGTAGGAATTATTGACGAAAATTTTCCTCCTCTCGATTCGCCATTATAGGACTTCGAGACCATCTGGTACCGATTTTGGGATCTCCTTCAACTAACTCTCATTCACCCTTCTTATATCAAGACCTTGTTAACATCCAACACACAACTTGCAATCCAAAAACCATTAATCTGAAAAAAAATTTAGTCAAAACCAGCTTTGATACCAGTGATCTAAAAATCAATTTTAACTAGCAATTGTGCACACACTTAACTTTGTTTTGTATTAATTTTTGATATAAAAAATTGAATACTATATCCTTTTTTATTTTTAATAAAATAATTAAAAAACTGAAAGTAATATGTAAAAATAGAAAATAAAGAGATGAATCACCAACAATTTGACACAAGAATTGATAACGGAGTTCGACACTTGTGGCCTATGTCTCCGGGTCCGGTTGAGTGGGACCGATATATTAAAACCTTGAAACTAAATATTTAAAAATATTTATACAAGAATATTATATTATCATCACATTCTTATGCCAAAAACAATATGAGTCACTTTTTACTTCATCTCAAAATTCCATCTCTAGCTCAAGTTATGAGCAAAACAATAACACAGTCACTTTCCCATGTCTATACTATAAAACTAGGCTCCTCTTATAACACTACTAAACGCATGACATAGTGGTCAAAGCCTTATCCTTTTATCCAAGTGGCCTAGGTTAAAATCCCATTCCATTTAAGCTGAATTTTTCATAGGGATAAGATCCCACATGCAAGGCACCTTAGGAGGAGATGTGGTTTAACTGTAGTCGGCCTAGAGATGTGCATTGGTTGAGAATAGCCATGTGAATTGGTCCTTCTTGATTTAAGAACTTAGTTTAGGTGCTAATCTTGGAATGGATAGGAATATTATATTTTTTGTGCATTTGAAAGGGATAAATAATACATTGAAATATATATTGGGAGGATAAGAATAATAGTTGACAAAATTAATTGGAAATTAAATAATGTGGCCAATGTGGAGTAATAAATGGGTGTGGTCAATTTTGATTATTATTATTTATTTATTTTCCATATTTCTATGTGTCACATTTTCATTGGTCCACTTGTCAAGCATGCACATGTTCACCATATGCATAATCCCCCAAATTTTCTAGTTACCTGAAAATTTCAGCGAGCCATAACATTTGCATACGAGCTTTGTTTCCTGCAAACGAGATATTGACGAAATCGTCTAATTTTTCTCCATGCCATGGAACTGACTATAACTAATTCTGAGAAGATATTATATTGGTGTTTATTAATGAGGATCCTCTGGATCAAGAAATGAGAGTACGACTAAGATAGTACACAACTTTTTCTTTTTGGCCGAGGTCATATTTGGCAAGCAACGCACCAATATAAAATTGAGTAGTAGAAATATAAAGCAGGAGTGGCTCACCAAGAGTTGGATGCATGAGGACTAGTGGATTGGCTAAGTATTTCTTAAGCAACGTGAAGTCCTGTTGTTTCTTTGGTCCCAAAATAAAGGTAACATCCTTTTTAAGTAGAAGGGTAAATGAATGACATTTTTTCAGTAAGTTGGGAAATAAAGCGGTGGGTGGCCTATATCTGTTTCACCTTTTTCTTAGATTTTTTCTTTGAATTGTTGACAAAATAGATAGGGTAACGGGCATAGGAGGAATACCTATTCAAATTTTGGTTGATGGGTTGTTGTATGCATATGACTTCTGAATCCATAGCTGACAGTGAGAGCTTTCTTTTGGCTAGGAGGAACTACATGTAATGAAAGAAAGACCACCAGAAAGAATTAAACAATATGGGTAGTGAACTACCTAGCGTGAGCTAGATTCGGGAAGTATGATACTTCCTATATGGCTATCATTCCACTATTTTAAACAAATTAATGTTGTAAACAAAGTAAATCCTATTGTTATTTTTAAATGATTTAGGTATCTCACTTAAAAACACAATAAGAAAACAGATCTAATCTAACAGGCTAAGCTAGAATAGAATCCATGGGTCAAAGGGTTGGTTCTGGGTTTTGCAGGTTTGATAAAGGTCTCAGGTAGGTCACAAGTGAGTGAGGGTGAAGTAAAATTAGGTGGATAGGTTTTTGTTTAAGGCTATGTGGGAAAACACATAGGCCGACGTTGGTCAGGGGTGACAAACCATGGTTATGTATAACCAGCACCAGTTACTATGAGATCTGGAAAAGTCACAGAATAGGGTTTCGGTCTCCCTTGTGATTACACAAAGGATTTAGTTGGTCGGGAAGAGGTACTAGGTGACTAGGATAGGTTTTTTAGAAGGTTTTCATGGGTTAATGGAGGTAGAAAATGTTGGAGATGGTCAATAAGGAGCAAGATAAACAATGGGTGATAAAACAATGATGAAATGAAATAACCAGGAAAGTATGATATTGTACTTGGATTTCGTTCTTGAAGGCTTATGTGTGATGGATGGAGATGATGATGATGGGTTTGAAGGCTGCAAGTGATCACCGACTGAAGAAAAGCTTCTACATGGGCTGCATGCACACTCCTCTTTTTCTTGGGTAGATCAGAATGTGGCTGGGATGGCTATGGGAGAAGATGCTCAATCTCCTTCCTTGGATGTCAGTTCTTGCTGAAATTGACTCTCTAAAGATGCGTTATCTCTCTGAGGTTTGTTCTTTCTCGTCAAATTTTCTTGCTTCCAAATTCCAAGTTCCAAATTCCCACCTTGAGAATAAAGTTGTTTTGGGGTTAAAAGGGGTAACCGATAGTGATCTGGCTTAACCGGTGACAGTTAGGGGAAATCGATGTCGGTCAAGGTGGGATTTCCTAGGTTTACCAAACTTAGGGAGATCCTCCTAATTTCCTCGGATCTTGTGTCGTTATCCCACGGATTGGACTAGGAGCTTCTGTGAGCATGCGGGAATGTGGTTAGAGGGATTGTAGGCATTGATTTTTAGGGTTTGGGCAAGTCTTAGTTAGTTATGGTAACTTGCTAAGAATAGGTCTTAAGTTGAGTTAGCTTGGTGAGGTGTCTAAGTGAACTATATGTGTAGGTATTATTAAATAAGATATTTAAATAATAAATGTAGTGAGGATAAAACATTAATTTAATTTAATTAATTAAATTAATATTAGTAGGGTGAAGGGGGTCATGGCTAGGTAGATGTAATAAAGGGGGGCTTATATGTCGAAGGACGAAGGGGAAGTGTGACCTAATTTTAGTCTCTACATTTTTCCCCTTTTGTTACGTAGCTTTTATTGGTAAGTGATGCTAACAAAAATAAGATGTGGTTGGTGACGAAGCAACAGGTTGAAGTGGCGAGTGGTTTGATAAAAGGTAAATGTGAGGAAAAGGGAAGTTGGTGTAGGGGAAGAGGGTGAAAGGTCTACACAGGAAATCTAGGTAATGGGTTAGGGTCAAAGGTAGCAATAGTCAAACACATGCACACGTATAAACTAAAGCATGCCACTAGGTTAAAGAGCAGGCAAACTCTACATTGCCTAAGGTCGATAGGTTTATCTAAACAAGGTTGAAGCGAATCCGGTATCCAAGGTATAGGATAAGGTCAGGAAACATAACGTAGGTTAGGTGCAGGAACGTTTAGGTATGTTCTGGTACACCAAAGGTAGGGTCAGGATAAACGGTCATGACAATAGGCTAGGTAAGGTCATTCGGTCAACAACACAGGTAACAATGCTGCAAGGTATAGCAAACACATGAAGTAAAAGGTCATTAGTGATGGTCCATATCCAAATATCGAGATCACAACACGGGTAAGGCCACTGTAGGGGTAAAATAATAAGGCATCAACAGTGGACGCGAGGAAAATGAAAAAGGTGGAGGGCTAGAGATGAAGGTAAAGTAGTCCAGGTAGGTGTATGGAGGGAAAAAGAAAAGGGAGGTAAGGAAAGTGAGGTGAAGGTGAGGGTAATGAGTACGCAGCGTAATTGACATCGGTTGGTATGAACCAATGACGGTGTAAGGGAACCGACGGTGGTAGTCGAGGGCATCAGACCAACAGTGGTCAATGGTTAACTGACATTTGTCAGGTCAGGTAGGGTATAAAAAGTGGAAAACCCATGTTTTAAAATTCATTTTTGTATTTGGAAAAAGAGAAAAAGACAAGAAGAGAGAAAAGAGGAAGAGGAAAAAAGAGTACGGTAGAGAGCTTGGTTGGCGAGCCACATAGGTGAGATTGGTTGAGTGAGAGGTGGGGACATGAGATCGGATCAAGCGAGGTGATTGGTTGGGAGAGTGAGAGATTGTTCAAGGATGGCGGAGGCTGGAGAGGGATCAGGAGGAGTGGCAAGGAGGCCGAATGTTCCACCACGATGGCAGCAACAGGATTAGGTAGGATTTAAACATTTGTTATTGATTGTTTGGTTAAATTGGTTAGAATATAGGAAATATGAAAAAGGGGGGTTTGGGGGGAAAGAATTTCAAAATGGGAAAATAAGAGGGAAATGGAAAGTGGGGAGGGTAGGAGGTAGGGAAAAAGAGTAATGTAGGATATTTAGGAGTGTAAGGAGTGATTTGGGTGGGTAGAATGAGTAGGGGGGAAAGTAGGGTTGGGAAATCGTGGCGGGTGGCACGACAGTGACCGACGTCGGTCGAATTATGGCCGACAATGGTGGGTAGTGACCTGTGCTAGTCACAAGAGTAGTGACTAATGCCAGTCAATGGGGGACCGTGGTCGGTCAGGGGATAACTGAGGTCAGTTAACCTTGGGTTTGGGTAGGTTTGGGTGAGTGGTAGGTTAAATAGGTTTGAGAAGATGGGTTTGGGTAGGTTTGGGTAGATAGTGTCGGGTGGATGGGTTTGGGTAGATTGGGTTAGAATGTGGGGTAAAATGGGTGAGTTGGGAAAGGTATACTAATATATAGTGTTGGTTGGGATGCAGGCAAGAGATGAGTTGTGGATGAGAGCTCGGGTGCCACCCTTGTTATTGAGAGTATGGGTGAGTGCGACGCAGGCGGAGTGGCAACATGTAGCAGAGGTGGGATTGATAGGGGTGAGGCACTACCGACATGTAGTCTAGGAAGCAAGTCTTATGGTTTCCGTATTCAATAGATGGGACTCGGTGACCAATACCTTCCATTTACCGATGGGTGAGATGAAGATCACCCTGGAGGACGTATACAAGATCCTGCGGTTGCCCATATTGGGGGCCCAGGTTTATTCCATCTCTTTAGAGGCATTTGAGGAGTTACTGACACCCATTTTTGGTGAGGGTGTAGTAGACATGATGTTCCATAGTGCTATCATGAGCTATGGAGTGATGTATAGAGCTCATCAAGAGGAGATGAGGTTAGTGGTACTTGTGATGGAGGTAGTGTCCTGCTTTGCACTAACGGATGTAGAGGGGGAGTGATTCCTGAGGTCACTGATGGGAGTCCTCCATGACATGATGATACATCGGACATGATTCGTATGGGCACCTGCATTGCTGACACAGGTGTATAAAGAGCTATGGGCCTATGGACAACTGTGGAGGTTCAACATCTAATGCGTCGTACTACTACATTGCTAGGCATATGAGCACATTGTTTGTGTTTGACTAGTGGGGATGTCCCGGGAAGATGCATTCCCACAGAGAGTTTTGAGAGTGGGGTACGGGTGGTTGGTACTAGCCATGGGAGAGGCCTGAGGTGCCAGAGCTATGCATGATGTAGCTTATTACAGGAGGTTGTTGGAGGGGTTGTCTGGGGTGGACATCATGTGGAGGCCAAAAGTGGGCTTCCCTTCATACAGAAAGATGGCCACGGAGCTAGCTGGGCTATAGATCATCTGTGGATAGAGGGGTGGAGAGTGGGAGGGCATGAGTAAATACCCGTAGAGTGGGTTAGATTTCAGTTTGGATTGGTCCAGGGTGTACCACCTCTGTTCCCTCAGTACCAGAGAGATGATGTGGAGAGACCTATGTCTCCACCACGACCCACAGTGCCAACTGGATAGGAGGAGCAACCTGTAGATACTCATATTGATGATGTTGGGGTTGTAGATGGGTACAAGCAGTGGTGGGTGGCACAGCTGAGAGCTGCACCACCAAGGCCAGGGCAACCAGACTTATCCACCATCACAGTTCAGAGAGACGCCCTACAGGGGCAGGTGGCTACTTTGGTGACGCAACTTAGGATCATGCAAGGGTAGCTGATAGGTACAAAGGCATAGGTTGCCACATTATAGGCCTAGATAGTGACACTGTAGGCTCAAGCTAGGTAGGGATAGGTACCTGCACAGGTGGAGGTAGAGGGATATGGATAGTAGATAGCCATCCTAAAGGCGCAGGTTCAGGCTTTACAGTGCTAGTTGGCCACATCGCAAGGATAGGTTATGGGTCTACAGGGCCATCTGACAGTAGTACAGGAACAAATTACTACCCTACAGGCCCCGCTACAGGAACAGGCAAATATTCTAGGGCTGACTCAGGCTCTTGTACCAGTACAGGCCTTAGTGCAGGTTCAAGGACATGGTCCCATTGTACAGGTACCTACGCAGGTAGCAGGACCCATGGCACCTCCACAAACAATGACCATGGCTAGGTTCAGAGATGCCCTAGGAGAGGCATGGTATTATCATGATCATTTGTTAGCTTCCAGGCTATATGTGCCCTCCTATGTTGAGTACAGACCACAACAGGCCTCCAGCGAGAGGAATAGATCCCACACTCACAGTGTGGAGAGTACAGAGGGCTGGTGAGCCCAGGGACAGGGTCATGGTGAGGTCACTAGTTTGCAGAGGCTAGCTCCAGGTGAGGGGCCATCAGCAGGAGTTGAGGTAGGTGCCAGACCCCAGACAGGTGTAATAGAGAGGTCGGGAGAGACACAGTGATCTGTTGTGGACCAGACTGCTTGCTGCGTCATTTTTGTATGTATGATATATTAGACCGGTCTACGTGCCAAAGAGATATTGTATTTACTTTTTGTACATGATACCAGCCTGTGAGCTGAAGCATTTTTGTATTGGATAGCAGCCTACAATCCGATGATGATTATTTTGGAGATACACATTTATGTGAGACGGATGTACATTGTATTGATACACACATGTATATATGAGGAGATAGATGATATTCAGGTGATGCTCCCGTGATGTGTATGATTTTTACTTTATTATGATATGGATGGAAAATAGATGAGCTAGGCATGATAGATTCAGGTCATAGGCATGGATCGATTCAAGTGATAGGCATGGATTGAGTCAGGTCAGTTCAAGCATGGATCAAGTTAGGTTGGTTTAGGAATGGATCGAGTCAGGTCGGTTAGGCATGGATCGAGTCAAGTTGGTTTAGGCATGGATTGAGTCAGGTCGGTTAGGCATGGATTGAGTCAGGTTGGTGTAGGCATGGATCGAGTCAGGTCAGTTTAGGCATGGATCGAGTGAGCTCGGTTTAGGCATGGATGTGCATGTTAGTATTTTGGATAACAAATGGTAATATAAATGCATGAGATAGTGTAAAATGTGGAAAATGTTGGTTATGTATGAAAATGTGAAATAATATAAGTGGTAAAAGTTATGTGGTATATGGTTTAAATGTCGAGGTTTTTGAGATGAACAGGCAATCAGGTAAGGGTGAGGAAAATGGTTAGGGTAAAGAGTGGCCGAGCTAACCTTCCAAGGCCCCATGCCCTGGAAGTGCTGCCTGCATAGTCCCGGTGAAAAGGGACCTCAGACCAATGTAGTTCTCTCATAAGCTAGGGAAGAATATGATAAGATCGAAGAATAGGTAGTGCGGTTGATAGTTAGGTTGGTATTCAAGGTCATAAGTATGATGAGGTCAAGGTCAACTAGGTGAGGTGGAATATAGGTAGATAGGTATGGGTGATTTGAGGTTGATTGAGGTGGGATAAGAGGGGGTAAGAAAGCCACCCGATTGGCAAGGATCAAAATGTATGAAACACAACTTTAGATAGGCTAATGAACATAAGACCCTAAAGACATTACATGATTGATTATTCTAAGAGTGACGAATAGTCACATGATCACCAAATGTCATAGGTTCAGTAGGTCCCTTGAGGTATGACATGAAAAGACAATGGGTAATTAGGTGCAACTAATTGGGTCATATAATGGGAAGTAGAATGCCTTGGGAAATAGAGCCAAGATCACAATAGGCAAGTTCATGACGAAAAAGTGTATTTTTCATTTTTTCTTTTCTTATTTTCTTTTTTCTTTTACTTTTAGATAGATTGATCGATGCAAGAAGTCTATACGGGAGGAATATATGTCTCCTTGAGGTCTTTGCGAAGCTAATCGATGCGGGAAGCTTCTGAATTTTTATTTTTGAGAAAATAGTTTTCTTTTTGGAAAAACTATGTAGAGAGTTGTGAGCTTTTTATAGCTCTTCTTATAGTGACAAGTTTACTTATAGCGACAATTGAAGGTGGAAGATGTCCTTTTGACGGATTCATCTTTTATATTGGAATTTTGACTCAAGGATTTGATCCCTTATATTAGAAGATGTCCTTCTGAGGGATTCATCTTGTTGTTGTTTTTTTAAAGTCATGGACAAGACTATATCGAAGCATTTGGTTTTTGTTGAGAAGGAAAGGGTGAACGACCATGGGATCTCATCTAAAAGAAGATGAAAAGTATCCATGAGAATCATTCCCTGTGCAAAGCCGTGGTGCACATATTTAAGATAAGGCAAAAGTGTGATGGGTAATCACATGATCCTTGTTTAATCGTTGGAGATGAGATGTGGAAAAGGTAAATGGCGCTCAAGGGACGAGTATGAACTCGTTAAATAGTGATGTAGGACTATAGGTCAACAGTAGAATGGACAAAGATGTAATGCATTAAGGGGCTCAAGGTCGGGTTTACCCTCAAATGAGGACAAATGATAGGCACCTGATCCATAGGTATGAGTTACGATGTATGGTCCAAGCCAATTAGGAGCAAATTTACCTTGTATGCTTTTCTCTTCTTTGGTTACATGTTGATTTTCTTTCAAAACAAGGTCACCAACTTGGAAGGTTTGTTCATGAACATGTTTTTCATAAGCACGTTTATACGTTGTTGATAAACTTGAAGGTGATCCAGAGCGTTAAGACGACGTTCATCTAATAACTCTGGTTGTGCTAAGAAGTCCTGACAAAAGTCATCATCAATAAGCATGTCATGGAGAGAAATGTGAAGTGAGGGGATCTGGACTTCGAGAGGCAGAACAGCCTCGGTACCATAGACCAGTGAAAAGGGTGTAGCCACAGTGGCAGTGTGAATACTAGTGCGGTATGCCCATAGAGAAAAAGGAATGTGCGTATGCCAATCCTTCCCAATATCGTCAACCACTTTCATGATAATTTTATTGAGGGTTTTGTTAGTGGATTTGGCTTGGCTGTTGGTTTGTGGGTAATAAGGTGAGGAGAAACTAAGATGAATGCCAAAGGCGTCACAAATTTTTCGCAGTGTTTTGTTTTTGAATTGTTTTCCATTTTCAATGATGAGGCAATGAGGGACACCAAAGCAAAAAATCATGTGATGGTTAATGAACTCACATTTTCTCAAATTTCATGGAGATAAGTGGTATGGCTTCTACCCTTTTTGTGTATTATTTGGTAGCAGTTATGATCCATTGATGGAGTTGGGAAGAATGAGGATTGATTTCTCTAACAAGATCCAAACCCCATTGAGAGAAGGGCCAAAGGTCATGAGCGACCTGTAAGGCATGACTGGGTGTATGATGAAGGTTGGAATGTTGTTGAAATTTCATGTAGTGTTTGACATAGTCGCAACAATCATGATTAAGGGTCGGCCAGTAATATCCTAGGTGAAGACTATTCTTAGCAACAACAAGGCCACTAAAGTGGCCTCCACATATGCCATCATGAACCTCCTTAATGGTGTAAGGAATTTCAGAAATTTTGAGGCATCGTAAGATAATACCATCAAAGCTACGCTTATAGAGGAGTCCCCCTAGGATAACGAAATGGGAGACCATCTTAAGGAAGGCACGTTGTCTGTTACGGGTGAGATCAAGAGGTAATATTGAGAGGGAAAGGTAGTCAAAGTATTGTTTATACCAAAGGTCACTCAGGTCAGGGGTGTCGGTTCCGATTGAGTAAACATCATAAGGTAAATAAGAAGGTGAATGGAGGCATTATACAGTGACAAATATTTTGGAATCGGTAGAGGAAGCGGGTATTTGGGAAGCTAAGTAGGCCATGGTATCTACAAATTTGTTGGTTGAACGTGGGATGGTTTGAAGGGTGTAACGATCAAAGGTTGTCAACAGTATGTCTACATGATGTTTATACTTTTGAATTATCTCATTACAACATTAGTACATACCATTAACTTGGTTTATGACTAATTGTGAATCACCAAATATGTGGAGTGATTTGACATCGAGGGCATAGGCGGTCTGGAGACCAAGGATGAGTGCTTCGTACTCAGCAATATTGTTGGTGCATTCAAAGTCTAGTTTGAAAAAAAATGGCATGGGTTCTCCATCTATAGGGATGAGGATAACACCAGCTCCACCCCCACGCTGACACTTGGAACCATCAAAGAAAAGTGTCATTTGGTAAGGGGGTTCATCCAGGGAAAGAGTACAATGGATTCATCAGGGAAGTCAAAATTATAGGGTTGGTCCCCAAAAATAGGTGCATCAGCCAATTGGTCAGCAATAACCTAGCTCTTAATGGACTTTTGGTGAATGAATTCAAGGTCAAGATCAGCTAAAAGCATGAGACAACGTGCAACACGTTGATTTTGATAGGGTTTGGTGTACATGAAGTGTAAAGGGTCGGTGTTGGTCATAACATAGGTTTTGCGGTTGAGTAGGTAATGGCGGATTTTGGTGGTAACAAAAACTAAGGCTAAGCAAAGCTTTTCTGGATGGTTGTATAGGGTTTCATAGTCAAAAAGAGTATGGCTTATATAATAAACTACCTGCTCCCTATGTTTTTCATCGCGATGAGCGAGCATGGCTACCAAGGAATGATCGGTAGCTGATATGTATAGGTAGAAGGGTTGGTCGTCTTTAGGTGGGATAAATATGGGTGGTTGGAGAAGGTATTGTTTTAAGGCCTCAAAATCTTTGTGGAAGTTGTCATCCCATTTGAAAGAGATGTCCTTCCTAAGCAGATGATGAAATGGTTGACACCTGTCGGAGAGTTGGGAAATAAATTGGTGAATGGACTGCAATTTACCTTGCAGGCTACAAAGTTGTTTAAGGTTAGTGGGCGGAGGCATTTCCAGAATGGCCTTGACTTTAGTTGGGTCAACTTCTATACCATGCAAGGAAACGATAAATCCCAGGAGATTTCCTGAGAGGACCACAAAGATGCACTTTTTAGGTTGAAGGCGGATGTAATATTTAATGATGCAATCAAAAATGGTTTCGAGGACAATGAGGTGTTCAACGTGGCATTTAGATTTAGCCAAGAGATCATCCAAGTAATCTTCCAATATGCGATGCATGATATCATGGAAGATGTAGGTCATAGAACACTGATATGTGGCACCAATGTTTTTAAGGCCAAAAGGCATAACTTGATACCAGAAGGTCCCCCAAGGGGTAATTAATGCGGTTTTGTGTTGATCCTATGGGGCAAGCAAAATTTGGTTATATCCCAAGAAACCATCCATGAGTGAGAGCATCTAATGACCCATGGTAAGGTCCACCAGTTGATCAATACCAAGAAAGGGAAAGTTGTCTTTCAGGAAGGTGAGGTTGAGGTCATATAAGTCCATGTAAATGTGGAGTCCCCCTGTTGCTTTAGTGATAGGGACAATGTTAGAAATCTAATGAGGATAGTCAATGGGTAATATGAAGGAAACCAAAAGAAGGTGCTGAAGTTCTTCTTTGACGAGAAGAGCAATGCGAGGGTGCATTTTCCTCAGCTTTTGTTTGATCGGCTTGGCATCGGAAATGGTTACAATATTGTGGACCAATATAGTGGGATCAATACCAGGCATGTCCGTATAAGACCAAGAAAAAGAATGGTTATGAGCTCAGAGAAAGGAGGTGATGGCTTCATGTTTAGCAACATCTAGAGATTGTCTGATTTTTAGGATATACAAGTCATCTTGAGTATGAATGTTGATCTTGATAGTTGATTTATTCAACATGGTTTGTGTCTCAGAGGGTAATGACTAATGAATAAATGAGTCTTCTGCACCAAGGTAGGTGAGTATGGATTCATCATCCTGACATTGAACGACGTTAATGGTCGGAGTGTCATCGTCGATCATCTCAGGATATAAGAATGGGAGAGTGGAAAGGGCCTCGCCTTTACATTGATAAGTCAAAGGCCCCAAGGAAATGGTGTTTATGAAAAAAAAAAAGTTAGGAGGGATAGATTCAAGATCCATCGACTCCATCGGTGAGGGTGGTGATGAAGGTGGAGAAGGGCTAGGGTCCATAATGAGTTCAATGTGGGTCTATTTGGTAGAAGGGTCGGGGAAGCCAATACCACTCCGGTCATTATGTTTGTGGGTGGTACATGGAATAATGGTATGGTAACCTTGCTCGTAGAAGTCAAAACCAAAACCCTTCCACGCAAAATGGTGCAAGAAGGTGTGGGAAAAACGGTGATTGGTAAGTGATTAGAAGTTAGCAGAAAATGGGTGGGGTTATGAGGGTGGTTCAGGTGTGTAGGTGGTAGTATCAAGTCCCCCATAGGTGAGACTAGTACGAAGATGAGGAGGACTATAAAGGAGGTGTTCTCATATACGATGATCATAACGAGGGTGTTGGTGAAGGCTTCAATACTCGTGTGGAGTAAGGAAGGTGTTGACACTATATAGGTGGTACTCCCCCAGAGTGAGGCATTGAAAAACAACTTCCAAGGGGTCGGTGGTTGGTATGTGGGTAGCTGGTATGGATGATGTTTCGGAGGTCGATGTGGAGGTGGTGTTAATGGATTGGGTAGCTAATGGGTCAGTTGTGGAGGTTATAATAGTGGTAGGTGAGGAGGAGGTATGTGCGGTGAAAGCATCAGCTGTACTGGTAGGTGTGGGTGTAGGTATAGATGAAGCAATATTTGTTGCAGAAGTAGACGGCTTGACCGGTATGAGTACATCGTTGGGTCGGTAAAGCATGTTGTATGTTTTGAAAGGTGATGGGTCAGCTGGAATGGTATAAGTGTTTCCTTTGTGTTCAAACTTTACATAATGATACAAAGTGGAAGGAACGCAACCCATGACATAGATCCAGGGTCTACCAAGCAACAAGTTATATTGGAGTTCCCCCTCCAAAACATAAAACAATTTGGGAATAGTGCGGGGACCCATGCAAACGTGAAGGATGAAAGTGCCTAGTGTTTTGGTGATAGCACCATTGAATGAACACAACATGACCGGATGTTTGTGCATGTAATTGTCAGATATGCGCATTTGAGAAAATGCATGGGATGAAATGATGTTAATGCTAGCGCCTCCATCAATTGTCACACGGCGTACCCATATGTCATCAATGTGTACAGAGATGAAGAGGGCTGGGTCTGGGTCATCAATTTGGTATGGCATGATCTCTTCCTCTGAGAAGCTAAGGGAGGCCACTTGGTGAACAAGGTGAGGTGAGGATGAAGGTGGTAATTTGGTGAGGGAAACTACGTGATGGGGTGTGATAATGGAGGATACAGGTGTAGGGTCATTGGGTAAAACCTCAATAGATTGAAGAACCTCCATGAGGGCTTGATGAAGGGATTCCGAGGTTTGGATGAGGTCATATAAGGACATTTTGAGTGGAGATTGGTGTAATTGTTTGAGCATGGTGTGATGTGTGATGCCATTATAAATGGGGTATGTGGGGCCACGAATAGTTATCTTAGGTATGGGTGTAGATGGTATGTTGGGTATAGGATTGGTTAGTGGGTCAACTACCTTTTCTTTTCCCTTCTGCGCATGTGTAGTGACATGTACCATGTTGATTTGAGTGAAATTGTCAAATGGGGAGGGTGTAGAGTAAGTGGTATAATGACATGAAGGGAAAAAACCTACTGGAGGAGAAAATCCCTGTGAGGTCAGTTGGGTGCAACATAATTTGGGTGGTGGCTTGGTAAGTTCTTTGATATGAACCATGTTAATTTCAAATTTCGTGTGTGGTACTGGGAGCTGTGAGGGTGGAGGTTGTGGTTGTTGAGTGTACAGTGTGGGAATGGGTGTAGGTGAAGTAAGATCCTCACCAAGAAGGTTGTCATCGTCAAAGTTGGTTTCTAGTGGACATAATTGGATAAGGACGGTTTTCAAGGCCTTGTAGTTTTCCACATCATGCCCTGACACACAATGGTATGTGCAAATTTTGGTATCGTCAAACCCTTTGGCTTGGGTTTGAGGGGGTCATAAGGTCAGAGTGGCGGTAATGTGATAACAGAAGTCTTGAGGAGGTTGGTTAAAATTTTGGCATAAGACCCTACGGGTGGATCACAACGGGAAGTGAGTGTGGGTTTGGGTGTAGGTGTGGTTGGTTTTCTGGGAATTATTTTTGGAAGAGTACGAATAGGACGAGCTATGGGTTTAGGCGCCAGTGTGGTTTCAAGTATCAGTCAGGTTCATTTAGGTATGGGTATAGTAGATGGACGGGTAGGAGGGTGTGGGGTTTTCTTGACTACCTTGTTGTGGGGTAGTGGGGTTTTGTTTTTGGGTCATGCCTTCTTGGGTAAATGTGATGTGGGTATATGCAGGGTCTATGAAGGAAAATAGATGGAGGAAGAGGGTGAGTTACCCACGAGGATAATGGGGGTGATATGAAGGTAGATGACATGGCTCGTTCTTGAGGTGTGAGGGACAATGACTGAAGTGTAATGGGTAGTGAAGCAATGGATGAAGATATCAGAAGTATTGGTGGTAAAGAGACTATAGGTGAGGATATGAGTCGTGTTGTGTGCCTAGGTAGGTTAGATATTTGTGAGGTAGGAATGGTTGGTTGTGTTATTGGGCTATGAATGGGTGAGGGGTGCTTGACCATGTTGGGTAGCTGAGGTCTTAAGGCAGATGGGTCAAGTACGGGTGTGATTGGTGCGGTAGGGGGATGAGATTGATGAGTTTGTTTCTTTAGTTTGGGTATCAGAGTAGGTGTGATTTTAACGTTGGAGGATGTAGCTAAATCAAGTTTAATAGGTGGATGAGTAAGGTTGGTGGTAGGGGTAAATATTATGGGTATGGGTTTGGGTTTAGGCATAAGTCAAGTTATGGGTAAGGGTGTGGTGTGAGTTTTAACAGATATCGGGGAAGGGGTTGTGATAGCAGTGGTCATATTTTGTTTGATGGGTGGAAATGTGTTTGGGTAGATAGTGGAGGTGTCATCGAGGGATCTCTGCATTTGTGTTGAGATAGGGAGTAAGAGGAACCCCCATAACAAAGCTCTATCCACATACTCTAAAAGATTAGCCAAACATGAGAATGTGACCTAATGGGAATTCCCATAAAATGCATCTTAGAGATGGGGAATCGGCCAGCTTCAGCTTCTGTGGGTAAGAGAGCTGAAAGTAGGTCTGTTGGATGTCGGGTAGTGGATGGAGAATGCTCGCCAAGAGGAAAAGGTATCCCCACCGGGTCTATGATGGGTGGAAGGGATGATGGAAGTTCCTCTATGAGTGAAGGAACTGATATGTGCTCCTCTGTGGGTGGAGAAGGTACGGTAGGTAAAGGTTCGCTAAGTGGAGAAGCTAGGGGTGAGATAGTCTCAATGTCAATAGAAGACTCCTCTGTAGGTGATGCAGGAGATGAAGGGTGTTCTTCTATTGGTGAAGGAATAGTGACAGTTGGTTTAGACGTGGAAGGAAGATTTCGGGCTAAGATTTCCTCTATGGAAGGGATGTGAGGTATTTGAGATGTGACAGGTACCTCGTTAAAGATCACATGAACCTCAAGAGTATGGGTATCATGAGTGGATATCTAACCTATTTGATTGGATGAAGGGGCATGATTGGGAAATGGTTTTTTTAAGATTTGTAGATTTTGGTTAGGGGCGGCGTTGGGATTATCCACAGTTAACTCACCTTTCTCGAGCATTTCTTAGACAATATTCTTGAAAGTGATGCAGTTACCGTCATTATGAGCCTTCACTCGATGATAGTTATAGAAATCTTATTCCTTATACCATGTGGGCATGGGGTGAGTAGGGTCAAAACCAGTGTTTGGTTTTATGGGCGGAAGGGTGATTGTGCCAGCTTTGATAATATTTTCTAAGATAGAAGAGTAAGGTTCCCTGATTGGGGTATATTTTCACTGCTCTTGTCTGAATCGAAAATCCTGAACAAGTGATAAATTAGATGAGGGTGTAGCTTGATTGGATGGATGAGCTAGGCCGGCCTTGAGTACCACTTTGATAGTGGTACCTTTAGCCTTTAAATAATTGGTTGGTGGTTTGGAAGAAGAAGAGGTTTCATTCAACTTGAATGCCGAATTTTTATTTCGTAATTGGATTTTCTTCTCTTCGATGGCCTGAATCTCTAACTTTCATGCCATAGTGAATGCCTCATCAAATGTTCAGAAAATTTGGACCTGCAAGGTCGGGGAGATATGTCTGGCACAAGCTTGGGTAAAGAGCTCGATGAGTTCAGTTTGTGGCAATTAAAAGGTAAGTTGATTGATCAAGGTATGCCAGCGAGTGACAAAATATGTAATAGATTCATCCTCGTACTGACATGTGGAATATAATTTGGTCATGGTAACTTTCTTGGCGATATTGATAGAGAAATGATCCAAAAAAGCTTGGGCTACCTGATTGAATGAAAATATGGAGTGTTTGGGTAACCCACTATACCAGTCTAATGCAGGTCTAGTGAGGGACATGGGAAAAGTTCTCAAAAGTAAGGCATCATCATGAGCAATAAAATAACATTCGTGATTAAACGAGTGCAAATGTTGTTGTGGGTCTTCCTTACTATTGAAGCAGTTGAATTTGGGCATTTCCCAATGCACAGGGTATGAACGGATGGGAATGGATGGGTGAATAGGCTCATTAAAAATCTCATCGTAAGTGAGAGTGTTACGGGAGCCGGAAACCGATGCCTCCAGTGTTTGCATCTTATCCATCATCAATTTAATTAGGTCATTGGTGGGTTGTGATGATTAGATGCCTCCTATAGCGTGAGGAGGTTGGTTTTGGGCATATAATGGGAGTGGCATTCTAGTGTATGGGGCTTCCATGTAGGTGGTGGAGAAGAAGGTAATGAAATAGGGGGCACGTACCAGACATGAATAATAAATGAGACAGACAGTTGTTGGTAGTATGTATATGGGGGAGGAAGGGTTGTGGTAACCCTAGTGGCAATAGGGGCTAATGATTGTGGAATGGAAAGAACTACATTATGAAATGGGGTAGAGGTCACCGACACTGGAGGTGGGAGCGTAGCTATAGGTATGTGTGAGACATGAGGTATGGATGAGGTTGTGTTTGGGGTAATCGTCGAGGGTATGGTGGATATAATGGGTGTCATAGAGGTAACAAACGCTGCAGTCATAATGGTTATAGGACCTAACTGTGAAATGAATGAGGGTAAAGTGGATGTAGGTAGCACGGAGCCAGATGAGGCCGATGTGGAAGTGGGTGCGAGAGTCAAGGGATAGATATGTGCATGTTGTATATCAACTGACCCAAGGTGTCTCGAGTGGATGAATGGGAGAGGTAAAACTGCAAGGCAGCAGGGTTCTAGTCAAGGAGTCGTGCGAACTCCTCATCTCCGGTAACAATATTAGTAGGTTGGATAGGATCCATGGTTGGTGATAAAATAGAAGGGGGTGAAGGACTAGGTGGGAGCGGTTGGCAACTGGCGTGGAACACGAGGGTGTTCGCTTGTCTTCGGGTCAGTATCATATAAACCAGTACTAATCAGATGGGGTTACCTCTTTGTAAATGGTACAAAGAGTAGTAGAAACAGATGAATCTGGTGATAAAAGAAAATAGATGACGTAACAAATGGTGGGTGGAATATGAAATAGGATAACCGATGTCTGTTAGGTAAAATTGACGTCGATTAGGGGTAACTGCTGCCGGTCACTGTAGAAAATAGGCAATGAGTAATCAGTGAAGCAAAAGGCAAAACCTGACAAGTATGCCAAATATGGGAATGTGTAAAATGAAAAAAATAATAATGAAAGTGATAGAGACTGTGGAACGTGAAAAAAAAGTGAAGTGAGAATGTCCTTTTGAGTAGGTTAGCAAAAGGACCTAGAACCAACGTCATTGAGTTTAACCGATGACGGTAAGAGGTAAGCGATGGCGGTTACTATGAGATTGAAACAGTGATGAGAACAAGTGGTTGTGAATTAGAATTTGATGTGGAATCAGAACCAGAATTCTAGGAATGATGGTGATATGGCCCAGGCACACTCAGGAGAAGATGGAATACACCAGCTATGATGAGGAGCGTGTAAGGATGAACAAAAACGTGATGAACGTGATCTTTCACCTCAAAACACAAACCAAGCAGAAACACTAAGAAAATGTGATCCTAAGAGTTCTCTTTTCTATTATGTTTGTTTAGCTTATGTTATTTAGGGACTAACACATGAATTATGAAATAGAGTTTTTTGTTGAGGATGGCTTCCTACAAAGAAGGAGATCTAAAGGGTGAGGTTTCAGGTATGTTATGGTGGGGGTGGGCTACGCTCTGAAGTATGACTCAACAGAGCAGCGAGCTGGGTGCCCACTGTGCCATGATCGTGTGACCACCTATAGCTTCTTCCATGTTTTTTAAGAATGTATGTATTTGAATTTTTGTGTGGTTTGGTAAGACTCAGAGAAAGAGAAAAGGATAGAAGTGCTTTTCTACGATTCCTTTGTCAACCATCAGTTGGTAATGGCTTCCAGTGTATAGGATGCCCTTAATTAATGTGAGCTAATGCAGAAAATTAGAATGAAATGCAATTTTTTTAAAACCCAAATCGAAAATATGAAATTGGATGACACAATAAGATGAATAGGAAGAGGGGTGCTCTTTCACTAAAATGCAGAAAACATGAAGAAATGATTCTTTTTAAATACACCAAAAGAAAAGTTTCCTTTAGAGAAAATAGAAAGAAGGAGTGGATTACCATGGAAGAAAATTAGTGTGTACACTTTTAGAAGGGAAACAAACACACAATTTTTTTTCTAGGAATGAATGAAATGCAAGGAACCTCAGATGGGTCCCACCGGGTGTGCCAAAAATTTTCACCTTTTTCTTAGATTGTTTCTTTGAATTATTGACAAAACAGATAGGGTAATGGGTGTAGGAGGAATACCTGTTCAAATTTCAGTTGATTTTTTTTTGCATGCTTATGAATTCTGAATCCATAGCTAACCGTGAGAGCTTCCTTTTGGTTAGGAGGAACTACCTGTAATGAAAACAAGACCACCAGAAAGAATTAAAAAAATTGGGCAGTGATTTTCCTACCGTGAGCTAGATCCAGGAAGTATGATACTTCCTAGATGGCTGTCAGTCAATTGTTTTAAACAAATTAATGTTGTAAAAAAAGTAAATCCTATTTTCATTTTGAAATTATTTAGGTATCTCACTTAAAAACACAATAAGAAAACAAATCTAATCTAAAAGGATAAGCTAGAATAGAATCCACGGGTCAAAGGGTTGGTTTTGGGTTTTACAGGTCTAATAAAGGTCTCAGGTAGGTCAAAAATGAGTGAGGGTGAAGTAAAATTAGGTGGATAGGTCTCTGTTTAAGGCTATGTGGGAAAACACAGAGACCGACATTAGTCAGGGGTGACCAACTGTGGTTAGGTATAACCGGCGCCAGTTACTGTGAGATCTGGAAACGTCACAGAACAGGGTTTTGGTCTGCCTTGTGATTACACAAAGGATTTAGTTGATCAGGAGGAGTTATTAGGTGAATGGGATAGGTTTTTTATGAGGTTTTCATGGGTCTGTGGAGGTAAAAAATGTTGGAGATGGTCAATAAGGAGCAAGATAAACAATGGGTGATAAAACAATGATGAAATGAAATAACTAGGAAAGTATGATATTGTACTTACTTGGATTTCATTCCTAAAGCCTTGTGTGTGATAAATGGAGATGATGATGATGGGTTTGAAGGCTACAAGTGATCACTGAATGAAGAAAACCTTCCTCATGGGCTGTATGCACACTCCTCTTTTGCTTGGGTAGATCAAAATGGGGATGGGATGGCTATAGGAGAAGATGCTCAACCTCCTTCCTTGGATGTCAGTTCTTATTGGAATTGACTCTCTGAAGATGTGTTATCTCTCTGAGGTTTTTTCTTTCTCGTCAACTTTTCTTGCTTCCAACTTCCAAGTTCCAAATTCCCACCTTGAGAATAAAGTTGTTTTGGGGTTAAAAGGGGTAACCGACGGCGGTCCGGGGTAACCGACGATAGTTAGGGGAAACCGACATTGGTCAAGGCGGGATTTCCTTGGTTTACCAAACTTAGGGTGATCATCCTGATTTCCTCAGATCTTGTTTCATTATCCTGTGGATTGGACTGGGAGCTTTTTTGATCATGCAGGAATGTGGTTAGAGTAAGTGTAGGCATTGATTTTTAGGGTTTGGGTAATTCTTAGTTAGTCATGGTAACTTGCTAAGAATAGGTATTAAGTTGAGTTAGCTTGGTGAGGTGTCTAAGTGAACTATATGTGTAGGTATTATTTAAATAAAAAATGTAGTGAGGATAAAACATTAATCTAATTAAATTAATATTAGTAGGTTGAAGGGGGTCATGGCTAGGTAGATGTAATAAAGAGGGGCTTATATGTCGAAGGACGAAGGGGGAGTGTGACTTAATTTTAGTGTCTACAATATCTTTCCTTACAAGATGCGTAGTTGTTTGATGTTTTTGGGAGGAAGCATTTAAGTAATGGTAGTAACTTTAGTTGGGTCTACCTCAATCCCTCTTCGTGATACAATGAATCCAAGCGAATTTCCAGACAGTATGCCAAACACACTTCTTTGGATTCGATCTGACTTTGTATTCCCGTAGGCGTATGAAGATAAGCCAAAAAATATTAGGGTAATCTGATCTTGTCTTGGATTTCCCAATGATATCATCCACATAGTCTTCTATGATGTCATGAATCATATTATGGAAAATCACAGTCATTTCCCTTTGATAGGTTGAACCTGCATTTTTAAGGCCAAAGGTAAATACCTGATAACAAATATTCACCTAGGGGGTTGTGAAGGTCATCTTGTGTTGATCTTCATCTATGATTTTGATTTGATTGTAGCCTGAAAATCCATCCATAAGAGATAACATTTCATATCCTTCAGTTGAATCAACAATCATATCAATATTGGGCAACAGGAAATCATCTTTTAGACATGCCTTATTAATGTCTCTAAAGTCCGTATAGATTCTGATCCTGAGTGGTTTCTTTTGTCTATGGGATATGTTTGATATCCATTATGAGTAATCAATACATCTAATTAAGCCCACCACTAGCAATCTTTATAGCTCTTCTTTAACTAGAAGATCCACCCGTGGATGTAATTTTTTGAGCTTTTGTTTTATGGGCTTGGCATCTACATGCATCACTAGGTTATGCACTACCAAATTTGGATCCAAGCCCAACATATCCTTATAGAACCATGTGAATACATCTACAAATTCCCACAGAAGCATGGTGAATGTTTTCTATTCCCGTGCTAAGAGTGAAGATCCCATTTTGACTATCTTTGGATCATCTTTTGTTCCAATATTCACATCAATGGTTTCTTCCACTAGAATTTTTGACAAATCCTCCATATGCATAGGATTAGGAGGAAGGTTGAGGTACTCTTTTGAGGGTGTCTCTATGATATTTTCACCCTTGGTGTGGTCACTTATCTTGTCCATTGATTTTTGCACTTGTTTGTTAGCCAACACCTCAAAGAGGTTTTCAATGTGTGACCTGGAATTTTGTTTTTGCTAAGGCTTTTCGTTGGAACTTTTTCCCTCGCTTTTTCTTAATTTTTGTTGACCATGAAGCTTAACTTCCTTTCCAAAGTACACACAGGTATTTAAGTCAATGTAGAAACCTTTCTTATGGTATCCAATCGGAATTGTAGCTCGAATGCATATGGATTTGCCAATGGCTTTTTCATTTTCAAATATATCTAGTGGTACGTGACGTTGTTGGTCCCATTAAACAAGGAAAAGGTAAACAAGGTAAATTTTTGGTTAAGTGGGGATTATGGTAAGGACAATGGTATCCATGAATAGGTCCATGGAGGAAAGATCCTTATATTGGCTATAGTGGGAATCTGTTTCACTATCTAAATAATCAGAGATCTCTTAGCGCTCAGAATAGGTGGCATCTTGATCATTGGGATGTGATCCATAGGGTTGAATATTGATGTCGTATCTTTCCATATTGAAATTTGGAAGAGGAACTAGTTCTCTCGGTCCTTGCTCATTCTTTCCGCATCCTAGACCCTTGTAGCCCATGGAATACATCATTTGGCTAGACTTCTCATACTCAGGGATTTGGTAGCAAGTTCATTGAGTATCTTCTAGGACCCAATTCGTAGGTGGGTCCAACAATTTCTCTTCAGTGAGTAACCCTCTAGGTAAAAATGACCCAATATTTTGCTCATCTCTAGGTTGTGTGAAATGATAGTTGGGTCGGCCTCTATTTTTAGGCGACACCAATAGGTCTGAAACCAAAAGAACTTGTTGCACATTATACTCTCCACAACCATTTTCTAGAACCTTCATCTCCCATGAATCAACATTATAAGTTGATGTAGAAGCCTCATGGGCACAAGAACTTAGTGAATCTAAATCTACTCATGACTCCATAGCTATGAATTGAAGAGGAACAAGTATATCAGAAAAGGGCCACCTATAGGCACCCTTATATGTAAAACTATTGAGAGCTCTGTAGTGAGTGAATGGCTCTAAATCTCCTTGTATCGTGACAATTTTCCCCTTGTGTTTCAATTTGATGCATTTATGGAATGTTGATGACATGGCTTGTATGGCATGAATCCATGGTCGACCAATAAACATATTGTATGGGAGTTCCAAGTCCAATGCATGAAACTTCATCTGATGAAAAGTGAGTCCTAATTCCATGGGTAATGTGATTGTGCCAAGTGTTTCCCACTCCGTGTTGCCGTAAGCAGTTATGGTAATGATTTGGGAATCTATATCTTCTTCTGTATGTCCCAATTTCTTAATTAATTTCAACATGCATATATTCAGCCCTGATCTATTTTACACAAGCACCCATTTTATCTTTCAGCGGGTAATGAGTACCTCAATATATAAGGGGATATTATGTGTTGGATCTTCAAAAAGGATCTCCCTATGATTAAAAGAGATGTAATAAATTGGTACAATGTTGGACACCATAACTTGAAGATGTGAATGGTGTACTTCCAGTGGCAATCTTGACCTTTGAAGAGTTTTGTACAAGATGTCCTTATGTACATTCGATATTTTGAGAAGATTCCATATTGAAATCTTGACAGATGTCTTCTCAAGTTGTTCTAAGAGGTTGTACCTACCATCTTACAGGGTCCATGGAGAGGGTTTGGGAATCATGAGGCAGGCATGCCTTGTTACCACAACACAATCATTTCCCTTAATCTAAATGGTGTTTGCATGGTCATTTGGAGAGAGGATACATCTAATGAGTGAATTGTAATTATTATTATCCTTCTTGGTATATAGATAATTTTCCGCTTTGTAACTGTGGGATGACTCTCCTTGATCCAGATTATTCTTATCTGACTTACCATGTTTAGGGAATGGTTCTTTGAATATTCCCATCTTTTCATTTGGCATCTTATTTTTCTCTAGGGTGTTCACTTCTATCTCCTCATTGTCAATGAGATCTTGGATGTAGTGACGAATTTGTAGATATTTTTATATTTTTTGTCCCTTGACACGATGTAATTCACAATCGTCATGTTCTTTGTACCATGATGGTTTCGGAGCATTTTCATCAAAGGGTTGTGTCGTGGAATAAGTCACCATGTGATCTACATCCAATTTCTTCAATATGGACAACAAAGGCTCATTGATAGGAGTGAACATTCTATGTTTAGGTGGTGATTGCATAATCCCTTTGGTCAGTTTAAAAGGTTGACCAGTTTGTACCGTTTGTACACATTTGGAATCTATGATTCTGTCTCCCACCACGTTCTTATTCTTGTTAAATATTTTCAGCTTTTCCATGGGTTTTTCATTTTGGTTATCCTTAGAGTGTGATTTAATGGTTCCTTTGGCAATAAGGGCTTTCTCTATTTAAATGTCCTTTTCAATAACTCTTCAAAGGTGTGAACATGATGCATTTGCAGATGAAAGGTGATGTCTAGGTTGAGATTTGGTACAAAGATACTCACTAGCTATTTTTCAGGGAATGCACAAGGGAAGCGATTGGCTATCCCTCTCCATCTTTATAGGAAGCTAGTTAATTTCTCGTTAGGATTTTGTTTAGTGCCACATAAGTCCACCATGGTTATGTTGCTTTCTATGTTGTACGATAAGTGTCATACAAACCTTTCTGCCACTTCAAGCCACGTTAAAATAGACCCACGAGGTAAGCGAGTGAACCATTCCAAGGCTTGGTCCCCTAGACTCTTTGGAAAGAGTCATATGAGGTAGTTTTTAATGTATTCCACCTCTTGACATGCCATGTAAAAATATTTTACATGGTCTCATGGGTCACCTTTCCCTCTATATTTGTCAATTTTTGGCATGTCAAACTTTGTAGGGAAGGGTTGAAGCATCATAGTTTTATCAAATGGATGGGGACATAGCTCTTTATATTGATATTTCCTGCTATTCCCCTTAGTACTCTCTTGGAGGATTGTAAGTTTCTCTTTCATAGATTGCATTTATTGTGCAAGTAATTTTTCTTTGGTAGGAGAAGTAGTGATATATATACGATTGTATTCCATATTGTCTCCTCCCTAATTTTCAATTTGAAGTTCACTAATTTGACCTTATGTTTTGTCTTTTGTGCATTCTTGTTTCTTTCTTTTTGTACACGATATTTTAACAAAGCTAATTATCGACTAAGGTTATACATTTTTTCTTGAATAGTGAATTCTTCTTTGATAGGTTCCTCTTCTTCTTCATGATGTGGAGGTTGTTCATCATTTTCGTGTTCTATTCTAACTTTACATGGTACTTTGAGGAAAGGTATTCTATATCCCACTACATTATCATTTCCCACATTAAAGGTAGAAGCATGCCCATGTGTTAATATATCCTCCATGTTAATAAGAGGTTTCTCCTCTTCATTAGAATCATTTGTAGGTGGGATTATCTCTTATTCAATAGGCATTCTGGATCCTAACTCCACAACTCGTGCTAGTACCCAAACCTTGTTTCTAAAAAGGAATCCATATAAAAAGGTGAGGTCAAAATAAAATTCCGCATGTGGTGATTCTAACTCATCACTGCTATGATCTATCATTTCTTATACTTATTTCTTTCTGGAGAATAAATACTCAAGATCATGGCCAATAAAAGGGTTTGACCCTTTTTTGTTTAAGGCTTCCTAAGTTTACGTTTGTCTTGGTTCTAAAGCCTTCTTTTTTAGCCCTAATCTTGTTTGAGGGGTCGTGACGTGTAATAGTTTCACTAAGGTATCTGTGAATGTGTTCAAAGATTTCTATCAAACCTAAGTGAAAAAATAATGGCAAAGAACCAACGTGACACACTGATTTGCTCTTAAATGAACTAGTTAAGTAAGATTAAATCACACAATGTTGAGTTTCAAACCAAATAATCAAATGAAGTACTTCCTAAATTTGTTTTTGGAAAGTTAGTTAGTTTCATATGATGATTAAAAAAATGGCCCTACTTATGTCGAGTTCAAAGAAATGAACAAGGCGTAAGTAATAACAAGAAGTTAACGCGAACTCCAAACAAAGTATACTAGAAGAAAACCCAAATTCAATCAAGACCTATATTCCAAAAGATGTCAGTTACGATTATGATTGACACAAAAATTTCACCAAGATATGTTAACCAAACTTTGCGAGAAAGTAAGGTATCGATATCAAGATGATATTGATATAACACATACAAGTGGTAACACTTAACACTCTTCAGAATCGAGGTAATAATTGAAATCAAACTAAAGCTATAGTATACCTAGGAATTGTTAAAGTGTATATAGTGTAACCTTACAATATAGGTATTTAGGTCAAGTTTACAAGAAACAAGATGTAATTACAAAAATTGTAGTGACACGATATAAAAAAAGATAACAGTTCAAAGGAGAATCAAAGTGATGAACCAAGCCTAACTACAATGACAATCTTGACTTTTGTATCAAGATTAAAAATTCTACCAATGATATAAAAACATCTCCACAAACTTTAGATGTTTAACAACCCAGTCGCAAAACATGGATGGGTGTAAACAGACACAAAAGTGTTGAAAACAATCAATTGATAACGCAAAGTTAGTCACTCTTCTTTTGATCAACAAAGTGTTAAAAGAAAGTGAAGTAAGTAGATAAAATGGGGTTGAAAAATGTTGGCCTTATTTTGGTAGAGTTTTGCCTCACCTTAGGGAAATTGAAAAACTAAGTAAAAGTAACGCTTCACACATTTTTTGATGAACAATAACTCTCAACTCAAATTGGTTTTGATGTGGTCCAAGTTAGCTCTTGGTCAAAGATAGCTTCCTAGGTGGTTCTCAACTAGGTGTCACAAGTCATCTAAGAGCGAGCTCGATTTACCAAGAAAAATCACACTAACTAATTCTTGGAGTATCTCGGCTTTACTTTACCCCCTTTAAGCACAATGGACAATAAATTCCTCCAACGTGTACTCTCACTGGGGTTGAGATACAGACGACTTGTGATGCTAAATCTCACAAATGATAATACTAGTCAAGTAGGTTGTGCGGAACACTTCCCATTTCATCTACAAGGTTACCTCTTACGTAGAATACTTTGGGGTTCATAGGACCACCCCTATTTTTGTAGCTTAAGGCTTATGCCAAAGGGGTTATGTCCTAGTTTTAAGCAGATAGGGTGTACCCTTATCCGAACCTGCAAATCAAGTGATTTGAATGTAGTGTGTTTTTTTATCTTTTAGAATTAATGTGGTTTATTCATTCATCATTTGAAAATATGCAACACACGTTTAGTTAGAAAATTTTATTTCAAACTCCTTTCTTTGATAAGCTTTTTTAGATCCTGCACTCAAGCATTAGTTCTCCAAGAAAATCACATTTTTAAAAGAGGATTAAGAGTTGCTTTTGATTCTCAAGATCATACAAGGATTCAAGAGAAGAGCATACACAAAAAATAATTTGAATACAAATTATAGGAAAACTTTTCAAATAATGAACCATACAAAAAGCTTGATAAATGTTCATTCCCTTAAACCAAACATGAAAGATGAAGTTTCCAATTTACCAAATGTTATAAAATGAAGACTAAAGTTGTTTTTTTATTCTCGAGATCACCCTAAGGTGCAAGATAAGAGCATACACAAAATTTAACCCAACTATATAGAAATGGAAAAATTCAAATCAAAGGAACATTGAAAAAAGATTTGTAAAAGGTTCATTCCCTTAAGCAAAATGAATAATCAAATTTGCAAGTTCAATAAAAATGTTAAAAAGATAGAGATAAAAGTTGTTTTTGATTCTGAAGATCACCAAAATGTGTAAGAGAATAGCATACACATTCTTTGGTCTAAATCAATTAAAGCATGGAAATACAACATTCATCAAAACATTAGACATGTTGGAAAATGACCTGTTTTAAAATAAAAGGAAAACCTTCAATTTCTATAAGTATAAATCCCGAATTTATGTTTTGATTGCATATTTAACTTCAATACCTTTCCAACATAAAAAAAATGGATTCATTTCGAGTTTGGGAGTAAACGTTATGGCATTCGGAAGATGGGTTACGCATATGCTCTTATGCTCACAGGTATGCACTTGTCATGCACTCAAAAAATGTAAAAAAAAATGTCCCTTAATCTGTAAAATGGTCTAATTTTTCCAACCAAGATTCAATTTTGAAAACAACCCATCACATTAATATATGAATATAATACTCAATGCTATCAAACATTAACATACATGCTCAAGAATTTAAGATTTTCAAGAAATTAACAAAACTACCATGTAAAATGATGAAAAAGTAAGCTCTAAAAATGAAAAACATGATGAAATATTGAATTTTTATCATCAAGATTCACTTTTGACAGCAACCCACCACATTAATATGTAAATAGAAGACTCAAAACTATCAAATACTAACCTACATGCTCAATAATTTAATATTTTCAAGAAAATGACAAAACTAGTATGTAGAATGTTGAAAAAGCAAGATATAAAAATGAAAAACATGGAGAAATATTGAAAATTTCCTATCAATTCCAATTTTGAAAGCACTTCACCTCATTTATACCTACAAGGAATACTCAACACATTCAAACTCAACAAAACAAGTTAAGAAAAACAAGCTATGTGAATATATGCAAAAAGAGGGTTAGTAACCAAAAATTGAAACTAAACTACAAAAACTTGAAATTAAGTGCAAAAGACAATGGAGTAAGTCCCACCAGGCATTCCAAATGTGTATGTGAATTTTTTAGCAATGAAAAAATAATTAGAACTAACACCTAGTAGTCCTAAAACAAATCTAAATCGAAATCAATGCAGCATCATGCTTAGAGCTTAAACAAGACTAATCTACCAACATCCTTGCATTAGAACATGAATAAATATTCATACTAACATGTTAATTCATTAATATCTATCTCTATTTAATTATAATCAAATGAAATGAGATTGAACCTAGGTAGATCTCTAGTAATCAAAGAGTTGATTATGTGCTTGAAATCCCAAGGTTTCTAAGAATGGAGTCTTGTAAAATCATGGCTACAAGACCATTTGACATATCTCCATATGACTTCAAGAACTTGGGTGGATGAATTCAATAAATAGAGAAGGATAACTCTTCTAATGGAAGAATGAGTCAAAGATGATAAAATGGCTATAGTGTATGCTCTAGGATCATTTAGGAGTGTAGGTGGAAATAGAAAGGTAGGAAGAGGGCTCCTTATATAGCCCAATGGATAGAATAATCTCTACATCCCTCTTCATGTGTGATAAATGGAGAGGTTGGGTTAGTTGTGGATAAGTGAGGTTTAGAAAGGGTTGATTCAACCTTAAGAGAGTTTATTTTTTCCTTTAGTGACTCATGGGGTTTAAGGGGATTTATTAATTAACCAAAGTGATTAATTAATTGGTGTGTAAGCTTATAAAAGATTTTTAGAGGAATAATTAGCATGATTTAAACTATGAGAGGGATTTAATCAAATAAGTGAATATTTATTGATTAAATAGAAGAGAGAACTAATCAATTATTAATAATTAATTAATCTAGATAGAAAGGGCTATTAATTAATTAGAAATAATTAATTAATCTAGATAGAAAGGAGAGTTGATTAACGGAAGGTCATTAATTGGTGTCATTGTTTGATAGAAGATTTAATTAACTACCGTAATGTAATTAATTAATGGCGTTAGCAGATAAAATGTGTGATATTGATGATATGTCATCAATTTATGAGAAAGGGTATAGTTAGCGCAATTTAAGCATTTAAATTGCTCAAGATAAATTATAGGTGTCTAAATATCTATTCTAATGTCATCATCCACATCTAATGTCATCAGAGAAGATTATTTTGTTGTATTAACTGGAAGAGAAATAATAATGCCTAATTTTTAAATCCATTATCATCATCCATGAATCATGATTATCATCTATCATTATTATATTCATAACCATCACATCCATATAATACTTTAACACCATATACAATATAGAATTTCTATATATAAATATAACAAGATATAAAAATCCAGATTGCAACATAATGCGTGTCAAAAAATCAAATTACATGAAAAGTAAAACCATTGCATCAATGAATCGTATATTGAACTCCAAAAAATCTTCAAATTAAATAAATATTTAATTTTCATTCTTCAATATATAAGTTCCCCACACCCACTGGACTAGTCACTATTTGATCAATCATTAACGTTTTCCCTCGACCCAATGGAACTTTCATTATGAGTTTATGTAGCGTCTTGTGTGCCACTTTACCCAATGGCTTTCCCTCCTATATTATTTTCTTGAATAATCCTAGAACTAATAAAATCCTCTTTACTAATGTCTATATTGCTTACAATTGCTTCTTCTTCCTTTGTATGATCTCCATGGGATGCCAAAGAAGGATTTGTATCTGCCTTTTCCTTGAAAAAAATCTCAGGGTTGAAACCATACTATTTAATTATCCGCTTAAGTGTATTAATTTTTTTGTTAACCAAAACAATATTTTCCTTCATCTTTATTGTTGTGGATAAACCGTTCTTAGTGGTTTCCAAGTTTGGAACACCTTTCCTTGACTCTTTAAATTTTCATATTTCAATTGTAACCAAAATAGTGTACTCAATTAAACACATTACTAAAATAAGAAATTTTCAAATTACTACAAAATCTTGTTTCAAATTGATAATACTTACAACAAATCTATCTCTTTTAGCATTTGTAATTTCCTCCAAATTTTTGTCCTTTGACCAATTTTTGAATTAGGCTTGGGCTTCAACACTAATATTTTCCAATTTATTCAAAACTTTATAAAAAAAATTATCATTATAACTGTTATTATATGTGACAGTCCCACCTTTTTCTTAGATGAGTAAGGCATCCATCTTAGCAGGTTGATTTTGTATTTCTACATATAAACATTCCCTTTACCAATGGTTATCATAATGAATTTTTATCTCATTGATTAATACTTTCACCCTTCACTCCCGTTCTATGCATTGACTGATATGAGGCATAATAAACTCTTTGAAATGGGCTTCAAAATCATAACCAATCAAGCTCTCCAAAGTAAATGATGAAAATTGTTCACTATCTGTATCCGAAGAGGATAATGCCGATGAAGAGGTATGGGGGCATTCAATTCAAGCAATGTTTGTTGCCTCTTTTTGCCTTTGGGTTCCCTGATCCTATTTGTGATAAGATAAATGAAATTGAAACGTATTAAAGTTAAATAAAGTACATCAAAATGGAAATATACATGCTGGCCTTGAATCATATCACGTGTGTTGAAAAAACTTGTTGGGTCATTGGTATCAATGTCTAAATAATATTCCTCTAAATTTATATTATTTAAAAATGATTGGCCATTGCGCTGGGCCAACCACTGAGAGAGAGGGTTGGAATTGGAAATGAAGAGGCAATGTTTAATGTCCCACTAGGGGCTATGATTGGCACCATGCATTTACCAATGGTCTTTTCACTTAAACCTTTTGTGGGAATTTTTAATTTTAATGATGTTGTTGGTGGAGGACATGGTGGTAGCACTATTTGAATAGACAACAAAAGACTACTATGTATTGTAAATTCCAATAAAAATTAAAGAAATCATTACTAAATTATATGAAAAACCATTAAAAACTACACAAAAGAAATACAATTATACCTTGTTAAGGGGTAACCTGTCATTGTACCAGAGGTGGTCATGTCGGAGTTCGAATTGATTGTGTTCGAGATGCGTATGGTGGAGCATGGTGTTCCAATTGCTTCGGTTGAGAATCCATAATTACACGTGATTGGACTGAGTGAGTTGGTGATACCTGTTAAGAAGCACACAAATAGTCTTCATTCCCTACAAGTACAAAAACTACATGTCAATTCAATATGGTAAATGGTAAATTGTAAATACTAATTGGTAATTGTAAAAAACTCTATATTAAATATAAAGGGTATTACATCTCTGTCATTTAACTAATGTAAACGCTTAGGGGTTAGGTGATGAGTGAGATTCCATTTCAGATTTGGAATCTCCCAATGCCTCAACATGTTGTTGGCCTCTTCCTCTTGGTGCTTCTTTTTTTCATGAAAGGGCCTCCAAAAAGCCTCTCTGCATATGGTAAATATTCAATCAAAAGTATATAATGTTAGTAGAGAAGAATATTTGTCACACAATAACCTTACTAACATCGAAATATAAACTATTAACTTGTTTTTCTTCAAATAGAATTGAAAAATTCTTCATTGTGTCATTCATACAATGGGAGTTGGTTCATATTTTAAATTAAAATACGCCTCATAATAAAGACCAAGGAGATCATTAGTGGAACGAATAACTAATTTTTTAGCAAGTCTTGCATTTGTAACATCAGATTTTACCTTATTATATAAAAATGTGCACCAATAAAATAATTTCTTTCCAATCGATGTAAGAATGTATGTAATAGCCCAATTTGGAATATCTGTTTGCTGACCCTGCAGAAAAATTCTAGCTTGAAAAAAAAAATCATGGCAGCAAGAAAGTGGTGTACAATTCCTTGTATATCCACACCTCATCTTGACTTGTTGACATGAGCTACAAAAAATTCATTGCAATTAATAACAATTTGAATTAATATCAAAATAAAAATATTTTAAATGAAATCAGGTTACACGTAAAATCAATATGGAAACCAAAATAAGATTCGAGGTAAATCTTATCATCTTCAGTGAGGGTTGCTTTTGTTGTTACTATGAGTGAATTTGTAAATGAAAGGCTCATCAATTGATGGATATCAGTTAGATCAACACTAAACTTGAATGTTTGACCATCTTCCAAAGTAACAGTAAAACGACCATCATATATATTAAATGATGAGTTAAGGTAGTAAAGAATGTCACGATCTGTCTCAAACTGGGGCATGTTAATGATCCCTACGAATTCTCATGCTTCTACTGAATACTTATAATTTTCATTCATTTGCAAAACATTATAAATGTGTGGGAGCATCATGCTCCTGTATTGAATATTTCCCATGGGTAGGACTTGGGGGCTTGCCAATGTCTGGCTAGTTTTATTTTCTATTAAATCTTGAGCTTGAGCACTAGCATCCATGAGTACTTTAGACCGATAGAAGTCTGGAGATGGAGTTTGTTTTTTGCTTGGCTGTTGTTTTGACATATGGTACCTGTAGCAGGTAACATTGGGAGAAAGGATAAAAAAATTGTGATCCGAGAAGTGTGAACGTGAAAATGAGGGCCAAAGGGGTATTTTTAGGGAAAAAATAGGGTTTTTCAAGTTGCGGACGCACAACAACGAGCCTTTTTTTCATTTGTCGACATTTCTTGTTGATGCACAACAACATTAATTGTTGACATGCATCACCAAGAATTTTTGATGTGTGATAACAGGTTTTGTTGATGCACGTCAATAATTCTTGTTGTCACATGTCAACAAAAATTGTTGACACACGACAAGGGTTGTTGACATTCATCAACAACCCTTACTGTTGTGTGACAACAAGACTTGTTGATGCGCATCAATAACCCTTACTTTCATATGATAGAAAAAGGTTGTTGATGTGTTTCAAAAATTCTTGTTGTCACACGACAGTAAGGGTTGTTGACGTACGTCAACAACGCTTATTGTCGTGCAACAACTATGCGTAAAAAAAACCTTATTTTCCACATCTACTTAGATAAAACTTTCCCTTAAAAAAATCAGGCAAATATTTTGTTCTAAAACCTAGGAAAATTAATCTTTCCAAGGAAAGTGGCTCCAGGTATATTCACTGGGGATTTTCCACCTATAATTTACCAGAGGCTTCTTAAAATAAACCCTAGTCATGATATTTTTGATACTTGATTTGGCCTGACCATTTCCCTATGGGTAGTAATCTGATGAGTGGGAAAGGGAAATTCCATAGCCATAGCAGAATTCCATCAACCCCCTTGAATAAAAATAGGTATCATTATCTACTATGATCTTTTTGTGTGACTCCAAAATGGAGGATGATATTATGTTTTACGAAGTAACACATTGTCTCAGTGTTAGCCTGTTTGACTGGTATGCCATCCACCCACTTCATGAAATAATATGTCACTGTGAGCACGTAGGTATGCCCCATGCTTGAGTGAGGATTTAGAGAACCAATGAAGTCCAGTATACACTACTGAAATGGTTCTTCAATTACAACTGGCCTCAGTGGTAGTGCTGTGATTTGTGGTCTCCCAACTATTTTTTGACATGCCTCACACTTGGAAATCCATTCTTTAGTGTCTATGAAGAGGGTAGGCCAATAATGTCTTACTTAGAGAATCTTATGTGTAGTGGCCATAGCTGAAAAATGTCCACCACATGCTTGGTCATGATATGCTTTAAGAAAATTGTCTTTTTGTTCTCTGTCTATGCACCCGAGAAAACATCCGTCAAGACCTCTTTTGTAGATCACATTGTTATTGATCACAAACTTTGTTTCCTTCATCTTGAGTGTTCTCTTTTTCTTGTAGTCAAGATTAGGGGGAAATTATCCATAGGTTAGATAATAGGTGATGTCTGCGTACCACTCATTGATAGTAGTTACAAAGAGAACTTGTGGACTATCTTCAAAACAATTGGAGCAAGGACATTTATCTTCACCATGTTGAGCCTTGAGAACCTCATCTTCGGTGATCAATCTAAACAAACTATTTCCCTACACCAAATTGGAGGCTAAAATCTCGAAGTCATACTCTTGAGTATTTGCAACCCAATTTCCTCTTTTAGCTCAATGGTCTTGTTGTGTCAAGATGGACTTGATTGCACTGCCAGAGACTATCACCACCGTATGAGAGTTGAGTATGTAAAACCTAAAATTTTTTACATCCTTGATCACTGCATAGGTATCTTTCTCCAATTGGATTTAGTTTATCTCATGCTTCTTCAATGGATAACTCATGAAAGAAATAGGTGCTCCCACACCTTCATCATTCTTCTAGACAAGAACAGAAAAGAGAGTATGTTCTGATGCATAACAATACATGATGACTCTTTACTGAAGTCCAGAGATATGAGAGTTAGAGCTTTAACAATGGATTTTTTGATTTCTTTAAAAATTCTTTCCCACATTATTCCACTTGAAGCTTGCTTGAGGTTTCATCATGGTGGTGATGTGCTTCATCAATTCTGTGAACTCTAGAATGAAGCGATGAAGAAAGTTTACCTTGTCGAAGAAGGATTGAACTCCTTTCTTACTTTTGGGAAAAGATAGGGCTTAAATGGCTCTCACTCTTTCAAGATCAATGTGCACTCCATGTTTGTTCAAAAGTTCCCCAATAACTTACCTTCTATAACTCCAAAGATGCACTTTTTCATTCAAGGATATGTCTTTCTTTTACACCTCGTAATTACCTGTTCTAAATGATGAATATGGTCTCCCCTCTTTTTTAAGAAGAATGTGAGATAGTCCAAGTATATGAAGATGTAATTCTTCAAATATTTGAATTAGAGATCCATCGCCCTTTGAAATGCATCCCTTATATTGATTAGGCCAAAAGGCATTCTATTGTATGAAAAAGTGCCCCAAGGTGTCATGAAAGATTTCTTGGTGCAATGCTTCTCTATCACCTTAATTTAATTGTACCCTAAGAATCCATCAAGAAAAGAGATCATTTCATATCTGATGACCGCCTACAAAATGTGATCCATCATGGGGAGGGGGTAATTATATTTTAGTGAAGCCTAATTCAAATTGCGTAAATCCACGCATATTCTTATTTTTCCAGTCTTCTTCCACACTAGCACAATGTTCGCCACCCATGTGGAATGATGAATGGGAAAGATGATCCTTACATTGAGAATTTTCATCACTTCCTCTTTGATGGTGTCTTCTATCTTCAGGTTGTATGGCCTCTATTTCTTCCTGAATGGATTTGCATTCATCTTCAAGGGAATTGAGTGGTGCATTTACTTCGGTTCGAAGGATTTGATCTCGTTGTAATAATAGGCCAAAACATATGAATATTTCTTAAGAAATGACACAAACCTTATCTTTATTTCAGGTGAACAACACTTTCCAATGTTGACCATTCTTGGGTTTTCGAGGGTACTGATGTTTTCTTTCTCAAAATCAGTTGGGCACCAAGAATATTTCTTCACCTTCTCTTGAATGAATATATCATGCTTATCAAAGAGGTCTTCTAGAGAGACTAGGCCTTTAGTTATCTTGTTTCCTTTTAGTTTGATCACTACTCATTCATCAATTCCTTCAATTCATTCTTTATCTTCTTTTTCTATGGCTTACCTGTGTGGATTCTCACCTCCTTCGAAGAAGAGATTATTGAAATTATCTCTTTGTTCTAGGAAATCTAGGAGCTGATTTTCATCGTTGAAGACTTTCTAGTGGTTTAAACTATCAGGAACATTAGGTATAAACACCATATCCATAGTTACATTATCCTTACAGAATGATGGTTTTGGTATCATAAGGGAAGCTAACATTACAAGGGATTCATCTCTTTCATTCTGTTCTCGAGGAACAGATTTAATGGAAAATGAATTGAAAGATTCAATGTAGTCCCACACTCAGTTTTTGTAATTTCGGGGTCTTCGATTCTTTACTTGGTACTACCTCAAGACCTACCTTACTATTACCTCTGTGTTACCCTAGAATTTTAAATTCTTGATACCCATATCTTCTGCTATGCCCATTCTCAAGAGGAGAGCTTCATACTCCACCGTGTTATTGAATTGCAGCTTGTAGGTGAATAGTTACAATTCATTGGAACGGTAACACAACACCATACCTTCTCTCAAACCCACTCTGAAATGACTACCATCCAATTCCATTGTCCACATTTGATATTCTTCCTCTTCCATAAGAAGTGGAAAATTCTCATCCTTCTTGTATGTGAGGAAGTATTTTCCTAGCCCATTATCCTAGAATATGATGTTTTCATACTGTGTACTTCATATTCCTTACTGGCAGCAATTTCTTCATCTCACCCTTTACTAGAATGGTTACAAATGACCAATCCATTTTGATTTCTCCACAAAAATCTCTACAGAATATTCAACTCAATGTATCCCAAAATATTCCTGAATCTCTGCTACCAAGATATTAAGGAACAACTTCTTCTATGGAAAATCAGCTAGTGCCACTTATGCGTCCTAGATTCTTGCCACCAACAAGAATTATTTGGATTCCATTGAATAAAAGGATCCACTTGCTTGAGTCAAGGAGAGGCTTATACAATTTACAACTTTGACTGGCATTACATTGTCAGAGGCTCTGGAATCTATGATGAAATTATTGAGTTGGAAGCCTTTAATGAGGAGCGACAGGTAAAAAGGTTCAACTTTGTTTGTTTTGGAGGCACTGAGGGATAACATGTTTTTTGAAGGTGGATTGGATCATGTGTGAAGTAGGATTTTAGAATTTGAGTTTGATACTATAGAACTACCACCACAAAATACATCAACAAACCTATCAAATTGGGTAGGGTGTGTTTCTAAATATTTTAGTTCTCTGATTTGCACTTTAGTTTTACTCATGTTTTTTGCATAATCAAATGGGGTCATGGTGGGTGAGGTTGAGGTTTTGCGGATGAATGAATATTTAATGGCTGGGAGTTGGATTTTCTTTCACTCGTGTGGTAACTATCTTGGAAGAAGATGGGGATGTTGGTTTTGGTGGTACTTTAGATGATTTTGTAGGAGTAAATTTTGAAGAAGAATTTTCCTTAGAAAAATTAGAACTAGGGGAAGGACTAGAAGACTTACTTGGTGTGGTAGTGTGATTATTTATAATCAGTGGGTCTAGTTTTTATTCATCTAATTCCATTGAAGGTGGTAGTAGTAATCCTCTATTGATAATATCATTTAGTGGAACTTCCGCACAGAGATCTTCCTTCCTTTGTTTTCCTTCACCACAACTGTTGTGGATGAGGCACATTTATTGGACTATGAACGAGTGAAAACTACACACGAGAAGATTTGGGCTTCTTCATCATCATCATCTTCATCTCCATGAACATACTTAATTATGCCATTGTGTGTATCACCATCAACTTCCTTGACTTAGAGATAGTTATCATCATCACCTACATCTTCCTCTTCAAGTTATTTTATCTCCGCTTTTTCCTTTGGTTCATCAGTGAAACAAGTGGCATTTACTGGGGGTGCATCGAGAGAAAGCCCACAAGGAGGTGGGGTAATCCCCAGTCTATTCAAATAATTTTTCTTCCTTGGAGCATTCCTTATTGTAATCTGAGACATTTGTTTCCTCATGGAAACCAAGTCATTGGCCATTTTCTGGAACATTGGGTCTGTGGTAACTGAGCTCAAACTCTGGCCTTTTTGTTTTCCATTAGGAAATTTCCTTTTTCTAGATAAGATCATATCATCTTTAGTCTCTATTGCAAAGTCCTTTGCTTCCTTCAAATCCATAGGTTAGACTCTTCTGAGGAAGAAACCAACTTCCGATGGAAAGGCATTAATGAAAAATATTTTTTAATTCTTTTCAGGAGGCATGACATATTTAGGGATTCTTTTGATTATTCTATTTTATTTTGTAATGAATTCTCTCATTGATTTGGAAGTTTCTTTCTTCATTTGCACCAACTATACCAAGAGATCCTAGTAGTCTTTCGTAGATTTTAACCTATGTTCAAATATTCTTCTTATATCTTCCCAACAAGTGATAGACGTCAAGTGAAACATGTAGAACCATTCAAATTTTTTTTCCTAAAGTGACTCCAAAAAGAGTCAAACTGACACATCTTCATGTTCAATGCCCAACATACCACAAGCGGTGATGAACACTACTACATTCTCCTCGGGAAGTTGAGAACCATCCACTCTAAATTTTGGGAAATTTTTTCTTGAGCCTTTTGGTAGCTCGTGGAGTGGTTGAGGAAGGGAAAGTGAGCTAGTGTTTCCACCCCATGGTACATTTGTTCTTAATTTTTCATGACCACAATCCACCATTATATTCCTGATTCTAGCTTCTAACCTTTCTAAGGATGTGGCTTTAGATTTTGCTCTTGCGTCTACTTTGGCCTAAGCTCTTTCAATCTCTTCAATTTGAGCTCTTATTTCTACTTCAACTCTTGCTTCTTCTTTGGTCTTTGTTAGAACTATAATATTAAGTGCATCATAATCTTTATTTTATAGTTAAATAATATAGAATTGTTTATATTCTTATTATTTAAATATAAACTTTATATTAGGTTGTTAGTTATTAATTAACTAATTATTTATTAAATCTGGGTGTGCCCCATCACTTAATATGGACATAACCCTTCGGGTTATTTAAGTATGACTGTGGGTCATATTCTTTGGATAACGTGAATCATTTGGATCACAGGTAAATGCATGGAGTAGAAGTGATGGAGGAGTTACTGGAGTGGGTTGTAAAATGTTTCTCTATAGTGGATTATTCTTTGGTGGTTTTTTACCCATTTACAGTTTTTCCTACGGTGTCACTGTGTAATTTATTTTATGTTGTTATTTAGTTTTTTTTTTGGATTGAGGGTAAATTGAGGGTGTTTGAAAGGACCCACATCCTTGTACACTTGAGGATTTTTTGAGAGGATCCACAACCTGGTTACAATGAAGGGGACCTCTTATTAGGAACCCAATTGAAGCAACCATGAAACCAAAGTGAAGATGCAGCGACTGTCGACAATGACTGCAACGAGTGGGAAAACTTAGAATAGCTACCAGCGTCGGCAGCGAGAGGAGCAGCCACTAGGATTAGCAGCAAGCGGAGCAGCCACAAGTGTCAGCAGCAAGAGGAGCAGCCATGACCGCAGCGAGAGGAGCAGTAACAGTGAGCGGAGCAGCCACCAGCATCAGCAGCGAGAGGAGAAGGAGCCACCAGTGTCGACAACAAGAGGAGCAGCCACCAGTGTCAGTAGTGAGGAGTAATCACCAGTGTCAGCACGAGTAGAGATGCCGCCTCTAGCGGCGAAACCACCTCTGAGGAGGATCGTGCCTCGGGGGGATTTGAAACCGGGTGGGCAAGCACACAACCATGTGCCTTGACCGCACCACTCCCACCCCATCGGCATGTTGTTATTTACTTTTATTATGGTGTGCACATTTATATTTCCACTTATTAATGTATGTTAACCTAACATTTAATTTAGTTAGTAAATATGCCTTTTCACCCCTCGTCCTGACATGGTACCAGAGTGAGATTAATAAATTAAATATAATCCTAATCTAGCCTAAGGACATAATGGTTGGGAAGGTAGTTGAAATATTATTTAAATCCCCCTTCCCATTCCACATAGTGGTTTGGATGATTATTGCACAGGTGAGAAGGTATTGTGGATTTTCAACTGTGTGCAAAAAATTCTACCAGACCCTGAAACTAAGGTAAGTTTTTTAAATATTTGAAAAAATTGTATATAGTTTATATGGTATGCAGGAATTCAAGAAAAAAGTAAAAAAATTACAAGTGAAAAACAAAAACACAGGAGATAAGATTAAGGAAAATAGGCCATTTGAATTTTTCCATTGGTCGAGTAAAAACCTTTGTCTCCTGGTAATATTGTTTTTATAGTTTGAAATGGAAAACCCTTTTTTACTTTTCAAATTTTGTTTGAAATATTTTTGTATCTATAATCTATAAAAATAATTCTATAGCTTTCATACTTTAAACATGTTTTTAATAAACCTAAAATTATATGCTTTAAACCTATGTTAATTATGGCCTATACTTTAATCATGCTTTTTTATATATAAACCTTAAAAATTTAAAATATTTTCCTAACCGTATTTGGAAGCATAAATATATGCTTAACCTATAGATAAATAATATAAATCTATTTTTAATTTTAATACATTCCTTACTCATATAAATAAATATAATTCCCCCACCTTATATTTGGTTATATTCCATGTGTTTGGCATATATTTTAATCACCTTCTCTGGCATGATTCGTGGAGGGCACATTTATTTTATAAGTTTGTTTTAAAATAACACCCCTAATGTTTTAATATATGTTATACCATTCATTTACACACTTAGTTTAAAACCTCCTCTCTTACCTTATTTAAAAACAAAAATTATTAAGTATATCACACGAATGGTCTTTAACCCCTTTTGAATTTATTTTTGGTATTTAATAAATGTGTTCCACATGGCATTGGTGGAATGTGTAAGTGGGCAGGTTAGATAATTTGAGCAAACATTTAAAATTATAAGACAATAAAATGTACCCTCTTCTAAATGATTTGCATGCATTTTACACACCTTACCCTATGCATTGTGGATATTAGGATGTGGTAAGACATTGGAGTACACTTAGTATATAGTTTTTTTTGTGTCTTAAACTCCAACTATATATGTATAACTTGCAGGCACATGATCAACAGAATAAGCTCCACCACTTGCAATTTTTTTTTGTTTTTAAACAAATGGTGCATATTTTCTATAGGAGGCTGCTTAGGTTCATATTATTTGACCATGTTTCATTTTTTTTACCACTTCCCCTTCATTATTTTGTCATGTGTTTGCCAATGTGTGGCCATGGATTTCTATGTTACTATGGCGGGTTAGCTTTTTTAATCCCACATCGCAGGTGTATAAGTCTCAAATGGAATTTAATAACCAATGTGGTTTAGATCATTATGTGTGGGTTGTATGCTATATGTATATCATAAACTAATTAAAATGATTTGGTTTTATCATATATAATCTCATTGAGTTGGTCAGATCGAGTTGATAGGAATTTCGATTAATAAAGGAGTAAGAGCTCCATTTTTTTTTGTAAATAAATTTTATTTTCAAAAATGTATAAATAAATAATTTTTTAATTTTTCAAAATATAGGTAAATTATAAAAAATATTTGTGTAAAATTAATAAAATTATTATTTTTTATTTAAAAATGATATGATACGACAATTTTTTCGTCGTCATTTTGTACAAAACTAAAAAAAAATCTACTTACATTTTAATTTAAGCTTTTGATATCATTCTAATGCATTCATGTATATAATATCCAATTGACATGACTCCTTTTTTTGGCATAAACTGATCGGTGTTCAATTGCGATGATTAAAATACGACTAGGGGAATTTCTAAAAAAAATCTTATTTTAATCCTTGTTTATTAATTGTTTTTTATCTATATTTTATGCACAAATGGGGTCTAATAAATTTTCAATTGATAAATCTCGGATGTTGAATGGAAATAACTACAACATTTGGAAGATTCAATTGAAAGTAAAATTCATGGCTCGTAAATTGTGGGTAGTTATAAATGGAATAGAGAGAGCTCCTATCGGAAGATAGGTAACTACTAATTACTTCGCCACATATCAACAGAAAGTACAAGAGGTGATGTCCATTATCTTGCGAAGCATACAAGATGATTTTCTTCTTCATATCAGAAATCTAAAGAGTCCTAGTGAAGCTTGGAGACAATTGGAGTTGATACACGTTTATAAAAAAATATTAAATTGGTTTTAGAGTTTATGACAACTCCCATGAAGGGAGATGAAAAAGTGATTAATTATTTAGAAAAAATAAAATATATTAAGTCACAATTAGATGGATCTGGCAATAATTTGATTCATGATAAATTGCTCTATTTTATTATCTAATTAAATATTCATGAAAAATTTAGAAATTTCATTTCAATTTTGAATTTAAAGTATCAATCGGAACAAGACATTCCAAATTTTCAAACCCTTAGTAATCTCCTTGTTCATGAAGAGTAAGTTGTGACTAATTTTGATTCAAAAGAAAATTCCACACAGGCACTTCTTGCTCAGAAATAAAAAGGTAAACCTTCTAGGATTAACAATGTTTCACTATGACTATGTTTTCAGTGGTCCATAGTGTCTATGTTAGTGAAATATTCAATATTCTCATTGATGTATGAAAACTCGACATCCGATGGATTGAAAACACTTGGAATTCCAATGGGACTAGTTGTTTGACGAAGGGGAGACGTCTGATTTCTGAGTAGCTATTGTCTTCTTTGAACTTAGTCGTAGATGGGATCAATTTTTCCTCCTTGTCTTTGTTTCCGAGTGTACTATCTATCCGCTAGCTTGAAAATATGTACTCTTTTTTTCAATTATTGAATATGTCTTTGTCTTTCTAATTTAACAATGCATTCTTCTTCAAGGTTAAGTATTCTCGTGGAAATCAAGTATTAGATGAAAATTTTCCTGTTATGCAAAATAGCCTCTCACAAATCTGAAGCACTATCCTCTTGAATGTGGAAATGTAATTCAGGTCTTTCAATAGGAGAATCACTTGGAATAGCCACGGTTTTAAGACATAAGACTCGGGTGACTTTTCAAATTAATTTTTTGGTTTTCCTATTTTTCAGTATTTTTTTTGTATTTTTCTAGATCGTTTTTTTCAGTGCAAATGATACTAAATCTGCCCCACAGTGGGCACCAAAAACTATTGGTGAGAAAAATTTTTGGATGGAAAAATATGTGGATTTCTTGCCAATGCTCTGGGATTCAAAGTCCCTCTACTTAAATGGTGCAACTTTTGTATTTTCATGCGTGATTAAAGTAAGTTTTATATGTTGTGGCCTTGCAGCCAGGGATCCAACAGGGGCACTCCACTGACCCTTCGGAAAAGATAATAGTTGCTTGCTAGAGAGGAATTTGTCAAGAGAGTGGAAAAGGTAGTGATATTATGAAGTAGGGGAAACTAATGCTACAAATAGAAAATCAGATTCTTACATACACTAGTTGGAAATTTCATCACATACATTAAAGAGAATAAAACCACAAGATTTTAATGCTACATGCTAGAGGAAACCATGCATACAAAGATGCACACATTCATATGCCATGGAAAATAGAAACTTCTTCCTTAATTAGCATTGAAAATATAGAGTTATACATAGTATGAGAATGGAATAAATTAGAGAGTGAGGGAATGGAATAATTTTCTATCTCTTTCTCTCTTCACAAGGATCTCTCTCTCATGAGTTTAAAAAAATGACTAGCAACTAAGAAATTTTAGAAGAAGATCAAATGAGGAGCTCATTAAAATTTATAAAATAGAAACAACTCTTCATGATTCTGGTGACACTTCATATGCCCTATTTTTGACTTTAGACTATTCACATTCCTATATAATATTAAGTCCCTTTTATAAAAAAAAGGCAACTTAATTTTACATCATGTTTCTAAAGTCACTTTTAATTGACTTAAAGGCATATTAAAAAGTACAACCCCAACACAAAATTATAACATTGAAGAGAGATAAAGTTGGGGGGAAGAAGAAGAAGAGAGAGAGAGAAAGAAGAAGGGGAATGAATGATTCAAAAGAGTAGGCTGCTTTAGTAGACTTGATCTCATTACCTGACCGGTCTCCATCCCACATCACTGAGAAGATCAACATTTCCTTGAATTATTTACTAAAACAAGTCATAGTAGGTGTCACTCTATCAGCGTGGGGAATACATACACAACTTACAGTCTTTGTCTAACCATCTGAAACACCATTGATATCTTTGCATTTTCTGAACCATGATGGGTGTTTTTCTATAATGAGTGCAATGGCAACACGAATCTTTGATAGGGAGTCTAACATATCCTTATTGATTCATAATGGATTGTTCACCTCTTTTTTAACATGTTCTTTGAATGGCCCAATTAACTCATTAAATTTTTTATTTTCTTCCATTGTAGGCACTCTGAGTTTCTGGATTTGGCGATTGATAATGTCCTAGAAAATTTATGATTATTCCTCTTTTTCATCTAACTCTATGATGAATCTGTTGATCGCATCATATCTTATTTCTAAGACATTTTCCCATACATGTGACAAGTCTTCATAAGGGGTGTTAAAAGCCTTCTTGTCGATTAGCTCTCGGGAACTAGTGTTGGTCATTTCACTCATCAATGGACACAGAGGATCACAGTGATATTTTTCTTTCTCCAAATATTCTCTTATTTCTTGCACCCTATTTGTATTTACACAGATGTAGGAGAAGATTTTGAATTCCACTTGGAGCACTGAATTTACCTTTTCAGAAATTGTGTTGATCCATTCATTATTATCTCTTCCTTGCACTGCAAGCTCTTGTGTCCTCTTGATATATTCTAGGTTGAATTTGTTGATGGGTGAAAATTCCTTGATAGGAATTTTTGAGGAACTTGGATCCACCAGGTGTTATATATAGGATGAAGGATTTGACACCTACTCTTCCATCTTGTCAATCATTTTCTTTTATTCTTTGTTACTTGGCACCAAATGGGTAGAAGACTGCTGATACATATGCTAATATCCTTCTTAAGTACCTAAACCTAGTTAGATTGTACTCATTTCATAATTATATGATGTCATTTCATCCACTGGCTTGATCACCTTACTTATGGCTTCCTCAATATACTAGTTACATGTTTCTCCACTGTAGAACCATGAGGTCACATGTGTAATATTTATTTTTATTCCCTTGGCCAATGAGGAAATTATAGATAAATTGGGGACTGTGACCTATTAGATAGTGCATGTATCAGGTGTTATTGTCTCTTTCATCCATGAGAACATTTCATCAGACTCAGGATCTGTAACAGACATATGAATCATTCCCTGCTTGGGTGGAAGAGGCATATCTTGGATGGGTGAGGCAGTAGTGTCGACTAGAGGTGATACCTCTTATGGATGTTCAAATACTAGGTCCTGAATTGTTTTCTCTTCTTCTACTTGTCTTTCTACAACAAGGTATTCCTCTTGTGTTTATGCAACTGGGTATTCCTTTGTCCTGGCTCTCTTAGGTGAATTTTTGTGAGAAGAAGTTTCCCATTCTACAAATTTTTGCTTTAAACTTACTCTGGAGTGTTTCAAACTTGAAGTAATTTCCACTACTTTTAATGGTGACTATTGTGAAGCTTGTTTCTAACTTTTTGGGGTTCTTCTTGATTGGATGGAAATCGATCTCTTCCTTTGGAACCAATCCCTCATTCTTTTGACCACTTTCTCAGTCTGCTCCTTGATATATCCTAACTCGTGAACATGAAAATTAACTTGAGGTAATGGGGAAACCCTTATCACATCATATTCAAGACCATACATTTATATTCCATCTCATTGCAAAATATCTTCATACTAGGAGAACTAACACCTCCTCATCTCGTCAACCATCATCCTCATGTGATCCTTCTCCCGTAATTTGAATTCATTGACACAGTTGAACTAATGGTTGTTGAGCCCCTAACATGACCAAGTACCCAGGGCACGAAGGAATGTGGTGTATAGGAACAAGTAGCAGAGGCAGATACAAAAGTAAATTTTGGGGATGTGCGAGGGCATACACCCAAGCAGGATGGATCCGGTACTTAGTTGTTTTAGACTATGAATGAAGTCATGTTAAGGGAACAAATGGAAAAGCAACCAGGTATAGTTATGGATAATGATAGGCTATAGAGGCTTGCGGCTCAAGAAAGCATATTCCAAGGCATCATTATAGTTATTATAACCAGATAAGGAGTCAAAGTTATTATGGGCTAGCTGGAACTTGCTTGCTAAGGATAATCGATTATCATTAGGGAAAGACATTATGAAATTTACCATATTTTGTGGGTAATGATGATTCAGTTAGGGGATATTCCTTCCATGTTCTCTCTTATGTATTGATTTACATGGCACCTAAGAGGGTAGATAGTAAGATGAGATAAATATAATGTAATGAAAAATTTTAAGCTCTGTAATGAATTTATTATGGAATCATGGTGAGACTCTGTTGTTATATGATCTCCATTCATGGAATCTTTAATGTATCATTGGATACTGTAATGTGATGAATATATAGAAAATGAAGGGGTTCTAAATATCAGTGTTATGGTCTTGATCTGTAGAGTTTTCTTTCATGTTTATGGATCTAAACCATTGTGTTCTTAGTAATGCTCATGGCTGAGATATGATTTTTCCTTGCTATAGTGATGTTCACATCTATAGTATGGTATATTTATACTTAAATATAGTCTCCTTGATTCTATCTAAGAATGCATACAATCATATATGTGCATCATATCTCTCTAATGGTGATGAATATTCTTGTTAAGCTCATATAAAGGAGGGGCTCAATGCCTATGTGAGCCTCAGGCGATCTCCCAATCAGGATGGGTGATATATCAGTGCATTTGGGGTTTGAAGAGAAGCTACAGGTGAATAGAGAATACATTTTGGTTCCATTTTTGGGACCTCTTTTTAAGTTGTTGCAAGAATGGTGATGAATGGCAGAGTGCTTGACCTTGGAATGCATGGAAACGTGGCTTAGAAACATGGAAGATGAGTTTTATCATAGATTCAACACTGGACCTAAGTTTGATCCATGTAAATGGGTAGAGGAGCACCTATAAAATGATCTATATGACACCTATTTTTTTACTTTCCGATGGATCTATATGAGTGGTTATCAGCATATGCATTGAATAAAATTTGGTTCTATCAAACTTGTGTGTGGACTCAAGAATACTATCAGAGGTTTCATGATGGTGATCTGGTATGGACTTGTGTTTTTGATCATTTTTGGGGGTGTGTTTTGACGATTTACATGTTAGAGTATGTAGTTTCCACTTATTATTGCCTAGAGGTTCCTAAGTTTGAGTTCTTGTGAGAATGTAGAGGATCTTTCTTGCATGCCTTACCTTTAGCCATTAATAGTTTTATCATGACCCTAAGTTTAGAAGCATTTCCTTTAGCTAGCTAAACTCCCACTAGGCACAGGGTGCAGAAGTATGTGTGGAAGGATATTTTAGATCTTACAGAAGAAATGAATTGAGAGGAAAGATGGCTCAATTATAATGAGGCTCGGGATAAGGAGTTGGTAAGAAAACATGAGATTGTAGGAGTAATGTATTTATGGAGGAATATGTTGTGGGAAGGATTTGAGGTTCACACAAAGGATGTGGAACCTATGTAGTCTATGCTACCCCATCTTGGAAAATGTGAGAGAGTCCCGTTGGCTTCTAATGAGATCTTGTCAGATGGAGGAAGAAGAAGGTCCGTAGGTGCACATCTTGACCCACCTAAAAACCAAACCATTGTGATTAGTTTTCCAAATAATGACAAATGTATTTCTAGTTCTATTAATATTGATAAAAAAGAAGCATAAATTGGTTACAATTTTTCCTTGAGTTGTATGGCCATGTAGACGTTTCATGTATTTGGTGGTATTCTTTCTAGCACATCATTTCAATAAGGTTTTAGCATGCAAAACGTGGGTATCATGTCTGGGAGTAGTTCCACTTTAAAAATTGTGGGAGCTTAGTTTATCTAGATGTTAGGTACACAAAGTAGAACCACTTCAAGCCCTCTACCTACTATAGAAGGAGGATTTGGTGGATCAGGAAGTTTCAGAGCGAGTGGATCAAGTAGATCTGGTGGTGGAAACACTGGGGGAAATCAAGGTTCTGGACCGGTAGACAAGCACCATAACCCCAAAAAAATGTGTTCTATTAGATGTCACTCCATTTTATAGACTGTAAGGGTGTTGAGGATGTTTCAGAACATGTTCAAAAGTTTGAATTGCTATGGCGTGCGAAGGGGATAACTTCCCCAGAGCGAAAGGCAAGTTAGTTTGCAACAATGTTGCAAGGGCATATACATAGATGGTACCAGAAGTATGAACCACTTCAAACGGTGGTGGATTATACTATGCTACGTGATATGTTCCTGATGAAATTTCACATTCCTGAGTTTGAGAAAAAGAGCATCAAAGTGATGAAGGAGATAAAACAAGGTATGGAAGAGAGTGTGTGGGAGTATGAGGTGCATTTTAAGACCCTCTTGTCTAAGCTATCTTACGACATCCATCTATCATAGCATGCTCAGTGTATTGTTGGAGAATTGATAACACCTTTCAAGAGGGTGCTTTCACATAAGACTTTCATGGACCCGTGTGAGGCCTTGGAGGCTGCTTTGCATGCTAAGGCTATCAAAAGTGTTGACGCTGGAGTGAGTCCCTTTTTGGAAGCTCAGATTTGTTCCATGGTGAAGCAACTTGAGAAGTTATCAACGAATTCAACACATGAGACTCATAGTGGACTTTGGTGTATAGACTGTGAAGTACAACGACATACAAAATATAGTTTTCCTCAAAAAAAAATTCTCGCCATAGCGTTGGACTTCACGATTTGTCATGGGGAGTATGATCTGAGTATATTCCCATTTCTACAACACACACTCTATAAGAATGTTTCTTGTTATTATAAGATGCTTACATCTACCACCCATGATACTAAGGACTATAGGTTGATAGACCATATCCATGATGTCATTGACACTTGTGTGTGCCAGACCAGCATTGTGAGTGGTTCTAAGGATGAGGGTGGTACCTATAAAGGGTGCAAAAATGGTGGTGGAAGAGGATGAGGCCTTCATAGAGGATTTGGAGGCTATAATGGTCGGGGTAGAGGAAGAGGTGACTTCCCCCATGGAACTTGTTTTAACTGCGGATCTATAAATCATAATAAGTGATAACTCCCAAACCTATTGCAATGCTCATGGTGTAGAAAGAAGAATAAGTATGAATATTTCCTAGATTTTTATAGTCAAATGATTCAAAATCATGAGAAATAGGATAAGTGTGTGGGGATAGTGAGTGTAAAGCACGCTGAGCCGCTGTACATCCCAAAGGTGATGTCTAATTTAGAGTTGGATCTTGTTTCAGTAACCACTTGCATTGAGGCTACACATGCAAGGGAAATGACAAAGTAGAAGCCTACCATAAAAAGAGAGCAGGTATTGCATGGGAAATACCTTGATCCTACCTACCAGAAGGAGGTGTATAAAGAGACTATAGAGGTGATTAGGAGTCTTCAAGAAGAGATTTAGTGGTTGAAGGAAATATCACAGAAGTTGGAGCAAGGAAAGAACTCTGAAACTCCTCAAAAGGACATAAATGATATTAAGGAGGTGTGTAAGATGTTTCTCTAGAAGAACATCATTCCCATGTTAGGAGAATGGTTGAGAGAAAAATTACTGCGCACTAGAGGTGAACGCAATTGGAAGATCCTACATGCTAAATTACCCCCTCACAGTCTGGACTATGACAAGGAGATTACAATGAATGTGGTAGTGGATGGATGGCTATTAAGTAATATTTTTATTTACATGTGTGAATAAGTTAATTTTCTCACCCTAGATGCATGGAATCAGATAGGGAGACCTCCATTGCAAGCATCTTCAAATGTTATTTATATGAAAAATAGAACTCCCCTTGGAGTTTTGAAGAACAATTCAATAGTTATTTAGGGATTCAAGTTCAGTGGTGATTTTGAAGTCTTGGTGCTTGCCGAGGAAGATAGCTTCCCAAAATTACTTGGGCTTCCTTGGTGTTAGGTAAAGAACGTTGACCTACCCTTCAACAAAGGCTACATCAGTTTTAAGAACAAAGAGGAGCACGTGATCATTCAACTAAATGATGGACAGTCTACACCATATGCAGAACCATTGGGAGAAGAATATTTAAACAAGATATATGTACACACCATCAGGGACCCAAATTTTTTCCAGCCATCAAAGGAGGGAGACATTCAGTGGGATAACGCATAGTCTATGAGTGATACTAGTAATGTTTCTTGTGATAATTGGGTGTGTGGTACATATGAATTTATTGGAAGAGAAATGAAGTCTAATGTGTCTCGAGTGGTTAGGGCGTGTTAGGTCAAGCACTTGGGAGGAAGATAATTACCAATCTATACTAGTGAAGGTAACTTTGATACCTTTTACATGTAATGGATATGCATTGGATCTTTGAGATAGAGTGAAGGGATATGCTTGTTTATACGTTACGTGGACTAGCTGTGTATTGGTGGATGACACATCATGATAATATTCTGGAGTGGTGTGAGGTAAGGGTCACGTTCTCCATTAGATTTCTCAGAAGCAATGTTCCCACTAAGATATAAGACTATGATGGGAGGGGATCCACCTCATGTCATATTTAGGAATGTGAGAGGACCTGGAGGAAAATCCTGGAAGCTTTACACCCTTTCTTATGGGTGCACAAGTTCTATTCCACCTTGCAAGGCTACGTGTGTGAATGGTATGTTTATTCAGAGTTGGGGAGACAAATAAAAAATATGCAAGAGTTGACAAGAGGTTTTTTTCAAACCTTTGAGTACTTATCTTATAAACCATTAGTAAATGAGGCCTTGTAGGTGATTAAGCACCTTACATTAGGAGATAGGGCCAAGGAGGAGGACATTCTTATTGAATTGTTGGGAAAACCTAATATGGGGGTGCGCCTTGAACAAGAGAAACTGAAAGAAGTGCAGTTTGAGTGCACCTACCTAGAAAAGGAAAAGGGTAAGTTGATATATGTGATTAATGATGAGGAATTGGAATATTTAGATGTTGATCATACAGAAGATACGCGCGAAGTATTAGATAGTGCAGATGAGAAGGCACACACCTACCATGAGCCCTTAAAAATACAGAAGGTCAACATTGGTACTGAAGCAGAATAAAAGGAGGCCATTATTATATATTATTTGTCATATTAAGAAGTTTCAAAGATTATTGAGCTATTGTTTGACTTCCAGGACTTGTTTCCATGTAGGTACCATGAGTTAAAAGGGGTCCATCACTCTCGTATAAAAATGTGGATCAAGTTGAAGGAAGGGGCACAACTAGTAAGAAAGAGGCCCTATAGGATGAATCCTAACTTGTGTGTGAAAGTGAAGGAAGAAATTGACAACATGTTAGAGTTTTGGATTATTGAGGCCATTGAGGAATCTGAATGGGTTAGCCCCTTGGTAATCAATATTAATAAGTATGGAAGGATATAGATATGTGTAGACTAAAAATATTTGAGTGCTTCTTGCGTTATAGATCCATTTCCAATGCTCTTTACTGAAGAGATTCTAGAAGGAGTTGTGGGGTGCGAGATCTATTCTTTCACAGATAATTTTTTGGGTTATCACCAAGTAAGGATTGCAAAGGAAGACCAGGATAAAAATACTTTCACCAGTGAATGGGGAAGTTTTGATTACACAGTTATGTCGTTCAGGCTAAAGAATGTGCCTGTTGTCTTTTCGTGCATCGTATTCTAAGCATTTCAGGATTCCATTCACAAGTTTCTTCAAGCCTACTTGGATGATTGGATGGTGTATGGGCTAGTGAAGGATCATTGTGAAAATCTGAGTGTGATGTTCAAGAGGTGTAGGAAATTGAGTATCTCTCTTAATATTAAGAAGTGTACTTTTTCCACTCCTTTTGGAATGCTACATGGTCATATCATTTACAAAGAAGGGTTATTGGTGGATCCTACCAAGGTTGCTGTAATTTTGGGCTTAAAGGAACCCACTAATCAGAGTGTATTACGTGGGTTTCTAGGGCATATGGGGTACTACAGAAAATTCATTAGGGGTTATGCAAAAATTTCAATGCCATTAGAAGAGTTTTTGAAGAATAAAGGAACATTTCATTGGGGTGAGGCACAATAGGTGGCATTTGATACTTTGAAGGAAAAACTTACTACTGTTCCCATTCTACACTTTCCCTCGTGGGGTAAGCCATTTCATGTACACATGGATGCTTCAAGTATGAAGATTGGAGTAGTGTTAGCACATCCTGGAGAGGGAATTTTAGATTGCCCCTTATGTTTTTCCAATAAGAAGCTAACTCTGGTTTAATAGAATTATACTACCGTAGAGCATGAAGCATTGTTCATAATCTACACGCTATATAAATTTAGACATTATTTACTAGCAATGACTTTTATCTCCTACATAGACCATATGGCTTTGAATTATTTTATAAACAAGCCCATTTTACAAGGGTATATATGTCATTGGGTATTATTGTTTCAGGAGTTTGAATTTACGGTAGTGGTAAAACTGGGGAAGAGTAATTTAGGACTTGTTCATTTGTTAAAGATTAATTCAGGTGAGGATGTGCAGAGCATTGAGGACACAATGGCAGATGCTCAGTTTTTCAGACTGTAATACATCCCTCAGATTTAGAAGACATTGTTATTTTTTCACAAATGTGTGTGGCACCCGAAGGAATGAAGAGAATAGATAAGAAACAACTTCCCATTCGTATTGGACCCCACATGTTGATTAGTGGAGACTTGTATAAACTAGGCCTAGATGAAATTTTGTGTCGGTGTGTACTTGAAAATGAGCATGGAGATATTATGGAGGAATCTCATGGCGGTATTGAAGGTGGAAATTATGTTGGGAGGGCCACCACTCACAATGTTTTAATGGATATATTATGGTGGGGGACATTATATAAGGATTGCACAGGTATGCAAAAGGTTGTGATCATTGTTATGGCCTTAGAAAGCTCAGACATTGTGATGAAATTCCTTTGAGACCAATTGCTAGTGCAAAACCATTCAAGAAGTGGGATATTAACTTTGTAGGCCCTATTTCCTCACCAACATAGAGGACAGGTTCACACTATGTTATTACTTGTATTGATTATCTTACACGGTGGGAAGAAGTAGTGCCTATGAAATATTATACCATGGCTACAACAACAAGATTTATATGGGAGAACATAATAACCACGTATGGATTTTTGTTGAGATTAATAAGTGATAGGGGCATGCACTTCTTGAATGAAACTATTCAGATATTATTAGCTAAATTTATGGTGGTGCATCATAAGACCACACCCTATCACCCATAAGCAAATGGGACTACTGAGGCCTTTAACAAAATTTTGAGTCACACATTGACCAAGATTTGTGATTTGGGAAGAAAATATTGGGATGATAAAATATTTGCTATGTTATAGTTGTATTAGAAAACTTATAAGTGGTTGAAGAAAGCAACACCCTTTCAGTTGGTGTTTGGAACAAAGGAAGTATCACCCATTGATTTCATGTTACCTTTTTTGTGTATTACACGTGTAGGCGGATTAGCTGATGAATAAGTTCTTGAGGAATGTATTGACAAATTGATGCAATTGGATGAGAGGTAAGCCATTTTTTCCTAGAGTCAAAAAATGGATAAATCCAGGCAGAAGGCATGACATGATAGGAATATCAAAAATAAGAAGCTTGAGGTGGGGCAGATGATTCTCTTGTATGATTTAAAGTTTCAGTGCCACCCTGGGAATTTTTAATTCCATTGGTTAGTACCATATATTATCACTTATATACTTGATTCAGGTGCTTTCCAATTAGAATTGATAAATGGCACACAATTGCCTAGTTTCTATTACAGGAGTAGGTTGAAGCCATAAGATAAATAAGTCATCTTGGTGTTTGTAAATAAGGCAGTAGTGCTAATTAGATTAGGATTTCCATTCCTGAATTTTATTTTGTGTGTTTCCTTTCCTCATCATTTTGATTTGTATTTTCTGTTCAGTGTTGTGTTGCTCATTGACGTGCCAGTAGATAATTTCATTATAAGTGATTCCATGCACATATGACTGTACATACTTTTAGTGTGGGGTGGACTAGGAAGATATGTTTTGGATATGTTTGACAAATTATTTGCAAAGATAAACTGTTGGAGAACTCATTATGGGATGATGAGCATAAAGGTAGAAGATCAAGTGGTAAGGTGTATAAGGTGTTCAAGTTCATGCGGGTTTAAAGGTGTCTTGGGGAAGAAAAAAATGAATTAAGAAAAGACCATGTATAAGGGGAAAAATGATTGCATAGTGCAACATGAGGTAGATGAAACCATGGGGAACTACTTGGTGGATAGCTAAGAGGTTATGTACTTCGGCATGGTGAGGTGCACAAAGGAGGTTTGTGGCAATAAAGTAATGTTGGTGCACCAGAAGGTTATGATTTCGGTATAAGGAGGGAAGTTGTAGAAGTTAACTTAAGTAAAGAAAAATTATTAAAAAGAGACATTAAGACACATGGTTGGAGGAACTTTAAGGTGTTGAAAAAGTATAAATAGAGGGTAAAAGTAGCCATTTTGATTACTTTCCTTATATTTTTTTTGTTCTCCCAAGCTTAAAGTGCAAAGAGGGTTTTGAGAAGAAAGTGAGGTACTTGTCACGAACCAATCGAGTTGTGCAAGCTATGGTGTGACCTTATGGTAAAGTAAGAAGGGTTTATGTGATAGAGAAGTGTGGAAGTATCCACATTCAGGTAGACAAAGGAAAACCAGAAATCACCTAGGGCTCAAAAGAGTGAAAGATAAAAATAGAAATGGCACTCACGAAAACTCGAACAAAGAGACCGGAGGTGGAGATAGAGGAACCCGTTGAGGTATAATCGGAGATGCAATACCCCCTGGGTGTGATAAGAAAAATATTGAGTTCAAATCTTTACAGGAACAAGATCAGTGAGTATAAATACAAAATGAGTGAGAACATAAAGCTAATGCAAGAGGATTTAGTTTCAGAAACTCCCATAGTAGATGAGTTCATAAACCTTAAGGTTGACGGCTTAGTAGACCAAGAATTGCAGAAAAATAGAGTCCTACAACTATGGGAGCTACAATTCCTTGGAAAACCCACACTACTGTTCAATTGGTTGATGTCGCGGGTACATGAGGACTTCTTCTACTTTTTGGGAAGAAGAATGAGGATTATAGGCCATTTTATTAGAACAGTACCATTCCTGCAAAACACTGGCAAGAATATCACACTTGATTTATGTGCCACTACAAAAATTGAAGAGTTATAAAAACAATTGAACTATGAGAAAGGGGAAGGGCTCAGGTGATTGCAGATATTCTAGACCTAACTTTAAGAGTTACTTCCTAACTCATTAGTTTCAAGTTGGGAGCATAAAAAAGATGGATGAACATCAATAGGAGATTCTTGTATGTGGCCTACAGAGTGTTAAAAAGGGGACATTACAATTTTGCAGAGTTTATTATAAACAACATTATTGAGGAGGCCTGAGTGTAGAATGAGGTTGGCGCAAAGATAACATGAGGATCCACACTTCTATTAATCACATTATGGGAAATTGGTGTCCCAGATGGGCCAGATGGAAATAAATGGGTTCACCCACTGGTGCACTCATTTCCTGTAGTACAATTTGCAAAATTCACTTGTGATGGGACCATCTTGAGTGAATTTATGGTATGAATGGTTGCGTGAGGGATTTGAGAATGAATGGAGTATCCCCCATGAACTACCATGAGATGTTGGAGACTAGGTTAAATTTGTGGTCACACAAAATTTATTCTTAGTAAGATTTATGATATCCAAAGGATATATGGTTCCGTGGTGCAAGCTCCCATTCGTATTCACTACTAGATAATTGAAATAATTCATCAAACAATTAAAGGACATGTAGAAGATGACCTTTGATGTAGATAAAGTGGATGTTGATGTCCATACCCTTCACGCTACATATAAGTATGGTATCCAACCTAAATATGTGGAGGTTTTGGATTTGGATTTCTTGGAATTATACCCACAAGTCAATGTAACCATCAAAGGATATGTCTGTGAGTATTTATGTAGTTACACCCCAAGAATAAAGTGGGTATTGAAGTGGATATTACAGACTCCCACTTTCCAAAACCGTGGGAGGCATTGATCCCGCTAATGAAAATAGTACAGGGTGAAGAATAATATGAAGAATGGGTTGGGGAGTTGGACACTTCCAAGAAGAGGAATTATTACAAACACAACAATAGTAACAAGGGAATGAGTACTTCATAGAAAGGTAACACCGAGGCTTTGCAACCAGAGTGCAAAAGAGAGGAGGAGAAGGAGGAAGAGGATATAGAAAAAAAGAAATAGAAGGTACATAATGTATCAAGTTCTGTGACAGGCTCAGAAGAAGAAGAACAAGACCACGCTGCTTTTAGGAAGGATCAAGAGGCAAAGCTCGAGGATCAAGAGAAGAGAAGGGTTGAAGAAAAGGCTAAGGCATCAAGAGACATGCGACGAAGAAAAGGAACATGCTACAGAAGGGATGGAAAATAGTCTAGCATGTGATGCTTCACATGTCCAGGCCACCACCGACACAGAGAAAGAGAAGGGGGGCTCATTTGTCATAAAGGAGGATAAGGGGTTCACCCCGAGATCAAAGAAACAATGATTGAAGTGTAAGGAAACAAGGAGAAAGATGAAAACCATGTCTCCTCATATGGATTTCATGGAAGATCCCTAAAAGGTGTTGTGCACAAGATTTCAAAGTACACTCTCTTTAGATAAGCTACATAGTTAGGATCTTATGGAGGAGGAAGGAGGCGTGCCTAAAACTAGAAAAATGCTAAGATGGAACTTGAATTGCCACTTTGGAGAATTTGAATTTGAGGTCAAAAATCACATGATCGAGACCATTCATTTGAAGAAGAAGGGAGGAGAGAAATATAAAGTGGTGGATCCTAGCCACCTAATGGATGAACAAGTATGTAACGTGCTTCAAAAGATGTCCTTGGAGGTGATTCAGTGTAGCTTAGATGTAAGGGCCATTATTTGGACCTTAGTCATGGTGAAGAAGGAAAAAGAAAAGGAGTTGGAAAGATTGTGCCAAATACTGTAGGTCAAGAAAGTGCAAAACAAGGAGGCCTATGATTGAGCTAGCACCCTCATTAAAGGAATCTTGGGATGATGTCCGACCCCGGTAAACTAGGACAAGATAGTTTATGGGGATAAGATGGAGTATCTTGAGGACCTTGTAGGGATGTTTCTTACAAATGTCAAGCATTGCGTGAGACCAATAACTGCAGATCTCACCAAGGAAAAAGAAGAGAACAAAATTGTCATTGAAGCCCGGATCACCGAGTTGGAGAATTTACTTACCTAACTCAAGGAATCAAACACATTGGCAGATAGGGGCTTTAATAGCTAGAGGAAGTACGAACCAATCATTAAGGTGTAACTAATAGAGGAAGAGGCTGGTCTTAAATATTTGTAGGAGAATATCCATTCTAACAAGTCTGAGCACACACACTTGATTATTGATACCACATCTCAGAAATCTAAGATAAAAAAAAATTGTAAGAAAATTGATTATAAGATTGGTGACCTTTAGGATTCCATCACTAAGTAAATGGACGAGTACAAAGGTATCTACATAGAGCTATTGATGGCTATAAATGATATCAAGGGAAAAGTGGAGGAATTAACCCTAGATCAAGTACCCAACATTGTAGGGGAAGCGTCAGTGAAGGAATTAGTAGAGTTGAAGACATGGGGGAAATTCAAGGTTGAAATAGACGTAGAGTTCTTTGAACTCTTCCACTCAAGCGTTTAGTGGTTAAACCATGTAGAAATTTTTTCCTTGATAGATTTTTGGTTGTCAAAGTTTTGTTCGAGGATCATAGAGGATTTCTGTGTGCAGAAATAACATTAGTGTGGGGTGATGTTGAGCATCTAAAATGACCGATTACCTACAACATGAAGGAATGTGGCATGCAAGAACATGGCACAGAGGCACACATGGAAGTAGATTTTGGGGATGCATGAGGACTCGAGCCCAGGCATGATGGATCTGATAATTAGTCATTTTAGAATATGAATGAAGTCACACTAAGGGAGAAAATGGGAAATTGACTAGGTACAATTATGGATAACGATAAGCTATGGAGGCTTGCAACTCAAAAAATTATATTCGAGGGCATCATTATAGTTATCATAACAAGATAAGGATTCAAGGTTGTTATGGGCTAGCTAGCACTTACAAGCTAAGGATACTTGATTAGGGAAATACATGATGAAATTTGGCATGTTTTTTGGGTAATGATAATTTGGTTAGGATGGATTCCTTCTATGTTATCTCTTAGGTATTGATTTGCATGACACTTGAGAGGGTAGATAGTAAGATGAGATAGATAGAATGTAATGCAAAATTTTAAGCTCTGTAATGAAGTTACTATGGAAGCATGGTGATACTTTTTTGTTGTATGATCTCCATTCATGGACTCTTTAATGTATCGTTGGCTACTGTAGTGTGATAAATATATAGATGATGAATGGGTTCTGAATATTTATGTTATGATCTTGATCTATACATTTTTATTTCATGTTTATGGATCCAAACCCTTGTTTTCTTAGAAATGCTCATGGCTGAGATCTTATTCTTCCTTTTTATAGTGATGTTCACATCTATAGTATGGTGCATTTATACTTAGATCTAGTCTCCCTAATTATTTCTTAGAATGCATACATTCATATCTATGCATTTTATCTCTCTAATGGTGATGAACATTCTTGCAAATCTCATATAAAGGAGGGGCTCGGCACCTACATGTGCCTCAGGAGAGCTCCTAGTCAAGTTGGGTGATATATCGATGTGTTTGGAGTTTGAAGAGAATTTAGAGGTGAATAGAGACTATAATAGTCCTCAATTTGTATAACATGGAGTAAATTTAGGAGATGAAAGGCATCTGGATCAGATCACATGTCAAAGTTGGCTTTGGCAATGTAGGGATGCAAATTCAAGTGTGTGAAGGAAGCTTCCAAATGGGATGAATCATTTTCATTTTTACACATGAACACCCCAAGAGTGATGGGAAATGAGATTAGCTTATTTTTTCTACTTCTAATTTTGTTGTTCACCTACATGAACAACATGCAAAGTTCAAATAACACAATTTGATCACTAAGGTACTTGGGAAACCTTATTGGAGCTTGGTAAAATCCAAAAAATCACATGTAGGAGAAAGTTGAGAATTTAATGAAATAGGAACCATATTTTTTTATTAAGGACACCACTTATGGTGAAATCCTTGCTTCCACATCACCCTCAAAATTTCTGACCACAAACATTGTGAACGTATCATTCACATGGGTGAAGTTTCTATGACTTTCCTCCATTACCAACTGAGGGATTTTATCAAATGCTACAACCTTGGTGGAAATGTTTTGGGTGAGATCCAATCCCTTGAATGACCTTGAGCTAGCGACAAAATAGACCAAATAATAATTCATGTATAAATTCTTTTTCATGGGAAGCTATAGTAGCTATAGATGCAATTTTTCAATGATTATCTACCTCTAATCAATATTTTGCATTCCTTCAGTCACTGTTAAGATGAAAAGAGCCATCCAATCCTGAAAGTCCATCATCCTTGCTTCTTGCATCACCTAGCTTAGGAGGATGATCTATGTGATTGTAATCAAATAACCCTCAATAAATTCACATCTCAAAACTATCTTTGGCATCCTTGAAGGATTTCTTGTCTTCATTCATGATCCTAGTGTGATACCTTTCATGTATGCATCCATTATTTCTCATTTGCGCACAACCTTCTCCTTCATGATGAGAACCATGTTACGTGATGTCAGAATTTTCAACATGAGTTAGATGGTTCTTAGAGCTATGACTATCATTGTCATACCATTTTCAGCTCGAATTGTTCCTATGTTAGGATCATAGTGATGTGACCAAGACAAGACCAAATCAGTGCTTTGTATGGACACAAGGTGTCCTACAACTGTAAACAATCCTCTGTTGAAAAATTTATCTTTGATATTCCATATTTCCTTTTCCATCATGCAAGGTTTCAGATCATTTAAGTCCATATAGGAAAAATCATTGTCATCTATATCATACTCATAAGAGAAAGGTTGTGTTGGTTTCATTCCTGAAAACTTGAACTTCATGATTTCTTAGCACTTACTATGTATGGGAAGGGTGACTTACTATTTTTAGTAGTTGAAAGAAAATTCTTCTCCAAACTCCAACGGAAGCTACTAACTTGAATGTCTAACTCCCAATATGCTCCTTTTTTGAAATCCACCCTCTGAAATGACTTAATATTTGGAGTAAGTGCCTATGAAACAACTTACTATTTTTAGTAAGTGTGAAAGTTTATCTCTTTCAAACCTCAATTGGATATGACACCCTTGATTCCTTCTTATCACTGTGTTCCTCTCTCCTTCTGAACCAATTCACTATTTTTAGTAGGTGCTTATGAGACCATTTAATATTTTTAGTAAGTGTCAATTTTGGGCTGAGGTGACCTTTTTGATGATTTTTACATGCGATACTTCCTATGTGTTCACTACCTTTTTTGTAGTTTCTTTAGGTGGTGACTTACCCGAAATAGCAGTCTCCCATGTAGAAAGGCCTACTATTTTTAGTAAGTATATTTTTGGTGATCAATCCACAATGGGATGAAGATTTTTGATATGCGTTTTTTCCCAAAACCAAACCTCTAAAATTTTGGATCTACCCAGTCGTCAGTTTGTGAGATTATAAAACTTGAAATTCTTCACTTGACAATGGCTATGTCCACAATAGCCATTAATGGAGCTATGAAATTGTATGTTTTCTTCCCCTCCTTGAATCTTGATGAGAATTATATTTTTTATGTGGGTTTTTTCCTCTCATTTCACTGGTGAGATTTCTCGGCAAACTGATCACCGGTTTCATAGGGGATGAGATATTTGTCTTCATTGCACGAAAAAGATGATTTTTTTTTTGTAAAAAATCCTTTCTGTGTGTGAGAGATATGATGCTATGATTTTTATGGCCTCCTAAAATTATGAAGATTTCTTTGTCGAGCGGCAATGAGGGTTTTTTCAGATGAAGATATTCATTTTCTTTCCATTCTTTGTTGCTTTCATCCAATTTTATTCTAATCTCTATTATTTTAGTGTAAATAATATTTTTTGGAGCTGGTTGAGTGCAGCAATTGAGAGTGGGCTATCTAAATAATTTTTTCCAAAGTTTTGGCAAGGTATGAAGGTGTGGGGGGATGAACTAGACTGAAAAATGGCTAAGTTTTTGCTTTTATTCATCCCAAGGAGCAAGCATAGGGGCTGGAAATTTTTTTTTGTCCCGTATGTACCTTTTCTAAAATGACTAAAGGGACACGAAATCCCCTCGTGTGCATGGTTGTGACATTTGGAAGAATCTTATTGGGCGTGCGTTTGAGTGAGGGGGCTCTAGAGAAGCACCTGAGAGATGAGTTTTGGGCATATGGGGGACCACAAGGCCTAAGTGGGGCTGGAAATTTTTTTATTTCCCATATGTCATTTTTTTAAATGGATTAAAGGGACATCATTTTCCACTTTGTGCATGGTTGCAACACTTGGCAATCATCTGTACAGGGAGAGGGGAGGCTCAAACTAGCTCTTGGTGGCGTAATTTACAATGTGGGAGGTCACGCTAGTCTTATGAGGGATAAAAAGGGCTAGGAATATTTGTGTCCCTTATGTCCCTTTGATAATTGGCTAAAAGGGACAAGAAATCCCTCCAGGCTCCTGGTGCTGACACGTGTTCACTTGAAAAATGACTATTTGCGAGAACTCTTACCTTGGGGCCAACTTACAACCGAGACTCAATCTCCTAAATGATTTTAGAGGTTAACTTGTATATTAATTTGACTTAAAACAACCAAATGAGATGAATGGTGATGGTTTTAAGCCTCAATTCTGACTTCATCACCTTAAAATGACCCCTTGTTTCTCGGGACCGCCAATTATGCACCAGAAGAGTGAGTTGTCTATGAAAGTGCATGATGTTTCACGATGTCTCATTTTTTCCTCCATTTAAGGCTTGGAAATTACCTTTCATAGGTACTTTTATGGCCTCTTGAATCTTCATGAACCTCCCAGAAATTTTTCTTGAATTCTAGGCATGCCCTCGTGGTGTTTATTCCTATAGGCCCGATAACCCACTTTTGCTGAATCGGCTCCAAAACCTTTGGATCTTTCCAATATCTCCCAAAAAAAAATTAGATATTTTTTTTTAGCATTTGAATTCATCTCCATGTCAAATTTTTATCCCTCGTTCTACTCCAGGGGATCGCATTAGTCTCGAGAAGGCCATTGGTAGCCCTTCCCAAAAATGCTCAAAAATTGGCATTCTCCAAAAGCTCCTAAAATCACGTAGGGGAGCTGACTTTGATTTTCTAAATCACCTAAAATAATTGAATGGACATCCAATTAGGGACCAATGTTAACCTAGTAGGGTTTGGTGTTAATAATGGATAGACCTGGGGTTTCTTGGAAAGGTAAAACTTGAATTTTTTTGACATGAGGGAGTGTATTGTTGTCCTACTTTCTAATTAATTTTTCCCCTACAAAAATCCATGAAAACACCTTGAAAGAGGTAGCTATAAATTTAACTAAAAAATACATTTCATTGATCTCATGAATTGCACAAACATTTGTAATGTCTTGCATATGATCAAGAAGGGTTTTATGGTTTTCTCCAGCTAAGTAGGGTATTTCTTTCAATGGTACAACTGAGATTGGATTTTTTTCATTGAGAGAAAGTGGACTACTATTCGTGAAGCTAACAAAGGGTTTTGGTGGTGGTGTTTGATCCATTCTAATTAATCTAAGGACCTTGGTTAATAGAAGGAAATGTCTACTAGGTGGAGGTGTAGACAATGTTCTGTTTGGTGGAGATGGATACCTATGGACTTTTGTTCCTCTCCTTCCTCGACCTGGAGATAGTTGTAAGTAAAAAATATTCCTTCTTCTCTTGTCTTATATCTGGTTTGAATTCTTCTCATGAATCTGGGGAATTTGGCTACTATACCGCTAAGTTCAACTCCTGGGATTTTCCAGATGTGTTGGGGATGATCTTACAAAGGCTAAAAATTTTCCAAGTCACACATCTAAACATGACAAAAAATAAAATTGAAACATTGAAAGGTCTGGTTGTTGATTTCGGAGGTTAAAACCTTTTTTGCAATTGCCAATCTCTGAATTTCCAAAAAGAAAAAGATTTGAAATCTGAAGTACAAGTAATCTATCAAACCCAAAATACCTGAAACCTCTGAAGTCTAAATTATGAAATGCAAGGGTACTTCCAAAATCCAAAATTTCTAAAATTTCAAAAGCTCCAAAATTCCTAAATGTCTGAATTCCCAAATCCCAAAATGTCTAAAATCCTGAAACCCAAAATTTTGAAATGCTAAAAATCCTAAAATTCTGAAATGTAAAATTTTAGATATTTAAGAATACCCTTTTGATCTTAAACCTCTGATATATCTTTGGTGAAATTTGGACATGTTTTTATCATGAAAAACCCCTAAAAATTGATTTCAAAACTCTCACTCTATAGTGCCAACTCTGAAGTCTGAATTCCTTACAAATGCCTCTAAAGACATGAAAATGACTTCCTATACCACCAACCATGTTAAAACTATTGTTGGAAAAATCATAACACCCTTGAATTCTTGCAAGTGAATAAATGGGTAGTTAGTGTGATTTTTCAAACATGGATCTATCTCAAAGTGTGGGACTTTGCAAATGGGATAGCTCTCTGGAGAAGGTTGGCTTCCTATTCCCAACCTAGTGCCAAACTACTCCAAAGTGCATAGAATGGATAATATAACCATACTCTAATGCTTTCCAAGGGGATAAGGATAGAATTATTGCATGAAAAATAAATCTACTCTAAGGGAAGGTGATGTACCAAGAATGAATGTAGAACAATCTACACTACACAAGAATGAAAACAAGTAAATTTGAGGAGGGTAGTCTAAAACCATAGATCGAAACACCTATTGAAAACCTATTTACTAATAAACACAACACTATGAAATTTTTTAAATGAAAATATAATAATGCACAATTAACCTTGCATGCAATGAAAAGACCAGAAAAAATACAATAAAAAAAAGAGGGTTGCAAACATCCACAAATCTATTTTTTATTGCTGCAATAAGTTAATACAATTCATTATATTAGGTGTCCAAAGGCACAAATTTGTATTACAGTATTTAAATAAGGAGGTTTAAAACTCCACATATTTCTTATAGAAAATAAAGAAGGGAGGGGCAATTGTAAAGTGTCCAACATTTTGAAATGAGCCCATCCTTGCAATTTATAGGAAGAAATTTGAAGACATGAAAGAGAGAGGAGAAGTCTAAAATTGAATAAATCACCCATAAAAATCATTATTTTTCCTACAATGGGTATGGGGAGACCTAAAATATCCATTATTGATGGTACCCTTCCTTTTGCAAGAAGAAATAGACTTCATGATTACACTTGCTCCATCTCTACACCTGGGTATATGTTCTAGCTCCAGAAACTACATCATGATATTTCTCCCACCTAACCCCCTAATCTCCAAAATTTAATCCTTCCATTAGATAGTGATCTGAATTTCCTTTCTAAAAATTATAATTTTACTTGAAATGGCTAAGGGATGCTCAAGATATGCTAATTTGAATTTAGGTCATCATTTGGGCTCTGCATCCACCTACCGGGCTTCAACATTGAATGAGCTCACCCTCTATTGACATGCCACCAAGCAGGTTACACCTACCTACCTTGAATCTTGAGCCATGTTGATTCCTAATGCATTGAATCGGTGAGTTCTGAACTCATCACTTCAAGATTTTGGGATTTTATTTGGGTGGGGTTTTGAATTTTCATGATTTCAAGCTTGCACGCCCTCCCAAGCGTACCGACTATTTTCCACGTCCCTTCCCCAAAGTATGATTAACTTGCCTCCCTTCAAAATTTTATATATTTGTAATTTAGAGATTCCACATGCCCCACTTTGATATTTTCAACCACAAAGCTCTAAAAATAATGTCCCCTTGATCTGATAAAAACTTGCTCCATTGACCCTCGAACTGATGATCAAGTTAAACCCGAAAACCTAGAATTTCATATTTTGGGGTTTTGGCTTTTTAATATATTTTTCCAATGAGATGGATCACACATAATCAAGTTTCAAAGTGAAATTTCCCTAAATTATGAATTAATTCGGAAACCAAATTTCCTCGACCAATGCACAACCCGCCAACCTATCTATTTCCAACAACGAGCCAAAGTATTTCGCCGTGATCCTTGGCAAGCCAACCCTACCATGGAAGCTCACCCTTCACTAATCTTCCATGGTTGAGTTTTCCCCCTCCAATTAGTTTCCATTTCTCCCAACTTATCCCATTTGGATGACCTATGACCTTATCCTACAAGTCATTCATCCTTCCCGTTGGAGAGTTGGCTCGCCGCTCAACCCTGATTCCCTTGCCTGGCTCATCCGATGAGCCCCTTAAACTAAGATCAGTTTCCCAAATATTATCATGAGGCATCAAACCTTATCATCACTCCTTTTAATGTGAGTTAGCCCCTGGTTCTTCTTGACTCACCATTGCTAAGCCGCCCTCAATGTTCCTCAATCATAGCTCATCCCAAGATTTTTCCATTAAGCTTCACCTCAACTGCCCACACACTTAGGCATCAACTAGGAATCTTCCAACCAATCTAAACCTCTAAACCAATCTCACCACATATAAGATTAAACTTGCCACCTGGAAATGTAATTGAGGTCACCGAGCTCTAAACCTTCAACTCGCTCACAACACCAAGTGAGCTCCTCAGGCTACTCAGTGAGTTGTTTCAAAGTTGGTCCATATTTAGTCTATTTTGAGTATTTTAATCAATTTTTGGAGCCTTTTTAATTTTTCCTAGAATCCTTGGTTCAAGGGGGTATACAGGAACTGAGAAAACATCCTAGGGCTAATTTCTATTTTTTTTCTATTTTACTCATTTTTTGTTGGATGTGGGTCCACTGGGCTCATTTCTAATTTTTAAGACCAACCTGGGTCTTCCAAAATGCAGAAGAGGAAAAAATTCTTGAATATGATTTCAAGCTCCTGAAATGTTCCCAAATTCTCTTGGAAACATGATTTTCACCTATAAATACTTAGATTTCCTATGTGGGCCCCTCTCGGTGCCTGGGTCCAACACCCATGTTGTCCATTTTTTCTCGAGGAAAAAATGGATAATAGGGACCTATAAAACAAAAGGATTAGTAGTTTATTTTATTTTATACCCCAATATTATTGAACCATTTGAGGTACAAAATAAAGGGTTAGTAGTTTTTTAATTAATCAATGTCCTGCAACCACAAATGTTAGGCAAATACAAATCAAGTATTAAAATTGACGAAGTTCCCCCTTATCCACATGATATTTATGCAAAAACAGAATATAAGACCCTGTAAGACACCACTAAAACACCAAAAAGAGTGATTAGATTGGTTATTATTAACGTAAAATTATCCTAGAATAAAAGTGCTAATTGACATAACAAATGCGTTGTTTTAGGTCAAATACGCAGAAACTGAACAAAAAAGATTATTTTAGAACAAAAGTGTTAATTTATTGACAAAAATGTGAATATATTCTCAAAAGCATCAACATAGAAAAAGACATGGTTATCAAAAATCAAATATTAAAATCTATAAAAAAGTGTTGCTATATCTGTAAATGTGTTGATACATTTGTAAACTCTCTAATATACAAAAGCGCTACTTTATCTGCAAATGTGCCACTTTACCTACAAATGTGCCACTTTATCTACAAACACTCTAATATAAAAAACACTACTTTATCTGTAAATGCACCAATTTATCTGGAAATACAACACTTTATCTGCAAATACACTACTCTATTGAAAAAATGGCAATTTTTGGTTTTTAAAGGTTGAATAAAAGCACTGAAGTATTTATAAAAGCACGATGGGTTTTACAAAAGTTCTAAAGTATATCCCTGCAACCACAAAAGATATTATTTCATGTAAAAACATTTTTTCAGGTCAAAAGTATTGTTTTTTATGCATAAGTGCATATTGACAGGTCAAAAGCATTGAAATAGATGATTGCCATGAGAATTGAAAATTTTAAGGTGTAAATCTCAACAATTATTTTTTCAAATTTAGACAGTTTTTTTATAATATGAAATTTTATCAAAAACAACAAAACTTTAGGGGGGGTAAACCCCACGGTGGGCACAAAAATGTAAGCAAAAGTGGTATTAGTGTGAAACTTACAAACTATGAAATAAAATGATTCAAATCCTAAACTAACACAACTATCTACCTACCTCAAATTGAGCTAGATAGAAAGAGGGAGAAGGTCATATACATGCACTTACCTACAAGTGTAAATAATCCTTCTTTGATAGCTTGAATGTGCTCAAATGGATGGATGCATTTACTTCAGATTTTGGAGTCACTTGGGCAACACCTTCCATTGATTGATTGATGATTCATTGATGAAGGATGAAGGATGAATGTTGCTATTTTGGATTGAATATGGATGATTTATTGAGTGATAAAAATGGAAAATGTTTGATATTAATTTCCATTATGCTCTCTCATGGAGGATGAGAGTTAAATTTATTATTTTTGGGTGGAGGATTCAATGACTATGATGAATCCATGTTGGGTTTGTATCAATGGTGGAGAGCACATGTGAGGATTGGAGAGATCTACAATCAGATTATTCTATAATTTAGAAGAATCCTCCATTTAATTTTTAATTCAATGAAGAGAGGGAGATATATTTGAATTTTTCAACTATGAAACAGGGAAATTTAGAGAGGCTTCTAGAAATAGAATCCTCTAGATTTAGAGGTGAGGATGTGATTAGGATTAGAATTAGATTAGGTTAATAAATGTTGATTAGGAGTGAGATTACATGGAAATCCTAGGTGTAGGGACATGTAGAGTAGGTGGTAGGTGAGATATGGGAATATTAAATTTCTATAAAGTTCTAATGGGGATTAATAGTGGGATAATATGATATATTAAAGGATTAATGATGGAATAATGGGATAAATGAAGAATGATTATAAAATTATTGATAAAATGAATATTGGATAAAGGGTAAATGTGATAAAATATATTAAATAATAATCAATCTTGTGATTGATTATTATATAGATGTTGTTGGGATATTTGTGGGATAGTTTAATTTTAAATAACCATGTCAACATTTTAGATGTCTACACCTATCATCCGTGTAATTAAGGGGAACATATCAGAGGTGATGAATGGATTTATTACATGGTCTTCCTCCTCATTAGTGATGCTTTGAATCCTCTTTTTGGTTCTCTTTCGCATTCATCTATTGGGTTGGTAAACATAGCACATCAACCTCTCATTGGCACAATTGGGGACTGATCACCCCTAATTGTTCATCATATTTCATCAAATTCAGAATCCCCAAGCCACAAAAATGGTATCTTATTCCCTCCACAAGAAAAAATGGTATATATCCTTCCAAAATCTGCATCTATTTTTTAATTTCTTGTTGCAAATTTATTTACAATACTTATATTACATTTTTTGAGTTAAAATTTAGTTTCCTATCTTAGGCATTCACTACACTCTATGTTACAAGTTTCATTTTAGAGCATGCTAACACTAACATAATAGGATACTTCAAACCAAATATGTTACGGGAAAGGACAAATTATGTCTACACACTTAGGTATATTTTTCTTTAATAATTTAATTTTGAATTCATAATTAAAGGGGGGAAAATGTAGACTCTCAATTTTGAAAATATATCCCTTAACATTGTTGGTCTTGACATTGCACACTTTCATACACATATACACCCTCCTCACTCTTTCTTAGCACACCTTGATAGAGCTTTGAATACTTTATTAAATTTTCATACCTTTTTTTATCATTTCCTGAGGTTTGGTCAAAATTGTAGATTTCAGTCAGAATTGACACATGTCAATCCTGGCCCTACTATACTCTTTTGGAATGAAAATATTATGGGTCTAAAATTTTTATTCCATCATCTTCATATGGAATAATATTCCCTCTTGGTTGACCTTTCATGACATAAAAAACATCGGAAGCCTATATAAGAAAGTTAGTCATACCTTGTTTAAGGTATGACTACTTTATGTTCTCCTCATCTTAAATCAAGAACAAAAGAAACTTAGCACTCCCTAGGAAGAAGAGTAATTGATGAATATCCATTAGGGAAACACCCTTTATAGGTTTTAAGTATCCTCCCATATCTAGGAGTCTTCATCTTCTCTCCACAAGCAAGCAAGGTGACCCTTCCCATGTATTCGAGAAAGTGTGGAACTCAAGTAAGGCATTGTAAAAACATTGTTTCCAAGTTATGATTACACTACAGTGGATATAAAATGCTATGAGAATGATGTGTAGTTTGATCCATCTTCATAGTAGTGGAAATTTTGATGATGCATAGGGGTTCCCACAACCCACCTAAATTTGTTTTTTAGGAACTCCATCTTGTATTATGAGGGTTTGATTGTTTGAGTAGAGTTTACAGATCCATTTATAAGGTGGGTGAAGAATACCAACATATAATGACAACCATTTCTAGGCAGGTTAAGCACTCATGAATTTATAGGTCGAGAATCCAAGTAGGGCCAAGACTATATAGTAGGGACATAACCATATGGACGATCTTGACCTATCTATACAATTTCAACAAGATACAATATCAAGTTCTAGTTCCTAAAATGAACCATTTTTAATTCCTTATCATCTTGTTCCTGCATTCAGATCACTGATACTCATTCAGATCCACATAGAATCAGCTAAGTGAAATCTCTCTTTTTTATTTTTTGATATTTGTTAGTCCTAGCACTTTATAAAGTGTTATTTATAATTTGGGAATTAATGTTGGTGGAAGTAATTTAAAATCATAATAGCCTCAATAAATAGTAGTTCATCTTTGTATGCATGTTAGTTAGGAAATTCTAAAATCTTAAAAAAATAGATTAATCACTTCCTAAAAAGTGAAATAATGAGGAGGACTTAGACTACGAAGAATCGATTGGCTTTAATGTCTACCCTATTGTGAATGTGAAGGGAGAAGAAAGATGGAAAATATTAGGGCAAGATTTGATATTAGGGAATAACCATATGGACGATCTCACTTCTATATACTTTCACAGATAAAATATCAAGTTCCAATTCATAAATGAATATTTTAAGTCCATATCATACTTGTTCTGCATTCAGATCACTGATACTCATTCAGATCCACATAGAATCAGCTAAGTGAAATCTCTCTTTTATTTTTTGATATTTGTTAGGTCAATAGTCACTTTATAAAGTGTTATTATAATTTGGGAAATTAATGTTGGAAGTTAATTAAATCATAATAGCCTCATATAATAGTAGTTCATACTTTTTATGCATGTTATTTAGGAACATTCTAAAATCTTAAAAAAATAGATTAATCACTCCTAAAAAGTGAAATCATGAGGAAGGACTAGACTACGAAGAATCGATGTGCTTTAATGTCTACCCTATTGTAGAATGTGAAGGGAGAAGATGAAATATTAGGGCCAAGATTGTATATTAGGGACATAACCATATGGACGATCTTAACCTATCTATATAATTTCAACAAGATACAATATCAAGTTCCAATTCCTAAAATGAATCATTTTTAATTCCATATCATCTTGTTCCTGCATTCAGATCACTGATACTCATTTAGATCCACATAGAATCAGCTAAGTGCAATCTCTCTTTTATTTTTTGATATTTGTTAGGTCAATAGTCACTTTATAAAGTGTTATTATAATTTGGGAAATTAATGTTGGAAGTTAATTAAATCATAATAGCCTCATGTAATAGTAGTTCATACTTTTTATGTGTGTTATTTAGGAACATTCTAAAATCTAAAAAAAATTTAGATTAGTCACTCCTAAAAGGTGAAATCATGAGGAAGGACTAAACTACGAAGAACCAATGTGCTTTAATGTCTACGCCATTATAGAATGTGAAGGGAGAAGATGAAATATTAATCTATGAAGCTCATATTTTTATTTGCCACTTTCCCTATTTGAGAAACTAATGAGAGAAGGGGACAGATTAATATATGAAGCTTGCAGTATTGATTTGATGTTTTTCACTATACCCATGGACTACATTGTTGGAAACAAATCTAGTCCCAATTTTATCCAACTCAAAAAATAGACCTTAGAAGATGTGGTCATTTGCATGCCTTAATAAGGTGTTACTGTGCTTAAATTTATTATTTAAAATTATTTTTAAAAATGGGGAGGAGGAGGCCCATGCCCATGCCTCCAAACACACTTTGTAACTAAATCAATTGATAGTGTTGTGAATAAGGAATGATGTATTTATGCCCCTTATAACCTATTATAAATTGTGTCATATGTATTTGTACCTATGCAAAAATCCTCTCAAATATAATATATAGAAAGTAGAAAGTTGAGTGAAACTACCCTCTATCTAGGAATGTATAAGGAGGTAAAAATTATACCATGGTCTTGATATATATATATATATATATATTGAATTCTACCATATTTAAATATTTTTGAACTTTTCAAAGGATTTGATCCATGTACCAATCCATTCCTATGCCCTATAATCTATATGTATAAATAGAAATAACTTGTTAAATTCCCCCTTTTTTGAGGTACTTGTGATAAATCATTAGAGCATGTGGCTCGAAATAAAATGTGTGTGCCCATGTACCATTTATATTATACTCTGTAGAATTATTTTGGAGGTTGAAGTGGTAGTCACTTCTAATAATATGTAAATGCAAAGATGTAGTGCATTATGGTAACCATGGTATAGAGAACAAGAAAGAAGCAATAAATAAGAATATATGTGTAAATAAATTAGTCAAAACATAGAATAATACCAATAATGTCATAATCCATTGTAAAATAAGTATAGAATTATCATAGTAATCATGTTAGAATCCATAAAAAACATGATAGTGTAATAATTAGTGAAAGATATAAATATAAGAGTAATAAAAACATAATTTTATAGTCAAATAAATAAGAGCATGTATAAACATATTAAAATATAGGCATGGAGCCACAAAATGAGGACACCCATGATATCACAAGACAATCATAGCAGAGGGTATAATGTTCCACAATTAGAGAAATAAGTACATACATAAAAAATAGTCATGAAGCCAAAAATGTGGGACACCCACAATATCACAAGAAAATAAAGGGCATTAGGTTATATAAATAAAATTTTCATAGCATCGTAATCAAAGAAATCCACATAATAAGAAATAAAGGTATGAATCCACATAAATAAGTAGTGACAACAATATAGAAGTAATTCTAACAACTAGTGATGGGTTTTTTCAATCCTCAATATTAATGTCAATCAAGGGATAGTGTCTAAAGGTAATATGCAATAGGAGAAAGAGATCTTTGGAAACTATCCCTTCTACTAAACTCCAAACTTGCAGGAATGTAAAAGCACACTCACACAAGTATGCATTGAAAACCATACTTGCAGAAATTTAAATCACTCTTGCATAAAATTAAATATCACAGTTTCTAAAATTGAATAGCACACTTAATCTAAATCACACCTGCATGAAATTACAAAAATACTTGCGTGAAAGTAAACTACTGAATTGAAAGGAATGATAAAGAAATAAATATATTTTAGGTTCACAAAAATATATATAACAAATGAATATTTACATGATATAAAGAAAAAGACAAAAATTATCACAAATTGAAGAAATAAACACAAGCACATGGATTCATCTTCCTTAGAATGAGTGTTTAGTTAATTCCTCAAAAGATTATTTTAACCAGAACTATTTACAAGCTTGATGTCACAAAGCCTCATAATGAATTATTCAAAATAATGGAGGTTACATTCAGTGGTATAGAAAGTTGTACTTATAATTCCATGATTCCAACCAACTCCTTATTTTGGGGTATATATATAAATCTAATATTATCAACTAAGATCTCAATCTATCCAATAAACATAAATATCCAAAAAAAAACGGAGAGATATTATCTAACTCTAATAGACAATTTGACTCTCTTAGTTTATTGTTGAGAATCAAAATAATCTTGATTCTTCCTTATTTTAAAAATAATAAAACATTTATGAAAATATCTATTTTTTAGAATGACTTCTAAAACTAGATAGAAATACATCTCAAACCACCATTGGATTTAGAAGAAATATTTATAAAAAATTATTCTCATCTTCAAAGCTCTAGTACTCATCTCCTGAGATCTAATATCCATCTCTCAAGCTCTAATATCCATCTCCAGAGATCTAGTATCCATTTCTAAAGCTGTAGTATCCATCTCTCAAGCTATAATATCTATCTTTAGAGCAATAATATCTATATATTAAGTTCTAATATCCATCTCTAGAGATATTGAAGGAAACTTCGGAGCTTGTGAAGGCATCTCTGGAGCTAGTCAAGGCATCTCCGTAGCTAGTCAAGGCATCTCCAGAGCTACCTAGAATGGCTATAAATTTTTCATATGAACTTGGATCAAGATGTTTGTTTTGAGCTTCCATAATTTTTCAAGATTAATTCAAATATGCAAATATATTTTCGTTTGGAGATATTATTGATATTTATTTTTCACATTTCTCGAAACTTGTTTTAAGGAGCCATTTATTAAATTATTATACATTTTTCAGAGCGATTACAGTGCTGAAATAACAATAGCTAGAGATAATATAAGAGATGTTGAAGAACCTCCAAGGTTGATTTTTATTAGTTCTTAGTTTTTAAAATCCTTTATTTGAAAATTATAGCAAAGTATGGACTGCATATGCACAAATTGAAATCTTTTTCCTAGTAATCATTAGAAATAGATAACAAAAATATAATAAGTAATTATAAAGAAATAACCACGATATATACATTCTATTTTATTCTAAATAAACAATAAGTTCAAAAATTAAAATTATATAAGCCATTTATGAAGGAAAAAAAATAATATAATTTTTATATAATGGGCCATTTTTGGGGCTCATCATCTCCCACACTCCTACGCTCATGCATCTCCTTGTGCATGCCAATATTAATAATTATCTTTAATGTTATTGAACTGTATATACATGATTTTTATATTTCATGGTTGATCCCATCCTTTAAAGATTACTTTAAATTGACTAAGAAGATTGTCCCATTTTATAATATAGGATAGAAATTTTGAATTGATTGGCATAAATCAACATTGAAACTATTTAAAATAATTTCTCCTTAGTGTACCATTTTCTATATGCCAAATTCTTGGGATAGGTTCTTGTGTGGAGCCCCTCCTGCTATGTGTATTTATTTTTACAATGATTCTTAATCAATTTCTTGTGTGGAGGTTTTCCTATTTTACTTTCTTGCTTCTTCATTTCTCTCTCTCTTTTATTTTGTAAGTTTTCTTGAACATATTCTTGTGTGGAATTATCATACTTATCCATTTTTCTTTATTTTTTATCCTCATATTTTTATTTTTCTTTCTTTTCATGAGGTAGGAGTAGGTTCTTGTGTGGATAACCTCTTGTGGTTCCTTTTGGTTTACAAAAAAAAAAAAGTATTACTTTTACTTTTTCATTAAAACATGGAATAAATCCATGTAAATAATTCTCTCTAAAAAAAATTTTGTTTTTATTTTCCACAATATTAAACTTAGAAAAAAATTATCATCATTTCCCAAGTGATGTTTAATTTTTTTTTTATCAAGGGTAAAAGAGGGTTAAGAGGTACCTTCCCCTTATAAAAATAAATCTCCCTTATAGAGAAGATATTTAGTTATACAAAAACCAGTAGGAAAGGTTAATCATTGAGCATATCCGGATACATCACATAGACCACAACACAACAAACTAATAGCAAAGTAATAGTAAACTAACAACAAACTAGAAAGATTCCAAAAGGGGGTAAGGAAAAAAATTCCATGGTAATTTAGAATATTTTTCAATGTCTTTCAATAAAGGGGACCCTTCTTTGGCTAGATTTTCAATAAAAGTTTCCAAGTTAGCCAGATCAGAACTAGTCAAATATCTCTTTCTTTTCTTTGAGGCCTCTTCATTTTCATTTTGTCTATAGGAACTAATGAGTTGAGATAGAAAGTGGAGATTTTGAATGGTGGATGTTATGTGAAACATACTCCATTGAGTCACATGTTTTAGTAGGTCCTTAAGGTGATCCACTTCCTTTTTCCAAAGAATTGTACTTTTCATGTAATATCTTCACTCTATTATTGTTCAAGATTTGTGCCATGTTGTCTACCTTTCTTCTCATAGAGTTTCAATCATTAAATATGAATTGGATCATACTTTTATTAATGTTGGTTTCATTCCTTAGGCTCGTCAATATATCATGTTCCTTGGCCATCTCATTGCGTGTTGCCTTACATCTACCCACTTTCCTCCACGATTGATTGATCATCCTTCCCTTACCCTCTTCCCTCAATGAAAGGTTGAGATACAAGATTCTATTTTTTTAATTCCTAGAGGCCTTTCACTATGTCCTCATCATCCTTAGGTTCTTCACTCCCTTCCTTGGATGAAGGGATGTCACTGTAATCCTTCTCTTCTTCTCATTAAACAACCTTGTTAAAATCATACCCACTCAAATCTTGAGCCAAAGGCCCCAGCTAATAAACTGAATTAGAAACATGTCTCAAGTCCCTCTTAACCATTTAACCTTTATTTAAATGCACCTAAATTTCACTATTTTTAAATTGTTTTATAGTGGCACATAAAGACCTAAGTATATAATATGGAAGCTATAGTTGTGTACATGTCAAATGTAGTTTAGAAAGGATAGATGATAAGAAAAAATGGTGTTATGACATACCTCTAGTATAATGAAGTGAATTAGATTTAAGGAGACCTCATTAAATAGATCAAGTAATGACTCCTAAGAAACCCAACGAAGTGAGTAGTAATATTTTCCTTACCAATTAAAAATAGCTTCATCTCCTCTACACTCTCCTTCTTAGGTTTATAAATCTCACTGCCTTCTTTGTTCACATCCATAAGAGACATCATTGTGTCAATAGTTATATTCATATTCACCCCTCTGAGAATCACCATGCCCCAAGTCCAAATAGTATAGGTTTTCAAGCTTTACCAAAGTCCTTGCTAATATTTTCACTGTATCCTTCAAAAAGCTTGAAAAACACAACCATGCATATTTTTAAAAAAATATCCCAAGCTTTTTCCTTAATGTTTTTGATGTCATTAGGCTCTGTTAAAACTAGATCACATCTCATTATCCCTTTTCAATTGTGCAAGAGACCTGATCCAATTTTTTACCCGAATTTATAGCCCCAATCCCCTCTTTTCTATGTGTAGAGCTATCTAATCCAGTCAAAAAAGTATAAGCCCTCCGCCTCACCTCCTCATAAATGCGAGTGCTAGATGGAATGTTTAACATAACAAGATTAACTACAGGGTATATTTGAAGCCTATCTTTGTCATTATTACATGTATTACTCCCATATTTACGTAGATTCATTTGAGTCTTTCTATTCTTGACCTCATTACCAATGATCATCACCCCCACCCTATATCTTAACCAAGTTTTCATCCTTGTTATAGTCGTTAATATCCTTTGATAATTAGTCCTTCATAGAGGGTTCTAAATATTCATAATTGGTTGTGAATTTCATCCCATCCATATAGAATCCTTTATTTTCAAAGAGATCAACTATGGAATTCACTTCTCTATTTATGTGTTTAAAAATAATACCTTCTATGCAGTCTTGTATGGAAATGGATGTGGTTCCGACAAAGAGTATGTTGTTTATTATATTTAAAGAGTCACCCTCAATTTCAATTTTCATGATTTTCCTTTTAACAACAATGTTGATCCCCTAAAAGGTAGTTGTTACTTCAGTAATATGATTTGATTGAATTCTCATATTATAATAATAACCCAATATGAATTTCCTGTTATGATATTTGAAAACACCTCCAACTCCATCTTTACCTAGGTTTCCCTTCGATGCCCCATCAAAATTAATATTAATCCATTCTTTTTCAGTTTTTTTTCTAGCCAACCAACCCTGGGTTAGGTTTAGGGGGGATATTTTGGCCGTTAATGATTCCCCAATTCTTAGAGATTTTTCTTTTCGGTTCAATGAAGCTATTTTTCTTATTGGGGATATGGATAAATTAGCATTTATGGAATTATAACATCTTGTTACAATTATTTTTTCTAGTTATTTCTTCCCCTTGAACTTTCTCTTATTTCTCCCCTTCCATATTTCCCAATAAAGATGCATACATGCAAAAATCCCTGAAGACTTAAGACCATGGATTTTAAATGGGTAGCTTCATTGGCTCCATACCAAATTTAATGTGGGAGGTAAAATCTAATTGAGTTATAATAGGGAAAGTAAGGAGTTCCTAAACATGAAAAAAGGGGAATTCAAGAAAGAGATGAGATGTGTTTTCCACTTCTTCTTCTCATAACACACAGCTGTTTACCATATGAAAGCCCCTTTTGTTTAGGTTTTCCACCGTTACAATTTTATCATGTAGTGTAAGCCAAAAAAATATGTTGACTTTAGGAATGACCTCATTGATCCATATGCTGTCCCATATGAAACTTTCCTTCATAGGAACTTCCTCAAAATGACCATTTAAAGCACTCGTAACCGAGAATATTCCATTCTCCTCTCTAAACCATATAATACTATCTTGCACTTTTTTTCTAACCAAAAACATGCCACACAGTAATTTATTAAGTGTTCTTAGTTCTAATATATTTTTTCCTTCTAAGTTAATAACTTTCCAAATTTTGTAGGGATCCTCCGTGTTGAAGTAGTCCTCAACCAAAGAACCATACATTACGATGACAACCTATTGTAAGCTAGGGAAATTTTCCTTGAGCAGTAGGTCCAATATTCATTTTTCTTCCCAAAACTTCAGCATTCTTCCATTACCAATTTTTCAGTTGCAACCTTTTGAGAGTAATGCTTTTTCTCAATTAATAGCCTTCTAAAAAGGGTACCTTTAAATTTAGGTAGATTAAAGCACTAATCAATAGCTATTGTATTTCTCCAAAAAAAAAATTATAATGGTAGTCTGCACACTCACTTATTTTATCATTCTCTAATCCATTTGTGGTAAGAGTGATTTTTTTATTTTCTACCAATCTCTAATACCTATACCACACTGCTTTTTAGACATACATATCTTATCCTGTGTTAGAAGAGGAAGTCTAGTTATTTTCTTGGTCCCACTCCATATAAATATTTTTTTGGACACTTTCAAGTTTTTTAACAACACCAATATAAATTTTAAAAACATATATAGTGTAAACAGATATATTTTGGATGGAACACTTAAGTAATATTTCTTTTCCTACTTATGAATGGAGAGATCCTTTCTAACCATCTAACTTCTTTATAAATATGTCAATCAAGAAATTATAGTATGAGTTCTTTAGATTCTCTCCATCAAAATCAACATACCCACATATCTAGCAGGGAAATATTTCCTTTTGTAGCCCAAAATCTGAGATATTTTTTGACTTATTTTTCTAGGGTGTTAACAAAAAATCCAATGTTTGACCCTAAAATATTGGCTAAGTACCAAGAGGCACACACACACAGGACCAATAAGAAGAAGGGAGCTTACGGGAAAAAACATAGGAAAAAGGGGTTTAAGAAGGGTTTCGGTAAAACCAGGTTGCACGGGAGGCAAAACATGGGTTTAAAGGAATTAGCCATAATTGGCATTCGAGAGGCACTTGAGGAAAAGTCAGAGGACCCTACTAGGAATGATAAGTGGATAAGACACCAACTTAGAGCCTAGGAGGCCAAGAAAATGATATTACATGTAGGGAATATTATTAGAGACATCATTACAAAGAGTGGAAGGTATGAAAAGGGATAAACATTCACCTATAAAGGACCACATCGAAACTTAGCACGTGATCTGCACTTGGAGAAGGCATGACGGTGGGTGTCAATATTATATAAAGAAATGCTCAGGCTAGAAATATAGATAGGAAAATTGATGTGTGTATGGAGATGCATAAAATAGAGGTGGGATATACATATGCATATATGGGTACCAGGAAGAAGAAGGCAGGGAAATGAACTGCTGTAGAAATGTTAGGATCCACTAGGGTTTAGGATTCAGGGTATTAGAGAGATATATAGAATGTCATTAAAAATTGGAATTTATGTTAGGGTTTGTAAATGCATTATAGTAATAAGGGCATAGTTAGGAGCTCCGTTTAGATCCTTTTGTATAATATGGATCTCTATCAATTAATGCATATGGTCTAAGATGACCCTTTTGACTATAATGTGGCTACAAGAACTCTTTTAAATAAAAACATAGATTATATATATATATATATATACGGGTTTGTTATCTATATTTTGTCTATGGGTGCAAACCATTCTGATATTTAGAATGTTATAGCTCATATCTATTTTCCTATGGTTCATTCAGTGTTTATCTACCTTCTCTGATGCATGGGCGTGTGTGTGGATCTGCTAGTTTTATGTTCTTCTTTTAGGATGCATGTAATTATCTCTCTACAAATGAATCCCCATTAATGGCAGAACCTTCTCATAAATCTCACATAAAAGAGGGGATTGAAACCCATGCATGCCTCAAGTGATCACCCATTTCCTGTTGGGTGATAAGCCGATGCGCTTAGGGTTAGAAAGAAGTATTAAGGGTAATATAATGACTACATCTTGGTTCCATTACCGGGGCATATATTCGAAGTTGTTGTGAGAATGGTACATGATGATGGAGTGCTTGACCTTGGATAGTGTCGAAGCATGGTTTAAAATCATGGAGGATGAGTTTTCTCAGAGATTTAATATTGGACTTGAGTTTGATGTATGTAAATGAGTAGAAGAGAATTTGTATCATGACCTATATGAGACCTTATTTTGTTGTTTTCTAGTGGAGCTATATGAATGGATTTCGGCGTATACATCTAGATCAAGCTGGTCCTATAGGCCTCACATTTGGACCTAAGATGAGTATCAAATGTTGCACGATGTTGATCTAACTTGGAAACATGTTATTGATCATTGGTGGAGTAGACTGTTGGCAAGATACAACTTGGAGTACGCGGTTTCTATGTATTCTTGTCTAGAGGTTGTTGAGTTCGAGTTTTCGAGGGATCTAAGGGGGTCATTATTGCATGCTATTTCTTTAGCTATAAAAATATAGATCATTACACTGATTTTGGAAGCATTTCCTATGGATGGATAATATTCTTCTGAGTGCTAGGCGAAGAAGCTAGAGTGGAGGAAGATGACAGACCTTGTGGCTAAAAAGGAAAGGGAAGAAATATGGCTTAAGTATAATGAGGCTCAAGAGAGGGATTTGAAAAGACACTATGAAGATGTAGGAGTGATGGATTTATGGAGGTAGACGTTTCGGGAAGGATTTGAGGTTCACACGGAGGACGTGGAACTTGAGTAGTTAGTTCTACCCCATCTTGGAAAGCACAGAAAAGAAACCCCCTCAACTTCTGGAGAGATCTTGTCATATGAAGAAAGGAGAAGAGTCATTGGTGCGAATCTAAATCCACTTGGTGCTTATTTTTCAAAATCTAGAGATAAGTACTACTAGCTGAGTTGGTATTGGTGGAAGTAACCAATCAGCACCTAGGAGGTATAACTTTTCATTTGGCACATCTATGGCTGCACAATCATTCCTGTGTTTAGAGGTATATTTTCTTGAATGATATTTGGGAAAAGTATGGGTGCACAAAGCTTTCGTATCATGTTTGGAGGTGGTGCAAGACACACATCTAGTAGCGGTGCAATATTATAGACTGTTGGTGCACATTTCAATGTGACAGTGGGGACATAAGGTATGACCACTTTAGGACCTTTACCAGCTATGGGAGGTGGATATGGTGGTTTAGGTGGAATATGAACTAATAGAACTGGTGGACCTAGAAGATTTGATGGGTCAAAAGGGACATGCACTAGTGGATTGAGTGGATCTTGTGGTTTAGGCAACACCGAAGGGAATCCAAGTTCTAGATTAGGCGGACAAGGGCCTCAACCACCTTAGCAAGTGTTTTTTAAGATGTCTTTACATCTGCCAGATTACAAAGGTGTAGAGGATGTTAGAACATGTACAAAATGTGATTTTTTATGGAACCCGAAGGGTATCACTACCCTTAAGCGCAAGGAAAGTTAGTTTGTAATAATGCTGCAAGGGCACGCACATAGTTAGTACCAGAAGTATTATCACCACCAGACAATAGTAGATTATACTGCGATGCGTAATTCCTTATTAGATAAATTTAATATTCCTAAGTTTGAAAAAGAGAATTAGCATGCTAAAGGATATTCAACAAGGAATTAAAGAGAGTGTGTGGGAGTATGACGCATGTTTTAAGACTCTCTTGTCAAAATTATATTATTATATTCATCCTTCTCAACATGATCAATGGTTTTTTAGAGGGTTGATAACACCTTTCCGGAGAGCGTTGTCGCATAATACTTTCATAGACCCATGTGAGGCCTTGGATGATGCCCTGTGTACCAAGGATGTAGGAAGTGTGGATATCAGTGTTAGTCCTTTTCTTGAAGCTCAGATTGTTGCCATGGAAAAGTAGCTAAAGAAGTTTTCTACAAACTTGGCACCTAAGACTTGCAATGCGTTATCTCATTTTTAGTGATTTCAAATAAAATTGAGATAACCATAGAAATTTTTTGAGAAAATCCCCTAAAAATGCCCTTTGAAGGAGATTTTCATGTTTTTCAGGTTTCCATCACATTGAAACATATCCTTGCATGCTTCTTGTCAATTGTTTCCCAAAACTTGAAACCCAATTAGAAACCATTGTATTAGGTTTTCAGAGCTTAGAAGCATCAGAACATACCTTGCAAAATACATGCTTGGTTCCCAAAACCTGAATGATCCTTTGTGTCATGTTTTCAAAACTTGATAACATCCAAACATCTCATCCTTCATGTCAGTTATTTCCCGAAACCTGATTTGATAGTAAAATCTTTATGTCAGGTTTTCAAACACTCTGAGCATGATGACATGGCATTAATGTCGATTTGTTAGGTAGTTGGCACACATGTTGAATGAGGTGTAATTAATGCTAGGGATTTATAAATAGTTCAAATTTACATGTCATTTTTACTTGGTATATTTTTTGCTGTGTGGATTTTTCATGCATGTTCCTTCGACCTCCAAACCCAACTAAACCTCTTGATCCATTTCATGATCCATCTTCAACCATTTTTCAAATTTATTGAAGGTATTTTTCTCTTCTTACCTCTTTGAGGTCTTTGGGGTTGTTTTTGAGGTATTCATTTGGCATTTTTCTTCTTTTCTTTTTATTCCCTCTAGGTTTAGGGTTTTGGGTTGTTTTCTTCATTTCTTGTTGTATTCCTATGAAACCTCTTGTTTGGAATTCACCCTTTGGGTGTTTTCTTATTTTTCCTCTGGGATATACTCTTTTTGATTTTTGAGATGAATCTAAAAACCTAATTTACAAACTTGGCAGGAATTTTATTTGTTCTGACATCTCAGAAACCCGACACTTTTGTTTCAGGTTTTATAGAGTGCTTAACATCCCCTAAGTTTTGACTTTGGGTCAGGTTTCACAAAGTGTTCGACACAACCTAATTTCTGATATACATTGCAGTGTGTTGGGTTTCAGAAAGTGCTTTGCAGGTCCCAAAGTCCGGTTATTGTGGCGGGTTTGTAGGGTTACTCAACAAGATTTCAAGCTTGATTATTCAACCAGAGGTCATCTAGACATTCTTTCTTCAAAAATTCTCATGTCGGATCCTAGACAATCTAAGGATAAGTCAAACAAGTTAGGAAAGATGAAGTAGAAGTATCGGAAGATGGAATCCCCTTCGTACTAGATTACAATTACGACATCCGAGACATGGAGCTTGCTAATATAGACATGGAAGAATTTTGGAACATAATCAAGGATTTTTCTCAGAGTCCTTGGATGAAGTCAATAGCTGTCAGTGGCCTCCCTCTTGTAGCATGATTCCCAATATATTCTTAATGCCCTGAGTTCATTCTGGCATGCACTTCTAATTATGACTCAACTTCTCGCTCAGTGAGAAATCAATCATGGATGGTGAAGTTGGACGGAGGTTACGTTAATGACCTCTTAAGATTGCCCAACTTTGCAGAATATGTTGATTTGAACCTTCAATCAGCATAGAAGGCTTGGGACAATGATCAAGAAGATTGCATCAGGCATGTAAACAAAAATTTCTTAATCAAGGAAAAGCCGACCATCTCTAGGTTTCCCAAGTTTTTCCCTAGGAGTGATTTTTTCCTTGAAATCAGTGATATTATCACCTTGCTAAGTCGAGTATTTGGACTCCCCGAGTCGAGAGACATCCAAGGTTAGATGTATCAATTCATGGTCATCATAAAGAAGAATGACCAAGGGGTCGATTGGAGCAGTCTTATAAGTGAGAGATAGACTCCCAGATGAAAACAGTCTTGACTACTGGCAAGTTCTATATGTCATCATATGTCACCTATACAGCAGCTGGCATGAGAAATTATTTAGGGTTAGATGCAAAGGGAAATAGGGCAACAGAACATATATATCGGTATTTCCCTCAGCTGACAATGAAGGGGTCTGAGGATCAATTCAGAAGAGTGAATGATGCCTTCTTTTATGAAAACATCTACATGCTGAACCCTAATTTAAGGAAGAGAAGATTCTCTGATGAGGCATGGGCTGAAGTATCAAAATGGGGTTGTATCTTCTTACAATTCAAGAAGTTCACATACCTTCAGGTGGTCATGTACCCAGGTGATTCTTTCCATTTTCCCAGGTTCCCAGGTGATAAGCTGATTCTGATGGAGTTGGTTAGACAATTGTTGGATTTTCACAAATTCCACCAGAATAAGCACAAGGCTGCCATCTCCTTCCCTATTTCCATCGAAAGCTACATATGCTCAATAGTGGTTAAAGCCAAGAACATGGTGCACGATCTGCAGGATAAGTTAAAAAATCCCATGAAGCACATAGTTGGGTTTGATTTCTAAGGAGTCCTTAAGTTATATGGGACCTTATATCTACATGTGCCCAGTGTAGAAGACATTTGGGTTGATCTTCAGGATGAAGTTTCCATCCGAAGAAAGGACAATAGTAGGTTAACACTTGAAGAGATTCAGATGTTAGATCTATCTGACATCCTAGAAGGCACCATCGAAAATGAAAGTGTCCTTAACATCTCGTATGATGGGTTGAATGAAGACCAGTATGTATTCCTAACCATTGATTGGTCCATTGCTGAGAAACCTTCTATTATAGGAAGAGATGCTCAAATTATTGCCCGTACTAAGGCATGGCTCATTTCTTGGGGAATGAGTTATAAAGAAAAGAGTTTTTCAAAGCTAGCTACTTTAAAAGTGGGACCCTCCAAGCAAAAAAAGGAAAAGGAAAAGGACTCTTCCAAGAGGCCAATAAAGGTTAAGTTTTTCATAATGGGAGAAGAGAAAGTGACCACATCATTGGTAACCATCCCAAAAATGGTTGGGGTACTTGATTCACCTCCACCACCAGAATAATGAAATATTCCTTCAGGAGAGGAGGTTAGTCAACCTCTCATTCCCCTTCTGGTTGGTAGCTCATCAAAGGTAAGTCTTCCTCTTACCTCTCAAGCTTTAATTTAAGAATCATTCCCTCCTCCCATTCAACCTTCCTTGCCTTAGATTTCTTCACCAAATTCCTCATCCATGGCTAGCATCTTCTTTGGCCTCTCACCTCTCCCTGCTGGACCCAATTTAACCATGGATATGCCTCCTCCTTCTGTACCTTCATTCCATGAGTCTATTTCCATGGACACTACACTCACAGTTATCACCAATCCACAAGCAAACCTTCCTCCACCTGAAGATGTGACTGTAACACCTACAATGGGAGTAAATTATTCTAGTATGCCTCAATGGTTAATAGATCAGACCCCAAGGAAGAGCAAGGTGGGAGCTCCCCTACCAGCCTTTGATTTCAGTTCCCTCAAGGTCACTCTTGCCAAGTCTACCAAGAAACCCACAATGGTTTCAAGGGTTTCAGTTGATGCCTCAGAGGATAAGTTTGCAGAAATTTCCACTCCCACGACTGAAAAAACCAAGAATGATATAATGGTCACTGATTATCAGATCACAAGGGTTGATCTAGGAAAAGTAACAACAAAGGGAGGAAAACAGGATGCATAATATGCCATGAACGTGTTGTATCAAAAGATGAAGGAAATAAAGGAAAGTAGAGATGAGCTAAAAGAGAAAGTAGAGCAGCTGACAAAAGTATTATTCAAGCTCTCAAAGCCTCTTAAGTAAACACCGTCATCCTCTACTCATATCAGGTTTGATTTCTCATCGATACCCATGATTGAGAAGATTAATGAGAAGGGGAGAATGGTCGATGAATGGATCCAGAGGCTACTCCTACAAGGAAAAGAGGTCATTGATGACACCGTGGAAGTCTACAAATCCTTGGAGGATATAAAGAAGGATGGCAAGAAAATGGATGATGAGTTTTGAGCAGAAGTTGGGAACCTAGAATTATTTTTTGAAGCTCTCAATACGCTGAAATAGGTTTTGTCCCACATCTTGGTCAAAGAAAGAATCATTCCACATGGGGACAAGCATTTTCAACTGACCAAAGCCATTAGATTCAGAATAAAGATTCTCAATGAAGCTTGCAAAAAATTGAGGGAATCAAGAGATCAATTAGTTGATGGCATAAATGATATATAAGAAGAGATAATCAAGATCTACACTAAAGTGTTGAATGAAAGCTTGAGTATTATGCCTACTGACAATCTTTACAAGTAGATCCAAGAATCAATTCAGCACGAACCAACTTATGGCTTTAGCCTGGAAATCATTGATAGGTTCGTGAAGATGGAACATGCTTTGGAATCATTGAGGAAACTCAACAAGAGATTAAAGAAACTTCCTGGTAACATGAGTGATACTCAAGAAACATGTGAAGTCCTGAGTGACCATTCCACCACACCTGATGAAGATGAGATGCAGGTCATAATCCAAAAGTTCCAAGAATTTTGGGATAACTAGGCTTTGCTGGAGGGAGACAAAGATGATGAAACAGAATAGGCATAATGTTTCATGTCATTTAAATCCTAAAATCGACATGTCTTTTTCAATTTTGTTTTTTCATGTAGGAAGAAAATTTTGACTTGGTCTCCTACGTGAGACTCAAGAAAAATAGGACTCTCATTAATAGACTATTTCCTAGGATTTATCCTATTTTCTCTCAAATCTTTTTATTATAAATAAGGGATACTTATGCATTCCAAAGGGTTGATATTTTTGGAATATTGAGAACTATTGTGAAGAAGAAAAAATTTGTGTTTTCTTTTAATCATTTGAGGAATAGAAACTGATGCTATTTTTCAAACTTTGTGTTGTGAGATTTGTCTCTCTTAAGATATTATTCTTATGTTCAGAATCTTAAGATATTATTTGTTTAGCATTCTCAATTATTTTAATTATTTCAAACATTACATTTGTTATCTAGAACTTGTATGATTATTTCGTGATCTGTGTTTGCTCGAAATAAAATACGTTCCTCTCATTTCCTTTCCATTGTATTTCTTCCATAATAATAATTTCCTTTTCAACCCATTCTGTTTATAAAAACAACAATATCTTCACCCCAATGGTTAGAATAGTGTGAATATTGTATATACTCTTTCTCCTGTGTTTTAGATTAGTAATAAACAGGAAACCTCACCTATCTTTGAGGAGGGATTTATTAACATGTACTGTAGTTGAACCTCATATTTTGGCTTGACAAAATATCCAACCAACACAGTGGCCTATGGTGCATAGATTGTGAGGTAGAGAGACATACGAAGGACAATTATCCTAAAAGATCGGTATGTGCCATGATGGTAGACTATGAATTTTTCTTCAAAGATCATGATGTAAGTAGGTGTCTACTACTGCAGTGCGTGATCCATAAGAATGTGTCTTGCTATTGCAATATTTTCACCTCTACTAGTCATGACACTAAGGATTGTATATTAATTGACCAGATACATGAGGTCATTGATATTGGTGTACACCAGACCAGTGTTACAAATAATTCCAAGAATGATGGTCATCACTATAAATGACACACATATGGAGGAGCTCATGGAAGAGGATTTTGTGAAGGATTTAAAGGCCATGGTAATCACAGAGGTGGAAGAGGGGAATTCCCTCACGGAACTTGTAATAATTGTGGGTCCATAGAGGACTACAAGTGTGAATGTCTTGACCTGCTACATTGCTCATGGTATGGGAAGAAGCACAAGCATAAGTAGTTCTCAGAGCTATTTGAACACATGGGAAAACAACAATGGAGATAAAATGGTGTCAGGATGGTAAATGTTAAGAAATAAGACTCATAGTGGATGCCAAGGGTGGCATGTGACTCAGAATTAAAAACTTTATTGGTAATGACGCGAGCTGAGGTTGTATGCGCTAGGGAAATACCAAAGTAGATATCATTGATTACAAGAGAAGAGGTGGTGTATGGGAAGTATCCAGACCCTACCCATCAAAAGGAAGTCTATCAAGAGAACATGGATGTAATCAAGAGTGTTCAAGGGGAAATTCAATATCTAAAGGAGAAATCCAGGAAGTTGGAGCAAAAGAAAAGTAGTGAGTTCCCTCAGTCAGATATAGAGGATGTCATAGAGGTGTGTAAGATGTTGCACCAAGAAAATATCATTCCTTTGTTAGGATAATGGGTGAGGGATAAGATACCGAGCACTAGATCAGAGCGTGAGAGGTAGGTTTTTCATGCTAACCTTCCTCCCCACAGTCTTGATTATGATAAGGAGATTACCTTGGATGTAGCTGTTGATGGATGAGTCCTAAGTAATATTCTGATTAACATGGGTGTGGAAGTTAATGTTCTTACCTTTGTTGCCTAGAATCAAATGGGAAGGCCCCCATTATAACCATCTTCAAATTTTTTTTATATGGCTGAAAAAACAAAGGCAATGCCCATTGGTGTTTTAAAATATGTTGTTGTAGACTCCATAATTAGGTCATACTACCCTTACAAACAATTTTAATTAAATTAACCATACCTTAAATTTTCATATCCCATACTACACATGATTAATTAAATTGATTACCTTAATTAATTTAATTATCATCCTCACTTGACCACCTCACCCAGCAAACTCACCTAGCCACCTCACTTCATGACCCACTCAAACCCCATTAATGACCTAAGACCAAGTCTAAGCCTATCCTAACCAACTAGGACTTAGTCTAAACCTAGACTTAACTGGTATTAACAAAACTAAGAGGAATATTACTCATCCTCCCATGATCTATCACTCGAGAATTAGATGAATATTGAATACCACGCCAAAAATAGCAACAATCAGGCTATTTTTGGCCAACCTAGATATTCCCTCCTTAACCAATGCCAATTATACCTCAACTGACATTGGTCCCCTAACTGTCACCAGTTAGGTTAAATACATTTCCAAAATCCTTTGCTAAGGTTGGTCATTTGATTCAGGATCTCACACAAACAAATACTTGGAGAACTTAAATTTTTGAAGCATTCATGAAAAGGAAAGCACCCTAGAGCACTACCAACAACCATCGGCATCCATCACCTTCTTCATGATCACATATTCACACAGAGAAATATGGAGGCTCGAACTGTTATGATACATACACGACGTCCCTTCTCTCCGGATCTTTGTCATCATTGTTTCCATCACCTACACTCTCGAGACCCATTCTTTAGTAATTACCTAACATCTCTTAAGTTATCTCTATTTTCTTTCAGTAAGATCATCATTTATCTCACTAATTTATTTTTTTGTACATCTGTACACCTCATTGCTACCACCCACCTATCACCTTACCACAACTAGCCCTTTCACCTATCTTCACCCTCTCCTAGTCATCCCTGATTCAATAAGGTAATTTTACGATCTCACCTTCATCACTTAGAGCCTCTCAGAAATCACAGAGAGCTTATAAACTAGTTTCTAAGAGCCTTTTTCTAGCTTCCCCTACTGACACTGGTTAGCCAAATGACATCAGTCATCCTGCCAAACTAGAATCGGTCACACATACGACATCGGTTACTATGTCTGGCAACATACCTCAGACCAACAAGCTCATACCAATTCCCTAATATCCCAAAATCACTCCTAATCTTTACCATATCTTACCCAGATCCTGTACCAAACCTGTAACCCAATATCAGCACATCACCTAACCCATTTTGACCTCAATCAACTTTGATCTGACCTTTCTTATTTGTTTTGCATGAGATACCTAAATCGTTTCGATTCTAATAATATTTTTATTTCATGTTTATTTTGGATAACACTAATATTGTTATATAAAAGTGGATTGAGTGCCTATTCAAGAAGCATCATGCTTCTTGGATCTAGCTTTTTCTATGCAGTACACTCATTTAATTTAACTCTATCTGGTGGTATTGTTTTTCATTTTACTGGTAGTTCCTCCTAGATAAAAGGGATCTCTCTCAATCAACATTGTATTAGGAAATCTGAATGTGCTTACAACCTTCAACTGACATCACAAACATGTATTCCTCCTTAGCCTATTACCCTCTATCTATTTCATTAATTTGTTAAGAATTTGGTGAAATATTTTGGCACACCCGATGTGATCCATTTGCGGTTCCTTGCATTTATTCATTCTTAGGGACTTGTTTTATGTTTATTTTCTTTTTGAAAGGAATTCAACATTAAATCTTCTCCTTGGGAATCTTCTCTCTCTTCTATTTGTCTAATTAACATTTTTATTTCGGGACTTTAAAAAATCATTCTTTTTCTTCTTGCATTTGCATTAGTGAAATTCATTCTCTTTCCTATTCACTCTCTATTTACATCGAATATCACATTTTGATTTGGTTTTTAAAATACTTTCATTTCATATTTCTATGCTTGCATTTTTATCTCACATTAAAATTGAGGGCAACCTATACGCTATAAGTCATTTCCAGCTGATGGTTGATATAATTGAATTATAGAGCACTTTCTCTTCTCTCTCTCTTTTCCAAACTGCACAAATATAAATTCACACATATTCTTAAACAACACCTTACTTGGAAGAAGTTGTCAATTATCACATGATCAGAGGATTAAAAATGGGCACCCAACTATTTTCTTTGAGCATTCATTATCAGAGAAAGGACCGCCACCGCCAAAACATAACTTGAAACCACCCTTAGAACTTGCCTCTTTATAGGACACCTTCCCAACCTAAAAAAAATGTTCTGAATTCACAAGTCAGTCTTAAATAGCATTAGCTAAAACAAAAATTTCACTTATAGTATTGTGTGTTTTTTTATCTTTTTCTTGAGCTGTGTTTTGAGTTGTGAGATTATAATTTTCATTGTATTCTTTCTTTCACACTCCACCATCATAGTCGGTGTATTATGACTATTTTTGAGTGTGTTAGGCTTCATTATTAACATACTCAGTTTTATGGGTTGATATTTTATCTAACTTAATTCACAAAAATCAATTTTTTTCACTTTTTCAAATTTCATAGTGACCATCGTCAATTGAGCTACTACTATTGGTTTACATCTGACCATCATCGGTTTACCTAATCATTGTCAATTTCTAGTTATTTTTGGTCATTCTAAAAAAATAGCATTCATCACATCTTCTATTCTTTTTTAAGTTCTCATGACATCATCATACCCCCAAAATTTGAAAATCACAATCTAATACAACTTCTTTATTTCATTTTCATCAGTTCTTGCCTCATTTAAAAAACTATTGATTTCCTATAATAACCGGTATTGGTTTCCCTAACCATAATCAGTCATCTTGTAAATGTCATCGGTTAACCTAACTGTCGTCGGTTCCATTTGTTTTAATTTTTAATTAAAACTTTGACCAGTTTCACCTCCCCAAATCTATTCTCTTCCATTTTTTGTTTTTTTAGTGTCATTTACAAAGAACGGTTTACTAGGTCTACACTAATTCACATGGTTTTGACTCATAGCCAAGCCAACACCCTTGTGTTTCATGCTAGCCTTTATCCTCTCCCACCTAGCCCATCACCACCTTCCATCCTGTCACCTATGGATCCAAGTCGATCCATCACCATTAATACCGAAGATGAGGAGTTCACAAGACTCATTGACCAAAATCTCGCTGCCCTATAATATTATCTCACCCACCCATCTACCCAAGAATCCTTGGGATAGTTGGTATACGATATGCCCGTGTCTATCCCTCCTACCCTCATCCCCACTTCTGCATCATCTACTAGTAGCTCGATATTACCTTCATTCACCTTACCACCTGTGGTGTCTCAACTGGACCCGACATCCTCGATAACTACTGCACATACGACATTTGTTGCACCCGTAGTGTCAACTATTCCTTCATCAACCACCTTAAGTGTAACCCCATTTTCACCCTTTACTTCATATGTACCACTTGCATCACAACCACCCATGGTGTTGGCAACCCATACCCCATTCTAAAAACTCATCCTTTCCATTGTGTAATCTCTACCCCCATTTACCACAAGAGTCTTTATGATTACCCCACCTACTTATACATATCACCAACAACCCCCAATCTCATCTATCACCTATTCAGGATACCTTCCACCTGTATCTATGCCCCCTTCATTGTTCTCATACTTGACACCACCATATATTGGGATTTTATCCACATCATACATCCATCATCAACCTCCTTATAACACAGGGGATGCCCAATTGTCACAACCCACCAATGAATTCATTAAGATGATGATGGAAAAAATGAAAACATTAGAAGCATCAGTTTCTGTCTCTCACAACTCCTTAACTAATGATGAAATCTATAATGAGCCTATTCATCCATCTATCCCATTTTTCCCATACTCTATACATTGGGAAATTCCTAAGTTCAACTATTTGAATAGTAAATAAGACCCGCAACAACACTTGTGGTCATTCAAACATGAATGATATCTAATTACCCATGATGATGCTTTACTCCTATGGACATTCCCCATGTCCTTGACAGGACCCGCATTAGATTAGTATAGTGGTTTACCAAGACATTTCATTTACTCATTTAACCAAGTGTCTCAAGCATTCTTGGACCATTTCTCAATCAATGTCATTAAAAAATTCACCATGTCTAACCTATACTCAACACGACATTATGGCGACAAATATATCATAGACTTTGTTGCTCACTAGTGAATCCTTATCAATCAATTAACATTCGAGTCACCTCAAGCTGAGCTTATAGATTTGTTCACTAGAGCTTGTATTAGGCACATCTCACCAACTCTATAAGTAAAAACCTTCTGTACCTTTGATGAAGAATTTACCATGGCATGAAAACTGGAACTTCATGCCATTAAAAAGAAGAAAATTCAGTTGCAAAAAAAAACACCACATTTAAATAAAATGATGCCTCTTCATCTTTAAATCACCAAAAGAAGTATTCAAAATCCAAATGATCTTCCAATGTGGTAGTTCTCAAAGGTGGCCCATCTCACCCATATAACTAAGAAAAACCTTCCACCAATCTTTCTCCCATTTAAAATTTTCAGTTCTGACGGGAACAACGAAAGTACACTCGAATTAGAGAGACCTATTCTTTAGTCTTAGAAAAGATTCATAAGGTCAGAGCCATTACACTTCCACCTATAAAAACACATACTTCTTTTGACGTAGCTCATCCTATGCCTGCATGGTATAAGGAACATGGTTATTGTAACTATCATCGCGTCAAAGTCCATAGCGATGGTAATTGCATAACCTTCAAAAACATTGTTTGGGAAATTTTAGATAATGGAGATCTCGTCCTGGAAAACCTAAATGTGCCGGAAAATCAAAACTTTCATATCTTTAAGAAGTCATTCCGTAACCATACACCATCATCTAATCAAAATGGTGAACCTTCAACCAATGAAATCAATTTTTGTGAAGTCGTACCAACCATTCCTTAATTTCCTCCTATCCCCTCTATCGAGGATATTCTAACACAAGCTCCTCTATCCATGGAGGATCCAACCTCATCTACTCCTTCACCCACAGAGGAGTCCCCTTCATCTCCCCCTTCACCCACAGAGGAGTCCATAATTTCTTCTGATTTTATTTCACCATCTACCTCACAACCTAACAAAGATCAGCGGTATTAATTCTCCAACCCATGAGAGAATCATCCTCACTTTCTTCTCCAATGAAAGAAGAATCTACCTCACCCTACTTGTCGTATCTCCTACCCATGGGGGATCCTTTAAATGTTCCATTTACTATTAGTGAAAATTCCCCATTAGGATTCTAGGATCTCGTTGATCAGCTCTCAGCTCTTTTAGCTACAGAGTATAAGGCTAATTAGTTCCTTGTCTCACAGATCTATTTTATAGGGATTTCCACTAAACCAACAACAAATCCTCTTATAGTAGTACCATTTTCATGCTTGGCCAACCACTTGGATTACATTGATAATTCCATGCTTTGGGGATGCCTTTGCTTACCCTTTTCAACCCAAATGCAGATGTCACTTACTGATACCTCCACGATCTCTCCGAAGGTATTTCAAGCAATGAAATCAACCATGACCATGCTTGTTGAAATGGCTTCTTATTCACCACCCTTGCCTACATTTGAACCTTTAACCACAACCAGACCCATTGCTATGCCTAAGAACCTACCTGCACCTAAATCTTCTCCCATCTCTAGACCTATCACTACCCTGGGTTTCATGCCAACATCAAGCCTTATCCATCCACCTGTAAAATTGGACTTATCCATGTCCTCCCAATCTCACATAAAAACCAGTCCTCCACCTAAAATGAAGACCCAACTTTTTAGGCCACACACACCAATTTCACCCACGACGTCTTTGCTACCTTCACCCCTTCTACCTATCATCGGAACTCACCCATATACCTTGGTCAAGCAACCTCCTACCCAAATCAAATAAAAAGAAGAGCGGCCCACCTCTTCATCACGATCCATTATTACATCCAATCAACCTATGTAACCTTCACCATCACCCAAAAATTTATTACTACATATACCCCCATTATCTACCATAACGCCATCACTACCTATGAAAATTACTTCTCTTCAACCCATACCTTCCACTCAGAATCTACTAGAAACATTTACGACACCTCTATTATCACCATGGCTAACATGTCCTCTGCCATCATTTTCTCTCCTTTCTGCATCACGTACTTCTACCTCACCTTTACACAAGAAGTTACAATGCAAGGATAAGGACCCACAACACCTTCTATTACTAGTTCATCTACCACACCTTTACCCAAGTAGGTACCATCAAAACCTAATATAGGACCACCTACTAAACTGGTGGTTAAACCTATTCTACCTCCTATAACACGTTTTCCACCACAATCATCTGCACCTTCACCCAAACCCACACTCACTTCACACTATGATCCATTGACAGGGTCTTATGCCAACATTTTAACCAATCTTTTAGAGACCTTGGTTATAATATTATCACCACTTAGACCTTACGACCCACTCAAACCCAAACTAAAGGGGTTTGACAAAATTAAAATTTGTGCCTACCATTGTGTTCCAGGACATGATGTAGAATGTTGTAAGGCTCTATAAACCATTCTCCTCAAATTATGTCCTCTTGAAGAAAATTTTGATGATGATGATCTTCTTGATGATGACCATGTTCCATCTTCACATGTTACCATAGATCCTTGCCCACTACCTATTCAACGACCTTCATCACCACCTCCATAACCCTTTTATCTAGTTCAAAAATTCGAGATCAACATGTTCCACATAAGAGAGCACACCAAAACCCCACCAAAATTCCAGTGTGCCCTACTCATTTTGAAAGGTTCTTACTCCACATTAGGTTTTTTTCATCATGTTATTATACTACTCATGACATACCTTCTCCATCTACCTCTCTTCCTTGTATTAACATGAGCCAAGTTTCCACTTGTGCTCAAAAAGACAAAGGAAAAACAAAAGTAACCAGCCCATCTGCTAATCCTATGCATAGCATACCATCTACACCCATACCTAAAATCACCATTCGAGGACCCACATACCCTATTTATGACGGGGTCACCCATCGTACAATGATAAAAAAATTGAACCAATCCCCTCTAAAAATACCTTTGTATGATCTCGTCAAAACTACTGAATCTCATCGACAAGCCCTCATAGAGGTTTTACAATCCATCGAACTTTACCTAATGACCCCACACCAATAGCCTCCATTATCACCCCTCACTACGTGGCCTCTCTTACCAAATCATCTCCTTCTTCTACCCCTAGTCCCACTCATCAAGTGGCTTCCATCAACTTCACTGATGAGGAGATCGTACCTCTCTAGTCAGATGACCCTGATCCTACTTTTTTCATTTCCATCTATATCGATAATATTTATGTTTGACGTGTTAGGATTGATGTCAGTTCCAACATCGACAACATCTCCCCCACACATATAATCAAATGTGCATCCCTTCAAATTACATGCATAATAATCCAGTTATACTGTGCTCCTTCAATGATTCCATCACTTCCACCCTTGGCACCATTATTCTAAACATTCGTGTGGGCCGCCGTAGTATGCCAGAATTATTTTATGTTTTAGAAGGGGAATTCTAGTATAACTTGTTGCTTGGCCTACTTTGGATCCATGTCATGGGTTGTGTTCCTTCAACTTTACATCGTTGTGTAAAATTTAAACATGAAGGACATAACTATATCATCCTAACTGACCCTTCACCATTTAAAACTTACAATATGTTATACCAACCTAATGATTTATTCATACCAGTTAAGGCATATACCACTTCCACCACTTCGCCTTCACCCACATCCCCATCCACTGATGTTTCCGCTACCTCACTCGATCCTACCTCTTCTATTTGCACTACTTTCACAGCCTCTGTAGCTGACCCATCCGTAAACCCGTCTAGTTCTAAACCAAATCATCCTTCTTCTTCCTAATCACCTAGTACTTCATCTATTTCGGCTACACACATATCAACTACCGATCCCTTAGAAGGTGTTTTTCAACACCTCACTCTGGGGGACTGCCACTTGTACTACATAAAGACATTCCTTAATCCACAAGAGTATGGTAACCTACCTACCATCTTCATTATGACCATCGCATAGACAAGGTCTTCCCTTATGTTCCTCCCCACCTTCGTACTAACCTAACTTATGGGGTAACTGATACTTCCACCTATTTACCCTAGCCACCTTCCCAAATGTGACCATTTTCATCCAACCTCATATGTCTCACCAACCACTAATTTTCCCACACTTTCCTTCACTGTTGTGCATGGAAAGGCTTTCGCTTTGGGTTTTAGGAACAAGGCCATCATACTATCATCTCGTGTACCACACATAAACACAAATACCACAGTGGTATTAGCTTCAATAAACCATATTAAAAGAAGGCCCACATCAACCTCATCAAGGATGATAAACCTTCTCCACACCATTCAAAAATGTCACCACCTTCACCCACGGAGTCTATAGATCCCGAATCTATTCCTCCTAAAAAAAATTTCATGAACACCATTTCCCTGGGACCTCTAACTTATCAATGCAATGGAAAGGCTCCCTCTTCTCTTCCCTTCCTGTATCCTAACATGATCGATGATGATACACCATCCATTAACATCGTTCAATGTTAGGACTATGAGTCTATCTTCACCTAGCTTGGTGTGGAAGATTCTTATATTCACCGGTCATTTCCTTCTGAGACATGTAACATCCTCATTTTATACTTTAGAACAAGTGAATTTTTTTATTTATTTTTTGATAATTGCATCCTGGTTCTAAATACATAATTTAGAACTCACAAATCAATAACCATTCATATAACAGACAACCATATGCAGCTGTAATGACTCGGAGTACCTCCGATCTATTCATTCCATGACTCGGTAATCTACCGATCTATTCATGAGTAATAAGAGTTGGTGTTTTTATTTAACACATTACTCTTGCAGTTCTCTTCCCTAATCTGGGATTCAGAATGCTCTGTCCAAGGAATCTAACTGAATAATTTTTACTATTATTCATCGGCATCTCATCCCTTAGACTAGGTGAATTAGGACAACGCAATCAGCAGCTTGCGATACTTTGGCCAAAGATTTGAAACATACTGTTTATGTCTCGTATTCCTTAACGGCATACTCGTCAATCTGGAATACGTCCTTCACCCCAGTCATATGTTATATAGAATGTCCTACACTGACTACTGTCAGTCCTTCCTTTCACAACTGAATCACGCGGAGGCAAATTAACAAGGTGATAATGTTATATGGATGCCCACGAGGATTAGGGATATGGTGACATACTGGTTCAACCTTGCAATTCAACCAGTGTGTCATGATACCCCGAATCTCCTAGGCAGCCTTATAACATGACCACATTCTTAATCGGACCCTGGGTAACTCGTGCGAAATCAAGTGTAAATCTTAGCGATCAATGCAAAGGGTGTCGCCATAAGTCATCTGCATTGTTGTAACTTCGAGAAGATCCTAATCTTCTCGGAGGTACAACCCTGCAGTTGACTTGTGTCGTCAACCTTTAAATCTACCTCGAAAAGATCTACTTAATAACATGCATTACGCACTTGAGTTTAAATTACTTTAAAGACTTTTCCCTAAGGTTAGCCTTTTCCGATCCCTGGATTCTTCGTCTTAAGACGACCCTCCTCTATTAAACCCATTACATGGTAGAGGTATTAAGGTCAAGTTCTCATCAAGGAGTCATTAGAATACACCTGATTCTAAAGCAACAGAGTTGGACAATATCTCATAACCTTTACTTGAGATTGCCATCTGAACTCCTTTTGATTTATATCAGTTCTCTTAACTGAATTTATATCATACTTACTAGTATAAAGATATAAATGATTAAGAATCCAATTTAATATTGTCCTGTCATACTCAGGACTAGGGATTAGTAATTTAATCGAGCTTGTTTAGCGTTTTGCTTAGGTTCATTTTTTTAACCTATCTTCTAGGAAGACAATTATTTAAATCCAATATTGCTTTCGCTAGAACAATAAGATCTGCTAAACACTCATATGAATTCAACCACATTTCTTGTAAGCTTTCATTGTCAATCACAAAAGCATCCAAATTATACAATGGCAACAATGCCCCTTCGTTACATAAACCGAAGAAGGTCAACTATCAGAATGAGAATACAACACATAAGTATCAAACACTTATTTCCATTCCTTTCAAAATTATACAATTACATTTTATGCAAGCAGCATACTTGATACAATGCTTAATGGAAAAGAAACATCTTTTCGCATATAGTACATTTATAAAATCAAGCTGTAATTTATTTTAAATAATTAAATAATCTGATCATCCTGTCAGATCTGCATTGCTTTTACCACTTACGGCAACCATCTGCAAAAATAGTCAACATGAGTCAGTTCAATGAACTGAGCATGATAAGCACTAACTTTTAAAACAATTGCAATCCATCAATTGTTTTCATTAAACACCCTGTTTAAATGAGATCAAATATCCACATAAGTAAACATATTCAGACTATGCCCTTGTAATACAAAATGATTACAAATATGTAACTCTATCATTGTTACAAAATAGTCTTGATCACTTTCTAATATTTCATCAAATATTAAAAATCAAGGAACGAATGTACACAAACAATCATTAAATCCAAAATCACAACATTGGACAGATCGTTTCATTCATCCAAAAAGGGAATTATCATAACAATTCAGGATTCCACCAATATGTTACAAAACAATTCCCACTGTTAGACAGATATCAACAAATATTAAATAAAAGAAGAGGAAGAAACAAATCATTCATACTTCCTTTCACATTAGTTCATTACTGTACCGTCTTCACATATGAAAAACATTCAACCAGTATGTATATGAACAAGTCAGACAAGCCACAGAAGGATCGCTGTTTTAAATCAAGAAATAAAACACAGCAAAACTCCTGTACAACAACTAACACATCAACAATCCATATATCAACCTGTACATACATCTGTATGTAATCGGAGTTGGTCAAATAGCACTCACGATTTACTTATACAGAGGCATGTTACTTGATACAAACCATTACTCAGGAAAAATTTCCCAATATCAAACAACAGTATATCAAGTCAAGTTCTCAACTGAGGCAAAGAAGATACAGGTTAACTTCCACAATTCTACTGAACCCGAACAACAGTGGAATGATAAATGATTGCCAATGTTTCCTTCTGGACAAGCAAATGGTGTACATATTAAAACTCAAGCAAGAAATTTTAATCACTAATTTCAAACAAAGAATCCAATTGAACCCTTGCCAATGCGACACAATGGTATTCTTACGAATAATAGAGATCAAAATACAAATTATTCCCTTAATTCGCTGGAACAACAATTTCTAAAGTTCATCTATGATCAACCATGAACAGTGATTTAAACAAATAAATCATTCAATCGACTCCACAGAGTCATTCGATTTAAAAACGAATGTAATTCTATATTTACATTGCATACTGTTACGGGTTAATATCCATGACCTAACTCATTAAGCCAATATACAAGATGTCAAACTATTCACAGAAATCCATCAAGGCCAAAATAAACATCACGAGTTCAATCTCAGGCTTATACAGAAGCCAAAAGAAGCAAGATACCCTCCATAGGGTCAAACAACAGGATAACCCAACAGTCCTAATTGAAACAGTTACACTGTCCATCTGTCAAAAATTCAACTGAGTCCTAACAATCAGTAACCAAAATAATGTAAGATGATAAATCGTCTGTGCCAACAATGGCAACATTGTAATCAGGCAAAAACAAACCAAAATACTGAATTTCCAAAACAAAGAATCCAACGATACCCTTACCAACATTTTCGCACAAGATGGCACAGGAAAGAAACGTAGAATTTCATCCAAAGAGTATAAACCACAAACTCTTGCAACACGAAGGTAAAATAACAGAGGTCGTGCTACCCGTTACTCTTCGAGCACAAAATCAAATTACCAGTATCCAAATAGACATTCAAACGAAGTTCAACAGTGGTCCACAATACGAATCATTCAATGGACTCAACAGAGTCGTCCGAATAAAATACATATATCCATACTGTACACTGTCAACGGTTTAGATCCCGTTACCCAAATAACAAGGAAAAACAACTACCACTGAGTCGAAAGGAAAATTGTAACACAATAGTTACCTGTTCCCAAACCATTTTAAAAGACAAAGTGACACCCAAAAAGTATCATTAGCCACTGTCACTAAAAACCACAACAGGGCTTTCAAAGGTTCAACAAACTGAACAATCAAACAGTTCCATTAATATTTCTTCCGACTGTTTCCAAAACAAGAATCGACGACCAAAAATCGACAACATAACAATCAATGGTCTATACCCATCACAGGAATGATTCATGGGCTTACGCCGAACAGGCCGAGCAATCATACATTTCACATGTTTCGCATAATCAATCCAAAATGCAAACACAAGGAAATAATGCCACAGTTCGAATTTAATAAACACCCAACAGAAGGATAAATGAAGATTTCGAACCAGAAGAGAAACAATACCAAGAAAAATCACACCAGACATCCATAGATACACAAATAATTTCTTAAATCATTAGAACAGAGTTGTTCTAATGAAATCATTTGAAAGACAACAAGATATTTAAAGGTTAGGGGCCTAACATGCCTTTATTTTTTGCTCAAATTTCTGAAGCAGACCACTGGAAGAGCTCGTGCTTCCTTTTCCTTTTCCAAGTTAGAGCGACCCAACAAAATTTCGCTATCTCCATCACATATATATCCTCCATGACAGAGAAAAGAGCTAGATAACCTCATGCTCGCCATGCAACACAAAGAAGACTGGTGTGAAGAACCAGTGAACAGGCAGAGAGAGATCCGAAAATCGCGACAAGCCAAACAAACCAACAAACTTCCCATTTGCATGCCTTCTTGCGAGTTCTGAGCTCGACTACCGAGAATATTGAATGCAATTAAACCAACTTTCCCGCTCAGACTCCACTTCCACTGACCGCCAGAATTGGCGACAGCCCAATGAAAATTCAAGTCCATTTCCAAACTTAGTGACCTGCCACGTCGGCTCAGGTTAGCTGTTGCCTATACCTCCGCCACGACCTGTCCCTCATCCTTATCCCATGCATTAAATGTCATAGAAAACACCACCCATGGTTCGCACCTCCTTCCTTAGGTCCCTTTTCATTCTCCTCATTAGTTAGGTTAGTATCTTAGGTTAGAATTTAGGGTAATACTCATTCTAACCATATTACACATAGATACTAACTTAGGACATTAACACATAGCCTAGGTCTAGGTTAGATTAACACTAATCTAACCCCCTAGGTTAGGTTTTAGTCTTAGGTTACTAATCATTTAATAATTCCAGTTAGGTCTGCATTCTGTACACTCAGAAAAAGACCTATATCATACCTTCTTAAACAGGGTTAGCTCCTGTTCTGCTGCAGAATCGTGTGTAACCGAATTATTACCTGGTCCACGATCGAGACCTTCCAGATATACTTCCATATCGGGAACCAATTCATTTTTACTTGATTAGCCTGAGTCATACTCCTGACTAGCTTATTAAATAAACGCTTCTAGACCTTGCAATCCTGTTTCAAGGTCTGTGATTTAATTCATCATGAACAAACTTAAAGCATTACTTGGATCAATTCCACTGATCCAAGACTAGATTTTATAGATGGATAACTCTATAATTCATTCTGAGATCAGATTAACACTCAGATACAAAATGAAATAGATAAAAGAGTCTAACCATATTCTGACTCAGTCAAGATCTGCAATCTGCAAAGAAATTACAGTACATATCAAGCATGATTTCTAAATCGAGGAACACATCCTTATACAAGAAATCACATATCAACACTTGTATGCACAGGAGAAAGTAACAACAGTTCAAGGTGTTACAAATTTTAACCATGTTCAAATGAATTTCAGAGCATCAAAGTCAATATGTAACATTCAGGACTAGACCTGCACATGGGTGGTGATAGAACCAATAGTCAGAGCCATCCAGCATAAGAAGCGTTCACTTATGGAAGATCGAGTCCATTATGGCAATGCTTTTGCTTGAATCCTAGGGGTTTTAGGAACTTGTATCTACCCAGAAATCCAGGGCCACAATGATCGTCACCATCCCTAAAGTAATAGAGGTTAGACTAGAAGCTGGAAGGAAGGGAAAGCATCCTCAGATTTTTAGCATTTTTGAAATAGAATAACGTTGGAGGAAGCCATCTTTCAGCTTCGTGTCATCCTACCCATGGGATTATCCCTAATGGATCTGAAACATTGTTCCTATCACAAAAGTGACCGAGGAACTCCTCATTTGCAGAGAGTATGACAATCTAATACTTATCCTTTTTTGAAAGGATGACTATCCATTACATAGTATCAACCAACTGGTATGATCTCGTGCCTATATTCCTGGGGTATGGAGAGAGGTCTGCCTCCACATCATGAAGTATTTGACTCTTGAGGGTAAGTATCACAAGATATATACCCACCACTTGTCATTTATAAACATGTTTAGACATAAGAAGTTACTCGGTATCCCCTTATATCTTTTTATGTCTCTCTGACCACCTCGGCCTGAGTAATATTGGTGCTACATGGAATAAGGTGGAGTTATGACCTATACCTTTCAAGGGCCTCATTCTTCTCCTGTTTCACAATGGGAATCTGTCCCGTAGATAATCTTCTTGCCCCCCTATCGAAGAGGAGGAGGACATAACACCTAGTTGAGTGTCTGTCCAAAATGAGGGAAGGACTATATGGATCCTAAGTAGATGGGTGATCCTTTACCTAATGGGGAAGGGATGTGAAACTATGAAGATGGTCTCATCAAAGGGGGAATCCCCTTGGATTTATCAGTTACCTTGAAAGGAGAGCATGGTAATTGATCCCGCTGGAAGAACAAAGTTTAGTACTTGGAGTCAATTGTCTAGATATTGGAAGAGACCAACTTGGTGGTGAGAAAGGGCATGATTGACACTATCAAAGCCACCAATTTTTTTTTCTTGGCCCAAAAGAACATTTGTGAGGATATCAAGAAAATTGACATTATCTGGTTAAAATGAGTTGGTGAGTTCCATCTAAGTTTCCGTGGAAAACGAGAAGTGAAAACAGGAGGTGGATCTAGTTCTGATGAAGAGGAAGAGCTCAGGAGTCCTGAGGAGGAGGACCAAGCATTGAGGAGGAAATTGAGGAGTATGCTCAAGGATCACCCCCTAAGATGCCATTTGAATTCTGGATTTGACGCACGATAAACATAGGAGACCAAGGAGGATAATCCCTAAAAAAAAGAAAAGTAAAGCTTCCTAGTGGAACTTCTTCCAAACTGTCTGAGGACTTTCGGGAAATTTTCTTTGTTTTTTTCTTGTTTAATGGCTTAATCTCTTCTACTCGCTATTTCTTGGACCCCCTTTTTTGTTTTGAAGTTAAGTCTGTTTAACTCTGGGGGTCCTTTTTCTTTTTTTTTCTCACTTTTCTTCTATCACGATGTTATATTTTGTACTCGGCCTTTGAGAGCCTATCCTTGTTTTTGACCCTATCTAATAAAAAATAATCAAAGTATCAAATAATATATCATGAATCCATAATAAATAATCAAATATTTTTTTTCTCATTGGAAAAGAAAAGGGAATGTAGTTTTCATCTCATTTGAGTTTTCCCAAGTTGCTACCCTCTCATTGGATGATATCATTGGTACCCATTAGACCTTATCCTTTGATGCAATATCCAACGATTTCTAGTGATGCAGGTGGTGCTGGAGTTTACAACACTTGTATAGGTTCAACCATGATGATTCCTGGGTCTTAAACCTGTAATGAGTTCCAATTTATGAAATGTGTTATATCTGAAACATAATTTTTAAGAAAAGAAATATGAAAAACATCGTATTAGGCATTCTAGACCACCATCACCTTAGACGTTAAATGCTAATTATGATATGCCATTGGTGACTTATCAACTAGTTGTAAATCAATTTCGAAAGGTATATACCATTTATCATAGGTGAAAATATTGATATCCTTTCCAATTGCATTATATAGATAAACTTTTGGGTACCTTTGACCCTCATGAAATTCACACTTGTCTCCGTTGCTCTAAATTTTATTCAAATCAACATGGCCTTCCTTGCTAAATTAGTGTACCTTTCTCACCCTCCGAATCAAAAATGCTTCTTTCAACGACTCACGAATGAGCTTAACTTGATTTTCCATTTCAATCAAGATTTCTGGACCCAATGCCTCTTTTTAACCTTTGTACCTATCCCACGTGACCTTTAGTACAAGTAGTTATCTAACTACCTTTCTCCTTTCAGTACAACTCTTCAAATAAAGACATTCTCAGCAAATAATGGTAAGTGTTATTATAGAAAAATCCAACCAATGGGATATATTCATCCCATTTGTATTGCTGATCCATACAATACATTCTAAAGCATATCCTCCATAACCTGGTTAACTCTTTCTATTTAACCATATGTCATCATGAAAGTTCATGACAAAAGTTTTAGAGGTCACTTCAGTGGCTTAGCTGTCATCAAACACATCCTTTTCTTGAGTTTAAAGTTTTTCAAAACCGAGATGTCATCCTAGAATCCATGTCTAAAGTGAAACAATTTTGTGAACTTCCATGTACATGCTAAATATTTCATGCACAAACCTATTCATGCATTTACTGGTCAGACGATCATCCTTTAGCCTTTCACTCAGTATGAAGTTTCGAGCTATTATTGGTAAATTTATCAATCCTCATACTTCACAACATCATGTTATGTTTTATTACTTGGAACCGAATGACTACACTATTTGGAAAAAATCCACCCCCCTCGGCTCTACAAAAGATAATAAAAACTATGAATTCATTAATCATCACATCATTTGTCTCTTTGGCATTCCTCTTCGCTTCATCACTGATAACGGAAAATAATTCAAAAAACAACCCTATGGAAACTTTGTGATGCCATCAGCCTTCAACTTATTTTTTCTTCACCTTACTACCCACAAAAAAATGGCCAAGCTAAATCCACCAACAAAACCTTGAACAAAATTCTTATGAAATTGGTTGACGATATGGGAAAGGATTGGCACACACACATTAATTTTGCTTTATGGGCTTACCGTACTAGTATTTGTACTTCAACTACGGCCACACCTTTTTTCTGGTCTATGGTATAGAGGTTGTCCTACCTCTTGAAGTCCAAATTTTGTCCCTTCGTATCTCGCTTAAAGATATGCTCAACAATGATAAATTTCACCTGGACCATTTAGCACAACTTGAGTTATTAGATGAACATCATCTTAATCCTCTTGATCATCTTCAAATCTACCAAAAATGAATCAAACATGCCTATGAAAAATGTGTCCACAAATTTTTTTTTTAGGTCGGTGACCTATTCCTGTAATGCCTATAAATTTCTAAGGCATGGACTATAGTAACAAGTTATAAGTCATGGGGAACATATTTATCTCCTCATTGGCTTGGACCTTCATATTTTTTACTCATACATATGGAGCAATTACATGATAATTTTGAAGAAGTATTCCATCCAATCCTTCACCCAAGGCATCGATTACCACGATGAAGCTTCCATTGGGATTTGGAACCTTCATTACATGTGTTGATGTAATTTTTTCCTTGAGCATATTAAACGAATATTCACACTTGTCAGCCCATTCAATTTTTTAATCCTTTTTTGGTAAAGAAGTTATTGGTCCAACCACTATTGAGAAATATTTTATGAATATTCTATACTAACCAAATTTTCCCATTAAGCTTCTGTTGATGCAAAATCACAGCACCCCTGGATGCTGATCAGGTTTCTAAGTTGATGTTCAGGCATCTAGTGTGATTGCACAACATTGAATCCTTTCTCCAAGTGTGCGACTTGCAAGAATGAGAAATGAAACTCCAGAGAAGGTTGGTTCCTATTCCTCTGTTCAGATGCACACAAAACGTAGAGGGTTTACTCAAAACCTAATCTAACTTGCCAAGGAGACATGGTAAGAAGATGCATAAAGATAAACCTAAGCTAACAGAGGTGATGCACTGAGGAATGAAGAACACCTATCTTGCCAATAAACACAGACCATTCAAATGTGATGCAAGATCATGCACAGATAACAAAATTTGCAGTGAAAGACTAGGAAGATGCAAATGAGCATAGAGAGGGTTGAGAATCATCCACAGACATGTATTACTTGCTCCAAAGATTGATACAATACACTAAAAAATGCCAAGAGGTAGAGTCGCATTACAGTTTCAAATGGGAGGTTGAACTCCACAAATTTTTCTGATAAAGAGAAGAAGGGAGGAGCAACACAGGAAATGTTCAACCTTTTGAAAGAAGCCCCTCCTTACAATTTATGGGAAGAATGAGAGAGGGAAGAGATAAGAAAGTTGAATCTACCACAACCACTTCTGGATTGCATTTAACTCATCTCATTATGGCAAAAACGGTGAATCCTGGCAAAACAGCGGACTGTCTAGCAAAAACGGAGAACTATCTGTTGTATTAAAGCTGGTTGTTGAACGTCACTTCTGTCTATTATTACGTGCCAGAGGTGTTTCTTAATTTTATCTCTCCAAACTCCATCAAAATGCAATATTGACCCTGGAATTGTGTAGAGAATTTCACTAGCTTTCCATTGATATAAAGAACGTGAAAATCCGAGCTCTGGATCGAAAGTTATGGCGATCTGAAGATTTTAGGGCAAAACACAGGCAAAAACGGATTTTGAATTTTTTCCCGCGCTCTGCCACCTGGATGACATGTGTCGGGTGCTGATTGGATGAGCAATTCTCTCTCCTCCACCTTTCTGTGGGTTTCCCTTGAAATTTTTGACTTTTCTATAACTTTGGAAAATTTTCCATTTTTTCCCCGCGCCCCCGCCACTTGGGACACGTGGCATGATCTGGTTGGAGGACAGGGGCCGTGGGGTCATCCTTTATCTTTTAGTTTTTTGGCCCAAGACTTTGTCAAATTTTCTAAGTCTTTCCCTGGCTCCGAACTTTCCTTCCCCTTAGGACACGTGTCCTGTTCTGTTTCATCCGTGGGCCTCCTGGCTTTTCGCGTCCTTCGCATACCTTTGGCCCATATGTCCCAAACTGTCTGGGACAAAAATCTCCGAACCGCCCGATTCAGGCTTCCTTGTCCCTCTTTGCAGTGAAGACACGTGGCAAGATTTGATTGGCTCTCGGCTCTTTTGGCTTTTCGCGTCCCACGTGTCCCTTTGTCCCAACTGTCCTGGACTAAAGTTCCCTTGTTTCGGCCGAATCGACCGGTTCGCGTCCTCCGGTACTCTTGTCCCAATGTCCCATCTGCGTAGCAACAGTTAGTCAATTTTCTTTACCTTTCCAGCCAGTTGTGTCCTTCAGTCCTCACCCCGGATGTCCTGGTGGCTTTTCAGCCGATTCGGGGCTCAATGTCCTAACTATCCCAAGTGCTGCGTGGGCTAGGACTTAGCCAGTTTTCTTCAATTTTTTCTGCCCCAAGCCTAGTTTTCTACATTTCTTCCATTTTCTCAACCTGTTGGGATTCCTTCTTGGACAGGAGAGTTAGAGAGAAGCAGAGGGACCCCAAAAAAGTATTTCAGGCCTTGAATCATTCTACTTGCTCAGGACTGACAATCTGATGCATGTTATCAAAATTACCCTAGGGTGAATTTTTGACAACAGTTTTGATGACTCAACGGGGTCACCTGCCTGCTAGATGGAAGATCAGTGGCCTTTTAACAATCCATTGGGCATGGAGTAATAACCTGAAACCAACCTGATTTCTGATCCCGATCCTGATACTGCAACTCATTCTTTGAGAGCGCTCTGAACTGTAGAAATTCAACCTGAGAGCGACAAAACCTGTGCCAAAGCACTTAGGAAAAAGAAACCTAACTACAACAAGACAATGTGCATACGCACTTAAAGGAACTGAAATCTAGGCTAATATTTACAAGGGTAAACCTTTTCCTTTTTAGTAGCAATGTTTAAGATAGATTCCGTTAACTGGAATCGGGAGTTCTTTTCCATCCAATGCAGAAAATTGGAAGGCATTACCACTTTTACATCTCGTGACCATGTAGGGGCTGCTCCAAATGGCATCAAACTTGGAATGCCTTCCAGGTTTCACCCGATCTGCATCCCATTTCAGAACTAGGTCCCCCTCCTGGAAGGTCCTTGCTCCTGCCTTCTTGTCAAACCATCTTTTTACTAAGGCCTGATCTTTTTCAATCATCAAAGCTGCATGTTCTCTTATTTCTTCCAATTCCATCAACTCTATGTACCTGGCCTCCATTGGTTTGAACTCAGATAACTCCAACTGCTTCATGAGCTCCAATGCTAGAAATTATAATGATATAGGCAATACTGCCTCTTTCCCATAGACCAATTTGTAGGGAGAACTACCTGTAGACCTCTTTGGTGTTATCCTATCAGCCCATAATGCTGATTTTAGCTTGGTATGCCATGTCCTTTGGTTTTCATCTAGAGTTCTTCTGATGATCCTTAGTAGCTTTTTGTTCGTGGACTCTGCGTGTCCATTACCCTGTGAGTAATAATTTGAAGAGGTGGTTAAATAGATTCCATTCTTGACAGCCCATTCTGTAATCTTGGAACCTATGAATGCTAATGCATTATGTGATATGATAGTGGCTAGCACACCGAACCTGGTCACTATTTCTTCACAAAAGTCTAGTATGTTAGACTCACTTGCTTCTTTGAGCGCTACTGCTTCGGTCCACTTGGTGAAATAGTCTGTCGCCGTGAGAATCCACTTGTGGCCTTGACTCAAATTGGGATTGATGACTCCAATGAAGTCCAGTCCCCATTGCATGAATGACTGATCTACTGAAATTGGATGAAGGGGCAGCGCTGCTAGCCTTCCTTTCCCTGTGAAGAATGCATATTTATTGCATTTTCTTATCCATGTATAGCAGTCACTGAACACTGTGGGCCAATAATACCCTGCCTTCATTATCTTGAGAGCTGTTACTCGTGGGGCAAAGTGGCCTCCTGCCTCCCCGTCATGGAACTCGTGTAAGATCCTCTCAACTTGACCTGTTCAAATGCATCTTAATAGAACACCATGGATGTCTTTCTTGAACAAGATACCATCAAAAAGCACATATGGAATGGCTTGTAATCCAAAGTACCTCCTCTTTGCTTTGCTCATTTCTAGAGGGCATAGGCTTGTCTGTAGGAAGTGTATCATATTCTGAGTCCAACAGGGAGTGGGCACATCATCATTTTCCTATTCTTGACCATCCTGTAGTACCAAGATAGCCTCTTTTCCATTACGTGCTTCAACTTGTTGACTCAAGGCTAGTTGTTCGCATAGTCCCTTCCCACGTACTAGTTTGGTGACCTTAATCTCGATGTCATATTCCATGACACGGGTTATCCATCCTGCACGTTTCTCATTCAGATCCTTGTTTAGAAGGAAGTCGTTGACCCCCGCATGAGAGACCAATAATTGGATCTTGTTGTTTGAGACTAGGTGCTTGAATTTCTTTGAACTCCTGATCACTGCAAGTACATGCTTTTCAATGAAAGAGTACCTAGTTTCGTATTCCTTCAAGCCTTGAATGAAGAAAGCAACTGGTTGTTCTAATCCTTCTTTGTTTTGTTGTGCCAGGATTGCAGAAATTGTGTCCCCACCACCAAAGGCGTATAACATGAAACCCTTGGAGAATTCTGGATTGACGAGAGTGGGAGCTTGAGATATAGCCTCTTTTATTGCCTCAAAACTTGCCTTGCCTTCAGATGTCCACTTAAATGCCATGCTCTTTTTTAACATCAGCGTTATTGGCTTTACGAGAGCTGTAAAGTTTGGAACAAACCTGTGGGCAAAATTGATCCTTCCCAAGAAGCTTTGAAGAGCCTTCTTGTGACTTGGCAATGGCAACGCTCGAATTGCTTCAACTCTTTCTGGGTCAATCGTCAATCCCTCTTTTGAAACAGTATGGCCTAGAAGTTTTCCCTCATGAGCCAGGAATATGCATTTTTTGGGATTCAATGATACCCCAAATCTTCTACACATCTGAAATACCTGCCTCAGATGAAAGAGGTGATCCACTGCATTTTTTGAGAATACAGTGATGTCATCAAGATATATCAGAACTATTTTATTGATCAACCCCTTGAGTGCCATATCCATTGCCCTTTGGAAAGTGGCTCCAGCATTTGATAGGCCAAATGGCATCTTCTTGTAGGCATATGTGCCCCATTTTATAGTGAAATCCGTCTTGAACTGGTCTTCTTCCTTCACCATTATCTGATTATAGCCTGAATATCCATCTAGCAATGAAAACCTTTTTGAACTAGCAACAACCTGCAATATTTGCTCCATGGAAGGGAGTGGGTAATGGTTCTTGAGAGAGGATCTATTCAAGTCTCTGAAGTCAACACACAATCTGATCTCCCCACTCTTCTTTCTGACTGGAACTAAGTTGGAAACCCAACTAGAATGCTTGATTGGGAATATGATCCTTGACTCAATCAGCTTGTCCAATTCTTTTCTCATGAGAAGCTCCATGTGTGGGTTGACTGGTCTTTGCTTCTACCTGACAGGCTTAGTATTAAGATCCAATTCAATGGTATGTTGAGCTAAGTTGGGATTGAAACCTTTCAAGTCTTCATAGCTCCAAGCAAACACATCAGGGAACTCTTGGCACAGTTGTATGAACTCATACCTCTCTTGTTCAGTTATCATCCTTCCAATTTGCAATGGTTTGTTCTCTTCTACCAAGATGGATATTGAGTCCTCTCTCTTGACCTAAATGTTTGCTTTCTCCTTTCTAAACTGATCATTGGGGTTAAAAATGGACTCCAAAGTGATTAGTCCCTTGGGCAGCTTGTTAGTTCTCAGCTATACTGCTTGGTCACCATACTGCTATTCCAATTTTTCTTGATTCTTGGCTGAGAAATCAGCTTCTTCTTGCATGAAATGGATGATTTGTTGGTCATTTTCAAACACTTGCCAACTGACATTGTTATCTGGCACTGAAGGCCTCACAATCACATGGATGTTTGGTTGTACCTTGTCTTGTTGAATACTTTCCACAATGTCAAAGGCTGCCCCTACTGCTGCAAGCCTGTCAGCAGCTTGATTCTCTTTCCTAGGAATGGATTTGATGCCAAAACCCTCAAAATCTTCCATGAGGTCTCACACCCTTTTCTTGTAGCACTTGAGTAGATCATTCTTGGCAGCATGCTGTCCCTTGACCTGCTTTACAATCAATTCACTGTCACCAAAGACTTGCAAGTTCTTTATTCCTCTCTTCATTGCCCAATGCATCCCTTGCACCAAGGCTTCATATTCAGCAGTGTTATTGGAGCATGCAAACTGAAATCTAAAAGCTGAATAGTACTTTACTCCTCGAGGTGAAACAAGCATGGCTCCACCTCCTGCACCTTGTCTACTCCTTGATCTATCAAAAAACAACTGCCATACCTCATTGTCATCCTTGTGGTTTGGCTTGGTGATGCCAGGAATAGGTTGATTTTCTTCGTGTATACAATAGATGCCTAGCTCAGATTCTTCTACTTCTTGATAAGGATCAAAAGCATGTATCTTTTTTGCCCATTCATCAAGAGTTAGATCCGGGATGCTTCCAACCTTAGTGTCAGCTTCATCAGAGCTTGGGTGATCTTCTTGATCAAATGCTGAGCAATTGGCATTAATCTGACTTGGAGTGTAAGGCTCAATATGAAAGTCTGTAATAGTTTCTGACCTGATGGTGGATTTGGTTCCATACCTCGTTCTGAACAGCATGTGTGACCAATCAGCAGACAAATATCCTCCAATCCTGGCTGTGAAGTCCCTTGACAAGCAAAGGGCAAAGAGTGGTGGAAGGTTTATGACTGATACATCTTTTAAAACAACAACATTTGGACATGAATGCAAGGTAAGACTAAGGTTTTTAATCACTCCAACTGTTGCTACTGCTATCCCATCTAGCTGCACTACCCCTTTGGATATTGTTTCATACTGGAGCCCTAGCTGATCAGTTATTTGTTTAGGCATTACTGAGCTACTTGCCCCGGAGTCTATCATGCAATTGTGCACTAGCTGATTTCCAATGATCAATGAAACATAGAAAGGAGGGGGTTTCAAAATTTTACCTTGCTGTCCTCCATGATTTCCTTTAGGCTGGGCAGCATTTGTGAGCACTTTGTCTTGCATCTAAACTTGCTGATTCGAAGTTGGCCAGTCCTTCATGGCAGCTTGCAGCAGATCTCTTTGGCCTGGGATGGATAGGGATTCCCACATTGATATATTGATGTTTGTCTTCTTCATCTGATCAATGATACTGAATGGTGATGAAGGATCCCTTTGTTGTCCCTTGGTTTGCACATTCACTCCTTGCACGTGGGCAACAAAAACTAGTATTTGAGTTGGCCTAGGGGCTGTTCTTGGCTGCCCTTGTGCATTTGAAATTGGACTTTGCTTGCCAACCATTTGTGGAACCATGGAAGATTGTGGATTGGTTGGGGCTGATGGCTTCTCTTCACCCAAATTCCTCCTCTTTGACCTTGTGTTGGCTGCAACACCTTGAGAAACTGCCTGGTTCATGCCACAAAAATCCTCTGCTTGCCAATTTACCAATGTGGTGTCATTTGGGGCTGATTGCTGTTGAAATGTTTCTTGTTGTTGGCTATTTCCTTGACTACCCTCACCCTCCACACCAGTAGTTGTCACCATTAATGCTTGATTGAGAGCACCATTGAAGCACATGGATTGGTTATGAGGCTCATTGCATGGAAAACACCAATCGTACTCCTAGGCAATGTTATTTTATGTTGGCACCAGTGCCTTAGAGGCAGATATAACATTTGGATTATAGGGGTGAAATGGTCTATTGGCAGGAGGCCTTGTTTGATTTATATTTGCAGCTGGATTAGGAGGCCTTTGTGGTTGGTATGGCTGCCTGTTAGGCTGAGCTTGGGGTTGATAAGAAGGTCTAAAACTTTGGGATTGTTGCCTCTTGAGAGTAACCAGCTCATTGCCTAGGTTTTACAATTGCTTCATGACTTCCTGAAGCTCATTTGGGGTACTTGGAGATGAAGTGGAACCTTCATTTGAACTCTGATTTCTAGGAGTGGGAGAAGGAGCCAAATTAGGTGCTTGATTGGTGTTTGGACTCTCTAAACTTGGAAACAGTGGCATGGGAGGTCTAGGGGCAAGTTTGCCAGCTTGGATCAAACAATTTTCAGCCCTAATGGCAATGCTATAAGCCATAGGGATAGTTATGCCTCCCATGGACTGAATCAACATAGAAATATCAGAATTTAGAGCTTTGAGATAGTAGAGAAAAGCACCTTCTACCGTTGGCCTGACTGCCACTGGAATTCTCTCCCAAGTCTTTTGAAATCTGAAGTTGAAATCGGTCAGCTGCTCATTGGGAGCTCTCTTGATGGTTGTCAGTTGCTCCAAAAGAGACAAGTTGTCTCCCTTCTCTCCAAATTGCTCATGAAGTGCTATACACAGCTGATTCCAATTTGTGATAGAACCAACTCCAAGGCTTCTAAACCATTGCAATGCTTTCCCCTTGAATGAAGATGCCAACAACTTGACATCCACTTGCATCTCATTGATTTCATGGATTGCACAAAGGTTAGCAATATCTTTAACATGATCACATGGAGTAGTCTGATTTTCTCCAGTGAAGTATGGAATGTTCTTCAAGGCTACAATAGGAATTGGATGTTGTGCATTGAGGGTAAGTGGGCTGCTACCTGTGAAGTTGACATAGGGGTTGTTTTGTGCCATTCTAATTGGTCTTAAAACCCTTGTTGACTGAATGAAAGGCCTACCAGGTGGAGGAGTTGAGAGAGTTCTGTTTGGTGGAGATGGAGACCTTTGAATCCTTCTTCCTCTTTGCCTTCTTCTTGGAGATAATTGCAGGTATTCAAACAACACTTCTTCTTCTCCAACTCTTGACCTTGTGGTGACTCTTCTCATGAGTTTTCAGGCCTGCACTGCTAAAACCAGTTGATTCTTCCCCTTGGAGTCGCCAGATATGCAAATAATAGCTCTTTTCAAGCAAGAAAATTACAGCAGATGCACATCAACTTTTCTATAATAGAAATGAGACCTCTAGTGTCCCACCGGGTGTGACAAAAGTGTTGATTCAAAATCACAGCACCCCTGGATGTTGATCAGATTTCTGGGTTGATCACTCTAGCATCTAGTGTGATTACACAACATTGACTCCTTTCTCCAAGTGTGGGACTTACAAGAATGAGAAAGGAATCTCCAAAGAAGGTTGGTTCCTATTCCTCTGTTCAAATGCACACAAAAATGCAGAGGGTTACTCAAAACCTAATCTAACTTGCCAAGGAGACAGGGTAAGAAGATGCATAAAAATAAACCTAAGCTAATAGAGGTGATGCACCGAGGAATGAAGAACATCATATCTTGCCAATAAACACAGACCATTCAAATGTGATGCAAGATCATGCACAGATAACAAAATTTTGTAGTGAAAGACCAGGAGGATGCAAATGAACACAGAGAGGGTTGAGAATCATCCACAGACATGCATTACTTGCTCCAAAGATTGATACAATACACTACAAAATTCCAAGAGGTAGAGTCGCAGTACAGTTTCAAATGGGAGGTTCGAACTCCACAAATTCGTCTGATAAAGAGAAGAAGGGAGGGGCAAAACAGGAATGTTCGACCTTTTGAAAGAAGCCCCTCTTTACAATATATAAGAAGAATGAGAGAGGGAAGAGAGAGGAAAGTCAGAATCTACCACAACCACTTCTAGGTTGCATTTAACTCATCTCATTATGGCAGAAATGGTGGATCCTGGCAAAATGGTGGACTGTATAGCAGAAACGACGAACTGTCTATTGTATTAAAGCTGGTTGTTGAACATCACTTCTGTCTATTATTATGTGCCAGAGGTGTTTCTCAATTTTCTCACTCCAACTAAACCAAAATGCAAGATTGACCCCAGAATCATGTAGAGAATCTCACCAGCTTTCCAATGATATAAAGAACGTGCAAATCTGAGCTCTGGATCAAAAGATATGGCGATCGTTTGAAGATTTAGGGTAAAAAACAGCCCGAAAAACGGATTTTGAATTTTTTCCCGCGCTCTGCTACTAGGATGACACGTGTCAGGCACTGATTGGCCGTGAAATTCTCTTTCCTATGCCTCCCGTGGGTTTCCTTTTGAAATTTTGACATTTCTATGATTTTGGAAAATTTTCCATTTTTTCCCCGCGCTCCCCGCCACTTGGGACACGTGGCGTGATCTGGTTGGAGGACGGGGCGCGGGGTCATCCTTGTCTTTTAGTTTTTTGGCCCAAGACTTTGTCAAATTTTTCTAAGTCTTTCCCTAGCTCCGAACTTCCCTTCCCCTTAGGACACGTGTCCTGTTCTGATTCATCTGTGGGCCTCCCGGCTTTTCACGTCCTTCACGTACCTTTGGCCCGGATGTCCCAAACTGTCTGGGACAAAAATCTCCAAACCACCCGATTCGGGCTTCCTTGTCCCTCTTTGCAGCGAAGACACGTGGCAAGATTTGATTGGCTCTCAACTCTTTCAGCTTTTTACGTCCCACGCGTACCTTTGTCCCAACTGTCCCAGACTAAAGTTCCCTGTTTCAGCCGATCCAGGTGGTTCGTGTCCTCCGCGTACCTTTGTCCCAACTGTCCCGGACTGTTTGGGACAAATTTCTCCATTCTGCCTGAAATGTACTAACTTGTGCCAAAATAGCCAATCTGCATCTTCCGCGTACTTTTTTCCTTGATGTCCCAAACTCTACGAAGCAAGACTTAGGTAATTTTCTTCATTTTTCCAGCCGGTTCGGCTTTTTGCACCCTGCGCGTCCCAATGTCCCAACTATCCCGGATGCTGCGCAGAACGCCTGGCGGCTTTTCGGCTGATTCGGGCCTCGACATCCCAACTGTCCCAAGTGCTTCCTGGGCTAGGACTTAGCCAATTTTCTTTAATTTTTTCTGCCCCAAGCCTAGTTTTCTGCATTTCTTCCATTTTCTCGACCTGTTGGGATTCCTTCTTGGACAGGAGAGTTAGAGAGAAGCAGAGGGACCCCAAAAAATGATTTCAGGCCTTGAATCATTCTACTTGCTCGGGACTGACAATCTGATGCATGTTATCAAAATTACCCTTGGGGGGTAAATTTTGGACAACAGTACCACGACCCTACTCATGACTTGATTCTCATGGATACTTTTCATCTTTTTCAAGATGGAATACTATGGTCGTTCATCATGTAAAATCTATCTTGCATAGTTAGCCTCTGTGTGCTATGGTTTTGCCTTCAAACCAAGAGCATATTTTTCTCTATAGTCTTATCCATGACTTAACAGTCTAACAACAAAATAATATCAAAATTCAAATGGGATTCAACTCCTTGAGTCAAACTTCTAGCAACAAGATGACTCCCTCAAAAAGGACATATATTCTCTCTAATCCTGTTGTTGTATATAAACTTCTCCCTTAAAGGAAAATGATACAAAGCTAGCCATATTGTACTTAGTCTCTCATCAAAAGAGGACTATTATTGGAAAATAAATTAAAATATTCAGAAAGCTTCCTACATCGATTAGATTTACGAAGACCTCAAGGAGATAATATACTCATCCCACATAGACTTCCTACATCGATCAGTCTATCAAAACAACAACAAAAAGAAGAAAATGCTAAATTTTTCATCATGGACTTGCCTATTTTTATCTTATGTCTCTTTCCAAGTAGGCATGTTGTCTTACACCAGGTTACACTAAAAACCAACCATTTTCACCTCATTAACTTTTCACCCTAATTTCCTATCTTCTCAAGGGACTTTCCACAAACATGACATTTTGTGGTCATGTAAATTTCTTCACCCTTAGCATAGTCAATCATGCAACACCTTCAGGGTCTTATGTTCATAAGCTAATCTAAGGTATGGTGAACTCGTTATGGTTCTTATCACTTAGGCAACTCTTTTGTCTCCTCCTACCATTCACCTTCTTCATTACTTATTGATTATCCTATACAAGACTAAACCATTGATACCTAAGTTTTAAGGATTCCCCTTTCACCAAAATCAATCATGCCTAAACGACCTAAACTCAACCATAACTAAAATGACCTAAAACCAACTAGGCCTAAATGACCTAAAATCAATCATGCTTATAACTAGATACACCCATTCCTTTACCTCATCTTATTTTTTCCTAGCTTATGAGAGAACTACATCGGTGTGATGTTCTTTTCTTCAGGGCTATGTAGGCAGAACTCTGAGGGCATGGGGCCCTTGTAGGATAGCTCAAACACTCTTTTCCCTAACCTGTTCCCCCCCCCCCCATGATTTCAATTAACATTTCACCTTACTTAGTTTCCATTTCTCAAAAATACTTGGAAATTAAACAATTAAAAATGTAAATATCTACCCCTTTCTTAAAAACATCATATCATACATCCATCATTTCACATTTCCATGATATCCAATATTTTAGAAATATACACCATAACATACATATACATTATCATTTATTTCCCATGTTACCAATAAATTAGAAATTAAATAAAAACCAACAAACCTTAACTCCACCATGCCTAACTCACCTAGACTCAATCATTCCTATACCTGACTCAACCATGCCTAAATGACCTAAACTTAACTATGCCTAAATGACCTAAACTTAACCATGCCTATACCTGACTCAACCATTCCTAAATGACCTAAACTCTACCATGCCTAAATGACCTAAAATTAACCATGCATATATCTGACTCAACCATGCCTAACTACCTAAACTCAACCATGCCTACCAAACCTCAAACTCCACCATGCCTAACCGACCTAACTCAACAATGCATACATGACATTGACTCAAACATGCCTAATTCACCTATTTTCAACCAAATACATTGTTACTACATACACATCACCATCAGAATCATCATCTATATCAATGAAAATATTTGTGTATCAATACATATGTACACATCCAAAAATAAATACAAGTGTCTCAAGATGCTCAGATATGGTCTCACTATATTCAGCACATAGGATGATATAATAATCAAAATCACAAAACTCTCATATACATCCTCACCATCATTGGCACGCAAGCCGGTATATACCAAAAAATGATACACCATTCATATCAGGTGACTAATCATCACTCCATCTGATGTCCATGCCTATCTCATCTATCTCCTCCTCCTCACCTCTAGCCCAGTGACCTGCCTACACCTCCCTACCTAGTATGGGTCTCAGCCTAATATATTTTTGCCCCTCACTTGTGACTAGCCGTTGTGAACTTGTTTCCTTGCCCTGACCATACCTTTGGGCCACCAACCCCCTGTGATCTCATAACTATGAGTGTGGGATCTAGTCCTCTCACTCGCTATCTTTTGTGCCCTATACTTAGCATAAGAAGGGACATGTATCTCGGAGGTAGTCAAATGATCATGACAATACCATGCCTCATTCAGGGCATCCATGAACCTCTCCATTGACACCATCTAAGGTGGTGCCATAGGTCTCACAGTAACATGTAAGCTCTATCTTGCTAGGACTGGCCTCATACCCTGTACTTGTGCTCTTTGTGCTCCTCCCTATACTTGGGGATCTTATCATGTCATAGCTTCTTGTAGTATGGGACCCTTTCCCTAACCCTGTGGCTGTGCCTGCACTGTAACCTGGGCCTATAGGGCCATAATCTGAGCCTGTGCAATGGCCAACTGGCCCTAAAATCCTACTACTTATACCTATATGGTGAAAACCTATCCCCATCTCCATTTCCACCCTATACGGACACCTGTCCCTATGAAACCTCAACCTGTAGTGCCACTAATTGTGCATGTAAAATGGAAACCCATGCCTCTGACCTAGTAACTATCCCTTGTAAAGTTGTAATTTGTTCCTGAAGAGAAGGCAACTGACCTTGCAAGGTATCCCTTTATACTATGATGGTAGCTAAGTTTGGTTTCCCTAGACTTAGTGGTTTCACTCGTAGCTATGCCACCCACCATTGCCTATATCTATCGGTGACCCCCACATCATTGATACACTTGTCCACCACCTACTCCTCCTTCTTTATAAGTATACTCGATCATGGTGGAGACATAGGTCTCTCCACATCATTTCTCTTATATTATGTTAAGGGTGGAGACATGTCTTATGGAATCCCAAACTGTCATCTCACCCTGTCTAAAGTTATCATCTCGTTCTCACTAGCATGAAACTCCTGAATCCAACTCAGCAGTTATAACCCCTCTACCTCCTCCTTCATATCCCTGTATGAGGGATATCTAACATATGGCCTCCAAACAATATCCATACCAGATAATCCCTCTATCAACCATTTGTAATATGAAAATTCATGCGTGGCCTTATCCACCCTATGTGCCCACCAATAGGTACCCACCATCTATATCTGACTTTGACCAAGCCACCCCTGAACCAATCAATTCAGGGAAAACTAACTAGATGTATACAAGTGATGTGCTCATATGCCTAGCAATGTAGAAGAAAAGTGTAACACAAACTAAACCAACACAATCTCCCATAGGCATGTTGGTGCCCATGTAAAACATACCCGATCCTTCACCATATCCTAGAGCACTCACATCAATGCTCACAGGAATCTACCTTCCTCAGCATCTGATAAGGAGAAACAACATACTACCTCCATCATCAAAACAACTAACCTCGTCTCCTAAGGATAGGTTACATACATCCTCCGTAGCTAAGGATCATGTTATGGTACCTCTTCTCACCCATTTCCTCCCCAAACACAACAAATATAGGATCCATGAAGGCCTATGTAGAAATATAATACACTCTCTCACCCACAATCTATAACCACATGATTCTATATACATCCTCCAGGGTGATAGTAATCTCAACCATCGGTAAATGAAAAGTGTTGGTCGCTGAATCCCATCTATTGATGAGTGTAACCATCAAACTAGGTTTTAGAGATACACGCCTATAGTGTTGGATCCAAATCAATCCAACATCAGTCATAATCTCCCACTCCTCTGTAGTCACACTCAACCACATATCTACCAACAACGGTGGTACTTTGTCTAGCATTCATAGTTGGTCCCTAGCCTGCATCCAAAAAAACACAACATTGTTAAGACCTCGCTACCTCCAATTACGTCTTAACCCAAAAACCATACCTAATAACACCAATCCTGCTTACCCCATTTACCTAATTCACATACCAACCTCTTACCCTTTACACTCATGACTCATTACCTTCACATTATTTCACCTACTCACCTATCCCATCTAGAAAGAGATCATATTTTACCCTTACCCCTCTACAACAAGTCATTAATTTCTCCTTATTGACTTCTTTTCCTATCATACATAACACTTCTTACCCTTGTCCCTCTTTCAACCTAACTAACTCTAGTCTCCTATACTATCACCGGTTCTCCTAGACTGCCATTGGTTTTCCTTAATTAACATCAATTATGATTAACCTGTGTCGGCCACCTTAGTCTTAACTGATGTCAGCTATAACTGATTGGAATTATCAAAACCTTGACTAGCGTCGGTCTCTATCACAACCTCAAAAACTAAAACCCCCCCTCTATTTCTTAAAAATTGAAAAAAACAACCTACAACCCTACTTAATCCCAACCACTTATACCCTACATTTATTTCTCCCCTACTTAGCCTATATTTGACCTCATCCCCTAGATTTCATCTATTTTTCACCCACATTTCAAAATTAACATTCCTGCCCAAAATTTCTTCATTTAAAACTACAATTGGAGAAAATCAACAAGTTAAGAAATTCCCCCTACCTCATCACAGTATCACCTATGTGGTGGCATGTCTTATCACTACGCCAGTGGTTCACCCGAACCCTCTCCTGCCTTTGCCATGACAAAAATCTACCTCGAATCTCTCTGCCAATCATACACCTCCAACCGACCTTGTGGACCCAACTACCTAGCTCCTCTCACCACTTAGAAACCTCCACCTCAACTTAGAGTCTCATATTTTTGCTTTCTACAGAAGCACTATCACTCTGTCATTTTTCCTAAATGACAACAAGATAAAAAATAATGCGTACAAGATGGGATTTTATTTTTTATACCCTAATTGACATGACTAACATTGGTCCAGCCTTAACTGACATCAGTAAGACCTTAACCAACATCAATTACCCATCATTACCATTTACACCCGCTTTTACCCATTTTGACCAAACACATTACTACCACATACATTTTTCCAATACCAACACCCATTTTACTCTACCCACAAACCTAAACTACCCATACAACTCCTTAATTACATTTAGGGGTTTTTTATTTTACCTATACCTTCTCTTTACCCATGCCACCTACTATTAATCTGGACTTGACCTACTTTTTGTGACCATTGAAATTGTATACTTGTTATACCTTGCGATGTTGTTACCTATGTTGTTTTATCCTAACAACCATACCTTTCCTATTTCTGTGCTATTTATCCCAACCAATCCTATGGTGTATCAGATCATATCTAAACATTCTTGCACTTAACCTACGTTGTGTTTCTAGACCATATCCTATACCCTGGATACTTGAATCACTTCAACCTTGTTTGGATAAACCTATCGACCTTGAAAGATGTGGATTTTGTAAGATCTTAAACATGGTACTATGTCACTTTCTATACATGTGCATGCGTTTGATTAGCCTTACCCATGACCCAGTTTGACCCTTTCCCATTCCCTATTACATGATTTAACCATTTCCCTTTACGCAATGTTCCTATAACCTTCGCCACAACCCAAATACCTTCACTTTCACTAACTACACATTCATCAAACCACTCATTGACTCTATATACTACCTCATCAGTACCTATTTTGAGGGGAATCACATTCACCCACACTTGGGGAAACCCCACACTCACCCATACATGGGGAAATCAATTCCCATTTTTGTCAGCGTCGCTTATCAATACAAGGTATGTAACAAAAATGTAGACACCAAAATTAGATCATACTACCCTTACAAACATTTTTAATTAAATTATTCATACCTTACCTATTCATATCCCATAGTGCAAATCATCAATTGAATTGATTACCTTAATTAATTTAATTAACATCCTTTCTTAACCACCTCACCTAGCCAACTCACCTAGCCACCTCACTCTATGACCCACTCAAACCCCATTAATGACCTAAGACCAAGTCTAAGCCTATCTTAACCAACTAGGACTTAGTCTAAACCTAGACTTAAATCCTATTAAAAACCTAAGAGGAATCTTACTCATCCTCCCGTCACCTATCACTCGAGACTCATACCAAGATTGAAGAGCATGCCAAAAATAGCAACAATAAAGCTATTTTTGGCCAACCTACACATTCCCACCTTAACCGACACCAGTTATACCTTAACCGATGTCAGTCCCCTAACTATCGATGGTCAGTTTAATACATTTCAAAAATCCTTTACTAGGGTTGGTCATTTGATTCAGGATCTCACACAAACAGATTCTTAGAGAACTAGAATTTCTAAAGAACTCAAGAAAAGGAAACCACCCGGGAGCACTACCAATAACCATCGACATCCATCACATTATTCATGATCATGGATTCACACAAAGAAGCACAAAGGCTCAAACTTCTATGGCATGTACACGATGTCCCTTCTCTCTGGATCTTTGCCATCATTGTTTTGATCACCTACACTCTCTAGACCCATTCTTTAGTAATTACCAAACATCTCTTTAGTTATCTCTATTTTATTTTAGTAAGATCATCATTCCTCTCATTAATTTAGTTTTCTATACATGCGTACACCTCCTTATTCCCACCAGCCTATCACCTTACCATATCTAGGCCTTTTACCTATCTTCACCCTCTCCTAGTCATCCTTGAGTCACTAAGACCATTTTTTGACCTCACCTTCATCATTTCCAGCCTCTCAGCAATCATAGAGAGCTTGGAAACCTATTTATAAGAGATTTTTACTCTTTCCCCTATCAATTTCGGTTAGCCAACCGTCATTTGTCATCCTACCAAACTAGCATCATTCACATAGCTGACGTTGGTTATTGTGTTTGGCAACATACCTCAGACCAATGAGGTCATACTCATTCCCTAATAGCCCAAAATCACTCCTAATCTTTACCAGATCTTACCCAAAGCCTATACTAGACCTGCAACCTAATACCATCCCATCACCTAACCCATTTTGACCTAAATCACCTTTTATATGACCTTTCTTATTAGTTTTGCGTGAGATACCTAAATCGTTTCAATTCCAATAAGATTGTTATTTCATGTTTATTTTAGATAACAAAAATACTATTATATAAAAGTGGATTGATAGCTTGTTCAGGAAGAATCACACTTCCTAGATCTAACTTCTGATAGGAAGTCCAACCAATGTTTATTTAAATCTATCTGGTGGTATTTTTTTTACATTTTATAGGTAGTTATTCCTAGCCAAAAAGGGATCTCTCGCAATCAACATTGGATTAGGAAAGTAGAACACGTGCACAACCTTCAACTGACATCACAAACATGTATTCCTCCTTAGCCTATCACCCTCTATATGTTTCATTAATTTGTTAAGAATTCGGTGAAACAACTTCTATCATTATCCAAGGGGCAAAATTCACTGGGAACTTCAAAGTCTTAGTGTTTGCTGAGGAAGAAAAATTTCCAATGTTACTTGGGTTGTCCTGGTGCTATAAGAACAATGTTGAATTACGTTTCAATAAGGGGTAAATAAGTATTGAAAACAAATACAAACGTGTTATTATTCCCTTGACAGATGGGAATTTAGTGCCCTATATTGAGCCTTTAGGAGAATAATACCTAGACAGAATTTACATGCACACTATCTGGGACCCTGAAGTTGTGCAACCAATAAAAGAGGGAATTATTCAGTATGAAGATGCTTAATCCATAAGTGATACAACTAGTGTGGCATGTGACAATTGGGTACATGAGACATATGAGTTATTCATAAAGAAGTTAAAAGGTTCTGTTAGGAGAGTAACACAGTTGCAATTAGTCAAGAACCTAGGAGGAAAGAAGTTTCCAAGTTATTCTGGGGGAGCCGAACCTTATGTTTTCCTACAAGAAATGAAGACCCATTGGATATGTGAGATCGAAAGGATAAGTATACTTAGCTATACCTTTCTCGGGACCATAACAGGTTTGTGGGTGACCCATTACAATAGCCTTCTAGAGTGGCATGAAGTAAGAATCACGTTCTCTATTAGATTTGTCCAGAGTAATGCACTTACTATCATACAAGATTATCATGGGAAGGAACCCGCCTCGTTTCATGTCCAAGCATGTGAGAAGTCCTAGATGAAATGCGCGGAAGCCTTGCCACCTTATTTATCAGCACATAAGCTCTACTCTACTTTACAATGTTGTGTTCATGCATGGTACATTAAATTTGAAATGTGTTATTGGATAGGAAACTGGTAGGAGTTGACGGGTGACCTCCTTCAATATTTTTAATATTAGAGTACTAAGCCATCGATGGATGAGGTGTTACAGGTTTTTAAGCACCTAATTATGGGAGATAGTGCAATAGTAGAGGATAAACTAATGGAATTATTGGGTGAACTTGGCTTAGGAGCACACTTTGATGAGGAAGTATTAGAGGAGATACAACTTAAGCATGCATGCATGGAAAAAGAGAAAGGAAAATTGGTCTATGTGATTGATGGTGAAGAAGTGGAAAATTTTGATGTTAACCACACTGTGGATATGCGTGAGGTTATGGATAGTGCTGATGAGAAAGCACGTGCCTACCATGAACCCCTGAAAACTAATAAGGTTAACATTGGTTAAGAGGCATAACTTAAGGAGGCCACTATTGGAGATTACTGGAAAAAAAAGGAGGTTTCAAAGATAATCAATCTATTGTATGAGTTTTAGGACTTATTTCCACATGGGTACCATGAGCTTAAAGGAGTTCACCACTCCTTGGGAGAAATGAAGATCAAGTTAAAGGAAGTTTCATGCCCAATTTAGAAAAGAACTTATCAAATGAATTTGAATCTACGCATCAAAGTCAAGGAGGATATTCACAATATGATTACATTAGTAATCATTAAGGTTGTTGAAGGATCATAATGGATAATTCTGATGGTCACTAGAATTAAGAAGGATGGGAGGATATAATTTCTATTGATTATAGGGATCTGAATGCAATATGTGTTATTGACCCTTTTCCAACCCCCTTCACTGAGGAGATCCAGGAAGGAGTAGCTGGGTGCAAGATATATTCTTTCACAGATTGATTCTCAGGATATCATCAGGTTATAATTGCAAAGGAGGATCAAGAAAAGATAAATTTTGCCACTTAATGGGGAATATTTTCCTACACAGTCATGCCTTTTGGATTGAAGAATGTTCCTGTTGTGTTTTCAAACATTGTGGTATAGGAATTTCAAGACTTCATCCATAAGTTTCTTCAATTCTACCTTGATGATTGGATGGTATATGGATTAGTGAGGGATCATTATCACAATATGAGCTTTATTTTTTAAAGATTTCAGTAGTTGAGGATATCCCTCAACATTAAGAAATGTGTTTTCACTACTCCATACGGAACCCTTTTGGGGCATATCATATGTAAGGAAGGCTTGCTGGTGGATCCTACCAAAGTTTACGTTATTGTGGGATTGGGAAAACTTACCATCTAGAGCATAGTATGTGGATTCCTTGGGTATACAGGGTATTACCAGAAATTTATTAGGGGGTATGCCAAGATCACCATGCCATTGGAAAAGTTACTAAAACACAAAAGTACATTTCACTAGGGAGAGGCACAACAAATGGCATTTGATACATTGAAGAATAAGCTTATCAGTGTGCCCATATTATGCTTTCCTTCTTGGGATAAGCCATTCCATGTACATGTTGATGCTTTAGGAGTGGAGATTGGGGAAATCTTAGTACAACCCTGAGAGGGAATTTTTGACCACCCCTTGTGCTTTGCTAGTAGAAAGATAACCCCAGCAGAACAGAACTATACTACTACTGAGCATGAAGCATTGTCAATGATCTACACGTTGCACAAATTCAGGTAGTATATGTTGGAAACACCCTTTATATTCTACACGAACCACATGGCATTGAAGTACTTGGTAAACAATCTCATTTTACAAGGGCACATATGCAGGTGGGTCCTATTATTTCAAGAGTTTGAGTTTATAGTTGTGAAAATAGGTAAGAGTAATTTGGGACCTGACCATTTATACAGGTTTGACTCAGGTGAGGACATGTATAATATTAAGGATATAATGCTAGATGCATAACTATTTAGATTGTGGGATGCCCCCTCTAACTTGGAAGATATTATTGTGTTTCTCAAGATGAGAGTGGCACCGGAGGGAGTTAAGACTTTGGAAAGGAAGCAGTTAGCCATACGCACCCCAACCTACATGTTAATTAGTGGAGACTTATACAAGCTAGGTTATGATGGGATTTTGTGCTAGTGTGTATTAGAACATGAACACATTGCAATCATGGAGGAATCACATGGTGGAATTTTAGGAAGACACTATGCAGGGAATGCAACCACATGCAAGATCCTTCTAGCAGGGTTTTGGTGGGAAATTATTTATAAGGATTGTATCAAGTATTGTAAGGCCTGTGACCACTACTAACACCTTGGTAAACTAGGGAGAAGAGATGAAATGCCATTAATACTGATTGTCAGTATAGAACTATTTGAGAAATGGGAAATTCACTTCGTAGGCCCTACTTCCCTAAACACGCGAAGGGAAGGTTCATGTTATATCATTACATACATAGGTTATCTTACAAGGTGGGTAGAAGCGGCATCTACAAGGGATTACTCAATGATAATATCATCTAGGTTCTTTTGGGAAAACATAATCAATAGATATGGATGCCCGCCAAGTTTAAAAAGTGACAGGGGTAGTCATTTCTTGAATGGCATAGTTAGGATCTTGTTAGCAGAATTCATGGTAGCCCACCACAAGACTACCCCTTATCACCCAAAAGCTAATGGGACTACTAAGGCATTTAACAAAATTATGAATCACACGTTAACCAATATTTATGATGTGGGAAGAAAGGATTAGGATGATAAAGTTTTTGATGTGTTATGGTCATGCCAGACTACATATAAAAGAGTGAACAATGCCAAACCTTTTCAATTAGTGTTTGGTGTGGAAGCGGTGTTACCTATTGAATTCATGTAACTATAATTGCATATAGAACACACATGAGGATTATATGACAAAAAAATACTTGAGGAGAGGATTGATAAGTTAATATAGTTAGATGAGAGGTGGGATATTTCTCGTTGGAGTCAAAAAATAGAAAAATCCAGGCAGAAGGCATGGCATAATAGACACATCAAGAACAAATAGTTTGAGGTTTGGAAAATGGTTCTATTGTATGATTCCAAGTTTCTGCTCCATCCTAGGAAATTCAAATTCCATTGGATGGGCCCATACATTGTATCCTATATACTTGATTCAGGTGCTTTCCAGTTACAATCCCTAGATAGAACACGGTTAACAAGCCATTTAAATGGGAGTAGGTTGGAGCCCTACTATAAATAAATCTTATGTGTTTTTAAATAAGGTAGTATTTCAAGTTAGCCTAGGATTTCCCTTAATGCATTTCCCTTGTCTGTGTTTCCCTTTCTCATTGCTTGTTCCCTTTCTTTTTGTTTGTTGTGTGTAGATTGTGCAGTGTTAGCCACTTACTATTTCAAAAAAATTCTATGCACAAAGGATTGTGCATCTATTTTTGTGTGGGCTAAAGTGATGTGAAAATTAATGGAAGCTATGCTTTGATGGCCTGGGTTGAAGGATCAAAATCATGCAGATTGGAAGAGTGTGCATAGAAAAGGTGAACATGAGGAGTTTGGTGTCAAAAAGGCTTTACAAAAACCACATACAAGGATGAGAAGCATAGGAAAAACATGAGGTAGGTGATGTCAAAAATTAGGATAAGGACAGAAGAAGTGCCTTTCGCACTAAAAGCATACGCGTAAGGATCTTCGGTCAATAAGGGTTTTTGTGTACCAGAAGGTTGTAGAAGTTTTCACATATGATTGGGCGTGGGGGTAAAATTACTGAAGGTTGGAATTAGGAAAATCTTCCTTTAATTCAAAATTACATTGGTAGGTGGCATGGCATTTATTACGGAAAAAATAAAAATCTATAAGTAGAAGGTCAGGGTGCATTATTGTTTACCTTGTATTTGTGTTATCAAAGAGCTCTCACAAACTAGGGTATCCTTAAAGAAAATTTGTATGAAAAAGGGTTGTGAATATTTGCATGCATAGCTAGTTTGATCAGCGAATCAGAGTAGAAAAGGAGTACACAGGTATGAATGGAGAAGTTCATGTGAGAGGATCCCATGGGTGTTATGTCATCTTTTGGAAAATGGGTTTTTTTCGAGGTTAGGTTTTCGCAGCTAGGGCACAAGATTGAAAGGACTTTTGTAAAGGAGTGATTTTGTGATGTCAAGAAAAGATATAAAAAGAGGAAAGGAATAATTTTAAGTGATTTGAAGGAGGAATCACACCAAAGAAGGTACTAAAAATTTCAGCAAAGAAGGGAAAGGGAAAAGCTAAACAAGCCATTTCTACCTATTTCAATGAAGAATGGTACACAAAGATGAAATATATAGATGGTATATTACTTGGTAAGGAATGGGTATCACATATTATAAATATGGTCGTGAGTGACCAAAACCATCAAACGAGCACCACAGAGAATGAGATGGCATTGGAACTAGTTCACCCTATAGCTAAAAGGACATCAGATGGAATTCCTATCTATGATGATGAGGTAAAGGTGAAAATGGAGAAGGCCGGGATATTGAAACTCTATGAGTTTCCCTATTTTGGATAACCTGAGTGACTATACCAGTGGTTAATGTAATGCATGCATGAAGACCACTTCTACTTCGCAGAATGAAGGATTGTAATAACTCACCATCTAATTTCTAATTTTACCAGTCTTATCTGCGAAGGAGAATAATTATTAGATAACTTGGACAATAAGAAGGCCATTAAGAAGACCATTGAAGCTTGTGACTACAATAAGGGTTCACGTTACTTTGACATTTCTGTAATTTTTACCCTGTAATGAGGATGGCTATGCGCTTGGTCACAAAGATGAATGGGTAGGAGAGATGGACACATATCAACAATGCTTTGTTAAATGTTTGTTGTAAGATCTCGGAGGGGACCATATATAACCTATCAAATTACATAGCAGAAGAAATCATGTTCGGTAATGTCCTCCTTACCATTGTCTTTTTAGAGATAGGAGTACCCAATGGGCCAGATAATTTTTTTTGGAAATACCCAGATGAGAACCCTTCCCCCACTAAAATATTTGAGCAATACACTTGTGACACCATGACGGCCACCCACAAGGAGTGCCTAGAAAAATGGTATAAGTAGATGTGTGACGCATTCGGCACTGAATGGAGAATACCTGAGTGGTTACCTTCTTAACCTAAATGTGAAGCTTAATTTACCATATACCAACATTTTTATATTATCATGTTTACTTTGACAGATGGTGCCAAGGGTCCCTGGTGTAAATTACCATTCTCCTTCACAACACAATACTTCTAGGCTGGGTCAATTGATTCAAAGAGGCAAAGAAGCTAAGTTTTGATCTTAGTACATTAGACCAAGATTATCGTGATCTACACAGAAAATTGATATATCCCAAGAAGTACACCTATGTGGAGAAGTATGTCTCCCATGACATACATATTTTGAAACCACTAACATTTATTGTTGCTGAGAGGACCATAACAAGGGTATACTTGTGTATAAGGCCTAAGTATGAGAAAGGCACTTATATTGAAAATGATGTCTCTATCTCAAAAGACCCCACCGTAAGGAAGAAGGTTGCACCAAGGAAAAGGGAGAGAGAGGAGGCTCTTGAAAAAAATAAACCAAACACACATACAGTGTAGTCCATAGGCATGCAGGAGTTGGGCGCAAGACCAAGCACCTATGCACAAAGGAAGAAGTCCTCCGCAGAAGAAAAAGAGAAGACACCTGAGGAAGAGGCACCAGAGAAAGAGAAGTCCCCTATAAAAGAAGAATAAATAGAGAGAAAGGATTCACCTAGGGAAGAAGAAAAATAAAAACTATCCTATATTGGAACCTCCAATTAGGAAGAAGCAAATTGGAACAAAAAAGGTGGACTCAGAAGAAACAAAGAGCATTGAGGCCAACAAGGATGAAAAGGACAATGAAGAGCATGGTGAGTCTCAAAATCACCCTATGTATGATGTATAAAATCCAGATGAGGAGGGAAATGAAGAAAGGGATGAGGACGAGGAAGGTGCCCATAACCAAGGAGGAAGTGAAGAAGTAAACATGAAGGATCAAAAGACTCCAAGCCTGAATAAGGAGCAGATAGAGGATGTTGTGGAAAGGGAGGTAACATGAATTATAAAGGGATTATTGGATCAAGAGGTGGAGGAAAACGCTAAGGAAGTATTAAAGGAGATAGAGGAGAGTGTGAAAATTGTGAAGCAGTATGGAAGCATGGGTGGGGATCCCAGCCTGGCAGTTAGTGTTCCCAAACCAGTGTGTGTAGGAGGAAACAGGATGGTAAAAACACAAGAAAAAGAATTTATTTATGTATATGATCCAGTAAGGTGTTACGCACATGCTTCCAAAGCTTGATGCCCAAAGAAAAACTCCTCTATTCATCCTCCTTTGATGAAGAAAGTCCCTATGCGCACAAAAGAAAGATTTTATCCTAGGAATTCAAATCCCATGTTGATGATCCCAAGTTTGAGGTAAATAAGGATGCATTGGTAAATGTATCGATTACCAATGCGATAAAACCTCTTGTGGATGCCCAATAATTATCAAATGAGTAGGTTTGTAATGCACTCAATAAGGTGTTGGTATAGTTTAAGGTGAGGCTCTTTGGGATAAATGATAGGATAAGAGTGTTGGAGGAAGAAATTAAGAAGAAAAATGAAGAGATCATTGAAAGAGATAAGGAGATAAAGCAGAAGGAGCTGATCAGCGTGTAATTAAGACATGAATTAAGGGATGAAAAGGCTAAAGTATGGGAGGTTTACAAGAAGGTAGAGGATATTATAGGTTCCATAATTCTAGTGCATCCAAATCTAACTCCTCCATATCAGAAGTAGGAGTCAACCTTGCATTGCTTGGAAGAATTAACCTGCATCTTCACCATGGAAAGGTGGCCACTCATATTAGATTCGAAAGAAGAGGTGATGGCATGCCAGAAGGAGGAAGAAAAAAGGAATATTGGGGAGATGGTTACTCAGTATTCTAAGCTCCTTTCCTCTATAAAGATCATTACGCAAATGTCTGAGGTTGTATATGAAAATTGTGCTGACAGAGATAGGGTAGTGAACATATTGGTTGCTACACATGAGGTGGATCTAAAGGAATTTCAAGAAAATAAATAGGGAAATAGGGAGGAGTGAGATAAGATCCTAGACAAGCTTGAGAAAATTGGAAGCAATCTGAAACCTTACAAGGGGTTTGGTTAAGAATCGGCTTAAGGAGTCTATATCCCCAGGTCACTCACAGAATGGAAGAGTTGGGTGATCTTAGCAAGAAACTAGAATACATTGTAGATATACTAAATGCTAAGAGAAATGAATTGATTTTGATGAAGTAAGCACTCTAGTAGGTGACCTACTTCAGTAGGCGCAGGGTGAGGTAGATGCCTAGGAGAAGATTGAGGCAACCATGAAGAAGGAATTCCCACTCCTCCTACAGCAATAGTAGATTCTTCTATTATTTTTTTCTTTATTCAGATTGTCCCAGTTCCACTATTATTTATTCTTTGAAGAATCAGGTTGTTTCCGAGGACATAGAACACACGTAGTGTGGGGTGATGTTGGACCCTAAAATATTGGATAAGTACCAAGAGGTGCATGCGCACAAGACAAGTGAGAAGAAGGGTTATTAGGGGAAATCACATAGGAAAAAGGGGTTTAAGAAGGGTTTTAGTAAAACTAGGGCACACATGGGAGGTAAAACATGGGTTTAAAGGACTTAGCCATATTTTGAATTCTAGAGGCACTTGAGGAAAAGCATGAGGACCTGACTAGGCATGATAAGTGGATAAGGTGCCAGCCTGAAGCCTTGGAGGCCAAGAAAAGAATATTCCATGGAGGGAATATTCCTAGAGACATCATTACAGAGAGTGGAAGGTTTGTAAAGGGATAAGAATTCACCTATGAAGGACCACATCGACACTTGGCACGTGATCTAGGCTTGGAGGAGGCATGGCAGTGGGTGTTGATCTTATATAAAGATAGGCTTGGGCTAGAAACAAAGAAAGGTAGATTGATGTGTGTATAAAGAAGCATAAAAGAGAGGTGAGATATACATATGCATATATGAATACCAGGAAGTAGAAGGTAGGGTAATGAAATACTGCAAGAATGTTAGGTTACACTAGGGTTTAGGATTTAGGGTACTAGAGAGCTATATAGAATGTCATTAAGCATTGGCATTGATGTTAGGGTCTATAAATGGGTTATAGTAAGAAGGGCATAGCCAAGAGCTCTGTTCAGATCTTGTTGTATAGGCTTGACCTCTATCACTTACTGTATATGATCTGAGATGACCCTTTTGACTATAATGTGGCTACCAGAACTCTTTTAAATATATATATATATGGGTTATATATCTATATATATCTTGTTCATTCTATATATATATATATTGTTTATGGGTGCAAAACCTTCTAATATTTATCATGTTATATCTCATATTTGTTTTCCTATGGTTCATTCGATGTTTATCTACCTTCTCCGATGCATGGGTGTGTGTATGGATCTGCTAGTTTTATGTTCTTCTTTTAGGATGCATGAATTTCTATCTTTTCAAATTAACCCCCATTAATGGCATAAACCTTCTTAGAAATATCACATAAAATATGGGCTCATCACCCGCACGTGCCTTGAGTGAGCGCCTAGTGCGTGCTGGGTGATAGATCGACACACTTAGGGTTAGAAAGAAGTATTAAGGGTAAAATAATGACTACAAACAATTTTTTTTTTAAATTTATTAATTCATCTTAGAACTCTTCATAATCCATCAAATCATTTTTAAATTCTCTGACTTTTGGGACTGTGGCTTCACCAACTAATATCATGTCGTCAACGAAATGTTGATGGACCACTATATCATAGTTATGAGCGGGAGTAATCCCTCTCATTATTCCTTCAACATTAGCATGATTTAGAGATATGCTAATTAATTATGCCATAAGTATGAAAATAAAGGGTGATATGGGGTCTCCCTATCTTAAACATCTTGAGATGCTAAAGAAACTACATGGTGTACTGATAACAAGTATCAAGAATCTAGCAGTAGATATACGACCATGAATCCTGTTATTGAAATCAGATATAAAACCAAATCTTTCCATATTTTTTAAAGGAATTTCTAAGACACTCTTTCATAGGAATTCTCCATGTCAATATTGATGACCATGGTTTCATTTTTATTTAGCTACATAGAATAAAGGGTCTTCTGTATAGTCACAATGTTGTCCTAGATTTGTCTACCAATCAAAAATAAGCTTTTTTGGTCTTAAACCAGAGTTGGATGAAGTAGCTGTAATCTCATGGCCAAGATCTTGGAACACATCTTATAGATGAAATTTCATAGTCTTATTGGTCTAAAATTCTTAAAATATTCAGCATTTTGGTTCTTAGGAATTAGAGCTAAAAAGGTGCAATTCAGGTCCTTTACCAAATTTTTGTTTTTTAAGAATTATTGAATGGATAAGTAAACATCTCTTTTAACCACATACCAAAAAATGGAAGAAGAGGGTAGGAAAACCATCCAAGCTAGGGATTTGTCTAGACTCATGGGTTTCGGCATAAATTCAATTTATTCAATGGAAGGAACCTTGACCACTATATGGTTATCATCTTCTGTAACCAACCTAGGAATGTAATCTAAGAAATACCTCTCCTTGCCATTATTATAAACATGATGAGAAGAGAGGATGTTGCTATCGAATGAAACAACAACTCTTTGGATTTCTTTTGAATTTGTCAAGGACAAATTAGCCTCCCCTTTAATGCTCGTACTCTTATTAGAAGACCTTCTTTTTAAGGATACAATATGGAAAAACATAGTATTCTTTTCCCCTTCATTTAGCCATTGTATCCTCAATTTCTATTTCCAAAAGGTTTCTTCCTTATCCAAGATATTTTTGGTACTCTATAGAAACTTTTTCTCTCTGATCTAATTTTCATCTATGCTTTCATAATTTTCCTCTTCCATGGATGTTTGAAGAGTTGATAATTATTGTTCTAGAGAGCTTTTTTATTTGAATATGTTCTCAAAACAAGATTTATTCCATCTGTTCAGTTGGTTCTTAACATTAGCAATATTTTTTGTGACTCTGAACATTGTTGTTCCTTGAATCTTATTGGTCCACATTCTTTAACTAGGTCTTTGATATTCTCATGTTGGAGCCACATCCTTTTGAATCTGAATTTTTTTCTTATTCTTTCATTTTATTTCACCATAAATATGATAGGGTTATGGTTTGAACCTATTTATGGAAGGGAAAAGAGGCAAGCCTCTTGTTTAAGCCATCCCCATATGGTTAAATCTCTATCTAACCTTACTTGAATCAACTGATCACCCATTATGTATTTCGAATAGGTAAATTTTCCCCCTTTTAGCTCTATATCCATAAGGTTGTTGGAAGAAATGAAATATTGTAAAGCCTTCATACCTTCATTCAATTCAACATTACCATGCTTCTTATCACATGGAATTAAAGGAGTGTTTTAGTCCCCCCATAATAATCCATTCAGCTTCTAAGATGATTTTATGAAAATTAGACAACTCATTCCAAAACAAAATTATGTGCCCTTTATGATTAGGTGCATATATATTGGACAAGACCCATAAAGCTTTTGATATTATATCTTGGAAAATAATTGTTATATGATTATCCTTTATCAAAATATTCATACCTTTAAACCTTTCAAGATCCCACATAACAATGAGTCCTCCCGAGGTGCCACAAAAACTAACAACCACATAATATTCCTTACTCCAAAAACTATCTTTAATCAACATGAACTTCTTTTCACTCATTTTGGTTTCCTGAAGAGAAAATATGTCCACCTTATGTTTCTATCTTAAGTACTTTATTACTATATATTTAGTGGGATTTTTTAAACCCTTGATATTCCATGATATGTCATTCATTTGAATACTTGATTCTTAGGTCTTCTAAAACTCCTTAGATCAAGCTTGGATTAAGTTCCATCATCTATTTCCTTATGGTTATTCTTTTTATAGATTGCAAACCTATTTGTCCTGCCTAATCCGATTTTCTTGTACTAAGATTTGGCTTGGATTTTACTCGATTCTCCTACCTTTCCAGGTGTACTCATACCATCAATTGCAATGTTTTATTTTCTTGTCTATGAATTAGCACCTTCAACAGACATATTTTTTGACTTAGATTTCTTTTTCTTTTTCTATTGGTGACCTTGCATTTTGAATGATATTCTTGATTCTACTGCCTTCCACCTTCTCCCCTATTTCATCTCCCTTTTCCACTTATACTTATTCATAATCAATATGTTTGTTAAAATTATTGGAGAACTATCATAACTCTCCTTCTATATTATTTACGTTTATATTTCCCCTTTTCAGAATGTTCATATTGTTTTCCTTCAACACCTCTTTCTGTAGCAAGGGTTCCAAAAAAATTTTTATAACTTAAATATTTGAATCTTGGTGTGAGCCTTGGCCGATTGAAAGTTTAGTTCAAATAGGGAATTTTTTCTATTTCTATTTATATGACTTCAATAAATCCTTATACATCTATAGATGGTGAGCTGTTAGATTGATTTTATCCATCCTTTCTACTATTGTTAGGATGATTAGAAGGATTCTCCATTTCTATATTTTCCTTGATCAATATCCCTTATTTTGGGAAAATATTTCTAGTAGTATTTGAGTTCAAGACTGGAGAATCAATTCCCTTACCTGTATCTATATTTCTTTTAGATTTACGTACTTCTCTATAATCCATTAAGACTTTCAATTTACACTGTTGTTTGGAGTGACCCCAACCTTGATATTTGTCACACTTATGTGGACGGTTTTCAAAATCTATATTTTTTATCCATTTTCCCAGCTTGGATTTAAGGATGATAGGTTTAGGTATGGATGTTCCCATAAGATAATAAATACACAACCTAGCACAAACCAACCTAGTTTTGATAATGGTAGCGTTATCCACCGAGACAAAGGAACCCAAGGTACCACTAATCCGCTTAATGAAATCAATTTCCCACATTTCTAAGGGTAAACTAGGAAGACAAACTCATATGTGAAACTAATTGATGTTTTCCTTATCATGGTTGAATAGGAGAGACCATTTCCTAAGGACTAAACCCATACAACCCAGAAACCATGGCCCCTCATTTGAAAACCAACCTTTGAGGATCTCCTTAGTTGTTAAAGTTTAATAGAAAGAATCCATTCGGAAGGGAAAATAATTCCAAATACCCTCTCGGTTTTCATCTCTAGAGTGACCAAACCCTTATAGAATCAGTATTTAGGTGTCCTCCAATAAGCTTTACAATCAAGTAATTCTCCATTTTACGAACAATTCTATCCACTATGTTATTAAGGATCTATAAAAACATACTTAAATCATCCTTCTTGGGTTGAGGGATGACCATTGCTCCTTGATCATTCCTAGACATAAAAATTCTAACCCATGTGAAAGGATCCTTGGGGGCCCCATTTTTTCTAGACTATTTTAGCAGGGGACCATCATCACCTACCATTAGAGGAGTATGTTTCAAATCTACATCCACAGGAAGAATCTACCTTCTATCAGTTTCCCACCCATTATCATTTGAAATTTCTCCTTTTACTCCATCTCTCTCATTCCCATAGATACACACTAAAAACAACATTGATTTTTACTTTTGGATAGGCCAAATTTCCTTATTTATTTTTCATCCTCAATCCTCCAATATTATGCATGATATATGAAAAAGTGGATCTTCATGTAATAAAAAAAAATTATAAGTAAATTCAAAACTAAAATACTACAGTAAAATACTTTGGCATACTTCCATATTCTCTTCCTCTTCCATGTCAGAAAAATTCAAAAATGTTTATAAAATTATAGTCCTATTATGTTGAGAAAAAAGAACAAAAAAGTAAGCAACCAGGTACCCTATTTCTTATTTGGAAAAGTCATCATTTGCTGGTTTTCAACTTTTCATTTTTTATTTTTTATTTTTTATTTTTTAACATTTCCGTTTGATTAGCCAGCAAGCTATTATTCTAATGAAGGATCTTTTCCAGTATTTAGTCTTCCATCAAGATGGTTTTCAAACCAAGAGCACCAACAACACTTGAGGTTTTTCATTGTTAGGTTTTTTATTTTATTTTTTATATCTTTTTTATTTTGGAATTTTTGAGAAATGATGACATGGAAAACTTTAGTAATAGACTGTATACATCATTATACTACTTTCATTTCCTTATGTGCAGTAACATTGTTGACATTTATTCATCGCATGTTGTCTGCTTCTTACTTTTTGTCAAAGATAAATCATAATAAGTTATCATCTTCTTGATTAAACTATGGACATAAATTTTTTCATCAAAATCTATAAAATCATTCCTTGTCATGAGGTTACCCTACACAAACATGAAACAAAAACCTTTCCATATAATCATAATATCATCAGTGTAGAAGAATCATAAATGTTAACAATATGATTATCAAAAGGAAATTTTGAACATATATGAAGGAAACTATTTCAGCATACTCAAGAATAAGATTGTTCAAGAATTAATATTATTTACAATGGAATTTAATTGTGAACAATAATAATCCCTCATATAGGTTATATTATTATGATGAGTGTATATGATTTCAACTAATTCCTGAATATGGATCGAATGGAATTTCGTCAATTCACTTTATTGATTAACTATGTAGAAAATATTTTTGTATGGAAGGTACATCTATATTTATAATATATTTTTTGAAAATTATTAAAAATCTAACAATTATGGATGTTAATTTTGGGTGATAGTTTCTAATAATAAATCTAAAATTTAAGAATTTGAATAGATGGTTGGTGGAAATAATAACTAATGCCAAAAAATTAACTTAATTTAATAAAGAGTTGGAAAACATACCTGGATAACTAAATTTTTAAAGCCATTGTTTTCCTTGAGCTGCAAATAAAATTTGTATGCTTATTGTTACATATATAAACTTGATGTGTTCTTTATCAACCATTTGTCAGCATGTTTCTTACAGTAGTAAAAATCAGCTTGATATTTTCCCATTCTTCTTGTAAAATTTCTTCTCTTGCTAAAAATGTTGATATTAGGTTTTCTTGCCTAATAAATACTAATAATAATGATAACTGAGAATATTTTAGCATGAGAGTTAAGAAAACAACACTCCTATTTTCTCTTATCTCTCCACCATCTTCTACTTTTGTTGGGAAATTAAAAGCAGAGATTTGGCAGTGATTGCCCCCAGTAGGATCAAGGGGCAGTGCCCCTTGTATGCTTTTCCCCTCCAAGGAAACCCAAAATTACCAATTTTGTAACCACAAATCACTTATTCTTGAAGATAAATTTCCAATTTTATGTCATTTTAAAAAACTTGATGAAAATGTTAGTTCCTATTAATTTACAGCATCTACATCACTCAAAAATAATTAGATACATAGCCTTATATGATTATATGTAAATTTTGTGTTCTATTTTGCATGTCAATCTTGCTTGAGGTGTAAAACTGATTATTTTAATAATTTCACTATATTTTAAAAACTTCATCATACCATGTAAACTTACAGTAAACATGGAAATAGATTTTCCACAAACGACAACTAGCATAGACAGAAAATCTAAACTTTGCATGTAAATACATATATTTATATTTTTCTTCTAGGATAATATTTACGACTCCCTAAATATTTGCATGAAATCCAAAATTATCTAGAATTAAAATAGTATGAAATTGACTTATTTTCTACATTTAGACCATGTGAGGTGTTGCATGCTTTTTATGAGAAAAAGACAACTTAGAGTTAGTGTAGAATCATGCATATTAAATATTTAATAACTAGAAATCAACGATTGTGGAGTGAAAAGTAGGACTTAAAAAAAATTATGTTTGGAGTATGATTCCTTTACCCATACCCATGAAAAAAATTGAAGTTGTTTATGTGTCATGCAATACCTTTGACTAGTTTAGATCATGTTTCCCTCTTGATTTTCTGCATGTAATGATACATCTATTTTGAATGTTTTATCTAAAAATATTGAATACCTAATATTACTTCACACAAGAAATTTATTGTAGGAATATATCTCTTGAATTTGGAAAGATTAACACAAATTATTTCTTCAATATTAATTCACCCAACACATTACAATTATATAGGAGCAATATCTCCTAGTTTATAGGGAAGATGTAAAATCTCTTATTAAAACTCTTCCCTATTACAAGATTGTCATTACTCACGTAAAATCTCAATCTCTAATTATATTTATTCGTTAGTAACAAAATGGATCACTAACCAATTTTATTCCTAAGATTCCCCCATTAATGCAAACATGGGGAAAACTTTCCTTTATACTTGCCCCTGCTCATGATCAGGTTATTTTCACAGGATGATCACAAAACCAACATATGGTTTTTAAATGATTGACCATAAACAGAAATTGGTGGTTTTAAATTTGGAGTACCAAAATCACAAGGTGATGGTTTTTTATATGGTTTACCAATAACAAAGAATGGTGGTTTTGCAATTGGTTTACCATAAACCACAAATGAAGGTTTTTAAGGTGTTTACCTACAACCACATCATTATGTTCCAAGTACTATTATCAGCCCTCATAACATTGCACTACGACAAATAATATAGGAAAAATAGCTCGCTTATTATCAAAAATTGCTTATTAAAATACTGGAGAATATAACACATACTGGAAAGAGATTTCACATTACTTTGTATAATAATTGCAATGTTCTTAATTACAACCACTGTTGTTGGTCATTGCAACTCAATTTCAAACAACATATGAAACTACCACTACCACAGGAAGTTGCCTTTGAATTTTTTATTTTGGGCATGGACTGGAAATGGAACATTGGTGTCATGTTCCCCCCATAATGTGAAATTTCCACATATGAACACTAAGTAGAAAACTTTATCGAAGACATACAACTGACCAGATCTTACTAGTTAGATCTTGTTACATATGGTCACCATTACAAGTGAATGTATTCACAAGTGGACCATCTTCCAAAAAATTATGGAAGTTAAAGGATCACATCAATCAGAGAATCACTAACAGTCATCTGTGCTCCAACACAACTCTTTGTCCATCATCCAAAACCATACAAAATAGGACCACTGAAAACACATTACAAAAACTGAAAGAAAATACTCACACCACAAAAGTGCCACCATATCAAAATTTATCCCCGTCGTTGGTGACTGATGAGAGGTATCATATTGGCCTCCTACCTCCAATGTCTTCGTCCTCCAGTATGACGTTGTTAACTCAACAAAATGTGATTTTGAATAACATTGGTCTCCACATTGTTATTATTCTTTTCTCCCCCAATGTGAAACTTTATTTTATTGGACGCCATATTACACCGAAAATGCTTCTGTAAGATAATTTTTTTCATTTTTTAAAATTTTTTTACAATGATGTGCATGTAGACAAAACAACTTATGATTTGAAAAAGACGCACTATTAAATCTTAAAAACAAACTTCTTGGGCATGCTAGATAAATACTATTATTTAACACCTTTTGACATTAACATGAATAGATATTAGTTAGACCACTATTAAATAAACTTAAAAACAAAAATTTGACTCACAATGGTAAATATTTCCACGTTATGTCAATGATAGACTAGTGCAAAGAAATTTGATTAATGCAATTTGAGTTGCAACCACGTTAATATGAGCTCCACTCTAAATTTGATCACCTTGGAGGCAACAAAAAATTGTAAAATATCAAATATCCTTTCCCTTGACATATGACACAATGCATGTAGAAAATTGAATGAAAATGATGAAAATATTATCCAATATTCTTCCATTAATAATTACCTCATGCACGGTGGTGAGTATAATGTGTGTAGGAAGATTGAATGATTAATCAAAACCTAATGATCTAATACAAAATTAGATCTTTCATTGAATACTCATAGAGTCATCCGATGTAAAGGATCTTGAGACACATCTAGATACCTAAATAATAAGTTTGGGCTTGATTATTTTAAATGCTACATGCTTTCTTAAAACCACATTCTTGTAGCAAACCACATTACATTGAAGAGTTTTCATGCAAATTAGACAAGAGATACATATCTCATAAATTTGAATGCCAAATTAACAATTCACGAACCCATGACCAATTACTGATATGGTAATAATTCATATATGGATAGATATGAAGACAACACAAAGACTTGATGTTACAACAAATCGATCAATATATAAACTTTTCTGTTGGATCGATATTGAAGTTTCCACTCCTCCACGTCTTCAATTTAGACCAAAAATAAACACGTAGGTGGAAATTTTTTGGGGATGTGGTTGAGCCGAATCCAAAGATCCAATATATAGGAAAACCTTAGATATACTTAAAAATAACCTAATCTAAATCAGAATAAATGTTCCTCATATGTGGGTCTAATAATTAATTCCCCGAGATTTGACATTCACAAAGACATATGTTGAGAAGATGTACCGAGAACTAAATATTTGTAAAATTCAAAACAAGACTACCACTTATTTTCCTATTCTTCACTCACAGGCATAGAACGATTATCGCTCTGATAATAAATCTTGAATTTTGATAGAGTTAACAAAAAATATTTCTTCGTTATTCATTCACCCAACATATTACAATTATATATGAGTAATATATCCTATTTTATAGGGAAGCTATAATAGCTCCTATAACAACTCATCCCTATACAAGATTGTTGTTACTCACGTAACAAATCAATCTCTAATGAACTTTATTCTTTAATAACCAAATGGAGCACTAAAAAATATTATTCCTAACACTATCTTATTCTCCTTTTTCATTTATCGCAGTACATATCAACAGTTGGTTGTAGTGTGATTTCCTTTTCCTTTCTTTTTTCTACAAAAAAATGAGCAGTTTTAGATTTTTGATCATTGTAATGCCATCTCCTTGTAAACTTCATTTATCCTATAATTTTTTACCAACCTGCAACAATAACCAAATTTTCCTTCTTGATGATAGCAGTTATATTTTCTACACAATAGTGTTAGCATAATATGGGGGGTTTGTTTCTAAAATCTAAAAGAAATCCTAATTGCAAAAAAAGTAAATTATAATCTAATTTGTGGAAAAGTAAATTCTAATCTATTTTTTAGAAAAATAAATCTAAAGAAACCATCAACTAAGTATCTCATGCCACAAAATTTTCTAAGAGAGAGTAAAATAATATGTTTTGACTATATATATATATTTCAGCACATTCCCTTTCATTGAGAGATTTTTTATTTATTGTCACTAGACAATTCTCTTAGAAAATTATGAAACCCCTAATAACATTGTGTTCTCTAGTAATGGTGGAAAAATGATGACATTTTTCAATCCTTAACATTAATATGTCAATACATGGTTGGTGTTTGAAGGAAATATATAATATGGGAAAGAGATATTTGGAAAACGGTCCCTTGTACAAAACTCAACACTTTCAAGAATGTAAAAATCAAACTCACACTTGCAAGAATTGAAAATAACACTTGCTGAAATTTAAATCACTCTTCCATGAAATTAAATATCAAACTTGTTGAAATTAAATATCACACTTAATCTAAATCAAACTTGCATAAAATTAAAGCAAACTTACATGAAAGTAAATTGTTAAATTGCAAGGAATGATAAACACATAAAGCACTTGCAGGTTCACAACAATCTATACAAAAAATGAATGTTTACATAATACAAATACAAATACAACAATTACCACAACAAAAGGAATATCACATATTGAAGAAATAAACACAAGCACATGGATCCGTATTCTTTGGAGTGAATGGCAAGTTCATTCCTTGGAAAATGATTTTAACCAACATTATTTACAAGCTTGATGCCAAAAAACCTCTTAATTAATTATTCATAATAATTAAGGTTACATTTAGTGGTATAAGAGGTTACATTTGTAATTCCATTCTTCCAACCAAGTCCTTAATTTAGGGTATACATATAAATCCAATCTTGTCAACTAAGACCTTAATTTATCCACAAAACATCAATCTCCACAAAATATGGAGAGAGCTTATCTAACTCTAACTAACAATCCAACTCTCTTATTTTATTGTAGAGAATCAAAATAAATATTGATTCTTCCTTATTTTACAAATAATAAAACACTTATGAAAATATTTATTTTTAGAATGATTTCAAAAAATAGATAGCAATACATCTCAAACTACCCTTAAAATTGGAATAAAAACTTCTAAAACTAGTATGATCATCTCTATAGCTCTAGTATTCATCTCTAAAGCTCTAATATCTATCTCTAGAGCTCTAATATCCATCTCCATAGATCTAGTATCCATCTTCAGAGCTCTAATATTCATCTCCAGAGCTCTAATATCCATCTATAGAGCTCTAGTATTCATTTGTGGAGCCCTAATATCCATCTACAAAGATATAATCTCCATTTTTGTAGTTAGTAAAGGAATATCCAAAGCTTTTGAAGACATTTCCGAAGCTATTAAAGGCATCTGTAGAGCTAGTGAAAAAATCTTCAGAGCTAGTGAAGACATCTCAAGAGCTATCTAAAATGGCTATAACTTTTGCATATGAACTCAGATCAAGATGGTTGTTTAGAAATTACATAATTTTTTGAGAGGAGTTAAAATATGAAAATACATTTGGGTTTGGTAATATTCTTGATACCTATTTTTAGCTTTTCCCAAAACTTGTATTAAGGAGATTTTCATGGAGCTAGTGTACATTTTCGGAGCTAGTGCAGTGCTAAAATAACAATCTATAAAGTTGATATGAGAGATGTTTAATATTGTTCAAGGCTATTTATGGCTGGTGCTTTGTGCTCAAAATCCTTTATTTGACCATTATAGTAAAGTATGGACTACATATGCACAAATTGACATTTTTCTTAGTGATCATTAGACATAGCTAACAAAATGGTAACAATGAATTCTAAATAAATAACCATGATATATACTCTCTATTTTATTATAAATAAACTATAATTTTATAACTTACACATAGATTCACCATTTATGATGAAAACATATGCTATATTTTGTATATGATTGGCCATTTTGGGAGCTCGTCAACTAGTAATAATAACAATAGAAATAAGAGAAGTTAGCACTGCACAGAACATATGTGTTAGTTCCATTTATATATTAGATAGAAATAAACACTATGTATGTAAATAAACATGATTGGGAAGGTGTAAAGTAATATATAATTAAAAAATCACCTATAAAGATTGGATGGATGACCTCAAGAGAGTAGTGTAAGGAACTAAGTTTCCTCTTATTATTGCAAAACGATATGTTAGAGACATGCATCAAGCTCAAGATACCTCATGAGTGTATATGTGTAAATAATAGATGTGTTGTGTATCAAATTAATGTAGCAAACATCATGTATAAAGTAAAAATATAGCCAAGAAATATAGAATAGGTCTTGATTTTTTGTTTTTTATCATATTTGAATATTTTGTAGTGTTTCTAAGGTAGCTCTGTACAAAAAAGGGGATAGAAAAAATCCTTAACATTAATTGAGAAGATCATCGGTGTTGAGGTAAAAAATAATTATATTTAATGGGGAAATACCCTTAGGGGTAGTGATTTGTATGTATGTATCACTTATTTTCTAGTAACAATGAACATGATTATGGTGTGATTGTTTGTTTAAAGGGGTGGTGTCCAATGATCATGTACATATTGAATGTGGGGAATATTTTGATAATATGGTGATAACACCCTCAGTATTTATCATAATAATATTTTTGATAACAACTTTATAATGACTAGTTTCATGTACATATAAGTAATGATATTCACAAAAGGGGTATCCTAGGTGTTTAAATAGCTTGTGATTGCATTGATGTCAGAGAGAGGGTAAAGGTAGTAAGTAAAGATACAAGTGGATGGATAGAAACATATTTGGAGTATCCAAGATAGCTAAATGGGGATGAAATAAAAAATTGGTACATGATTGATTGTGTTAATAGCATGTTGTAGTGGATCAAAAGGAGATATATGACATATATCATTACTAGATAATATAGAAAAAGGAGATATTTTTTATGAGGTATCTGTTGTTGCAAATCAGTAGCACCCCCTGGATGTTGATCATATTTCTAGTTTGATCATTCTAAGCATCTAGTGTGATTGCACAACATTGAATCCTCTTCCCAAGTGTGGGACTTGCAAAAATGGAAGAGGAATCTCTAGATTAGAGGCTGATTCCTCAACTCCTCTAATCAGCTATTTTACTTGTACAACTGCAGAGGTTTAAACTCCTAATCCTACCCTAAATTCCAAAGGAGACAGAGATAGAGAATGTAGATAAACTAAAACTAATGCTAATAGGTGATGCACCAAAGGAGTTGTAGACACCTGATGCTGCATGAAATACACAATCCACAAGGAAACATAGCACAAAACATGCACAAATTCTCAAAATGTAATGAAAGATCAAGAAAGAAATGATAGATATATGAAAGGATTGAGGGATTTTAATCACAGAACATATATCAACATCTCAGATCCAATACAGTACATTACAGTGATCCAGAGACAAGAAAAGGTGTTGTATTACATAGAAAGGTAAAATGTCTTCACAAATTCTACCAAGGAGGAAGGAAAAGGAAGTTGCAGAGCTGAAAAGTGTCTCTCCTTTTGTAAAATGAACTCATTATGGCTTTTACAGTGCAAACCACAACCCCAGGAGAGAGAAACGTAGGAAAAAGTGCAAGGGGTTCAACCATTGACCAAAATTCCATCAAAACAACATGGGCACCCTGACAGACCCATTCCCTGACATTTTTAACCATGTTGGGAGAGAATGCGAGCCATTCTTCACTAAAAACGGTGGTTGAAACGTCATTTCTATCCATGACCACGTGCCAGAGGTGTTTTTCTATTTTCTCTCTCCAAACTCCATCAAAATGAAAAAATGACCCTAGAATCTTGTAGATAATATCACTAGCTTTCCATTGATATAAAGAACGCAAAAAATTGAGCTTTGGATCGAAAGATATGGTGATTTGAAGTTTTAGGGAAAAACAGGGCCAAATCGGGTCGGTGGGAAAAAATTTGAATTTTTGCACCTTTTTGGTCATTTGGAAAATTTTCCAAAATTTCCCCATGCTCCGCCACTCTAGGTGCCATGTGGCGGCATCTCATTGGCCGTGGGCCTTTCAGGGGAAACTTTTCCCAAAAAAACTCCACCGAGCCATAACTTCAAAAATACATGGAGTTAGTAGGAAAACTTTACCTTTCTGGAAAGCTGAGAAAGAGCTCTATCCAATGGTGTCATTTCCAAAAGGTTTTGAGTGCTTGAAAAGTAAAATATTATGACTGAGGCACAAGAGAGGAAAAAATGAGAGGAGTTAGCCACAAAAAATGAGCAGGGGCACATTTTGGATAACAATTTTAGCGACTCAGAGGGGTCATCTGCCTGTTGGATGAAGTTACCAGTTACCTAAAGCATGCATTGGGCATGGAGTCATGAGTTGTAGCCTGCAAACTGATCTGAACTTTGAAAACCTCCTCTCTGAGCCACTTGGAAACCCACTAAAATGGACGGTGCAAGAGCAACACCAGCACCACAAAAACTATGTACAAAACTAAAGGTCATACATGCTCCAAAATGGAACATGCAGAGTGTGCACAAACACTTCTTTTACTGAAAGCAAAACTACCTATCCTACTCTAACTGGAAGAAAAAGTGGGCTAAACAAACCCTACAACTAGTTGGGAGAAATAGCTTCCCTTTCTCAAAAGTTGCAACCATGCAACTGATTTGGTACTGAACATGGCTGATTGAATGAGTGGAAAATCAACAAGAAGTTGGTCTTCTACCCATATCATCAAGGTGTCAACTGAAAACAAATCCAATACCTCTTTTAGTTGCTCTACATTTGGATTGAAGAGGTATGACAGCTGATCCTTGGTACTTTGTAGCTCACCCTCATGCTTAGAAGCAAGCATGACTGGTTGTGACTTCTCCTTTGACTCTAATGAAGTCAAATACCTTATTGGGCAAGGTATGATCCATTTGATATGCCCATAGCTCTGATTTTCAACTCCAAAAATGGAGTCTTCTTGTATACCTTCTTGGGTGGGTGATGTGGAAGCAATGGTAGGACTTTTCTGCCCTTTCTCTTCCTTTATGACAACATGGAACTCTTCTATAGTGTGCAACTCCTCGTTATTGAATGCAACATCCAATGAAGTTGCTTTTACATTGTTGTTACCTGCTATAATACATTGTTGGCTTTGGAGCTCCTCCATTGTAGCTTTTGGAAGATCAAATTCTTCCAGCTTTGATTCAAGAGGTATGTTGCAAACTATAGGTTGTTGTCCTTGAACTCTTTTGTCCATGGCAGAAAGTTCTTGTTGTTGGAGAACGAATGGTGAAGAAGGAAACATGGTAATTTCAGCTAGCTCTTCATTTAAAATTTCTTCTAAGTCTGATGGAAAATCAAACTCTTGAATGTCTTGCTACAGCAAAGTCTCTCCCTCTTGTATGGTGGCCTCCAAATCTACATTTTCTTCACCCTGTATAACTTCATTTTCAAACATGAAACTTGTCAATCCAAAATCATCCCAAAAATCAGATTGTTGGAGAGATGAAGTGGGAGAGAAGCATGAAATTTCTTATGCCTTTTGCTCACAATTTGGACCTTTTTTGTTCACCTCCATAATGGCTTCATCAATCAAATCAGCCCCTTCAAATGAAAGAAAAAACGTATCAATAATGCTTCCTTCTTCTACTGTTGTAAAAACTAACTTGACCTCATCTATTTTCTCTTCAAAGATGGGGTTTTGAGATGGTTTTCCTTTCTTCTCAATGGCTGATTTTGCAGTGCAAACTGGATCAGCATTTTCTTTGGGCAAAGTGCCAACATGGACACCCAACTCATCACCAACAAACTGTTATTTTTCTCGCTTCACTACTGTTATAAAATCATCCTTATTTTCCACTTGTTCTCAAACTTCAACATCCTCTATTGGTTTCACCATCAAGGGGATTTTTGTAATCATGAATTTAAGAGCCCAACTCTTCAGACTTTGAATTTCTTCATCCTTGTTTGGCTCTTCTTTTTGCTGCTGTTTTCCTTGATTGGCATTCTGATTTTTATCCTCCCAACATGGATTTGGGAATGCAAGAGGAGAAGTGGATTGTAACTCAATTGATTTTACAATTTTTTGTGGTGGTGGAGGAGGTAGGAACTCTTGTTTCTTTGGAGGGAATGGCTATTTGGAAGGGAAAAGGACAGAAGAATTGAGATGGGGTGGAAGACTAGGGAATGGAGAAATGGATTCAACACTTGGGACAGTAGATGGAGAGTTTAAAACTTGACACTGCTGAGATAAAACAGATTGGGAAAGAAGGAGAGAAAAGGCGTGAGATGGTGTGCTTACCTATTGACAAGGTTGTTAAATACTCCTCTCATGCACCTTTATTCCTTCAGTCCACTTTGCAAGCAATGGTAGTGTTGTAATCATGAAGTCTAGCTTCTCTTGAGGGCTGTAATGCCTTGGAAAAGGTCCCACCCATGGACAAGGTGCTCTACAACCGATTCTAAATGCTTTCATTTGTGCTTGAGCCCTGGATTGCACCATGTTTACCTCCATCTTTTGGATTTGTTCTAGTAGATCTGCATTTTCTTTTTGACTGCCCTCACAACTAGCATACCCTTGTGCTTGACATGCTTCATATCCAAACTGAATTTGGCACTACTGCTCATATGGGTAGACATGCTGATTTTGAATTTGATCAAAATGCTGATTTGGAGGATTTGTAAAACATGTTGGAGGTGTGATATACTACTGTTGTAAATGTGAATTCCATGATGGAAATGAAGTCATGATTGCACAACTTCATGGAATGGAAAAGAATCAATATGATGGAAAGAAGAATGGATGGAAATGAATGGAAAACAGGTCTGCAACTTAGAGAATGAGTTGTTTACCAGATGGAGTCACCAGATGTGCTTTTGAAAGTGCCTCCAAAAGGATGAATCTTTAACAGGAACACACCAACCTATCAAAGATAAAGTGGAAGACCTCTAAGGTCCCACTGGGCGTGCCAAAACTATTGTTGCAAATCAGCAACACCCACTGGATGTTGATCAGATTTCTAGTTTGATCATTCTAAGCATCTAGTGTGATTGCAAAATATTGAATCCTCTTCCCAAGTGTGGGACTTGCAAAAATGGAAGAGGAATCTCCAAATTAGAGGCTGGTTCATCAACTCCTCTGATCAGCTATTTTACTTGCACATTTGCAGAGGTTTAAACTCCTAATCCTACCCTAAATTCCAAAGGAGACAGAGATAGAGAATGCAGATAAACTAAAACTAATGCTAATAGGTGATGCACTAAAGGAGTTGTAGACACCTGATGCTTCATGAAATACACAATCCATAAGGAAACACAACACAAAACATGCACAAATGGTCAAAATGTAATGAAAGATCAAGAAAGCAATGATAGATATATGAAAGGATTGAGGGATTTTAATCACAGAACATATATCAACATCTCAGATCCAATACAGTACATTACAGTGATCCAGAGGCAAGAAAAGGTGCTGCATTACATGGAAAGGTAAAATTTCTTCACAAATTCTACCAAGGAGGAAGAAAAAGGAAGTTGTAGAGCTGAAAAGTGTCTCTCCTTTTGCAAAATGAACTCATTATGGCTTTTACAGTGCAAACCACGACCCCAGGAGAGAGAAACGTGGGAAAAAGTGCAAGGGGTTCAACCATTGACCAAAATTCCATCAAAACAATATGGGTTCCCTGAAAAACCCATTCCTTGACATTTTAAACCATGCTGGGAGAGAATACGAGCCATTCTTCATTAAAAACGGTGGTTGAAATGTCATTCATGTCCATGACCACGTGCCAGAGGTGTTTTTAAATTTTCTATCTCAAAACTCCATCAAAATGCAAAAATGACCCCAGAATCTTGTATATAATTTCACCAGCTTTCCATTGATATAAAGAACGTGAAAAACTGAGCTCTGGATCGAAAGATATGGCGATTTGAAGTTTTAGGGAAAAACAAGGCCAAATCGGGTCGGTGGGAAAAAATTCAAATTTTTGCACCTTTTTGGTCATTTGGAAAATTTTCCAAAATTTCCCCATGCTCTGCCACTCTAGGTGCCACGTGGTGGCATCTCATTGGCCACGGGTATTTCAGGGGAAACTTTTCCCAAAAAAATTCTGCCGAGCCATAACTTCAAAAATACATGGAGTTAGGAGGAAAAATTTACCTTTCTGGAAAGCTGAGAAAGAGCTCTATCCAATGGTGTCATTTCCAGAAGGTTTTGAGTGCTTGAAAAGTAAAATATTATGACTGAGGCACAAGAGAGGAAAAAATGAGAGGAGTTAGCCACAAAAAATGAGCAGGGGCACATTTTGGATAACAGTATCTTTGATATTATAATGTCTAGGAATAATAGACGCGAACAATGAGTAAAAAATACATTCATCTTTGATGATAGGATTAAAATTTAATTGTTAAAGGTTATCATATGTAATTTCAATGGTTTCAATATTGTTGTCAAAGGAAACATCATCATTATCTTGGGGAGGTGTATTTGTATTGAGTTGAATAAGTGGCTATAATTGATTATAAGTTTTGGTGTCATGAAAAGATTCACTGATAACATGTATGGGTAGCTAATCCATAGATACAGTTTTTGTGGGTGAGTGATATTAGGGGCTTATGAAGTAGAAGTGTCAATTTACCAATATTTGAAAGTTTGGGGTAAGAAACCACAATGCACTCACATATGTTATGTATAAATTTGATACATCGGGGAACCTTGGATGGATCCCAATGTATAGCATGGATCTAGGGATGGCCTAGAAGGATATTTTAATAAAAATATATGTCCATTATATTAAAGATGGTGGGAAACATTTTGGGGACCACAAAAATATCAAGAGTAATAGTTCTTAATGTATAACAAGTAATTCTATCAAACTACTATACACTAGTATCTATTGTGTGAACCAAATACATAGAATGATCAATTTCTTAACATGATAACTAGGTAAAATATGAGACCATAGCTATTGTTAATTAAGACTCGCTTGATGAGTATGGACCTGGTGAGAGTGATGGTAACCCATAATTGAATGAGGAAGTGGCCCTTTGGGTTTTAAAATATGATCATAGAAGATTAAAGGAAGAGTCATGATGATTAAGAATATTTGGGACTCGAAAGAAGAAACCCTAAGGGGTAAATACAATTCACATAAGACAGTTGATTCAAGTGTCATGATCACTCAATTTTTTCACAGTAACTAATTTCTATGTGTTATATATGTATACCAATAAATAATCGTATAAGAGTTAGCAATTGGTAGATTATTTTTATCTAATTAAATTTGTGTACATGTTAAACTGTATATGCTAGTTGAATAAACTAACACCTAGCAGTCTCAAAGCAAAGATAAATCTACCATTAACATCATGATAAAATATTAAAGGAAATAACTATTCTAATTGCACAAACATGAATGAAATCACCTAAATGCTAACCATTCCTACTCTTGTAATGTATGATTGCTATCAAATGATGAACCTATTTATATCATAAGAAATAAAATTATGTGTTAATATCCAAAGAGAGGGAAGGATCTCACCAAGAAATGGCTACAAGGACATACTTATATATTCCTTTCTAATAAAAAATGAGAGAATGGATGAAAAGATGAAGTATTTATTCCAAGAATGGAGAAGGCTATTATCATAAGCTTGTATAAATCACTAGAAAAAGTGTGGTGTAGTTGTGTAAGAATGTAGGAGGGTCCTTTTTATAGATTTCTAATTCAGGAGAATCTTGCAAACTAGTGCGCGTGGGATAAAGAACACAATCGATTTAGAAGAGATAAGCTTGATTAGAGGAATTAACAAGTGATTAGTAACTCATGAGAGTTTGAGATGATTTAATTAATCAAATAGTATTAATTAATAGGATAGAATAATATTAGGAAGTTAATTAGAGATGATTTTGAGGGAAATAGGTATGATTTAGAGGATTTGAGAGGGGGATTTAACAAATAAGAAGGGTTATTGATTAAATAAAAGGTTAAAAAGTCTTAATTAACTAATAATAGCTAATTATTTCATTAGAAGATGATTATAACTAACGAAGTGTCATTAATTGGCATACGGAGTGGGGTAAAGCCTATTTAATTAAAAAAGTATCGTTAATTGACCAAAATGGAGGGAAACATCAGTTAATTAATAGAAAATCACTAATTATAATGGAAATGATGAGAAAGAGGGTAATTAATGAAATCTTAGTATTAAAACTACATAAGTAGATTTTAGGTGTCTACATTTTCCCCTTTTTTGGGTGTCGTAAGTGATGTCACTTCAAAGATATTAAATAATTACAAAAAAGTAAATTTTTAAGGGATAGAATAAAAATTAGTAGAATGAAGGATGTCTCCTCAAGTTTTGATGGGGTGATAAATTAGGTTGATCAACGATAAAAAATATGAAGGAAAAGGATATCCAACACAACCTGGTAGGTGAGTGTGAAAATATGAATGAGTAGGAAAAAAAGCTGGTGTTTTGACGGATAGAAGAAACTAGGGGGGGAGGGGGGATAAAAATTATCCCTATGGCCCCAGGTGATATTGAAGAAAAAAATGGGACAGAATAAAATGATATGAAGAATAATGGAGATGATGAGAATGGAAATATCTTTAATCAACCTTAGCTCAAGGACAACTTTGTGTCATCATTTTTCTTATGATCTATGCCATTGGCCTTTTATTATTATATAAGCATACAAAAAAAGTGTAAAATAAAATGAAAATATATAATACTAATATTTTTTCTTTGCTAAAAAACTAACTCAATGTAACATATAGAATGTAACGGAATATGAGAAAGTAAACAAGTACAAAAACACATACTCAAATAAATAATGTTCAAGACAGTGGCACCAATGTTTTTGTTATCAAACTTTAATTCCCAAATGTTTTATTTAACAAAAAGAGTTAAAAATGGAACCCCAAGCAAGGATACATGTGAGGTAAATAAACAGAGACACATGAGTCCTATGTAAAAGTAATCATGCACTATGAAATAGTACCAAGTAACTCATTGTGCAATAGAGTATCGACATAGTATGCAAACCGGCTTTGTTAATGGAGGTAGATCTATATGATCTGTGAGTCATGTGTGAAAATAATTGAGGACCAAATAAAGATGTTTTTTAGGAAAAATTCCAATTTTTGAATATGAAGCATCTGATACATGTTTTAGATGCATGCCTACTTTTTACCAATTTTTGAAACTTGTTTAAATTTTACAATTTCTTTTTATTTTTTTGACTTTTACTAATTTTTTGTATTTTTAATAATTTTAGGAAGAAAATTATGTATAATAATTATGATGTTGTGGGATATCACCAAAAATCATTGGGAAGCAAAAACATACCCCAGGTACAGGACAAGGTCATTGGGAAGCAAAAATATTCCCCAGTGCAACGAAAAATGCTAGAAAAATGACCATTTAATAAAGACAATCATCACGACGGAACATCAACATGTGGCGAGAAGAGTACAGAAGAATCATGGTAGTTATATAGCCCCTAGAAGGAGATAAAAATGATGAATTAGGTCAAAACAGGTATAAATAGGAGGTCGAGAGGGCCAAAATCCATCATGACCAGTTATTGTTATTAGACCCTTTTGAGATTCAGTGAGATTTTTGCTCTAAACTATGAGAGAAATGGATTGAATTCACAGACCTAAACACCATGTTGATCTAGTTTGAGAGTACGGAATGCCTCCTAGGGACACTACACTGGTACAAAAAACAAAAAAAATTGAGTGTATTTAATATTATTTTTAGCTAGGGAAAAGTGGCGGAGCCACACTGGCGTAAGTCCTAGGGATAACTAGTGGCTAGAGCACGCTTTGGAGCAAAGTGGTCACGCATTAGTGAAAAAACAAGTGTGTGGGCAAAAAAATAATTTTTAGGGAAGGGTAGGATCATTCTAGTACAAAACTGAGCGATTAAGTGAGAAAAAGTGTTCACTAGTGTAGGCTTGTGCAAGTGTGAAAATGAGTGAGTGAGCACAAAAAGGAACATGCTAACGCAAGCCTATGCAAGTGCCAAAATGGGTACTCTAGTGAAAATATGTGTACATGATAAAATTTGTATGCTAATTGAAAGAAACTAACACCTAGTAATCTCAAAGAAAAACTAAATCTACCCCTAACATCATGATAAGAGCTTAAAGGAAATAACTATTCTAATTGCATAAACATGAATGAAATCACCTAACACTAACCATTCCTACTCTTATAATGTATGATTTCTATCAAATTATGACCCTATTTATATCATAAGAAATTAAATTATGTGTTAATATCCAAAGAGAGGGAAGGATCTCACCAAGAAATGGCTATAAGGCCTTACGTAGATCTTTCTTTCTACTCAGTAATGAGAGAATGTATGCAAAGATGAAGTAGCTATTCCAAGAAAGGAGAAGGATCTTATTATAAGCTTGTATAAATCACTAGAAAAAGTCTAGTGTAGGAGGGTCCTTTATATATCTTTCCAATTTGGGTGAATCTTATAAACTAGTGCATGTGGGATAAAGGATACAGTAGATTTAGAAGAGATAAACTTGATTAGAGGAATTAACGAGTGATTAGCAACTCATGAGAGTTTGAGATGATTTAATTAATCAATTATGATTAATTAATAGGATAGAATAAGCTTAGAAAGTTAATTATATCGCATTTTGAGGGAAATAGGTATGATTTGGAGGATTTGAGAGGGGGATTTAACCAATAACAGGGTTTATTGATTAAATACAAGGTTAAAAAGGCTTAATTGACTAATAATAGTTAATTAACTGATTAGAAGAGTATTATTACAAACGAAGTGTCATTAATTGGAATTCTAAGTGGGGTAAAGACTAGTTAATTAACAAAGTGTCGTTAATTGACCAAAATGGAGGGAAATATTAGTTAGTTAGCGGAAAATCACCAATTATAACAAAAATGGAGGGAAAGAGGGTAATTAGTGCAATCTTAGTATTAAAACTACATAAGTGGATTTTAGGTGTCTACAAAATTTAATAATTAATTATACATCACCATAATAATGCATTCTAATTTTAAATATACTAAATAATTGATATAAGAAACTAGTTAAAAACATGAGAGAAGAGATAGACTTAGTTGTTCAGGATGATTCTAGAATGATCTGGCTATGCAAAGCAGTGGAATAGGGAAATATGAATATTTGGATTCTACATAAAATATTATAGAAATAAATAACATGTAGGTATAGGACTATATAAAATCTTTATGGCCTAGGAAATGATTTTGTAGTCCATAAAAAGTATTGTACAGTTCTAAACCAGGGGAAGCTTGAGTTGTGAAACTTTCTGAGTGCTTCACTTTTCTAGAAATGATTATCATTATGTGTTGTTATTATTCACACAACCTCAGGATGACCTACAACAAAAGAGAAATCTTAGCGATCTGCAGAACCCTTCATTAGACTATTAGAGAAAAGGATAAAAAATATGTGTGTGTGTTTGAGGTTAGACCACCCTTAACAGTAAGATTCAAAAATCCTAAACCAATACCTGTACTCCATTACATATCCTTGATGTGGAATCAAACCTCATGTATTTTTTATTATTTGGGTAAAATAGAAGTTCCCAACTGGTACTCAAATATTCATATCCAATCTAAGAGAAGGCACATTGTGCATATACAAAATTTCTCAAGGAGCACTAGTGTCATAATTCTAGAGGATAGTAACACTTAACCTAGGACATTTATATGTTTCCAAGGCCTACAACTGAGATAAAGATAATTATCCTAATAGGATTTAGAAATAATAGTAACTAAGAGGATGGATAAATCCAAGGGGTGTAATATAATAAGAAAAGGAAATAGATCAAATAAAACATGCATGTACTCTAGTTTGTAGTAATGAATGACTAACATACAACATGCACATAAAAAATAAGAGACTAAAGAGGGTTATAAATACTTACTTGTAGCATGCGTGTGACATTTGATGCAATCCCTAGAGATAAAAATATTGAGCTAGAATCACTATGGGTGGAGAGTGATAAATATCAATAACAATCTCTTCATTCCTAACTCCCTATGATGACCCAAATGTGAAAGAGGTAATCTCCAAGATTCCAAATTCAACCAATAAGTGTGAAATATTGTGAGAAAGAATAAGTGTAAGTGTAAGTGTAAGAAACTGATTGCAAATTAGTTGTATTGGTGGTTATTGGATCTTTTTCATTATATTTGGTGTTGTTATTGATGTCAAGTTGCATCGATGGTAAAATATGTAAGTCTGTAACAAGCTTATTAGGAATTCAGAATGGTTCTAGGTTGATACAAAGACATTGCAAGATAAAATGTATTCTTCATTAAATTTTGGGATAGTCGAGGATAATAGAAGAAATCTATAGAAGTCTAATAGTAGCTGCGGATAATAAAATAATAATGCCACAAAATTCCAGAAGAAGCCATAGGAAAAATAAAAAAGCCACCAAAGTCTAGGGAAATCTGTGAAAGATTAGGGAAAGTCATGGATCAAAGAAGGAAGTTGCAGAAGACTAGAGAAATCCGCAGATAGAAGAATGAAGTAGTGAAAAAATAGAAAAATCCACACATAAAAGAATGAAGCTGAAAAATAATAGAAAAATCCATGGATACATGAATGAGGCCACAGAATACTAGAGGAAGTTGCAGGTAAAGAAGGAAATCTGTGATACATGGGATGAAGTTGTGATAAAAAGGAGAAATACACATAAACTGACACAAAGCCTTGAAAATCGTAAAAAATCATATTTTTGTGATCTTGAATTTGTTGGAAAGATGATTTGATTCACTATGCATTTAGACAATAAAAATCATGATATCGAAAGGGTAATTTGAATTGTTCATTTGTAAATTTTGGAAAGGGTGTCGACCTACTTGGGTCATATGTGACCATTGAAATAATGTTATTTGAATGTAATTTGTTATGAGAGACTGACCTCCTTTGGGTTGGAGAAATAACATGTATATAAAAGTAATTCTTTGGCTCATTTTTGTGAGATTCAAATATGTGGGAGAAGTGTGAAAAAGAAGAGAGTTAATTCTCAGAAATGTGGGAATAATTTGAGAAATGATCAGATGCATTATAAATTGACGAAATTAGCAAGAGCATACTCATGAGTCACAGAGAGAATATTCAAGCCCAAGAATTAGAGATAGACATGAATCAATTAAGATGGATGCATAAATACTGAGACAGATTCAATGAGTGTTTGAAGGAAAGAGCTACCGATATATATGTGATAATAACATCAGAAAAGTGATCATAATCTATTGTGTAAGTGATCTTGATTCTATATGATCAATTTGTAATATCTTGTTCTAAGTGGGTGTTTAGATAAAAGTGGTGGGTGCTCCTTGAAAGTTGTATCTTTCTAAATTACCTGAGTGGATGTATGGAATTTCTTCTAGTGGGTGTTAGAAGACTCTGAATTGGGTGCTTCATAAGTTGAGTGGGTACTCAACAGAAACCAATTATTGTATGCTTTGGAGTTGGTGTTCCGAATAAAGCCTTGGTTTTGAAGTGGTTTTTCTCTCTCGAAATGGTTTCCTAATATTAAATTCTATGTTCAGTGTTATTATTCTCTTACATGTGCTTTATTAAATACACTTGATACACTACTACTATTACACAAGGATATTGTGCTGGAATGCATTAAAAGTTTTATCTACACTTATTCACCCTCCTCAGTCATTGTGATCTCTACCAATTGGTATCATAGTGAGTCTTTCTAGTGGGAGATTAACATATTTAAGGAGATCCTATCTTCACAAGCATGGCTGAAAATCAAGCACAAGGTGGACTTTCACTATCAAGATCCCCTCTCTTCACTGGAACAAACTATGTATTCTGGATAATAAGGATGATGACATATCTTATGTCAATTGGTTTTGATATATGGGCATGTGTTGAAAACATTTACAATCCTCTAGCCACTCTAATCACTTTTGCAGCAGACAATGCAAAATATGAATATAACTCAAGTGCCATGAATTGTCTCCTATGTGGGCTAACTAAAACTAAATTTGTGAAGGTAATACATTGTAAAACTACCAAGGAAATCTGGAATAAACTTCAAAGTATCTATGAAGGTGATGAAAGATTCAAGTTATCCAAATTACAGATCTACAGAGCCCAGTTTGAGAGTCTTCAAATTAAACAGGATGAAAGTATTACATCCTATATGCAGAGAGTAGATGAAGTGATCACCATGATCAGAGGACTTTCTGAAAAAATTGAAGAACCTGTGGTAGTTCAAAATATCCGTAGATCTCCAACCCCTAAGTATGATGCAAAGGTTTCAGTTGTGGAATAATCCAAAGATATGAAAACATTAAGAGTAGAACTACAAAGTATATTATCAGCATATGAGATGAGGACAGATGGATAAAAATATACCAAGAAGGAAGTGACATTTAAAGACAAGAAAGAGACTCATTCCAAGAAGGAAAAATAATAATCAGACTTGAAAGATGGAGAGAATTATGAGAGGATTGAAGCAATTTTCATGAGAAGAAAAAAGATAGGCTCAGGTAATTATAAAAAAAAAACCTTCTATATAAATGTTTTGAATATGGACAAATAGGACATTTTACTGTTAAATTCTCAAATAAGGAAACTCATCCTAATTATGATGATGAAATTTCTAAACACAACAAGAATAAGATGAAATTCAAAAAGAAAGATCATAAAAATAAGTTATTTAAGAACAAAATAAACTTTTACTCAAAAGATAAGTCAAGTGGATCTGATTTAAACATTTCATGTAGCTCTGAAAATGAGGATGATTAAACTCATTTTGAATGCTTATTTATGGCCATGGATGTCCCTGAAGAATGCATCTCCAAAGGAAATAATGTAGTTGACTATGAATATTCTGATGAAGAAAAAGAAAATGTGAATTTAGAAGCTGAACTTGTATGTGCACTAGAAGAACTAAAATTGTGCAGGGGAAAGAATCAAAAGTTGAGGTGCATATTGAAAGACTATGAAGAAAAAAATATCCTCTTTGAGAAAAGAAAATAATTAAAGGAAGATGAATAAATAAATAAGCTCAAGGAACTTAATTCTAAGCTTGAAAATATATCTCAATCCTACAAGGAAAAGGAAATGAATGTTTGAAACTGAAATCTGAGTTAGAGTGCCTAAAGGTTGAAATGGAATGGATGACTGACAGACTCAAGGTATATGATAAGCTAGAAAATAGCTCAATAGTTTTGACTAACATACTGAGCACTCAAAGGGATACGTTGGAAAAATATGGAATAGGGTTCATGGAAAGAAGAAAAAGAAACTGAACAAGAGGAGGAAAAAAATACATCAATAACCAACACCTTTCATATTACAAATAAATAAGTCACCAACACAGTCAAGAGGAAGACAAATTATCTCATAATCACCTATTTTATGAGGTACAAACATTCTTTCTATGGTTATTGATATTCATGTAACCCATTTAGACATAAATTTTCTAAATGTAGAAGATATGCTAGATGTTTTGGAAGAAACTATAGTTCATCATACACTAGACTGAATTACAGTGTTGTTCACTACAAATTTCACAAGAATGGTCACATGGCTATGATGTGTAATCAAGAAACTCCAAAACAAAGAAAACTTAAGTATGTTGTGAAAGAAACCAACAAAGGGAAAGAATCTGGTATGATTGTACAAACCGTATTTCATGTACAAGATGAGGACAAAATATGGTATTTAGATGGTGGTTATTCTAATCATATGATAGGAGACAAAAGAAAATTTATTTCATTTTCAAACAATGCATTAGAAGCTGTTAGGTTTGGTGAAAGTAATTCAACAAACATTGTGGGAAAAGGAACTCAAAGTCTAGATAATGGAAAAACAATTACTAAGAATGTTCTTTATGTTGAAGGATTCAAGCATAACCTATTAAGTGTGAGTCAAATGTGTAAGAAAGGCTACAATCTAATATGTCATGATAAAAGTTGTGATATAATTAATAGTAAAACAAGAAAGATAATAGATAATCCAAAAGGACTAAGAATAACATGTATGTTCTTAATGAAATAAATAAAGAAAAATGTTTCACAAGTAAAGTTGATGACAGTTGACTATGGCACAGAAAATTGGAGCATATAATCTTTTAAAATCTTATGAAATTAAGTGTTAAGGATGGTGCGAGACATATGACAGATATTTTAAAAGTAACAAACACCATTTTCAAAGCTTTCTTACATGGAAAACAAATAAGGATAACTTTCTAGTCCAAATAATATTCAACCTCTAGACCTTTAGAGATGATCCATATAAATAATTGTGTACCTACAAGAATTTAAAGCTTATAGGGATATGTATATTTCAAGCTATTGATAGATGACTTCACCAGAATGACATGGGTAGCTTGTCTGAAGTAAAAATTAGATGCTTTGCGTAGATTTAAATCCTTTAAAGAACTTGTGGAGAATGATAAGAACACCAAGATTAAATTCTTAATATCAGATAGAGGTGGATAATTTTGGTCCAATGAATTTGATGAATACTATGAAGAGCATGGGATTAGTTGAAAATTCTTAGCTTCCTGAACATCCCAAAAAAATGGATTTGTTTAAAGAAAGAACATGAATTTTTAGGAAATGGAAAGAACCATGTTAAATGAATCTAAATTTATCAATATCTATTGCAGTGAAGCAATATACACAGTTGCCTACATTTTAAACAGAGCTCAACTAAGAGTGAACAATTTCAAAACACCCTATGAACTCTAGAAATGAATTCCAGAAAATGTAAAACACATAAGATTTTTTGGAAGAAAATGTTATATCAAAAGAGATGAAGACAACTTAGGAAAATTTGACTCTATGTGTTATGAAGAATTTTTTTTGGGTTACTCAGTAGTTATTGCAGCCTATAGATGTTATAATAAAAGACTACAGAAAGTGGTTGAGATTAAAAATATTAAATTTGATGAGTCCTCTTCCTTCAAATACAACACTCAGCCTAAGGATAACTATGAAGATCAAGAAGATGATGAAGAAATGGGAAGTGCACTTGAAGAAGTGGAATAAATAAAAGAAAGACAAGACACCAAGACACCCTCAAGGAAATTAAAGAAAGATCATCCCTCAAATTAGATCATTGGAAGTAGAGAAGGAGGTATCCTCACAAGAAGGAAGCTAAGAGATCAATATAATCATGAGGACATAACACTTTTATTAATTATTGAACCCAAGAATGTGGCAAAATCTAGTAAGGATCAACATTGGGTGGATGCCATGAATGAGGAGCTTGATTAAATTGAAAAGAATGAGACCTGGGAGCTTGTACCAAGACCAAAAGAAAATAACGTTATAGGAAAAAAATGGGTATTAAAAAACATAATGAATGAGAAAGGAGAAGTAACACGAAACAAGGCAAGACTTGTATATAAGGGCTATGCATAAATGGAAGGAATTGATTTTGATGAAACATTTGTACCAGTGGCAAGGATGGAAACAATCAGGATGTTTCTGGCATATGCATCTCACAAGAAAATTAGAGTTTTCTAAATGTATGTTAAATACACCTTCCTTAATGTTTATCTACACGAAGAGATATGTATTGAAAAACTTTATGAATTCTCTCTAATTGGTGATAAATACTATGTGTGCAGATTGAAAAAGGCTTTGTATGGACTCAAATGAGCCTTGAGAGCTTGGTAGGAAAACATATTCGCGTTCTAATTGTGTATGTGGATGACATCATATTTGAAGGATATCATGATAATATGACTTATGAATTTTATGATTTGATGAAAGAAGAGTTTTAAATGTGTATGCTTGAAAATCTCTCATTCTTTTTGGGCTTACAAATCAGCCAAATAGACCAAGGTGTCTTCATGTCCCAAAGAAAATATACTAAATAAATGCTTAAAAGGTTTACGATGGAAGAATTTAGACCTATAAGAACACCAATTAAGTATGATGCAAGATGAGCAATGAAGATAGCTCACCAAAAGTTGACAAGATTTTTTACAGATCTATGATAGGCATTCTCCTCTGCTCCACTACATAAAGACCTGATATCATTTAAGTTTTGGGTCTAGTTGGAATATTTAATGAAGATACAAGGGAAACACACTTCAAGGAAGACAAAAGTATACTAAGATACCTCATGGTAACACTTGAATATGGATTTTGGTACCTTTGACTTCAACATAAAAGCATACACTGATGTAGATTAGGCAAGAAACATTGATGACAAAAAGAGTACAATTGGTGGTGCTTTATTTGTTGGAAAATTCTTAGTATCCTAGTTGAGAAAGAAGCAATCATCATTGCCACTCTCAACATGTCAGGAAAATTATATAGTTATTGCAATGTGTTGTAATGAAGTTTTTTGGATGAAACAGGCATTAGAAGATTACAAGGTAAAATTTGGTAGCCCAGTTTTGTTGTTGTGTGATAGCACTAGTGCTATAAGTGTGTATAAGAATCTAGTGTTTCACTCAAAGACCAAGAACATCCCAATTATATATCACTTCTTAAGGGAATAAGTGAATTATAGGAAAATTAGTCTTGATGGTCCTTTGTCATAGATGTCAAAAGGGGAGAGAGTGAAATCAAAAACAAGGTTGAATTTTTTTTTCCCATCCAGGTTTCAGTGTTTCTAAGAAATTTACCATCAATGAAAAAGGGGGAGTTTTTTGGCTCTTTTTCATTTTCTTTTGTGTTGTCATTGATGTGAAGTTGTATTGATGGAAAAATATATAAGTATGTAACAAGCTTATTGGGCATTTAGAATGGTTTCAAGTCATCAAGTTTTGGGATAGCCGTGGATAATAGAATAATTTTTTCAAAGTCTAGTAGTGGTCACGGATAATAAAATAAGAATGTTGCTGAAGTCCTAAAGAAATCCATGGGAAAAAAGAAGAAAGCCACTGAAGTCTAGGGAAAGCCCTGATATATTAAAGAAATTCATGGATCAAAGAAGGAATCTGTGAAAGACTAGAGAAATCCACGGATAGAAGAATGAATCCGCGAAAGACTAGAAAAAGTCACAGATAAAATAATGAAGCCATGGATAGAAGAATGAAGCCACGAAAGACTAGAGGAAGCCATAGGTAAAGAAAGAAAGTTGCGATACATGGGGTGAAGCAACAATAAATAGGAGAAATCCATAGAAGCTGACACAGAGCCCCGAAAATCCTAAAAATTTGATTTTTTTAATCTTGGATTCATTGGAAAAGGTGAGTTTATTCACTATGCATTGGGACAAGAAAAGTCATGATATAGAAAAGGAAATTTAAATTGATCATTTGAAAATTATACAAAGGGTGTTGACCTACTTGGGTCATATGTGACCATTGAAATAACGTTATTTGAATGTAATTTATCATGAGAGACTGACCTTTGTTGGGTTGCAAAAATAACATGCATATAAAAGTAATGATTTGGCTCATTTGTGCGAGAGTCAAATATGGGGGAGAAATGTGAAAAAGAAGATAATTACTTTGCAGATATGTGGGTAGAATTTGAGAGCTGATTAGATGCATTATAATTTGATGAAATTGTCAAGAGCATACTCATGAGTTGAAGACATAATATTTGATCCCAAGGAGAAGAGATAGACACAGATACCTGAGTGTATTATCAATGAAATTCTAATTATAGATGCAAAGAATCTGAATCAATTTAGATGGATGCATGAAGACTTAGAAAAATTCAATAAGTGTTTGAAGGAATGTATTTTTTATCTGTATGTGAAAATAGAATAAAAAAAGTGATCATAACCTATTGTGTAATATATCTTGATTCTATATGATCAATTGGTAATATCTTGTTCTACGTGGGTGCTTAGATAATAGGGGTTGGTGCACCTTGCAAGTTGTAACTTGATAAATTAGTTGAGTGGGTGATTGGAATTTCTTTTAGTTGGTGTTACAAGAATCTAAAGTGGGTGCTTCATAATTTGACTGGGTGCTCCAAAAAAACCAACTACTGTATGCTTTGGAATTGGGGTTCCTAATAAAGCCTTGGTTTCAAAGTGGGTTTTTCTCCTGAAAAGGTTTCCCACTATTGAATTTTGTGTTTATTATTATTATTCAATTGCATGTGTTTTAGTGAATACATTTGATACACTACCATTAGTAAACAAGGATGGGTAAGTGCATGAATTTGGGGGGCCAAAAAGTGGAAAAAACCTGAAAATATATATGAAATGCGTACGCGTTTTTCTATAACGCACTCGCGTTTTAAATTTTTAGGATTGGTAATTACTGAACGTATAACATGTACACATTTTAAAGAAGTCAAAATGCATCTGCATTTTAGAGAAGACAAAATGTGTACACGTTTTAGGGAATTTAAAATGTGTATGTGTTTTTTGGGTGTCGTATAAGATTTCTTTTATTATTTCTTATACTTTAAATTTATTTTAGTAAATATAAGAAATTAGGGTCACTCTACACTTGATGGAAGTGGTCCCGTAGCTCCAAAAATTATAATCTAGAAGATAGTTTTTCAAAATCTAATATGGTCACTACTTACTTATTTTTATGATTTCATCAAAGGACCTACAACTTTTAGGGCATATATATTGTATTCGGTATTTGTTTTGGGAAAGCATATAGTCGTTTTTAAGTTTTTTTAACTTCTAAAATGGATTTTGGCCCTACCATTGCTTGAATTGGTACCAATTTTTAAAGTTAGTCCATAATTCACTTAAGTGACCATGAATCAACTCTATGATGCTTGTCTACTTCTTACTAAAAAGAGATCCTTACTTTGTAGATAGAGGATTGTTCCTTGAATGTGATTCTTTTCCTATGGCCAAAATGAGGTGATTTTAATGTGCCTCCTCCTTAAGGTTTGATAACACTACTAGGTGTTGAATGAGTTGTTACGAATAGTACCAAGTGAATTGCATCAAGTGAACTTAGATGATTTCTCATTCTTAGAAACATGGCTCTTCATATAAAGATAATCTCCTCATCTTTCCTAGTTCTAAAAGAATCCTTTCATGGAATCAAATTCATGATTCTCATACATGATTTTTCTCATATGTCTCTTATGGAGGATAAGGATGCCTTAATACTTCAAAAATAATGGTCCTTGATAGCTTGGTGACATGACTAGCTCATTTTAGCTTATTCTCAAGGGTGTTCAATTAACTACAAAATGGCTAAAAATGAATTTTTAGGCCTTCAGAGGAAGTATACTCTTATCAAAACTAAATGAGTCGATTGATCACCTTAGACACTATTCCCTACACACTCAAACATGTTGAATGATCTTATTAGGAATTTCCTTTAGGTGAGGGTTTATGATTTAGATTTTAGGGTTTACGTCTCATGGTTTAGGGTTTAGGGCTCATGGTTTAGGACTCAAGGTTTAGAGTTTAGGGTTTAAGGTTTAGTTTTTAACGTGCATAGTTCCAATTTTAGGGTTTAGGATTTACGGCTCAAGGCTTAGGGTTCATGGTTTAGGGTTTAGAGTTTAGGGTTTATGGTATAGGGTTAACGGTTAAGGGTTTAGGATTTACAGTTTAGGGTTTAGGGCTCAAGGTTTAGGGTTTAGAGTTTAGGGATGAAGGTTGAGAGTTTAGGGTTTATGGCTCAAGGTTCAGGCTTTACAGTTTAGGGATCATGGTTGAGGGTAAAGGTTTTAGGGTTGAGATTTGAGGGTTCAGGTTGAGGGTTTATGTTTAAGGGTTCAAGGTTTATGGTTTTGTCTTAGATCTTAGGGATTATGGGGCCTAGGGTTCAGGGCTTAGGGTTTAGGGTTTATGGCTCAAGTATTATGGTTTAGGGTTTATGGCTTAAGGTTTAGGTTTTAGGGTTTAGGGTTTAGAGTTTAGGGTTTAGGGTTTAGGATTTAGGGCTTATAGTTTAGGGTTTAGGGCTTAGGGTTTATGGTATAGGGTTTAGGTTTTATGGTTTAGGGTTTAAGGCTCAAGTTTTAGAGATTAGGGGTTAGGGGTTAGGGTTTATGGCTCAGGGTTTAAGGCTCATGGATTAGGCTCACCCATTCAGTCACTTTAATGTTCTATGTCTTACCCATTCTTATAAATATTGACAAAGAGTATTCAAATATAAAGGGTTCATCTGCTTCGTAGGCAGAACACTCAAGGGAGTCATCACAATTTGATGCCTTTCATCAACTAATATTTTAAAGGATGGAAATTCCCATTGCATTAGAACTATTTCACTCATTGTAATGTTCTGTGTCTTACTCATTCTTATTAGTATTGACAGAGACTATTCAACTAAAAAGGTTTCTTCGATTTCGTATGAACAAAATTCAAAGAGACTCATCAAAATTTGATGTCTTTCATTTTTTGATATTTTGAATGAGGGAAATATCCACCTCTCATAAAAAAGGTAGTTATAAAAGAAGACTTAATGATCGTTCTAGGCATAAAACTAGGAAATATAGTCCTAAGATATTCAAAACATGAACTCACTCATGAGATTTAATGTTTAGGGTTTATGACTCAGGGCTTAGGGCTCAAGGTTCAAGGTTTAGGGTTTAGGGCTAAGGCTTTAGGGTTTAGGGTTTAGGATTTAATGTTCAGTGTTTAAGGTTTACTATTTTTGTTTTAGGGTTTAGGCTTTATAATTTAGGATTTAGGTCTCAAGGTTAAGGTTTGAGGGTTAAGGATTTGGGTCGCAGATTTTAGGGTTTAGGGTTTAATATTTAGGGCTTAGAGTTTAGGGTTTAAGGTTTTTGGTTTAGGGTTTAGGATTTAGTGCTTAGGTTTTAGAGTTTAGGGTTTAGGGGTTAGGGTTTAGGGTAAATATGATTTATTTTTTAGGGTTTATGGTTTAGGGACCTTTATGATTTAACATTTAGGGCTTAAGGTTTAGGTTTTATGGTTTAGGGCTCAGGGGTTATTTTTTAGGGTTTAGGGATTAGGGTGCATGGTTTAGGGTTTACGACTTATAATTCAGGGTTTGAAATTATGGGTTTAAGGTTTAGGGGTTAGTTACACGTTTAAGGTTTAGGGGTCAGAGATCAGGGCTCTAGATTTAGGGTCTAGGGCTCAAGGCTTAGGGTTTAAGGTTTAGGGTTTAGGACTCAAGGATTAGGATGTAGGGTTCGAGGCTTAAGGTTTAGGGTTAATGGTTTAGGGATTAGGGTTTAGGGTTTAAGGTTCATGCTTCATGGTTTATGGCTTAAGGTTCAGGGTTTGGAGTTATTGGTTTAAGGTTTAAGGGTTAGAGCTTGGGGCTTTGGATTTAGTGCTTAGGGTTTAGGGCTTAGGGATTAGGGTTTACGGTTTATAGTTTAGGGTTAAGGGTTTAGGTTTTAGGTTTTAAGGTTTAGGATTTATTATTTTTCTATTAGGGATTATGGTTTAGGTCTCATGGTTGAAGGTTAAGGGTTTAGGTCATAGAGTTCAGGGTTTAGGGTTTAGTGTTTAGGATTTAGGGCTTATGGTTTCGGGTTTAAGGACCAAGATTTAGGGTTTAGGATTAAATTTTTAGGGTTTAGGGTTTAGGATTTAGTTTTCAAGGTTTAGAGTTTAGGGTTTAACATTTAAGGCTCATGGTTCATGGTTTAGGGTTTAGGGCTTAAGGCTCAAGGTTTAGTGTTTAGGGCTCATGGGTAAGGGTTGAATATTTAAGGATTAGGGTTTAGGGCTTATGATTTAGGGTTTAAGGTTTATGGTTATTTTTTTTATGTTTAGGGATCATTGTTTAGGGTTTAGGGTTTAGGTTTAGGGCCTCTAATTTAGGGTTTAAGGTTTAGGGTTTAGGGTTTCGATTGTAGAATTTAAATGCTAAAATATTTAGGTTGAATGCTGAAAGCCTAAAAATTACCTATGTACTGACCAGATTATACTATTAAAAACTATCTCCTAAATCATGACTAATGGAGTTATGAGACTAGTTCCATAAGGTGCAGAGTGACCCTAATTTCTTATATTTACATAAATAAATTTAAATTTATTATTATTTAGTCTTATTTATATTTTTTATTTTTTTTAACTTAAAAATTAATGCTTGTATATAAAAGCATGTCAAAAGCATATACAATGTTTATACTATACAGAACGCGTACGCGTTATAACACGTACGTGTTTTGTGTTTTCTCTTTTTCCAAGGCATGTCTCAAGGCTTGGGATCCAGTTTGGATCCCCAAGCCTGAGGTATGAACCTGCACAAACACAAAAAACACCGTGTTTTTGCAAGAAAATTTAAAAATTCCACTTCCTCTATGATAAATCAAAATAAAACAATCGATCCATTTAGAAAACATTATACTACGATGTAGAGAAAATTTTCTTCTTTCTAATCAATTTTTTTTACTAATATAAGGTTTCCATATTATTTATTTTCTAACTATGCCTTTTTATAGCTATTTTTTGAAGTTTAAATATGTCTATCTTTCATTGTGTATCTTTTATTTTGGGTGATCAAAATTGAAAAGCAATTATACTAGCACAAACTAGGCAAAATTCTATACATATTTAAAAAAAATCTAATTTCGATATTTTTTGAGGTAGTTATGGGGGGACGGTCGGAGCTCCATTATTTTTCAAAACATAAAATTTATGTACTAGAAAAATCATTAAAAAAAAATTTGCTAAAAAATTCTTTAAAAAATTCTAACACAAACTAGACGCTCTTAGGTATCTTTCTACTAAAGGGTTTTCATAAATACTAAATGGTGATCAAAAAAGTGTGGGGGGCATGAAAGTCACTCTATTATGTTTTTTAACAAAAAAAAGAGCACGTATTGGTATTTTAGTTGTTTGACCCACTTAAACTTATCCATTTTCAATAAAATTTAGTAGATTAGAAACTAGACTCAAAATGCTACGATTCATATTTCTACAACATCTTCCAATTTTGAGTTTAACTATTTCGAAAAACTCATACAAGTTGAATTTTTTTATTTTTCAGAAAAATGCATCCACTTAAGACCCCCTTTTTCCCCCCCAACTTGGTGCACTTACCCGTATATTGTGTTGGAGTGCATTAAAATTTTTATCTACATTGATTCACCCGCGCTCTTAGTGCTTGTGATCTCTAATAGTTGTGGTTTTATAAAAGAAATATCAAGTATAAATACTTAATGCCATCACCTATGGGGGATGGCTTTGACTATGACAAATCCAAAACAAACACCATCACCTATGGGTGATGACATTAGCCTTAGGAGAAACCCTAAGGTCAAAGGTGTAAAACATGAGGAATGAAAGCTGAGAAATAAATGGAGGTCAATGAAAATGTTCTCAGGTGATCAAAAGAAAGGATAATAGTGTTTAATAAGAAGTTGATAGACATAATGAAACAATTAGACATATTAATTGCAATGAGTGAATAAAGAGAAGAAATGAGGAAAGTATAGGGTAACTAAGGCTAATAGAGACATCCTTTGAATATTGTGGTCTATCCCACATGACCAAGTCCAATCACACCCCAAACTTTGTAATGCTCTTAAGGAATCTACTGAGGAGAGGGATGCATCAGCATCCCATGTAAAAAGTAATTTGTTATAAAGTTTCAAAAATATGGTGTATACATATGCCCTAATTAAAGAACATTATGTGTCACAATAGCAAAACAGGAGATGGTTTTCAGAAAAATATCTATGCAACATGAAATCAATAGGAAATGTTGAAAGTAAAGCTAATTTGAAATTGTTGTAAGAAAATAATGAACTCCACTAAATGAAATATACCTACCTCATACTTATCTACCGATGTCACTTGTCTTTCATGTGGCATGCACAATAGTTTCCTAAAACCCTTAATATGTAAGAATAAAAAACACTAGAAGATAATCGATAAAATAATACATAAATCACCTAATTCGGAGGTCACAAGAAGGATGACAACTAAGAAGTAGTTAGTAATGTTGAATAACACAAAAACACAATGGGTAAAGGCTATAAGGATGATAAAATGTAATAAAAGATGTTAACTATGACACAATGTCATGGATTTAGTGGACCTGAAGAGATAGATAAATTACAAAATTATCCAATGTAGGAAGCAATGGCCATATAAAACCAAGTGGGAAGGTTAAATCAATGCAGGATGAACTAGATTAAAATAGTAGGTTGATAAAATATTTAATTTGAGTATGTTTTTATGGAATATTGCTATGTATAAATGGATAATTGAGAAGATAAAACATATAAATATTCAGAAAATGAGACTTAGTGGTTTCTTTGAGATTTGGACTTCACTGGTTTATATATTATAGGTATTGGGACCCAGGATATCTTTAATGAGATAAGGAAACCACCACTTTTGATTATATTTAACTAATTTTTCATGGGTATAATCTAACTTCAAAACGAGGTCACCGGATTTGAATTTTTGAGGCTTGATAAGATGTTTTTATTACTTGGAAATATTCTCTTTATATATATAGTTGTAATGTATGAACTTATCATGTTTTTCATTAAGTATATTGAGGGAATGTCACCATGCTTCATGGAAAATTTTGTCAACGATGATTCCATGTAGGGAAATTCAAAGAGAAGGAAGTTCTACCTCGAGAAGAAGGAATAATTTAGAAATGGTCATAAAAAAGAATGGGGTTTCCCCAATGGCCATGTGGACACTAGTACGATAAGTCCAAAGCACCAGATATAGCTTAATATTCTAGTGAGAGTGTGATTCTCATATGGTTTTTGAATAATTTTGTTAAGGATTTTATTAGAATATTTACCTTGTATATTGCATTCAGGATGATGAGTTGAAAATTTGTTCTTAATTTAGAGCTTTTTGTAGAGAGATTTCATTTATTTACATTTGAAGCTCCCACTATTTTTAAATACAATTGTGTGAGGGATTCTAAAGTTACAAATGATTTATTTAAGGATAAACTTGTAAATGGTAATTCCTTTCATATTGTTAAGAGGCATGGCTTCAATCCACTTGGTGAAATATTCAATGGAAGTGATATTCAAAAGATGTTCATATTAAGAGAAAGGAATTTTGCTAATGTAATCCAAACCTCATATACTAACGGGCCATGGAGCTTCAAGAACTTAAATCTCATCTAGTGGAGAGTGAATAAGGTCATTATGATATTTACAAGGCTTTCATTTATTTTTTAAATGCATCAGAATTAACTTATAGGGCAGACCAATAATAACACATATGGAGACATTTGTGTGATAATTCATGTCTTCCAAAGTGTCCACCATAGGTTCCCTTGTGTTCTTCTTTAAAGAGAGAAGGGACTTCATCCTCAAATACATGGTGGAGTGGAGCATCGTTAAAGATGTGAAAATAAATGATATTATATGTGATAATATATTTTAAATATTTATTGCATTTTATAGTGTGCTTGCAGGAATCAAAATCTGAAGGGTATATTTGATGTTGGATGATTTGGATAAATTCTATATACCATGAAATAGGGGAAGTAGGAATGAAATCCATGTGAAAAATAAGAGGAGATTCAATAGAAGGATGTAAAGAATGGATTTTATTAATTTGGACCATGTCTTGGTCTTGTGGAAAATCTAAGCAAGGTTTAAATTTAATAGTAGATGATTTTAATGAATCAATCAGGGCATTGTATTCTCAAAGAATAGATTCAATAGTAAAAGAAAATAAATTTCATGTGAGTCCTTATAATTTTTAGTGACATGCTTTTAGATTATTACTTTAACATCGATAGGTGTTACTGAATTGTTAAAAAACAAGTTGGGAATCACTTATGACAAGAAGATACGTGATATTATAGGAAAAAGTGGCTTCTATGCTAATGATAAGAGCAACATATTCATTTGTGTTGTTTGTGACATCAAGTTCAAGTCAGAAGGAGAAAGAGAGTATCTTTCCTAAGGGACCTGTTAGAACACAACCTTTCCTAACTCCCTAAAATGTTTTTCTCTATTGAAATGGATATTCCAAGTGTTTTCATGGATTTCCATAATACTTTCTTCATATTTAGCATTTTTACTTAAAAGTTTAGGATTAGGATTCATGTCACTAACTATGAGGGACTATTCTTCAATATCAACAATGAAATTGTAGTATTAATATTTAATTATAAGGGATTGATTCCTTCCTTCAATCAGTAGTATGTCCTCATCAGAAAAGGCATCAAGAACATGTAGTGTTGTGGGTATTGGAGTAGCAGAAAGTTAATCCACAATGGTTTTACCTTTAACATAATTTTGCATAATGATATATAATTCAAATTCCATAAAGAACACCATCTATTTAGCTTGTGGTTTTTTGGGAGGACAACAAAGTAGGATAAATGGTAGAGTAGATCATTTTGGACCATGAAATAAGTGGTTTGGTAGATCATGCAATGGTTCATCTTGGTTTTAATGAAATAAATGTTCAACAAATCTTGTTTGATAGAGGTATAACAGGTTTCATATTGAAGGGTATATAAACTAATGTAGCAGATGGTATGCACATTCCCTTTTTTATCCTCTTGAGACAACATTTCCCTAACAGAGACAAGGGTAGATGAGGTATAGAGAATGAGTGGTTGATAAAAGGATAGGTAGTGTGGGATTAGTGAGGAGAGATGATTTAATATTTTTAAATGTTTATTGACATTCTTTATTCTTTTAGAGTACAAAGATATGCTAATTCAAGGAAAGATCATCGGATTTCCCAAAAGTTCTTTAGGAAAGTACATATGTTAGGTATAGAGGTAGGGTAAGGAATGTTGAGGATGGATTTGATATTTTCACGATCAATGTCTATACCATGTTTGGAGATGAGGAGTCCTAATACTTTTTCTTGTGTGAAACAAAAGATGCATTTACCCAAATTAAGGTGAACCATTTATTTGTGGAGTAATCGAAGGGAAAATTTCAGGTCTTGGGTATGATCCTCTACCCATTGAGATTTGATGAGAAGGTCATCCACATACACTTCAAAAATTTTATGAATGAGATTTTGAAATATGTGTGCCATATCTTGTTGATCATTTTCTCTGGAATTTTGAAGCTCAAAAGGCATCTTGACATAGAAATAGATGCCCCATTTAGTAGTGAATGCAGTTTTATGTTGATCTTAAGGTGTTATTTGGATTTGATTACATCCTAAGAAGTTATCCATGAGGTATAAGATCTCATAGTATTTTGTGGCATTGGAAATGACATCAATGGAAAAAAAGGGTAATTATCTTTTGGACATGTGAGGTTTAGGCTACAAAATTCAATACAATTTCAAATGGCTAGTGTAAATTTCTTAAGAAGATGATATTAGATACCCATTTAGAATAGTTGACTAGATGAATATATTTGGCATCAATAATATTTGTGAGCTCTTTATGACATAGGTTGTTGATTTTGGGAGGGAAATTATGAATATTTTTCCAAACTAGTGCAACATTATGGTAGGTAATAATATTATGGAGTACAATGTAAGGGTCAATTTCAAGCATGTTGGAGTATCTCCAAGAAACTACTTCCTTTTTTTCAAAGAAATTAAATATTTTTATCAGGTGGATGGAGAAATTATTTGACTAAAAAATGTAACATTCCCATTTTAAGTCTTTAGAAACAAGGGAAATTTTTTTATACATAATGTTCTCTGTTCTATATAATCATAATTTAGAACACACATTCCATGCCAATCAATAACATAACATATAACCATATGCAGTTGTAAATGACTCAGTGAACTACCGATCTCTCATGTTAACTTAAAGTATTGAATACTATGGGTATACTATGTATAGTTAGTTATCTTACCCTATTCTAGGTATTGAGTGTTCATGTTTAAGAAATATATCTGAATAGTAGTTACCATATTAATCTAAAATCACATTTCTTGAACTAGGTGACATAGGAAAACACAACCAATAGCTTGCAATACTTTGGCCAAAAATTTCCAACATACTATTCATATTACTATTCCTAGACGGCATACTCATCTAATCAGAATACGTCCTTCACCGCACTCATATGTTATCAAGAATGCTCTTTAATGACTTATGTCATTCCACTTGTCTAAGGTTTGATCCTAACCTAGGTTATTGACATAAGATGGTATAGGGAACCACTCACGATGACCTAGGGTATCTGGGCATACTCAGTCGATCTAAGTCAATTGAATGTGGCTAATTACCCTAAGTCATTGAGAGTCACTTTCTATGCTAAACCATATCCTTAACCTGATCTAGAGAGAAACTAGGCTCAAGTATAAATTTGAGTAGATCTAGATGAACCAATGTTGAAGTGTGTTCCAACATGTCAACTGTAACACTGTATCCTCGTGAAGACCCAAGTCTTCACGAAGGTACAGTTCTATAGTTGTCATGTACCAACATCTGAAATTACTACTTCATCACGATTTACACACCTTAAGAGGTAATTTCAACTTAATTATCATTCGATTAATATTCAAATCACAGCAATCTTGCATAACCTTAATCCCAATAATCCTTAAGGTTTCCATCCTTATTTGAGTTGATTAAATAATATGAAACTTCATAAACCTATGATTTCTTTTATGTTCATTAACTTAATTCTTAACGTGCAATTAATCGAAAATAGAACAACATCCATCATAATATTTATTTAATGTGTCTCAACCATTCAAGAATGTATAAGAACAAAATAGGTTATGTTACGGTAGACCTCATAGATATGAAGTCTAAATGGTAATGAACTCATATACCATTCATTTATTTCTTACCCTTTTGAGAGGAGGAGAACATTCCTCTTTATGGTTAAGTGTTAGGATTTATTATAACCTTATCCATTTCACACTTCCTAAAATTTTAACCATACGTTCATTATCATCATAATAAACCATAAAAGATTAGGTAAAGAACATCAATACATGCAACTTAGTAAGGTGCACTGAAGTAAGGGAAATTGTGCTACTTCCCATTTATCCAACTCATATACTGACAACATAAATAACGATCCAATCAGATATGAATGACAATATCAAAGATAGGATTATAAATTTCCTTCATATTATACACAACAAAATTGACATAATCAATTAAAGTAACTTCAGCCTTTTCAATTTATCACGATCAAATACACATTTTTCAAGACTATGCATTACTGATGTATTTCATGTCAACAACATCAAGATCATTAAAGAATGCAAATTTTCTTCTTTCAATACATCTCAATAATTAATAAGAATTCTTTATAAAAGGTCAACACTTTTAAGCAACCAATACATCATATAAGTTATTGCCTTCCTTTATCACTTACGAAGTCCATCTACAAAAATTTCTAGCATGAGTCAGTTCATTGAATTGAGCATGATAAGCACTAAGCATTAAAACAACTTGCTTTCAACAAACTGTTTCATAAAACCAACTCTACTTTTATGAAACAGTCAAATCAAGAAGATAAATAAATCATAAGTAGAAACAACCATAAAAGAAGAACAATTAATCAATTTGAATAACATTTAAGAAAATATCATGATGTAATCAGTAATCTACAACATGATATCAGATAAATAATGTTCCAACCAGAACACTTATCCATATAAAATAAAAGTACCTTCTAATTATTTCCTTCACAATTCATCTGAATTTGAAATACAAAAATTAACTTCACTATTTAACCAAAATAGAGTTACTTTCAGAAGTAGGAACCTTCTAACTTAGCTAACAGAGTTTCATAAAAAGACAACTACAAAAAAGCTAATTCCATCTTCATAAAGGTTTTAGGATGAATCATCTAACAATATAAGTAAATAAGAGTTTTACGTTTTAGATGTGACATCCTAATTCCAAATCCAAGACATAGTGTAATGCCCTCTTCAAACTACCACTTGAGACCAAGAAAGAAACTAGGTTTAGCGAGGAAAATTTATGGAATAATTTATTTTTTATTAAGAGTGTTTGCAATAAGGTTACAAGATCACAATTAACACAAACATGGTTAAGATTAACAATCAAGACTAACTTGCAACAAGTTATTCTAGCAACCATTATCAACAAGACACATGGTCAAAACAAGAGGTTAAATTCATCACTTAGGTTAGGAGAGTAATTTATCACTTAACCCTACTCTAACAAGATTAAAGGGTTCAAATTGTTTTTTCACACAATAAGATTCATCAAAACTTTCCTAAATCATACACATTGGGTAGAAAATTTCCTCACCTTTCCAACCATATAAAGAAGTCCTCCTAACTCTTTATAAATCTCAAGTTATGGGCCGACAGAATTTAGGGGAGAAATTTTCCCTAGGGAGAGTCCACAGGCGTAGGGAGAAATTTTTTTTCCCTTGAGCGGGTGGGCAGGGCAGGGAGGAAAATTGGAAATTTTCCTTTCTTGAGTGCAAAAGCGCAATTTCCCTCCGTGCGTTTGTGAGTTCAGAAAGACACATGTCGCTTCCCGATTGGCACGGGGAAAAAAAGAGCAGTGGGGAAAGTTAGAAATTAGAATTTTTAGGCCAAAAGCCCAAGGGTGAAATTCATCACGTACCTCCACCAAGGAGAAAACCTATGCCACGTGTCAAACTCCTATTGGTCACGGGGGTTGTAGACCGACAGAGCAAAAAGGAAAATTGAGATTTTAGAGGTTAAAATCTCAATGGAAGAAGAAAATCTATGCTCCCACTGAGGTAAAAATTTCCATGTGTCAGCACGTGATTGGACGTGGGCCAGTGGATCAAGGGAAAAATTGGGAATTTTTCCCAAGGTCAAAAACCAAATTTTCCAAAGGAATATTTTCCTTCCCTCCTCCACCGTTGTCTAAAATGCCGCATGGTGTCCTGTGATTGGACGCGGGATAGTAGAATGGTGGAGAGGTTTAAGACTTTGAGCCAAAAAGGGTTTATTTTTCAAATTTATTCTGCGCACCCTCCAATCCATGTGTCAACACATGATTGGATGCGGGGCCACAGGGAAAAGTGGGAAAATTTTCCCAAGGTCAAATTTTCAAAAGGTTAAGTTTCCAAAATGAGTCTACCCTCTGAAGTGCCACATGGAAACATTTGATTGGTTACAAGGGTTACAGGGCCATGGAATTTTTGGGGAAATTTTTCCAAAGGTTAAATTTTGATTTTTAAACAGTTAGATTAATTTTTGGATGGCTATTTTGAAGTAAAACTTCAAATGGCCATAACTTTTGATAGAAAAGTCATTTTTTGGAAAACAAGGACTTTATGGAAAGCTCTTAGAGCCCTATTTGCAAAAATATCATAAATTTTGGTTTTTTATGAAGTTTTGATGGTTATTTTTAAGAAATAAATCTGCAGGGTTTTCGATTCAAAATTGACAATTTTCCAACTTGTAAAATTTTGATCGAATTTTGATTTTTTTCTTCTCAACACGTTAATTGAACATGGAGACTTGATCTTGGGTAGATTTAGGATTTATTACAAGATTAAATTTGTTTAGTTGAGTTGAAATTTTATACTTTTACAACTTCTGACAAGAAATGGTTATGCAAGTTGAAATTAGATTTTTTTGATGAATTTCTAAAATGTCTTTCTTAGTGTTGAGGTCCAATTGAGTTCCTTAGGGTATATTACATCTAATGTATAATATTTCATATATTATTTCATGTTATAATTTTGAACTATGCATTTATTTGATAAACTTAATTGAATGATTTATAAATGGAACAAATATCTCTCACTAACGAGTTTGAAATTAATTTACAACTTTCAAATATGGAAAGCATGTCAAATTCCTATCTCAGGCATTTTAATTGATTCAAACAAACACTTAAAATCAACATGTAAAGTTAATTTCATTTTTTAAAACTCACTTCAAAAGAATAAATGACTATCATTTCTTTCCTACGTGTTCTTCTTCCCAAAACAGAGATTACAAACACAACAACAATTAAATTACAATACAACAATGCAAGTTGAGAAAGGGATGTAACTCATTATTGATTTCCAACAATAACTTAACAAATTATTTCTTTCTTTAAATTTCAATACGTAATCTACAAACTGTATGACATTCTTTTCCAAAATAGAGAATGGAATAATAACTCTTTACATTTTCCAATGCAAAGTGTCTTCTCATTACAACAATAATACAATCATCCACTTCAAAATGGGAAGGTTACTGTCAAACTATATTTTATTTTTCTCCAAAACAGCAACATGCTGATTTCTTCATCTTTTCATCTTGATCACAACAAGGAAGGGGGAAAGGCAACACTCTCCACCAAACCAAAACATCCAATGGGAAAGGAGAATCCATCTTTCCGATTGGCCCCTGAGCCCCAACCATATTGGAATAGAGTACGAACATCAACACATGGCAACAAAGGCTTCTATAACAACAAACAACATTCTTTTCACATGCATAATACAACAAAATACATAGTCCAAACAAAGACAACAGTTCACAACCACAATAAGAATCATACACATAACACATAGGCTTGATCAAGCAAGCCATCAAGAGCAAGAACTATGGGGAACTACTTATGCCTCCCTATTTGGAATTGGGCATCCACCTAACTCAAACCACCAATAACCATATAAAATCCCATAAACCTTATATCTCCCAATCCCTCCTTATGTCCCCCGCCCCCCCCCAAAGTTTCTCCCTTATGCCCCCCCAAGAGTAAAAAATGCAAGTAGTTTCTTTTCCTAGGTGGATTCCAATCCAAAACTACCTCCAAAACAGAACAAGTGCCATTGGAAATCCCTTATGCCCCCCATATTAACCCCCCATATCCTTATCCTACACCTTTCCCTAAGCATTCTACCCAACCAGCCAACAATACACAACACATTCACCATTTTTCTCATGCAAGGAAAGAGAAAACAACATTTAAAAAGGGCAAGATCCTACCTCTCCATAATGGAGTTTTTTTCCAAAACAAAAATCTCCTTCAATGCTCAAAAATACAGTCCAAAACAGCCAGTTCGTCAATGACAAAAAATCAGTCCAAGAATAGCAACACCAAGCACGCAAATGAATTTTCCAAACTCTCTCCACAAGTAAGACTCCCATACCAAAAAAATTCAACCCAAAGAAGAAATATCAAAGTTTCAACAACACATAACCAAGAGAAGAATTCAAATTTTTAAAGGAGAGGGAGAGGAGAGGATGATGTGGATTCCAAGTGGAATGCCACATCATTCTTCCTCAACCCTAAAAGAGAAATTCAACCTCACAACTAATCACAATAAATGGAGATGACAATCAACCTACACACTCAAAATTAACCCATACTTTAACAAGGACTGAATTAAAAGCTTGTAAGGAAAGTGCAATAAAAAATTACACATAGTCATTTCAAAATACAATTAAAAAGGCTAATTTTGACCACCAAACCATAGGTATGGTTGGTGGATTATTTTAAGAGGTTTGGGACAAGTTTAACTTGTCCCAAAAGCCTCAAAATGCATCCCTCAAGGACAAATTCGAATTCCTTTGAGGATGAAGTGTCCTACACTCCAAAATATGACTTACACAATCTTTCACATCACTTACATCTTCTTACACATTCTTACAACATTCATTAATATCTATGACTTCATTAATTACATTCTTCTGACATAATGATTTATTTATTTAACACATGGTTATATATAACATAAACCCAAATCAATTAACAACTAATGAAAGGGGTAACACATCAAAAATAAAATACATACAAACATTACAAAAAAAAGAAACACATTAAAGTAATACATGAAATCCCTTGGTCACATTTTAAAGGTGATTCCCCCCCATGGGAATCCCTAACAAACACAACATACAAACAATTACAGTTGCCATGGTGACCTCGTTGAATTCATCCAGAATTCTAATATGGTTAGTCTCCAGTCCCTCGACATTGTTGTGATATTTTAACATATAAAATAACAATACCTCTTTCGGCCTCATGGCCATATCAGAACATCTAGAATGATATAAACAACATATAAAGATCAAATACAAATCACAACAACATTAAGAATTCAACATCATCATTTAAATTCAGTTTGCAACTATATCATCATCCAATGAATCCCTATACTAGAGCTACTCTAAATATTAAATGTCACATGTATAAAATCAACATCAATACTATATCCATGTCAACAGTATATCATCATCCATATATAATAATGTCTCTAATAATCATCATGCATGCTAACTAAATCAAGGTCTTTAATAATCCATGATCTAACATCTACACATCATACTAAATCAAAACATAATAATGTCCAAAATGAGATCAACAGTCTCAAGATCAGTATCTAAACAGTGTATAAAGGGAAGTGGGCACTACACATAGCCTAAGTTCTCAAGTTAGGATATACATTAACTTTAGGAAAGTATTCACTCAATGCACAATATATCACATTAATCTACTATCATAAATATTAAAATCCTTTAATACAAGTCAAGTGAATAAGCAAGTAGTAATGACGAATACAAAAAGGCATTCATGAAAGTAATGTAACTGAACCAATTAAATCTATGACAAGATTTACCTAAATGAAAAAAAACGACTGTGATAAAATAGTTTATAACTTCCTTTACAATTTCGTTAACATGAATCCCCATTCATAACTAATAAAAGAGACCGCAACACAAATATCTCATAGTTTTTAAAGAGATAGCGATGACTCATAACCTTAGAGAATAAAGAGAAAGGGTCAATCAACATGGTTAGAGAAGGATTTCAACATTCATTTACAAGAAATTCTAGTCGTAAAAGGATTGGTACAAACCCAATCATAATATCCTTACACTCTTTTAAACATAGAAAACATGCACAAAAAACTATTATACTCAATCATACGACTACAAAATGCAATTCCAATTTCAAAATAATGTTCACCCAAACATGAAGCAAAAGTAGTAGTAGTATCATTATTCTTATCAAGAAAGAGAGATGTAATAATCATAATTGCTAACAACTTCCAGGGAATTAACAACCTTCATCATGCATTAAAAAACATCTAAGTTTCAGTCAAAGGAACCAAAGACTATCCATTGTGAATCAATTTCAAAGAAGTTACATTCCAAGATCGACATGTATAGCTACATTCGCATAAGCTATAAATAGAGATGAAAAATAGTACTTTTCATTACATTATTGTGGACAGTTCAACTACACACCTCTACAAATTGACAAGGTAAATTATCCCTTCCAATCTTACCCAGAGAACAAAGAAATGGAAGTGTTCAAAAAAACCCTTACTTAGAACTGATTTGGTTAGTTCCATATCAAGAAACTTCAACTGAAAGTCTGAATAACATCTTTAAAGATTCACGAAAACAAAATCAGGTAGAAATCAACAAGTTTACTCTAGAAAGTTACTCAAGAGGTTAACCAAGATCAGGAATAGGTATTCAAAATCAAAAACTTCTAATTCAACAAGGAAGTAGACAACATGATCAACATACTAAAATCTCAAACAGAGCTATGAGCATAACCCCAGTATCAACTCATACAAGCTGATTATGACAATGTCCCCAACCAACAGGACCTCATCTATTTATCCTTTAGTTCAGTCCTCCAGAACTTAAATAAAGACACAATATATATATATATATATAATATCAAAATAAAAGACTTCACACACAGGTATTCCCAACAAGATAGCCTCAAAATCTAAGTGTCCAAGAATCAATTAACACATAGTTTCCTTAAAAGAACTTAATTCAAGAAACTTAGTTTTTAACTAAAAAGATAAGAGGAATAATAAAACATTCACTCTTGTTTCCATACAAGATGAATCCACAAAAATAGATATTCCAAACACCCAATATCTTCCCATCTCCCATTGAATACTGAATTAGAAGAATTTATAGATTATACAGTAAGTTCAATAAGAATTCACTTATTTAATATTGTTTATACCAATTTGTTTTCATAAAATCTGAATCAAAGTATTCATAATAGTATAGTTCCAACATGAGTAACAAAACTTCCACAAACAAAGATGTGATAGAGAAGGATATTCATTTACCTTATAACAACCCAAAAAAGAAAACCCATTTCAAAACTTGAAGCCTCATTTCATTTCCATAATCCTTTTTTTGAACAGAAAAGTAGGATTCACGCATACATATCATTACTCAAATCACCAAAAGATTTAAGGTTGGATTCAACATTGAATGAATAGGAAAACAACCCATCTTCTACCTTATCAAGCAAAGTTTCTTCAAAATAAATACATAGATTTTTCAATCAAGATTGCATGGTATTCATCACAAAATAAAATACCCATTTATTTCATGAGAGAAAATTTGTTTTAATGAAGACATTTAGAGAAAAGCAGAGCAGCTTAATGGATAGAGCCTATCATGCCTGATAGTGCTTTTGTTGATTCAAAGAAAATTTCCAGCCGAGCCTCCATAACTCCTCCAAATAAAGTCAACAAACAAAAACTTCCTTCTCAAATGCCTCATATACTTCCATTGGATCGAAAATAGTCCAAGGGAGTTAAAAATAGTAACAAACTAAAAATAGAACTATTGGTTCAAATTATTAGATAGCTCCATGTAGAGAAAAAATCGAAATGCATGAAATACCAAACAACTGTCAACAAATCCGCTCGCATGGTTTCGAAGGTAGTTTTCTCGCAAAAACTGATGACCATAAATGTCCTTAATTTCCAATGTGTCACCTATATCTCCATGCCACTGCCATCTAAAGTTGTTGAGTCTAATTTCCACCATGGCATGCATTACTTAACTCTAGCGATGATGTCAAGTAGGTTTCCATCAAATTTCCATGCCTCTACCAACACTGGTAGTACCCTATATTAACTTCAAAAATCAAATCAAATAAATGACTAAGGAACCATCACCATGTCTTCCACTTACCATATGATCCCCTTAAGTCCCCTTCCATCCTTGCATTAGTTTAGGATATATATCATTAGCTTACGACCTGTCCTTAGGTTAGTTTAGAAAGTATTTACCTTAGGCTTTTAAACATTACCTTAGGTAAATTTTCCATCTTAGGATAGGCCATACTCCATACTAATTTAGTATTAGGTAATAGGTTATAAATAAACCTATAGTTACCATAGGTTATTTCCAAATCCCCCACTTTGTAAAACATACAACTTAGGTAAGGATGCAACAAGATTAGTGTAAACATAGATATAAGGTATGTCTAGTTTACCTTAGGTTAGAATCCCATTAGGATAGATCTTAAAGATCTAGGACTTAGGTTTTTACCCTCAATAGTCTGGAAGTAGACCTCCATCCTATTTACACCATTCAATGTCCTGGAGAAATTAACAAGAAGATCCGAGAACACTACTTACAGTAGAATGCAAAACAAGAACTTCCAATAAGATTAATGAAATTATATAAATACAAGAGTTCATTCCTTTATTTCCTTCAACCTATGAATGTTAGTTTACCATATAGATCAGGTAAGAAGAATTAAAACATACCTTGGATCAATGGAATTGAACAATGTTTTGTTATTATAAAGAGATAATTTACAAACAACTGAAAGGAACGATAACCAGATCGTACCTTAGACAAGAACACAGATGCTAATCAAACACCACGATCAATAAGATGAAAGCAATTTTCCAGAATAACTTTACATAAAACCTTTGCAAAAAAATGATAAACAATATCCTATATTATTATGGAGCTCAATGCAATACATTGAGAATGGGCCTTACTTAAATAGGCAAGGAATAACAATCTAAGAACTAGTCAAGGTCGTAGATCAAGCCATAAATCAAGGAAATAACTATTCATCAAAGAACTAGTCAAGACCATATATTTATGAGAGAATTAGACATCAAGGATCTAGTCAATACCATAGATCAAGGAAAGAAATATTCCTAACAACTAGATAATATCTCCTAATATCTAAATAAGATAAAATAAATATCCACACACATAAGTGGGTGAGGATAAATACAATAAAGGTAAATAAAGTACCTAGGTGAACATGAGCTAAGGTAAATACCTACTCTAACACCCCCCCTCAAGTGAAGCTAGGAGCCAAAATAGAAGTGGCATGTCCACAGTATGAGTCCCGGTAACTAGGCCTGATGAGGTACTCATGTACAATAACTAGGAAAAAAGGGACACCGCAAGGTATCTAAAACCAGTAACAACAAAGTAAAGAGAGTAAAGACCTGCTCCAAGGCATCCCAAGAAGCTCGGCTCAAAAAACTCGTACAATGGCAAAAAAAATTTGGTGTGCACTATGGTCTGAATCCACTACTCGATCAAAAAACTCAACAAAAAATGACACTAGGTTTCACCAAAATAGCTCCATACAAGGAGATTGTCAATGGAGTGATGTCAAAAGTGTAAAAAAAAATACCAAACATAATACAATCAACTGCTGCAAATAGGTGTGCCAAAATCCAAGAACAAAACCCGAAGCAACAAGGCAAGGACACAAAATCCAGAGTGTCATGATCCAAGAAAAGCTAAAGTAAAAAAACAAGGACACAAAACCCAAAGAAGCAGGATCAGAACCACACCCTCCCATACTGCTAAATGGTTGGAGTGATGCTACAAATCTATATAAGTTACCCAAAATCAACTACTTAAACACTGATAAAATAACACTGGAATTCACAAGAATAGATCACTCACAAGAGATACTATCAACATGCCAAAAGTGTCAAAAATACAGATACAAAATATCTCAAAAAACAAGAGAGATACACTACACCTGCTAAAGAAAAATGCTCAAAACAAGAAGCATCACAATGCAGAAGGTATAGAAAGTGGAGCAAGAGGCTGAATGGTAGAGGAGCCATGCCTGTAGAGTCCTCTCAATGAATGCCTATGTCGCCGCCACAAGTGATTATATATCCACCCCAAATCAACACGGATGGATGAAGATGATGCCTATTTATGACTTGGTATGAAATTCACAATGGGTCTATGTAAAAGAACATCATAATGTGTGTTAGGTTGATCATGTATGACAGCTGAAATCTTAGGTTCCTCAAGCCTGAGTGAAGGTGCAGAACTCATGTGTTGCTCATGATCCTCAGAAAGAGTAAAGCAAACAAAAAAATGACCTTTGTTAATGTGTGATCCCAATGAAGTATCTGCTCAAAAACCACTTAACGAGAATTCCACTTAAAATGTGGAATAGAGGAAACAATACCCTGTGAATGTCTGCCAATGAATCCACTAGTGAGAGCCATAGAATAGAGCATGCGAGAACTGAATGCAGCGGTATGCTTCTAAAAAAATCCATGTAGCTAAGCAGAAATAGGATACACAACATGTGGTACTGTAATAGGCACAGATGTGGAAGAGCATGCAGTAACAAGCCTCATAGGTTTAGAAGCATCAAAAGTAGGTTCAGGCTCAAAGACTGGTAGATTAATGTCAGTGGGTACAAGAGAAACAGCTACAAGTGGACTAGGAGCATGGATATGGTTGTCCACAATATGATGGTGATGATGTAGGCTAGTAAGTTTGTTCTGCAGGGAGTGTATTATTGTATCCTTATCATGAATGAGTGATTGTAGAAGAGAATTTTTCTTCTTGAGTGATCTATTTTCTTCCACAAATTTTACAATATCCTCTTGAAGTCCGCATACTTCAGAGAAAAGCATATCATTCTTAGAATCCATGATAGGTACAAATTGTAACTCCTAAAAGTTTAGGACGTCGGGATTAGCTGAAATTATGTCCACAATTGATTTCAACTCCTCCATAGTTGGAACTTTAAAATTATAGTGCAAGTCTCAAAATAAATATTTCTAATGGAAAGAGCACGGAAAAACAAGCACTTTTACAACAAATGAAACTCAAAACCGAGTTACCGATCAAAAGTTACAAGATTTTTAATATTTTTCTCTGTTATTTATTTTAGTTGCCATTAAAACAAAATAAATTGTTGTTTCCTTCACCCCACAAACAAAATTAAAGGGGGCTCAAGTTAAACATCAACTAGTAGGAATCACAAGCTTTAAGCCCTCATAAGACCATACCATATGACCAAGGGCTAAGGATTTTAAAACAATGAATTTATTTGTAAAATAGAACTTATAGATGGATGTCAATAGTAATCTCCAGCTCTGATACCATGAAAAGAACGATACCCAGATTGTACCAAGACAAGAACACAGATGTTAATCAAACACCACAATCAATAAGATGAAAGCAATTTACCAGAATAACTTTACATAAAACCTTTGTAAAAAAATGAGAAACAATATCATATATTATTATGGAACTCAATGTAATACATTGAGAATGGGCCTTGCTTAAATAGGCAAGGAATAACAATCTAAGAACTAGTCAAGGTCGTAGATCAAGTCATAAATCAAGGAAATAACTAGTCATCAAAGAACTAGTCAAGACCATAGATTTAGGAGAGAATTAGACATCAAGGATCTAGTCAATACCATAGATCAAGGAAAGAACTATACCTAACAACTAGATAATATCTCCTAATATCTAAATAAGATAAAATAAATATCCACACACATAAGTGGGTGAGGATAAATACAATAAAGGTAAATAAAGTACCTAGGTGAACATGAGATAAGGTAAATATCTCTCTAACAACAACTTTACCAATTTACAACCTTTCTTAACTCAAACAGAATGGATTCCTTGCAAGCAACAACATTTCAGCAAAATGAATCCAAGAACAGAAATAAATTATCCATGGCAAGCATTATTTTTAACAATCAAAAGAATACACCTTCTTAGGAAAAATCACATGTCAACGCTTGTAATGAAAAAGAGGACAAGTTAACAGTTTTCCATAGGTGTTACATACTTCCCTCCTAAAAAGAATCATCATCCTGATGATTAACTTATTTAAACAATTTCCATCAAGGAAAATTAATTTATTATCTTTATTTCTGTATGTTCAAAGTAGATCTAGATTTTAAAATTCCCCAAATCAGCGTTTACATAGCTATTTTATTTTAAACAAATAAAATATCTGCCTAAAACTAGCAAATTTATTTTCATAAAAAGAATAAAATCACAAATTGTATCAGTCAATAGAATCAATTCTATTCAAATAAATATGGAAAAGTAGTTTTCATATCTTCTAGATTTTCCCATGTCACACTTTTCTCATTAAACTGGTCCCACTAGACCTTAGACTGACTTATTTCATGATTTCTTAAGTGCAACTGGCAAGTTTCCAGCACTCATATAGATTTAACCAAGATTATTCTTGGGTCTTGGATCTGCAAGGATTTTCAATTTAACACATGCAATAAATCTAAAACGTATTTCTTAAGCAAAGAAATATGGAAAACATCATGCATTCATGATAAAGAAGGAGGTAATGTTAAACGATAAGCTACAGGGTTGATTATTTCAATAATTTCAAAATGTCCCACATAACGAGGTGATAACTTGGCAGCCTTTCCAAAAGTTATAGAACTCTTTTTCGGTTTAACCCAAAGAAATACCTTCTCACCAAGTTCAAATTTCCCATCAACCCACTTCAAGTCAACATAACTCTTTTTCCTATATGTTTCTTCTTTCAACCATTCATGAATCACTTTAACTTGATGTTCTGTTTCTATATAGATTTCAGGTCCAATTACCTCTCTATCCTCAATGTTGTCCCAACTAATAGGGGTTCTGCATTTCCTTCCGTATAACACTTCGAAAGGTGCCATCTTTAGAGAGGCGTGATATGTGTTATTGTATGCAAAATCAACTAATGGAAGGTACTCTTCCCATTTATACTACTGATCTATATAATACATTCCTAACATATCCTCTAAAACTTGATTAAATATTTCAGTCTGTCCATCCGTTTCTGGATGATACTCAGAACTAAAATTCAGCTTAGTTCCTAGAGTTGCATTAAGTGTTTACCAATATCTTGAATTCTCTCTTGGATCTATATCAGATATGATTAATTCAGGTACTCCTTGTAATCTGAAAATATCATGGACAAATTTTTTCACTAAAACAAGTGAATAATCCTTAAGAGTACCAACAATAAAGTGTGCTACTTTTGTTAGTTTATCAACAACAACCAGAATAACATCATGTTTATTTCTGTACATAGACAACCCTTGTACAAAATCCATGCTTATCACTTTCCATTTGTACTACGGTATGTTGTGAGGATACAATAAACTATCTGGATGCATATGTTCAACTTTAACATGTTGACATTCTAAGCAATGTGTCACAAACTCCATAAGGTCCTTTTTCATCCCTTTCTAGAAATATTTTTGTTTTATATCAGCAAGCATCTTTGTAATACCAGGGTTTACAGAAAAAAGTGAATTTTGAAATTCAACTAATAATTTCTTTCTTAAATCATTTAGCAAAGGTATGTATACCCTATTTTCAAATCGTAATATTACTTCATTATCAAAGTGAAAACCCTTATATCTCACATTATTTGGATCTACAACAAGTTTTGTTTTTACTTGCTAAAAATAAGAATCAAATTCCATAACACTTTTTACTTCATCCTTAAACTGATATTTCAATGTTATAAGAGCAGAAGTGTGCTTCCTACGAATTAGAGAATCAACTACCCTATTTTCCTTTCTTTTAATGTAACTTACGTCAAAATCATATTGATATAAAAAATCTAACCATCTTTATTGTATTGCATTCAGATTTGGCTGAGTGGAAATATACTCCAGCCCAAGATGACCAGTTTTTAGTTATAAAGGTTTACCAAGTAGATAATACCTCCAAAATTGAAGTGCATAAACAATGGAAGAAAGCTCTAGATCATGTGGAGCATAATTTAGCTCATGTAACTTAAGTTTTCTACTTTCGTATGATATGACATGATCATTTTGTAACAAAATACCTCCAAGACCTTCCCCAGATGCATTTTTTACAATAGTTAAGTCTCCATTAGGGTTAGGTATATCCAAAATAGATGCTAAAGTTAATTGATCCTTTAAAGTTTTAAATGCAGAATCACATTTCTCATTCCACACAAATTTCTTATCATTTTTCTGCAATGAAGTTATTGGTGCAACAACTTTGGAGAAATATTTAACAAATTTCCTATAGTAACCAACAATACCCATGAAGCTTCTGACTTCATGTACATTCTTTGGTGCAGGCCACTCAGCTATAGCTATAATTTTAGAAGGATCTACAGCTATTCTATATTTTCTTATAACATGACCCAAATAGTGCACTTCCGTGTCATAGAAAGAACATTTACATAACTTACCAAAAAATCATCTATTCCTCAATATTTCCAAGACTATCTTCAAATGATGATGGTGTTCTTCCATACTTTTAGAATATATGAGAATGTCATCCAAGAATACAAGCACAATTTTTCCCAAGTATTCTTGAAAAATATTGTTCATTACATTCATAAAAGCTGCAGGTGCATTTGTTAATCCAAAAGGTAAAAATGTGAATTCATAATGTCCATACTTTGTTCGAAAGTTGTTTTATGAATGTCCTCATCCTTAATTTATAACTGATGATATCCATATCATAGATCTATCTTATAATATATCATTGCTCCACGCATCTGATCAAATAGATCATCAATTTTGGGAAGTGGATATCTATTCTTAATCGTTTCCTTGTTTAACATTTTGTATTCAATACACAATCTAAGTGTTCCATCTTTCTTTTTCAAATAAATTACCAGTGCTCCCCAAGGTGAGACACTCGGTCTAATAAACAATTTTGACAAAAGTTTGTGTAACTAAGCCTTAAGATCTACTAATTCAATAGTAGTCATCTGACAAGGTGCCTTATAAATAGACTCTATTCCAGGTTTGAGTTCAATTATGAATTCAAATTCCCTTCTGGGTGGAAGACCTAGTAATTCTTCTGGAAACACATCACTATAGTTTCGTAACAGTAGGTAACGTTCTAAGAAATCACTTTTTTCTTCAGTAGATTCAAATTTTTTTACTACATATAAGGTACAATCCTTATTTTTGGCCTTTCTAAGTTGCATATCAGATAAATTCCTAACTAAAATTTCACATTTTACACCCTGAATCTCTGTTGTTTTCTGCAGGTCATCTAAACAACTAATATGTTTTTCAAAATAGGCCACTTTTGCTTTATACTCAACTAGCCAATTAACACCTATGATTACATCATAATACCCCAAAGGAGAAACATAGAGATCAAATTTTGTGGAAAAACTAGGTAAATCAAGGACTGCCCCAAAAAATACACATACTAACTGTATGAACAACATTATTTCCATAATGTACAGCGCATGTTTTATCCGTTTTTCCAACTTTTCTTGTTAATTTTGAAGCTAATTTACTAGAAATAAAACATTCAATAGCCCCTGTATCAAAAATAATAGTTACATGTATGCTAAATAACTTACCTAGAACTTCTATGGGTGTGAATTACTTTTCAGCTTGTTTGTCAGCTACTGCAGTGTGTATCTTGTGCTGTTGATTACGGTCATCCTTTTTCAAAGGACATTGATTGGCATAATGATCCTTGCCACAATTGTAACAGCCTCCTACAGGTCCCTTTTTAGGCTCAAATTTATTCCCAGCCTTAAAGTTATCATTCTCACCTCCATAGGACTTCTGTCCATTATTATTGTTCTTGACAAAGTTATTGTGTACATTAGCAACATGCTTATTTGTTGTTGTTTTCTTATTATTATCAGCTAAAAACTTACTTTTCATACCAAAATTCTTCCATGGTCCTTTCTTAGGTGTAAGAGATGATGAAGAAGAGTTTGGAACTTTCTTTCTTACTTCCTCCTTATGAGCAGAAATTACCTTTAATTTCTATTCTTGTCATATGGATTTTTCAACAACCCCTCCCATAGTGGTTGGGCTGTGAACATCCACCTCTCCCCTATAATGGGATTCAATCCCATGATGAATTTCTATATCCTGAACTTATTGTCAGTTTGATACTGAGGTACATACATAAGGAGTTTGGTAAACCATTCCCAGTACTCTGTTATAGTTAATTTTCCTTGGGCTAAGTGTTAGGAATTAGAGAAAAAGTATGAAGAAACAATTCCTCAAACCACAGCAGTAGGAAACTATATAGCAGAATTATACTTGCAGAAATATAACAACATAAATAAATGATGCACAAAAGAAGACAAGACAAGATTTAACGTGGTTCACTCAATGTGGGCTACGTCCACCAAGAACTTGCTCAGATTTTATTATCAACAAGAGTAAAACAAATCTTACAATCTTCTCTTAGTTATGAACTCACAACATAATTCCAAAGATGTTAAACCACATCCAAACCACAATTGACACCCAATTGCTTAACCTTGATCACTCTTGGTCACCTCTTGATCATTAAGACTCAAGACCTCTTGAACACTCAAGATATCTTCAAGATACCCTAACACCTCTATTTATAGGATTAAAATCCTCTTAAGAAGTCCTAAAGCCGACCCTAGAAGTGTTAAAGTCATGATATTTCAGCTTCCCATGGCTGGAAAAATAGTCCCGACATTAACAACATGTTAACAGCAATGTCGTAGCAATGACACAGTGACTACACAATAACATCATAGTAAACGACTACAGAATGCTCCTGAAGTCTCCAAACTTAACCGTTCGAGCTCCAACACTTCAACATTGATTCAAGAAGACCAAAAATAGGCTCCACACCCCAACAATCTCCCACTTGGATACTATTTCCACTGAGAAAAGATCTTAACCCTTCATTATCAACCATGAAGGCCAATCAAAGTTGAACACAACTTTAACTTCTCCCTTGTGACCACCTTGGTCATCATATCCACAGGATTTTGACTGGTATGAGTATTTTCCAACTTCAACTTATCTTCTTCCAAAGCTATCCTGATGAAATGATATCTCAGCTGAATGTGCTTTGTCCTAGAGTGGAAAGTGGATTTCTTCACCAAATGAATAACACTAACTATCACTTTGTAGTCTCCCAAATTCCTGCTTATGACCCAACTCATCAAGCAACTGCTATAGCCAAATCAACTCCTTACTTACCTCTGTGGCAACAACATACTCAGCCTGTGTGGTTGAAAAATCCATAACCTTTTGTAACCATGAAATCTAACTCATTGTTGTATCACCAACCGTAAATACATAACCTATCGTGCTCCTCTTGCTATCCAAATCTCCTACCATGTTTGAATCTACATATCCACATAATTTAGTGTATGATCCATCGAAACACAATGTTGCTCCCATGGTCCCTCTCAAATACCGAAGGATCCACTTTACTATCTGTCAGTGTTCTCTACCTGGATCACTCATAAACCTT